>JAJSPD010000007.1:0-600000 GCA_021307315.1 Bisporella sp. PMI_857
GCTTGTTCAAGAACCGCTGATGCAAGAGACAAAGGAAAATGGAATGCATGATGTCGACTGCAGACCAGGAGGAGATGAGAGGGATATCAAGAGTCTATGTTCAGATGAAGTAACAAAGGAAATAGGAAATCATGAAATCATTAAATGCAAGCCAATTTTAGTACACGCTATCTTCCATGTCGTCACCCTGTGAGATCATAGAGGGTGTTGAAACGTCAGAAGCTTCGATGTCATCCTCAAAGCCCACCAGAGCTTGAGCATGGAGTCGGAAGGAGTCTCCCATTAGTTTGGTGATCCTAGGAATGGTTAGAAATGCTCTAAGGAGGGTGTATGCTCGGGACCTACCCCCAGACGACGACTTCATCCAACATGCCGCCCCAGACGCGTGCAACAATGGAGCTAAGCTTGGGCTCCTGAATGCCGGCTAATTCTTCCTCAAAAAGTTTGAGAACCTTGTTATACATATCGGTTTCCTCATCCGTAGCCGGCTCCTCATCGTGTTCCAGACGATAAAGCCACAAGCTGAGAATAACCATAAGATCCAGGCCGCATAGCGGATGCTCAATACTCCAGTTGGTTGCCGAGGTTCGCGCAACCCAGCGAATGCCCTGGAGAGCGGCAGTCTCGATACAAGTGAAGCATTCTTGAATCACCTTGATCATCTCGCTTGACCTCTTGACCCTGTCTCGTGCATTAGACATGGCTGCAGCGACTTCGAAAGAATTATGATATCTCATCACCTCCTGAATTGATTTGAGGTCAACCTCTAGACGTGCGCGTGCATTACGAAACATTGCCATGGCATTAAAGATCAAAGGATGACCCTTGTGAGGTGCGCTTAATAGAACGGCGACTACCTCTGGCTCACAGAGGCCAAGTGACTTCTCCCAAGTTTCCAAAGCGAGACGAAGTTTGTATTCCGTGACAACATCTTGAAGAGCCTCTGGACTGCGCTTATGATACCAGACCTCGAGGAAGAGCGCGTTGATCATGACACGAGTGGCAAAAGCGCTGTAGCGCAGCGATTCGCCCTGGAAAAGGTTGTCGTGGGCTTCCATGAAAGATACACCTCTCGCGCTTTGGAGGAAGTCTTGGTGAGCAACAGCATCAGTTACATCCATATTCCACACTGCTTCTGTTGAAGGAAGCTGGAGATCCTCAAACTCATTGAAGCTAATGGCAGGGGTGTGGTTGTAAGTCAGGGT
Organism: Bisporella sp. PMI_857; assembly: GCA_021307315.1. Lineage (NCBI taxonomy): Eukaryota > Fungi > Ascomycota > Leotiomycetes > Helotiales > Helotiaceae > Bisporella > Bisporella sp. PMI_857. The sequence continues at coordinate 1,206 of JAJSPD010000007.1, forward strand.
AAGCAGACCAAAGAAGATGTAGACGGCATAATAGGTGCGTCTGCAGCCTTCATCCTCAACCCATTCAGCGCGTGTTGGCTGAGCACCATTGCGAGCCTCATTACGAAGCTTAAGCTCATATCGATTTCCAGCGACCATGTTTGCGAGTAAACTCTTGATGGAGCATGCCCATTCCAATCCCTTGTCATCTCCACTCCAACTAGCGAAAATCATGTTTAAGAGGGAGCTTTGCATGGTCCATAGCGGACACTTGCGAGAGCTGAAGTTCTCCTTGTTTTGCAAAAATTGATTGACAAGCACTTTGGAGCCGATATGAAGCATGTAAGCCTGGTCTTGATCAAAGGCATACAAGGCACCGATGGACAAGACAGCAAGCAGGAGTGGTGACGACACCTGAGTAGGCTCGAAAGATGCAGGATGCAAGAAGGGCAAGTGGTGATGGAACAGACTAAAGTAAGTTGAGAGATATCTGTTCAGGGATGCAAGGGCGGGGAGCCGAAAGCTTTCCGGGATTGCACGTTCACTGTCGTGGCCACGAATGTTATCAAGAATCAAATTTCTATCTTCATCAGTGAGAACTTTGGGTGGCTTTGGTGCCGAGGCATGAGATGGTGATTGTGCTTCGTTTCGCAATGGAGAGCCTTGAACAGGCGTATTTGCTCCTGATGCTGGCAACGAGTTGATCATTGATTGTAGTGCTGGGACAAGTCCGTTGTAGCTATAGTCAGAAGCTCTTTGACCAATGGGAGGCAACCGATTGGGATGAGGCTGAAATGTACTTGAGCTTGCGTATGATTCTTGGGAGCCAGAAGTGATGGAGTGAGACTTTGGCTCGGTCACAGTTTGCGTGGTGAAGTTTTCCCACCCAGGCAGTGAGATGGCACCCGAAGCATATGTAACAGAAGGCTCCATGAGCGCAGAACCACTATGATTAAAAGCCATTCCAGGTCTATTTTCATATGGTCCTACGCCTGCACTTCGCATGGCTGCAGTTGCTTTGTGGTGAAGGTCAGTCATCAACATGGCTGCTGTCTCGAGATCAACCATTCCATCACTGCTCGCCTCAATCTGTTCGAGTGCGGCGGTGTCGATGGGAATAGCAGACTTGGATGGGCCGGCGAGCGCATTTGTCTTGGGGCCAGCTCGTCGCTTGACATCGCTATGTAGAGGGACCCCACCGTCCTTTGCGTGAACGGTTCGGTCGTGACGAAGCAGTAGATCACGTCGCACGAAGGTACTTCTACACTTCATGCATTTGAAAGGGCGCTCCTTTGTATCTTCGCACAAGAGTTAGCATGTTGACAGGTGTCGATGGTGTGTAATAAGGATAGGATAGGATAGGATGGTGATGTTGATGGTTCTGGTGCTGGGTGGGGGCGAGTCCACGCGACCCGAAGACACGAGCGAGTGAGGGGAAGCAACAACAACTTACGGGATCTCTCATGACGGCTACGATGCTCACTTCTGCTAAAAGCCCGATTGCAAAACTGGCATTTGTACTTCTTCTCTGGTGCGAGCGATGATTTACGCACAGCTGCGGATGAGCTTTGCGCATTCATGGCGACAGGCATTGTGTTTGGGGGTTGTTCGTTATGCACGGATAGTTCTCGATCTGCACTTCCACTCTTCTCTCCTTTCTTCAGACTGATGACAGCACCGTCTGGCTCGCGAGCGTGGGCGTAAAGTTTAAAGTGTGACGTTTGACTGCGATATACTGATCATTTGAGTATTATTTGTAATGTGCATCTGTTGTGGTGTTGGAATAATGGTTGGCAATGGCCTGGCGCGATCGAACCGATTCTCGCACGCAGCAAGAATGGATTCACTCGCCGTCGAGGGGATGTGTCGCTGTGCGGTGAATGCTCGCAGGCGGTATGTACGTCGCCGATGATGATGGTGATGATGTTGAATGTGAATCCGAGTAGCTGTTGGCTAAGCAGTGCGTGATGATATTATGGGTAATTGTTGTTGCGGTTGTTGATGGTGATGAGGGGTTAGGGGAGGAAAAACGAGGGGAACAGAGAGAATAAAGGAGGCAGGAAAAAAAGAAGGCGAACGGGGGGGACAAGGACAGAGAGGGTCAACAGCAAACAGCCACCACAGCACGCGCAGGCGAGACGAGTTTTGGTCAAGGGAGGGGAGGAAAGGGGGGGGGGGGTTGTACTAAGCTACAGCTACGGGCTATGGTTAGGGTATAGTCAGTACTGTACTTTACCTACAGGGGTGCCGAAGGCAGGATTAAAGTGGCCAGCATGGGGTACCTCCGTATAGTACTTATGGCCTGCACAAAGACCCGTCCGTCTCCTTTTTCTAGAAGCCATTTGACTATTGCTGCTTTAGTACGGCGGGGGTTGCGCATTCTAAATTTCTGATTTACAAAAGTAGTGGCGGTACAGAGTAGTATTTATTGTAATATTGTAAAATAATACGGCACTGTAATGAAAATAAAATAAACATAAAAATAAATATATGAACCTACCTATCTGATGCTTTGAACCTCAAGAGGTACGTTACCCAGAGGAGTCTGATCATTTCGCGCCAATAATGCCACCACTCAACTTAGCAAGCATAGCATAACATGCATAATAGCTACCGTGTTCCCCCCTCCCCCCCCTAAGGAGATGAGAAAAGTCCCCCAGCATGATATTTACTACATCTCCTAAAAGCGGATATTATTATGAAATTTCCAAGCTCACTTGTGCCACTGTGTCGGACACCAGAGTGTAACACCATCATGAACACGAGTCAAGGGATAAACGAGGGGTAATTTTACTCTTGGTCCCGTTAAGTGTGTCATGTCGTGATGTCGAACTGGGGGGAAGGGAGGGGGGCATTTTTTCATCTTTATGTTGGTCGCTGTAGGAGAACAAAAGGCAAGATATATTTATCTCTACAGACAAGCGACCAGCTGCTGACCACAGCGCGCAGTTGGTGTTGTCTGAAAATAGAGAAGTCCTACAGAAGGGAATGGCTGTGAGGGTGTGTAGATGCCAGCGCATCATTCCTCATATGATCATTATCCATTCGAGCGAATCGACTGGTCGCGATCCAGGAACATGCTGTAAAGTATCCCACGAAAAAAAAAGAGCCCCACGTCCGCTGCCAAACAGCTGACTGAGCTGCTGACTGCAAGAATGATGAATGGGCTACCTCTTGTTAGAGCACCCTAAGAGTACATTTACAGATTTACAGTAGGCCACTTCAGCAGGATGCGCGATATATCGTTATTTTAATCGCACAAGTGAGCCAGAAAATGGCAAAAGTAAATGCACCAGCAACTCCGTATCACATATCACCGGCGCAATGATGATGATGATGAGAATCACACCATGAATGAAAGGAATTGGTGGATATCGAATTTCCTTTTGGGAGCTTCTAGTCGGGCTTCGGAACCGCTGATCTAAACACCACACAAGAGGGAGGTACTCTACCTACAGTACCCTTACTTTCTTGTATTTCAAGTCATAACTTTGCCCCTCTTGCGGCTGTGGCCGAGGGAAGCTGCCTGTGCTTGACCCCTCCAACTGCGTTCAGCTCGCCATCAAGCCACGTGAAGGAGCGGGGAAGATCAAAGAATGAGGTTCAGGTACAAGTAGGGTACTGGGAAACAACGCAGAAGGGCGGTCACGATACCTTCTCGGTTTGGACTTTGAATACCCTCTATTTTCCTTGTTGAGCGTAGAAGATGGGTTGAGCTTGCTGCTTGCTTACGCCTTGCAACTCACCGCTCATATCCATGGAGTGTATCCACGACGTATGCAAAATCCAAGCTTCAGCTCAGAGAAGAACCACCGCCGCTGCTTTTATGTCTCCTATATAGCTGCTTAAGCCAAATTATGGATATTTCAACGCAACAAGGGAGCGATGGGTGTTTTGTAGGAGCACCTTCTAGGCCTTTGGCAAAGACCATCATCATAGATAATGAGTATAAGTAACAGCGCTGCTTCATCTTTCGTGGCAGTCCCTATATTATAAGTGCATACTGTATTGAGTCTCGCTAACAAAGGTTCATCACTTTGATCACCGTTCTCATGCACTCATCCTGTTGATCCATGAAGCCAGGAACCACGAATGCCAGGTACAATACAGACGGATCCACCCACCGCGTGGGTTTTGGATTTTTAATTAGCTGCAAGCTAGGAAATCCAAATAGCTTCCCCGGTGCCCGTTTTATAGACCTATCCCGGTCCATACTCCATACATAACATATGTTCTGTTACCCCCTGCCCCGCTCAAAATAACAATGAACACGCACATGTCCGAGCTGATCCATATTGATCCCAAATCCCCATGGTTAAAACAGGCACCTTCTTTTTGTCGGTGAAGCCATGCGGAGCCTTCGTTTCGTGACCTGGCTGCATCTTGAACAATCCAAGTCCGTGACAAAAGGCATTTCCCTGGAGAATGAGTCTACGCGGAAAGTACATGATTCAGCCTCAAAGATTAACGAGCGCCCAGTGATCTCATATGGGAGTCTAGCGGGGTCGCTGTCAGGGGCTGAGATTGGATTTGGGGATTTCTGTGCCCCTCATGGAAATGGTGGAAGGATATCAAACGCTTCCAACCGTCCATGAAGCCCCTGACGCCCGCATCTTCCGAAATCTCATCCGGCAACCCCTCCTTTCTTCCCTGCTATTTACCCACTTTGACGCCGTCTGAGACAATTCGGAATTAGATTCTGCTCTTGGTGCTTAATCATGTCCCTGATAGGTCTTTTTCCTTTTTTTAAAGGATTTCCGGAACATGAGACATGGCTCGAGCATCTGTACGCTGGAAAAAGAAATGGATTTTCGCCAGGCCCGTTCCAGCGGAACCAGGAATATCGAACCGTGACCCTCCGCCTCAGCATGTTTCAGCGGCTGCTATCCAATGGAATTACCGAGGAGCTAAGTACTACAATGGACACAACAGGATCCTCAAAAGTTCAAGGACCAGGAGACAAGACTCTGGGTCGAGTCGGAGAGGGCGAACACGGATGCTATCCGCGAGCCACTTCTAGTACATTTCACATTTCTACACTATTTTATGAAATCTCATATTTAATATTTGACACACATCAGATGGATACCGCATGGAACATGGCTATGAGAAATCTAGACGCTTCTCATTCGCCACAGCAGCTGGGCCAATGGCCCACCAGACAGTTTCTCAAAATACAGTGACCTCGCTCGCTGTTGGAATGATGTTATGGTGGTGGCTCTTCAATAAAAGTCATGGTGCTTGAGGAGGGCCCTATGCCGTAGCAGTTCCTTGGTGGATCCTGGTAGAAGATTATAAGCTCATCCTCGAGCGCCATCTCGATTTAATGAACTACTTACGTGGCGGGGTAAGTCTGTAGAATTGCTGTTGCTGTAGTCTTACAGAATATAGTATCATACTTCTTCGAGATGCTTCTCCCAACACCATCCGAAAATCCGTTTCATCAAGTTTCTCGGCTTTTCTTGTCTTTTCTTCGATTGCAGACTCGGTTACTCGAGCGTCTTCTTGTTCTTCCTTGTTCAGCAGATAAAAATCACGCTACAACCTAATCCATTTCGTTCTTGTCAATTCGGATCTGAAAAGGCAACTGAGTCGACGCCTACCAGGGTTGGTCTGTTAGCATTTCTGCTTTGGCACCGCGTCTCCAATGGATGGACAGAGTTACCTTACACCGCCATGAGATCTGATAACCAAAGACCTGAGGCTTGATACAACATCGCACTGACATGTTTGATGTGCTGTGCTCCTGATTCTCAAAAAGACGGTTGGGCTGGGCCTAGGACATATAGTTCCGTTGGCTGTCTTCGATTATTCATAAAATCTGTTCAAGAAGCAGACACACAAGCCGGTCCCAAGCACTTCTCGCCTTGCGGATGTACACTATAATCTATGCCACTCTAGTATGGAATATGCCAAATACTTAGATTCTGATATGTCAAACCTGTTAGGAATATGAAATTGATAAAGGGTATCACGTCGATAGCATACGGGTTGTGGGTGCTTGTATTAGATATCATGTATCTACGTTATAGACCCGAGAGAGATTTTCTAACTAACGTACCTGACGGGTCAGTGGAACAGATAAGTCAGTGAAACACGCAATTTTACAGCAAAAACGCGCTTTTTCAAACCGTGCTATTTTAGTTATTACTTATTTTTAAAAGTTATACTTTTTAAAATAATATTTCAAGTATATAAACAAACAATATTTTAAATTTTGAAAGCTTTAGTATTATAAATATATAAATATAACATTTCACGCTAAAATAATTCCTGTAATTTCAGTTTCTAAATAACTATTAATTGTATTAGCTTCAAACTTAAATTATGTATACAAACTACAATTAAATTGTTATATATTAAGTTTTAATAATTTTAATAAAATAGTACTTAAAATAGCACAGTTTGAAAAAGCGCGTTTTTGCGGTAAAATTGCGTGTTTCACTGACTTATCTGTTCCACTGACCCGTCAGGTACGTTAGCTCCTCGGCCAATTACATAAGCCAATTCCCGACAAAACCATATCTGTGTTTACATCACGTGAAAATATTCATGTCCCGTGTCCTTCCATGTATGTTGCTGTGTTTTTTGACAGTATATATATCTACCTATCTGGCACATTTCAGAATAAGAGACGTTCGATGCTCAGGCCCAATCAGTTCGTGCGTGGAATGCTGTCCCTGAAGCTCGAAAATCCTACATTAGTGGTTTACCAGAGGATGATCGCCATCGCTGTCGGTCGGGACGATTACGACTAATAAGAAGCATGCGTACCCTTAGATACGCCGCACACCAGACAGAACGTTCTAAAAGCTGCATGCCGAATTTCCTCTTTTGGTGCATTATACATAGTCCCTCCAGGTAAGGAAAACGGATCAGCAAATAGAGTAGAGGAGTGGCGTGGATCTCATGTAGGTAATATGGACAGGGAGACTTGGTCGCATTCTGGAAAAAGCATGCAGCTGCATCATACGAAAGTGTACCAAGCGGGCTATCCCAACAGTCGTTCATCTCTTCAAAGCACAACGGGTAAAGCAAAACTCATGCTGGATACGATACATATGCCTCATTACCACTCATGCAGTGGCTTACCTTAATGCGTGATTCCCTTTAGTCTTTCTCTAGCTTGGGAGCATCCCACCTTGGAGACACATCAAAGTAGATTTGGGTGGCCACAGAAGGCAGCCTCTTCGTCTCAGCTAGTGATGAGTTATAAGCAGATATTCCCGAACTCTCTGCATTGCACCTATACGTATGCAGGTGCCATGCGTTTCCTGCACCGCCGATAGAGCTTGTGGCTGATATCAAATGTTGATGAGAGGCTACAGGCATTCATGTATTGTTCGTCCACACACATTTGTAAAAAGGGAACTGAGCAGCACCCAAGCCCTCACCTAGCGCTCTGACAGTAAATTGCAACCACCGTGTGCGATTGATTAAATAATGTGTCAGGATGTCTGTTGCAGGCGATGTAGGGGAAGACTGTTCTTCCACCTGGTCCGACTCCTCCCCCTAGATTTAACAAGTTAGAGCATTAGAAGCAAGATTCTGGATTCAACAACGATTGACCACACTTATTCTGCAAGACATCTTTGGCCCGTTCGGAAAGAATGGTACTGTAGAGTTGCGTTATCTGTCATCTCAGGTGTTTCCCAGCTGGTAAATCCAACCAAACCATGTGATAGTCCATAACCTTTGATTAAATTGAGACTTTGCTCCTCCATATTGTGAAAGAGCGTCGCATCCTTTGTCCACAACTGCAGCCTTTCAGTAATAGGTACCTTCTAACGGTAATGATGACGGTGATGATGATGAAGAAGTTTTTATGGGCTGCGTTTCTATTGCTATCTGTGCAACAGTGATGCAAAGTCGCTATTCGCGTATGTAACGACCGAGAGTCCGTATACGTCTACATCCCCACATCTTCCACCTAAAGATCGCTTCTAGGGCCTGGGCACACTTGCTCTTGAATCTTCCACTTGGTACCCAGTGTCAACCGTCAACGACTTCTCCTTCTCCTAGCCGACATTACGAAGGGAACTTGTTGATCAGTAATACTTGTGTGTATATTTACAACCCGAGGAAACTATTTGATGAGCGTTTGGCCTTTTCCTCTCTCCATCAGTTGCGGTCGCACCCCCTCCTAGCACCAGTAACGTTCTCGGTTTGCGAATGCAGACAGGCATTGGACGACCTGCTTGACGAAGTTTGAAACCTCTTCCTATCACCCCTCCAAAAGTCGATCGCCCACACTGCTTTCTCGAGAACGGAACACTCCATTATCACGGGCGGCTCCTCGACAAAACGTTGGCTTCCCATAGTGATACGCATTCCCAGTCGGTCAAAGAGGCTTTCTGAACTGCCTCCTGAGTGATCTGGCGAATCAGCACATTCGATCCCATCTCATTTACCCGCTGCGACCTCAAGAAACAGCAACTTCGAGCCACTCACACTGCGAAACCTTCCAAATTCCCATCATAACAGGAAGCCGACCATATTTACCCCTCCACTCGAAGCGCAGTACTACTTGATATTGTCAATAAACTCACGAGCAATTACGACGACCACGCCACACATGAGAGACGGTTTGAACATGGCTTGAACAGACCACGCAGGAACATTCTTACTCGACGACGCGATGCTTATGACAATCCGCAGTAACGGCATATTTCCTGACGAAAATAACACGCAATCTTTCAACAACTACACGACCAAGTCGGGTCAGGTTGCCGAGACCGTAGTCCAATACTCCGAAGAGGCTCCGCAAACAGCGTCGCCAAACCGTTTCAACACCAAGAACAGTTCGCCTTTAAAGAATACGACTCTAGCACATACCAGACCGCGAGCCGCAAGCGTGGCAAACCACAAATCATCGCCACTAATGAATGGCCTGCTGGGGAACGCGCCGCAGCCGGTGATGTATGTGCGGGCGCTCTATGACTATGAGGCTGATGACCGTACGAGTTTGAGTTTCCATGAAGGAGATGTTATACAAGTAATCACACAGTTGGAGAGTGGGTGGTGGGATGGAGTTATAAATGGCGTCCGAGGATGGTTTCCCAGCAACTATTGCCAAGTGATATCGAGCCCGGAAGACGCATTAGAGAACAGGCCAAATGGAACAGTTCTGGACGTAGAGGCAGAAGATGGGGATGAGGAGGATGAAGACGTAGAGGAATTCGAAGATCAGTACGAGGATGACGTTGATTCTAACGGCGATACATCAACAGCACTACCAATGGAAGGGACAAATGACAATGAAAGAACGAGAGCCGATTTCTGGATTCCACAAGCTACGTCTGACGGAAGGCTCTTCTATTTCAACACAGAAACTGGAGAAAGTAGCATGGAGTTACCATTAGAGTCCCCATCGTCTGCATCGGAGAATGGCCCACGAAACCGCATGAATGTTAATATCCCAGAGAAGACTAGGCCACCGCCGGAAATGATGGCTCGAGGCTATGTACAGGATGAGGAGGATGAGTCTGATGGAAATTCTGCCTCTGAAATGGACGGAGAGTCCATTATGCTTGCCTCAAGGAGTTCATATGTCGTAAGTCAACTTTATTATTACTTTATGTATTTCTGATCCATCGTATAGCAACGCAAAAGGCGGTCACGCCTGTCAGAGGGCGTGTCTCCTGCAACTTCTATTGATTCGCTCAACAAGGGAATGTCTCCAATAACACGGTCTCGAACTGATCCTTTCACGAATCCGAACATGTCTATGGGATCTTCAATTCCTGATATTGGGGCATCTGCCACCTCATTCACCAACCCCGCACAAGGATCCCAACATGCGACAACCCTGCCTCGATCATTCTTTGACGATGGCGTAGCTGCACCTTTGACATGGGCTAGACTTATTGCCAACATGAAGAAAGCTGTGGATCGTTATCGAGATGCCATACATAACAACGAGCGTTCCGAGTATGTACGTAGGGCTGAAGATATATCAGATCATCTTCGATTGCTTTTGGCGGCTGGCTCTGGGACAACGGATAACCACTCTGGTCAGCCATCTATCATTTCTACCAACAAAGCTTTATACCCTCATTTCCGGGACATGATGTCAAAATTCTCGAAACTTGTAATATCGTCACATATCGCAGCGGCAGACTGGCCAAACGCAGAATCATATCAAAAGTGCTTGCAGGAAGCAGAGGGGGTCCTATCTGGAGTGTACAGCTATGTTGAAGTCGCAAGATCACAGCGAGGCGAAGAAATCCCTCGCTTACTACCTGGATTCGTCCTTGGAAGCACTATCGGTGGCAGTTGGCAAAACAATGGACTTGGTTCTCGAGATCCCATGACATCTAATTTCTTAGACGAAGATGAAAGCCTCGTCGAGCCGTCTGCGACACTGGATTACAAATTAATGGAGAGACTTGAGGATCTAAAGAAAATGCTTGTAGCCAGCCTCAGAAAGTTGGAGGAGCATCTTGTGGTGACGGAGAAAATCATCACCCCTTACCGCCATGAACTGATTGGCAACAATGTCTGCACGGGAGCCCGTAAGGTGTTAGAGATGTTCAAGCCTTGGGTTTCAGCAGTCGAATCGATAAACCTGTCCGTGTTGGGAAATGCGTTCCAGAATCCTCAGCTGGGTGACTTTGCTAACTATAAACAAACCTTATATGACAACATGTCGGATTTGGTGCTGGGTTGCCAAGCAGTCGCGGCGCCGCTTGGTGACGAATGGGCAGAGGTGCGAGGCGAATCACTCGAGGCGAGATTGAATTATGTACGTCAATGTGCAAAGAGTCTAGAAACAACATCACAACATATTGGCTTCTCTCTACAGCTGCTGGAAGAGCAAGTGCAAATGCAGCTGAAGCAACAGGGCGCTCAGCCATTGCCGGTGCGCGAGGACAGTCGACCACAAAGAGATAGGAGGGGTGACAGCATGCCATATGAAAGACCTCACCAAAGAACTGATTCACGAGCAAACACTGCTCTCTTGCGACCAGTGCTAGGAGGACTTAGCCAATCGCAATCATATTCTGAAGGGGACCCAACGGCCAACTATCGTAAGGGAGAGAACTCGAAAGTCAGGAAGTTCTTCGGAGAGGAGCCTCGAGGCGCGCAACAGGATGAACCTGACTGCCTGAGACTTGATCACGAAAATGACATATCTTATGATATGAAGGTGCAGCCTCCGCAGCTAAAGGGTGGAACACTTATCGCCCTCGTCGAACAGCTAACTCGTCACGACAAGTTGGATTCAAGCTTCAACGGCACCTTCTTATTGACATACCGCTCATTTACAACTGCACGAGAATTATTTGATATGTTGGTACGGCGTTTTCAGATCCAGCCTCCGGAGGGTATGGCCAATAGTGACTACGACATCTGGCGAGATCGTAAGCAAAAACCCATCCGCTTTCGTGTTGTCAACATCCTTAAAAGCTGGTTCGACAATTTCTGGATGGAAGATCAAAGTGATGAAACGAAAGCGCTTATCCGTGACGTTTACACGTTTGCAAGAGATACTGTCAAGACTACTGAAACTCCAGGCTCTGGCCCTCTGATGTCTATTCTGGAGCAAAGGTTACGTGGGCAATTAGATACAACAGCGAAACGACTCGTTCTAACCGCCAATACAAACACGCCGCCACCGATAATGCCCAAGAACATGAAAAAGCTCAAGTTTCTAGACATCGATTATGTTGAGTTTGCGCGACAACTCACGATAGTCGAGTCCAAACTATACGGAAAGATCAAGCCTACGGAATGCTTGAATAAGACCTGGCAAAAGAAAGTAGGGGAGAACGACCCGGAGCCGGCGCCGAATGTTAAAGCTTTGATCCTCCATTCGAATCAACTAACCAACTGGGTGGCGGAGATGATTTTGACGCAAATGGATGTCAAGAAGCGAGTTGTCGTCATCAAGCATTTTGTCTCAGTGGCTAATGTAAGTCTCATCTCCCTACTTTTATGTTCGTATACTAAATAAAGCAGAAATGCCGAGAATTCAACAACTTTTCGACGCTCACCTCCATTATCTCTGCGCTTGGTACTGCACCCATCCACCGCTTGAAGCGTACATGGGATCAAGTACCTCAAAAAACACTCGGGGTCTTGGAAAGCATGCGCGCATTGATGGGCAGTACAAAGAATTTTGGCGACTACAGGGAAAAGCTACATCTTGCCAATCCACCTTGTATCCCATTTTTCGGTAAGTTCAAAATTATTATTGTGATATCCTAGCTCTGATATAGGTCTAGGTGTCTATCTTACGGATCTTACTTTCATTGAAGATGGGATACCATCCATCATTAAAAAATCCGCGTTAATCAATTTCGCCAAACGTGCCAAGACGGCTGAAGTCATTCGTGACATCCAACAATATCAAAATGTACCATACTCGTTCCAGCCCGTTCAAGAGCTTCAAGAGTACATATTAAGCAATATGCAAGCGGCTGGGGATGTACATGAGATGTATGAGAAAAGTCTTGCGGTAGAACCCCGTGAGCGAGAGGATGAGAAGATAGTGAGGTATGTTAGACTGGACACTGTGTCGCCGTACGGTGGCGTCATAAGTTTCGTTTCATAAAAAGACTGTGGGCAAAATAATACGATCTATACAAGCATCCTTCCACAGAGTTTCTAGAATAGGAAAACAAGATATGTGCTAACCCATTTGGTGGGTTTGTAGGGTTCTCGCCGAATCCGGCTTTCTATGATCAACAGAGCCTCTGCCACACAGCGCAAAGCTGAAGCGGCCACACAGCTGTTTCTAACAACAATCTCATGTCTTATGACGGCACGATGCATATACATTCCAGCCATCTTTTCATCCACCTATCCCGGTACAATACAGTCATCCTCATCCCACCTTCCACCACCATTATAAATACAGTCGCCAGCCACCAACATCAGATATTTCTCCAATTTTGCAGAAATTTCCGAATACCCGCAGAACATACAAACTATATAGAGAGGCTGATAAGACTATTTAGTGTCCGCTATTCACGAGCAGCATGCATTCCCATTCCGTTCAATGGAAAGGGCGAGAGGGAGCTTTACCTGAGAGGGAATCATGGCAGAATGGCCCATTGTTTACCTTCTCGGAAAAAGATAGCTCCAGGTTTTAAATCAGGATTTAGCACGGGCTCAATGAAGGAATTTAATTTCAGAGATAGCTACACATAGCTACAATATCTCGCAAATTCGAGGAATCTGCCATTTTTTGCGCCATGATCCACCTTCTAACATGTTCTAAAATGTGTTTTGTGTGTATGTATCTCGGTGTGGCGGTTGCGAAGCTTCCACAAGTCATGTGCGGCAAAGCAGCGAATAGAACCGCGTTCTCAAGCCCTACCCCATCCCCCGTTTTCCCTTTGTCGTAGCCTTCCTCCGAGTATATCGAGGACCTCCAGCCTTTACGGATCTGCGGAGGATTTGAGCCGGGGTTGTGACTCTGGGTATGTAAGGTTGATTACAGGCCAATTAATAAGAGCAGGGTATAGTTTTCTGGGTCCATGCACTATGGGTCATAGGATCGTGGAGACAGCTTCTAAAAAGTGATGATGCCACCATGGTCTTAATCGATTGTGAATTAGGCGATCCATCTTCACTCCCGCTTTCCCATTAATCTTGAACAACACCAATTAGAAATCCGGAAAGTGCACAAGGAGCAAAAGCATGTGGGTTATTGGGGAGACCGTATCGGCTGAATTAAGCAGACGGTGTTTGCGGGGAACTGCAACCTTTCCCAGCCTTCTTCATATAGTCTTACAGTAAGTGGTGATGATAGCAGGACTAAGGTTGGAGTGCATTTCGTCTCCAGAGTTTGATTGTGGCCAAGCAATACTTCTGCGAAAGCTCTCGATTTGGGATGAACGGGGACAGGAAGGGCGCGCTCTAAATGTGAATGGTGCTAGACCTTTTGGAGGGGAAGATCCAGAATATCATGCAAACAGACAGGGCAACTGTTAGAGCTTGAAGGGAGGGTTACGCAAGGTGCATGTTGGAGTTGGGGACGAAAGGGGTACGTCGTACTTCGTGAATGCTTCTATTCCAAACGTTCTTGGCTAGATCACGTGAGTGTGTGGAATGAGAATTGGGTGAGGTAACAAAAAGATAGCCACATGGTAAGCTCCGACAATGGTTTATGTTGGAATCTACAAAGAGCGTAGCAACTGTACTATGTATATACTGGTTGCAGTAGGACAGGACGATACAAACGATGCAGCCAAAGCATGCAAGCTAGAAACCTTGATCACACCTGCACTCTTGTTGGCAGACAAACTCTGAACCTGTGGTAGCAGGCAGAACAATTTTGCCTCAGATCGAATACGGGTGCAAACCAAGATATCTATATACGGCTTACTCCGATTAATGGTGCTTCGTCGTTATACGGCAACATGCTTTAGGGTTCGAGCTGCGATTCGTAGAGCCCCTTCTCGTAGGCACGTATTCAAGTGTACCATTCTAGCACAATACTATCCCATAAGAATCCATGCTACATCGTGTTTCTCGTCACCTGGAACTTCATCCGATTAGTTACTTCCTACAGAACCCCGTCGGAGGTTGGAAACTCCAGGTACCTTTGCTCTCCAGCTGGTGTGGCAAAGCAGTATAGCCGGCGGATCGTGCAGTAGTCGAGGCGGGCTGTCTGTCAAATTCCTAATGAACACACCATTCGCCCAAACATTGGAGGTTACACCAAATGAATAGACCGCGAGAGACACCACGGGCGTCGCATTCTTCTTTGCATTGGTTATACCTTTAATATTGAAATAAGTATGTTCCAATCTCCTTGGTTGGACTGGCCGAAGCATCACTCGATAGTTTTAGAGTGGCCAATTGTATATGAAAGGTTTGCAGGACACTTTTCAACAGGGCCAAATACATGGAGGAGCCACTGTAATGAATACCGTAGCTTGTCTTATCGAAACCCCACATTGGAACACGGTGTCGCTACTACTATGCTGACCGCGCTGCTACGTAGTGCACTGCAGAGAAGAGCATACTAGTTACTCCGAATTCTGAGTTACGTTGGGGCTTAGAAACGCCCTATGTCACTGGGAGGCAACGGATGGCTAGGTCGGTGCGGGAGGTGTTCGGAGAGGACTTTCAGTGAAGACGTTGGGGATATCTTCCCGTAGGGCCGGCGAGTTGGCATGGAAGGCTGGCTTACTCGTGAATAGGACGTATTTTAAAGAGGTATATCTATAGGATTGTTTGAACGAGTGGGTGTCCTCGACTCTGGGTATGGCTGTAAGTCTTGTTTGTACAGAGATTAGATGTACTGAGACTCTTTTGGGGTTGAAGCAAATCCGGGACATCTAAGCAGGAAGAAATATTCAATTACAGAAGTGCTATTTTATCTCAACAGATGTCAAAGTACTTACAATTGTATCAACGCACCCATCACAGGCATCCTTGATTGTCAACTAGCCCTCGTTTCGTCCTATGCAGCATACATCGCGGCCTTAGATGATACTCGCGAAAGGAGCTCGTAAGATTTTTGTACGCACACATAATTATGTATATTTTGTGGCATATTTTGATAGTCGGGGGGACCTGGTTTGTGAGCATTGTGTGATCGTATGTGTGGAGGTGTCGGGAGGGTGGGCGCAGAGCAGATCAGGTGTTCAAGGGTTAGGAGTGCAGTGAATAGATTGTTTGGAGAAGGATTTATTGTTCTGTATAAAGACGCCCAAGGTACCATCAAAGAAGACATCTCATTCGCTTCAATGTCCAACGAACAAGGAATTACAAAGAGCTCATTGTCTAGCAATCAATAGTAATTTGTTACGGCAGATGTTCACTAGCCCAAGTTGCAAAAGACATAACGGTCATGGCTTCTCAATTACAAAACACTTATTGTCTTACCATAGAAACAGGATTTATTAACGGGTATAATTGTCAATTTAATACAGGCCTACTTCTGACACGTTGAATATGAGTGACCATATCTTGGGAGTACAGGACGCTCGCTTAGATTAGGGGGATTGTGATCCACTTTTGATAGAAGCCTTCAGGCTGTGATTCCCTCGCTGCAATCCATTTTACCAAGAACTATTATGTATTGCCATCCAGGGGCGAATGAAGATTCTGAATTGTGGCATATGCCAGGCTTGGCTGCTAAAGTATAGATATTCACTGTTAAAACCTAAATTTCCACCCTATCGTAATTTAAGCATATATATGCATATATATACATAAACCCGCTTAGCTAACCAGATATCGCTCATCCCATAGCAAATAGATCACGTTTTCAATACATACGCGCTAAGTCTGTTACCTGCGCCACAGTACTCTAGCTTATCTCCCGGGCATATGAACGAGCACTCCGCGTCTGGAGCCGCAACACTCCCAGTATTAAAGCTGTTCCCACAGTAGCACTCTCCACCATACTCAGCACCGAAATACTTCCATCCAACGCAATTACCTGCGCACATCTCGAGTGTCATAGCAGTATAATTGTAGTAGGAGGCTCCCGAGAGAGCTCGAATGTTCGTCGCTTCGGTCTGGCAGCCGTAGTAATTGTAATTGCCTACACTGGCCTTGATACTTGGCACGGTCGGCGTACTGGATATTGATGAGGTTGTCGTTGTTGAGCGAATAGTACTAGATCCACTACTTGAAGCCAATGTCGAAGTTGAAGAACGAACGCTAGAAGGGCTGGTGCTTGTTTGTATAGAAGAAACAGCACTGCTGATGGATGTAGAAGTTGACGTTGTAGTTCTTAATAAAGGACTGGATACTGATCCACTATCCGTTCCGTTTTTAATATAGACAGTCAGGCGGTTGCCTGCACCACAGTATTCGTATTGGTCGCCACTACAGGTCATGGAACATTCCGAATCGGAAACTTGCGCGGAGCCTATTCCGAAAGAATTTGCGCACCAACACTCACGGCCGTATTCTGCTCCCGCATAAAGATAGGGAGAGCAGGCCGCGACGCACTTTTCAACCGTGTTAGTATCATCAGGGAAAGAGGCCGCAGCCAAAGCTCGCACTCCGTTGGCTTCGGTGAAACATCCAAGGTAGTTGTAAACACCAGCAGATTTCACGATCCGAAGCGTTGGGACAGCGGTTGAGCTGGATGTGGTGGAAGAGGTCAAGGATTGAGATGATGAACTTGAAGAAGATGTGGTGGATGGGTGCGCAGTTGTGCTACTGATAGAGCTGCTGCTTGTGTCAGAAGATGAGACGACTGCGGATGAGCTGGATCGAGTCGAGGAGCTCGAAGAGGATGTCGACGAAATCCCACTGGTAGTGGACACCAGAGAGGAAAGCTTGTATAACTCCAATCTATTCCCAGCCCCGCAATACTGTACGGAGCTGCCAGGGCAGATGAAACTACAGTCATTAAGAGCGGCAAGAACAGATCCTGCACCAAGTGAGTTGCCACAATAGCCTAAAGCCATAAATTAGCACACCATGTTTAGATGATCAGGGGCCGCGGATATGACAGACATTCTCCTCCATATTCCACACCCCAGTATGTGAATCCTGTACAAAGACCTGCGCATTTTTCAAGAGTCATACCGGTATAATCATAGTTCGACGATCCAGAAAGTGCGCGCACACCATTGGCCTCTGTATAACATCCTTGGAAAGTATATGCCCCAACAATTGGCTTGTGACTGAGCGTGGCTGAAGCAGAGGCGGAGGTAGATGTACTTGTGCTCGTCTGAGAGGTTGTTGATGAGGTAGAAGTGCTGCTTGGTGGTGTCGTTCCTAAGTCCTGACATGTGGCACCTAAATCCGTTGCGTCTTTGAATGTGTCTGCAGATGATCCACTGACGACGCCGTACTTGGTGCCTACAGATGAGGCGATAGTGTAACTAGCACTGTACAGATTATACGGCCCTGACGAAGCGCCTTGCACCATCGATACGGTAGCATTCACTAGATTTGGCAATGGCGAAGCAATGGGAGAGCCTGCGGTATTCTTGACCTTCTGAGTGACAGTCACGGTTGGTGCAACAGTGAGTGTATTTCGGACCTAGAGAATTAGCAAAACAAGTAGAAGGCTAGTGAGATACAAACATACAGCAGCTACAACTGTCAAATTTCCAGCATTATAGCAGCTCTGTGGGGTGAGGACGATGACTGAATCATCGACAGGATATTCAGCACCATTGTTATTATAAGTCTCGGAAGTTCCTCCAACTAAATTTACGGTAACAGTAAAAGAAGATATGGAACTAGCAACTGGAAGGTTGGTGCTAAAAGCGTAAAACTAAAAGTGGTCAACGATCCATCACAATACGACACAATCAAGATTAAAGTTTACCGAGAAAGTGTCATCGAAGCCTGCGGCCGTTCCTCCAGCCGCAGCAACAATTGGCGCGGAAACAGCAAGGCCAGTTCGGTCTTTATACGCCAGCTGTACACTGACGATCTGTGACGCACTGCGAGTGGTTGTACGAACTCGTATGTCACCAGAGAATTTCAGGAGAGTGCCTCCCGAAAGTAGAGTGAGCTGCAGCCCTGTGGGTTTAACTGCATAAGGAGTAACAACGTCGGAGAGAGTGACCAGCGCCGGGTCCACTACATCAATCATTTTACCTAAAATAGTAGCGCAGACGCTGTTAAAGGCATCGGTAGTACTCATTGCTGTTACTGTAACATTGCTGTCCGAGTTGAACACAACTTTATCTGAATTTCTGGTATTCGTCACAGAGATTCCGAGGGACAGGGGATCAGTATCAAGCGGAGGGCCAGCAAGGTAGCGGGTGACAACCTTATTGTCAAATTCGACCGTGCTATCAAACAATTGATAGTCATCAGGAGCTGTCCCGGGCGCGACTATGGTAGGGAAGTTGCCGGCATGAACACCACCAAGGGTGTGTCCACAAGCTACCATCTGAATCATCTCCGTATTGGAGAAACCCATCCGTGTAAACTGATTTCTGAAGAGACTGATCGCGTTCTGTGGCTGGGGGATTTGTGCGGAGGGTCCTGCTGAAGTTGCATCTTTTCTTCCTCCCTTTACTGGGACAATAGGCCCACCGCATGCTCGAACAGATGTGTAGACTCCCAATGCGACCAAGTCCGCGGCTGATAACTGAGTATTGAAGAAGTTTCCATATGTGACGAAGGCAGTATTGAACCCGGTGCCAATATTGTCCCCATTGTTCAACTCGTATGCCAACGACGCATCGATTCCTCCATGCGGGGCATTAAAGACGTTCGCGTTTGCCATATCGTGGAAACCTGTTCGAAGCCACTCAGCAGCAGTATTTCGCCCGGCACTGACTCCGGAAGAGCATGGTGTGACCGACGACGCGAAGCCCCTACTCCTGTATCCGGTTGACAGATACATGACATCCTCCAATTCATCTATCGCAGACGGCCAGGTCGGATCTGCCACCACCAGCCTTGAAAAGAATAACGCGAACCATGGCACGATCGTGGGACCCAGAAGAAGCTGCATGATTAAAAATTATAGATTAGGTCGATAACGAATCTCGACCGTGGAAAGAATGACAGGATCGAGCCGCTACCATAGCATAGGGTGAGAGAATAAAGGCAAAGCAGAGAGCCAAGGAAAAGAAAGAGAGAGAGAGACGAAGGGATGTTGACCCGACCCTAAAAGAAGCATTATTGATTTCCTGACCCGCAGTCTCAGCCGCATTGTGTTGGCTTTTTCGCATGGTAGTGGATGGTGGGAGGTGCTGGGGCAGACGCCTCGTATCCATCGGAACAGGGGCAGCTCAGCAAAGCCCTCAAGCCCTAATATAGCGGGGCATGGGCGAGAATCAACATCGGCCAGGTCCTGTTGGGTTTTTGGCCACTGCAGATTGAATTCAAGTCCTTTTGGGATAGGCTAGGTCAGCCAAATTGATAGTTTCCGACATCGACGTTTCGTCGATAGAGCCATCCCCACTGATAGCCATCTTAGTACACGCGTCAGGCTACGGTAGGGGAAAGAGGTAAACCAGTATCGCACTGCACCGCACAACGAAAGTTTCTGGGCGTTATCTCCAAATTAGGAATTCGTCTCTGCTGAGTTCTCGGTAATGGATTTTGCCCGGTCTAGGGAGTAGGGAGATCAACTAGAGGTGGAATTGAGTGGGTGCCACTTTTTGGAGGGGCAGTTGACTCGAGCTCCCCAGCTGTAGTTACTTAGTCCTGACTGAACTGAACTGAATTGGACTTGGAATAGGTACCATCGCTGACCTGGACAAGAGCGGCACAAGGTTAAAGCAGATCGAACCAGCCGTGGTGGGGAGATTGCATGGCGCTGACAAATGAGAGACGGAGACTTAAGATGTCAAAGAACCCTCAAACCAATAGACTAACTCAAAATGTCGATTCGCTGCAAAGCGGTACTGTACGGTAGCAGCAGAGTTATGTTGTGCTGGCTGTGCTCGTATTAGAATTAGTTTTCATGCTGTATGCCGCGATCCCGATGTGATGCAGAGCCCAGCGGCTTGGTACCGCCCTACGTATACCCCCTTGAAGAGATGATGACACCCTTTAGAATACCATCAGGGGAAAAACAGAAGATGAGCAAACAATTAACCCGAGTCACGGGGTGGGTTTGATATCCTGTTCAGAATCTGAAATCGGCTCCCTATACACAGTAGACGTGCTTTCAAATAAATGTTCGAATCTCATCTTTTCGTTGTTGGTTCGTGTTTAACTTGTGAAATTGGATCTGCATGCCCATGCTCGATGGCCACTAAAAATCTTCCACAGCCATGACCAAAGGCGCTGCGATTTCATTGCTTTCCACTCCACCACCGCCCAATGTTTGGCGTCTCATCATGGATGAGATGACAGATCCCATTATTCAATTACTGGCTACCTACAGCGAGCATAATTCGCATATCATCCATGAACTTAGTCAGGTACCAACCCCGCTTGAATTCATGCGATATGTGGCCAAAAATCGCCCATTCGTGGTCCGAGGTGGCGCGTCGGGCTGGCGGGCTACAAAAGAGTGGAATATCCTCAAATTGAAAGAGTTGATGGAAGGCAAGATGATTAATGTTGCGGTGACACCCAATGGGTATAATGCCTAATCCGCTGATGATTGGTCCAACACTGAGAATTGCTTCTAGCAAAGCAGATTCCCCGAGCAGAACTCCGAATGGAGACTTGGTGTTCGTTCTGCCTCTTGAAGAAGAGCAGCTGTTTGATGAATTCATCGATTTCGTGGCAACCCAGGGGATCAATCATCAACCGCTTGAGGGAGTGCAGGAGGTCAGATATGCTCAGACCCGTGAGTACTGTCATCCACCAGCAGGATAGTTCATCGTCTGATCATCGAGATTCACTAGAGAATGATAATTTAAGGAACGAGTACGATTGCCTATTAGATTATGTGCATAATGACATCGACTGGGCACGCGTTGCCTTGAACAGGAGACCGGATGCTGTGAACTTGTCAGTCAGCTTCTCCGAGCAAGCTCACCCAATTCAGAAAGTTTTACAACTAGTTTACTCTCATAGCATGCGTGAATTTGTTAAGCATCTTTTCAGAGGAGATTACTTGTAACACACAATTCCTATCCTGAATATGTTATCAGAATAAGGAAACTAACTCTGAGATTCTGATGCCAGATGGATTGGTAATTCGCTCTCCACTACCGCTCTCCACAAAGATCCATATGAGAACATATATGTTCAACTTATTGGTAGAAAACACTTCGTTCTTCTTCCATCACTGGCCCAACCGTGTGTGAACGAACGGAGTCTACCACAGGCCAGATATACCCGCATGTCGGATGGTAGTTTTAAGATATTGGAGTATACTGCTGAGGACCATGTGCCTGTTGCTTGCTGGGATCCGGTAAGTAGACATGCTCAAGAGCTGCGTTGTGTACTTACATTTTACTACGGGAGAGGAACATGAGCATGTGTTATTCATTCCTCATTTAGATTGGGATAGGATAACCACCGATTTTTAACGTGCCTGATAGGATTTCATAGCTCCCGAACTTGGGATTGAGACGACGAAATATTCCAACAAGGTAAACCCAATACGGCTGACGCTAGACGAAGGCGACATGCTTTACTTACCTGCTTTGTGGTCAGTTCTCTACTTCTTGATGACATATAGCCCGAGCCTCTTTATCACGAGTCCCACGTGTCTCTCTCAACAGATTACGTTTACTCCTACCCTCCTCAATTTCTCTCGGACATTCCTAAGCATAGACACAATAAATCTCATCATATCTTTGCTTTTATTACTGACTTTAAACAGGTATCACAAGGTCTCCCAAACTGCCTCTCGAGAAGGTATCTGCTGTGCGGCGAATTATTGGTATGACATTGAGTTTGAGGGCCACTTATGGGCGGTAAGTGAGCTGGTGCGGAATGTAGGCGTCTCGCAACTGAGCGTGAAGAGGGAGGAAGACGAGGGAGCGTCTTCAGACTAAGGTTCAAAGTTGAATGGAAGTCCACTTGAGAAGTATGAGAAGAATTCAAAGGCATTGCAGCATGAGGACTTAGCCAGGCAGGTGGCTTTGAGTGATGTTAAAGATGAGCAAGAAAAATCTGGGAGAAAGCTAAGTCAAGATGAAGAAACGGTGAAAGAAAGCATCCCTTGCATCCGAAAACCGTTGCCAGACGCTTATTCCTCCTCGTCGGAAGCATATGAGGAACGCCCTTAGAGACAAGAGCTTGAATGCAAGAACATAGGCTATCTATAGCGGTAAATCTGGCTATGCCTAGGGAAATCATCTATGACCAATTGAGGAAACATGGTGGCGGCGGGTCAGGGACCAAAATCAATGGGCCAGATTGTAGATGGATCGGCGTGATGCGGTAAGACACTGACCACGGGTGAGGGGAAGAAGGGTGAACAAGAAGTACCGTGCAGCAGTAACGAGCTTCCTTCACGACCGAAGGACCAAAAAGCGGTGCCTTGATTGCTTTTTTATGGCCTGAAATAGTATGATAGATGGTATGCGGATCAGAAGAGGACATCAGATTATGCATTGAAAGGATATCTGCAGAACTAAGCATTACCCTAAAGATGACCAGCTTCAATGCGAACATGAGTATTATGTTGGTTGAATGCCAGTAGTAATAACTAATGCTTATTTAGTCTTTCTGTTGAGCAGAAGAGGTATTTAGGGAGTCTGAAAAATCAAGGTAGTATAGGCGTTAGGCCCTACTATTTCCTAGACATATATGCCTCCAGAAGTTTCCTCTGTCGCCAATTCCTCGATGCGCACATTTCATCCTGTTCGCCGGTGCGTCCTGTTCCTGCTGGTCTACCAAACCTGACAGCAGCACTCATGTACGAGCGCGAACGTGGTAATGATTTTGGAGCGGAGAAGAGAGGATGGATGAGCATGCGCTGTATTGTTCACTATCAACCTACGTGCACTTTCTCATTAGGTTGTCTTGGAGACTCAACATGAGGAGCTTACCCAATAAGCCAAGGCCAGGTTTGTGTTCCGCATCTTTAGTCGGCAACTTGGTACTTAGGTTCTAGACATAATCGATCGGACACTTTGGGGCATAACGATTAGAACAATAATATCCTTCTGGCTTTCCCTGCTCCCGATTCATCTTTGCACGATGGAAAGTTATGACTGGTCTACTAATGGCGAGGCAGCTTTCGACCCTCCCCAACCTTCACAATTGAAAAGCAATGGGGTACAAAATCTTTGCCAGTTTATAGTGGCAAGTCGAGAGGAAAGGGAAAAAAGTATAAACTTGATTCCATTAAATATTGTCACACATGATATATATGCTTTATAGCTATACGTACAAACTGTCACTATTTGGTGGTTGGATTCGCCTCCTTATCACTTCTTTCAGCCAATTCTGTCTCTTGAGCTCGGAGAGCATCTATACTCTCATCAAGCAACGCAATCTCAGCATTGACTCCTAAAAGCTTCTCTCGCAGCATATCTTCATATTCCTTGTCGGTCAAAACCTTCATAGGACTCCATCTTGAGTTCAACCATGAATGCTCTTTGGCTGGAAGAGCAGTCTTAGATACAGAGTTTCGATCATCAGCCATGTTATATATCACTTGGCCGGTTGCTCCAAAGAGTGCAAACATAATTGTACCAGGTATGATATTCTTTCGGCCGCCTGTAGATGTGTAAGTATTATCCATGTACGGTTGGAGTGATATGAGTCTGCTCCAAGGATAAACCGGGATTTGACACTTACGTAAGGCACCTCCTACTAACCCGGAGGCTGCACCAGCAGCGAAGCTGACTACTACTTTATTCCATTTGGTGATTTTATTGTCTTCCCAGGCACGCATAAAAGTTCTTCTCGATGCTGGTATGGTGTTAGCCACTGATCTGAAGACAGTTCAGGCCATGCTTACCCCAGAAGGTGGTCCCAAGAGTGAACCATTGAAGACCTGAAGCCAAAGCAAATAGTTTCGGAGTATTTGAGCGTACTACTCCTGCGAAAGCTCCGACGAAAGCTCCAGCAGCGCCTGCACATATGGTTGATACATCAAGTCACATGATCATACGTATGTAGGAAATGGATTAGAGGACCCGTTGAGAAGGATAAACATACCAGTATATGCCCCCACTTGCAGAGCAGGTAATATAATGTGAAGTACGCCAGCGGGCAATCTTGGTTCTCTCTTTGGCGCTTGAGATTGGATAGATTCTTCAATTGCCTTTTTCTCAGCAGGAATGTCAAGCACGACTTTCCGCATTGCGTATTAGCAAAGGCTGGGATTCTTATAATGCACAGATCATGATATAAAATAGTAATCTTGGGCTTTCAAAGTAAATATTGAAGTGAATCCGAAGCGAACGGTGTTCTGTTCTTGAATCCCAATTGAATATGCAGGGCAAGTAGATTTATTTCTAATAGTGGGGCACCCGCTAGTCCACTTAGCCGAATCAGGCATCCCTACCAACCATTATTTTAGTATCGCACTTTTTCAAACTCGACCTCATTAACCACCAAGGCACAATCAAGCCTGCCCACATCGATCACGCAAACAAAACGCCTAACCACAGTCTTGTTGAAGGAGCTAGTATCCTTCAATCTACAACCGAGGACTAAGCGCAAGACCTTCGGTTCTCGCGCAGGGTCCTGAAAAAGCCGCAATCATGGGTAAGTTATCTACAGGAAAGGAGTCTTTTGTCACAACGGCGACCACATGGTGCAAAAGGATGAGGCGTGATGGAAGGCTTATAGCTAACATATTCTGCCACATAGCGCCAAAGAAGAAGGAGCAGCAGAAGATGTCCCTCGGGGCCTTCTTGACTGACGAAAGTAAGTCGCCAAGGCAGCCTCGCCTCCCTTTTGACAGAAACTGACCTGCTTCAGAAATGGGTTCATGGGCTGATGAAATGGAGGATATACCTGTTTGTAAGTCAATTCCAATTGCGCGTAATGCTTCACCTGCTGACAACCAACCTTTAGCCGGTATGCTTAACCTTTCAGTTGAGACTCGGGAATTGAGAATTGATCAGGACTGTTGGCATGCTGACTACATAAGATTCCCGAACTAATTATGGAGGAGCTCCGCGCACTACATACAGCTCTACTACGGGTACATATGGTGGAACTGGAGGTGAGCTTTTCAATGTCTAGTTTTTCTGCGCAATTGTACTTACCATTCTCAGGTTACTCTGTCAGAGAAGAGCTCCCGCTCCCGGACAAGCCACCTTATACTGTGCATCTCGGCAATTTGTCGTTCGATGCCACTGTTGGCGATGTCACCGATTTCTTCGCTGGCTGCGAATGTACCAATGTTCGAATCATTGAAGATAAGCTAGAGAACAAGCCAAAAGGTTTTGGCTATGCAGAATTTGCTACGCTGGATGGTATAAAGTCAGCATTGACTCTGAATGGCACACAGTTCCAAGGCCGCAACATTCGAATTAGTGTTGCTGATCCACGTAAGAATCGCCATTGCATTTGATGTCTAGATACTAACGACTTATCAGCAAAGGATCGTGACCGCCCCGATGCAAGAGAGTTAACTGATTGGAGTCGCAAAGGCCCATTGCCAGATTTACCAGGCCGTGGAGACCGTCGTGCATCGGACAGGGGAGGATTTGGAGGCGACTTTGAGCGGAAGGAGCGAACGCCATATGCCGGAGCGGAAGGTGATGGAAAGGTACGAGATTTTGGAAATTGGGAACGTAAAGGCCCGCTACCCTCGCTTCCTCAAACCGAGCGGGGTCCTAGAGATGGCGGTCGCCCACGCACCAACGAAGGTCCTAAGGCAGAAGGATTCAGAGACCGGAGGGCTTCTCCAGCTGCTTGGGGTGAAGGGCGTCAACAGCCAGGCTCACAGGATGGCGGATCACGACCACCTCGACGTGAGTTCCAGGAGCGACCCGTTCCAGACCGTACCCCCACTGCGGCCGAACAGGATAATCAGTGGCGTGCTAAGATGAAGCCTGATGCACCTGCTGCTAAGTCTCCTGTTCCCTCCCGTGATGGAAGCGAAGCCCCGTCTTCGCCTGCGCCTGGAAATGCTGCGCCCGTACCATCAACTCGACCGAAGTTAAATCTCGCAAAGAGAACTGTCACTGATGTGCCGGATCAACCATCTCCTACAACTTCAGTCACTGGTAGTAACAAGCCCAATCCATTTGGCGGTGCTTCGGCTGTGGATACTGCAGCAAGAGAGCGCCAGGTTGAAGAGGCAAGAGCTGCTGCTATTGCAGAAAAGAAAGCCGCCGAAGAAAAAGCCAAGGCTGACCGCACTGAAGCAGCGAAACACCAAGCTGCTGAGGCAGAGCAACAGAAGACTGCTGAGGGAGAGAAGAAGATCGAGATTTTACAACGACCCGAAGGTGAGGATGTTGGCAAGTCCGAGAGCGGCAACCAGAATGGCACTGCTCCTGACAAGCCAAGAGAACTTGTTGCCAGGCCGAAGCCATCGGATACGGGAGCTTGGAGACGACCGTCTCAAGGCCCCCCAGGACCAAGAGATGATGGTCCACCTCGAGGCCCGAGAGGTGGTCGGGGAGGACGTGGGGGTAGAGGTGACGGCCAAGGGCGAGGCCCGAGGCATTTTGACGAAGGCAGAGGCGGACGACAAAACTCAAACGGTAGAGTTTCTTCGCCAGCGGTTCCAGCACCAACATCTGCTACAATTGTCGAGGCCGATCCTGACGCTCCTGCAGATGATGGCTGGAGCACTGTTGCTAAGCCAAAGAAAAATAACCGTGGAGGTAGATAGATCACCTTCCGGACATGGGAGATCAACATGTACAGTGTAACTCTCGTACAGAATTTGAGTAGCGTTGTTGCGATCTACTATCGAAAGTCTGGCTTGCGTATGTTTCGACCTTGAGCCACATACCCCTACTCATTCACGTTCTGCTTCATCTTTGACGATTTTCTTTTGGCGTTGGATCTCTTCCCGTGGCTAGATCTCATACTTGCAATCAGCTCAGCAGTGGCATTGGAAACACAAAACGCATATACAGAATTGGGGCGCCTCGCACCTAGATTGCATATGGGCGGCCCTTCAGAAATCAACATCTCTCGACTCTTCCTAGCATGACTTCACATTTCGATGCCTGTTCACGAAAACGTCACTGTTTCCTCTGGCATGTTTTATGGCGAATTAGGACTCCTATCAAAAGTACTTTATTCAATCATAGCGGCTTGGGCAGCTTCTTTGTCAAGGCGGCTGGCTGGACACTAGGGTACGGAAAGTGGATGTATGGTCAGATAGCCCATCTGTTTGTACTTCTAAACATCTGAATTTCAGTCATGCAGAACACCCTCAAAGATATAATTGTAGATACCCAACGAGCTAACAACTTGTCAAGCTCTAAACGATTCTTACTTATGTAGCATTGCTTCCTTAACCTAAGGAGTTACGCGAACGTAAAAGTAGCCGGTTCTACGTCACGTGCCCTAGCGTTCCTGATACTCGTGATATCTAGGCGTATATACATTCTCAGTCGATGTCGCTGCCCTTTACTGCCGAACCGGCAACTTTGGGCTGTCTGGGGGTGCATAGTCTGACCTGGAAGTGATGGGTTATGGAAGACCCCCCCCCCCAACATAGTTGTGCATATTGCCAAAAACCTATTATTGCTCCTCCACCGTTGAATCCTAATGACACCCCCTTGACCTTCGAGCTACCATAGACTTTAATATGTCTTTAGATGAAACTGAGGGTGGTGCTGCCGCGGACTGTCTTTGCATGCAGTGGCTGCTTGAGCCAGCCAGTGAGTGTCTTCCGCCGACGCCTCAAGCCGATTCATATTATAACGTTAGAATATGAGTAGCCTATGGGGAAAGAGCCATGGGATTTGAAATAGGCCAAAGATTCAAGACGTTCGAGAAGAAGCCGCTAAAAGGTGACACAGAGAATTCTCCTTTTGCGTCTATGCTCATGTTGATATGCCCCATATTCATGGCTGCTAACTCCTCATCTGCGTGGAGAGTCTGTCGTTTCTAGCAAACATTTGCCAACTGACTAGATGACTCCGCTTCGGATTACATTTCTACATCGCTCATTGAACAGAGTATCATTGCAGGAACATTCTTCTGTCCCGAAGGCAGTTCAAAAATTCCCTTGAAGGCCATACCGAATGCCACAGGTTAGGGATTTCCCCACCTAGAAGAGTCCTTAAGAGTCCTTAAGATTTCTGAAGAAATCGATAGAGAGAAGTTTAGGCTCCATCATGACGGACCATACGATGAATAGCATTATGTTGCCTCAATCTATTGTTGGGGTGGCTCACGAAATGCTATGCTCACTGAGGACATCGTTGATGCATTCAGAACGGGTATAACAGTTCGGCTGTTACCATGGTCAGTACTTTATGCTATTCGCACTATGCGAGAATTTTATATATCGTTTTCTGACTCGACTCGCTTGTATCATCCAAGACGATGAATATGATATTTCCAAGAAATATTAAACTGAATGCTTTAGACATATAGCCGAGCAACGGTTCTAGCCATTGCCTACAGATTAAAAAGCGATGGTAAAAGGTTTCACCAGTAGCGGGTTTATCAAGCGATCCGATTTTAGTGTTCCAGAGGCCGTACAAACTTGGTTCCGTTGTTCTAATTCATATGGACAAGGATTGGATATGGACCAACCTTCCCATGGAGAATGGTGTTACAGGCTGGTATTACCTCTCCGAGACTGCTAGACTTCTTATTGTGTCAGCTGTGGTGGATATGCCAAAGTGTCTATGGTAAAGAGTGGGTAAGTCGACGGATAGAGACGATCATCGCATGAATGGCTGGAAAAGTAAAATGATCCATTCGAAGCATGAAATGGAAGCAATACTCTTAGAAAAGGCACGCTACCTTCACTATCCACTTCTAGGTGCCTTACGTGTCCTACGGCCAGTATCATCGTTATGGTCGGGCAGCGACACGACTTGGGGAAGTGCTTCGGGGCGAGCATCTTTCTGGGTATAGAAGATTTATCTCCCCTTAAATTCCTCTGGTAAGCGTCAGATTTTCAGGGGAATTACTCTTCAACTAGAGGGTTGTATCAAATGTTTGCTCCTATCGCATGCTTGTACTTCTCAACCATGCCTGGTAAGTACCTTCCTCCTCAAGTCGTATCGTATTCTAAGAATTCTCTAATAGGCATATGAGCTTTGATATCCTGGTACATAGGCTTACTGCGAACCTTGGCCGAAAGCTTCCAGGCATCATCATGATCATGGGCTACAATAAGGGGGCTTATCAAGTTCATCTGACACCCATGTCTGCTATCAAGCAAGGAAACCTCGGAAACTTCAGTTCACTAAGTACGGAATGGAGCTTATCATGATGCACCATATGGTACTGTGAAGTTTGGTCAGTTGGACAGTGAAGGGGGAAGCTGAAGTGTGCCCTATAGTCAATGTCGCCTCCGGGCAATGGTCCAAGGTGGCTTGACTCCAAAACCGATAATCTGATAAGTTTACCGTGGAGAAATAGACGCACCTATCTCCCTGTGACCTTCATGCCGTATTCCCTGGAGAAAGAATTCAACAATGGTGTACAACCGTGTGGAAAACAGAGGACTATCTATACACATACCGGTTAGATCTTGTTGGTAGCATAAATTAGGTGTACATCTCATAGTAGATCCGGTGCTTTCTAATGTTTTATACTTGCTCAACCATAGTCTTTAAAGAAGAAGAAACGATGCAGATGGCCAACCTTGCAATTTTTGAAAGGCGTCGACAACTCCTGGAGCAAAAAAACTGCTTCTACATGCATCATAAGTTTTGATTAGAGAATAGGCCTAGTTATCGAGCAAATTGAACACCAAAGGTTCATATGTCATCGAAACAACGAAGCTCACTCTGAGGTTCTAAACCATTACATCTCTGGTTGATTGAGTCTATCTATGAAGTCCAATTTCGAATGCATCTCGTCAGTGGAAATGCTATCACGGCCAGCATAGATGATTCCTGCTCCTGGACACCGCCTAGTGGACCACATGCAGAGAGCAGCATCTCCGATTTGACCGTTAGTGGGCACCCCGAGCGTTGGCTATCCTGATTAATGAGAAAATATTAAGGGCTGGGTAACACTGGAAGGTTCATGCCGACTAAAAACGCGCGAGAAGGCTATGAACTAGTGGATTTTCGTTTTATGAATACACAGATTCATATTTTCGCGATACTTTAAAACCTGTGTACGACTTGCTCTAATATTATTCATTAACTATTCCTTAGGCATGTTTCCTCTTTTCTAATTACCTATGAAAACCATGTCCACAATGGACGACTCAAATTCACCCGCACGCCGCGAAATCAACTCCTACAACAGTCATAAACCACAGCTTAGAGATTGCATCAATATTTGCGCCAACCGCTTTGCCTCTAACCGTCTCATCGCCAATCAATCCTACGACCGTCGCTCCCCCGAGCCTAGCCTGGATCAGCTCTGAAGGAAGAAATATGGAGCTAAATCATCTTTGAGCTTGATGAAGCCAACGCTCTGAAAAAAATGGAGTCGCTGATTGTAAGCGCATTGGCCGTAGTTCCAATCTGCGCTACATTGATGTAGCCGATCCCCACCAGACTTCTTCCGGCTTCGCAATGGCAGCCTCCACTGAGTGTCCAACTTGCATGGTTAAACCCATGTCGATAACCATCGCGGCTTCGAAGCCATATATTGTGCTTGTTGGGGTCCTCCATCGACCATATGCAGTAATGAACCGCCGAATAGCATAATGCTTCTAGAAATGATGTAGTAAGGCTTGTAACGTCCGACCTTTGGGAGAGTGCCGCCGGTGACCATTACGAAAAGTACCGTGAGTAAGATAAAGGGGAGCTGACTGACGGATGCCCTAATCATAGCATCTCCTCCAATGAATTGAAAGAAAAGGGGGTTGGAGCCGGTAACATTTAGAACTACGCCTAGCACATAATCTAGGAGATGGCAGAGATCTTTAGAGCTCTCTTGGAACTATGATCGGGAGGAAACGGCATCTCAACTTCAGCAATAACCGTAAAATGTATTACCCGACCCAAAAAGCGAAGTGAAGAGGAATAAAGCCTACTAGACTCCAACAGTGAGACCCATACCAAGGGCTCCTTTACCTGGGAAAAGAAGAACCACCGCGTGACTTTGAGGGACTGCACTGGAAGGATATGCTAGTCTTTAATGGTGAAAGGATAGAGTCCTTCTTGTACCACGCAACAAATCTGGAAGATGCCCAGGACGACCCCAAGTACAATTGGTTTTGAGCGGCCCTATTTCTACGTTGAGCTAGCGAACGCAAAAACTACCATGAATAGCAAATAGGTACGCGCATTCATAGAGCGCGACCCAATCGACCACTCCTAGTGCCGTTTGAGAAGGAAACTCAGGAGCAGAGTCGAACTTTAGGTCATGAAAGAATGCTGCTAGGAGGAGAATGGCATCATCTAAGAGAAGATTGATGTAAAATTCCCACTAAAGTTCAAATCTCAGTCAGTGTACCGAGATGGAGCCCATAGGAACTCCAATCCCAACCTATGCAAGCTTTTCAATCTAACCAAGGGCCTCAAAAATAGATTCCTGAATATCAGCTGTAGTGGTGGCATCGAGCCCTTCCTATGTACAGTGGACTGTTTCCTATATATTTGGAAGCTCTTCCGTCATAGAAAGGCACCTGCAAAAAACCCCGGGGTAATAACATATCAACGCCAATTGCTGATGGGCCTGTTTTACTCTAAAGACTCGGCGACTTCCTTGCTTAATTCCGCTTTCCTATCGACCGCCGCAGGTGAAATTGTAGAGGAATTTGCTTCTCTGGCATTATCCGCTATTGCTATGGAGATACCCTCGATGGTGGAAGGAAGCCGTGAAATCTAATATGCCCCATAGGAAGTGAAGAAGTCAAGGATATTATGATGACATTAAAAGCCAGGCAGCTGGAAGAATAGTTGTCGGTTGTGGATATTCTTCTGTTGGTGATTACCAGCCATTGTTAGATGAGTGGCCATTACACCGTCCACCCTGTATGTGAGAAGTCAACGATCACCATCACCCGTGTAAGCTTACCGTTCTGACACTAATATGAAGTCCCAGATGAGTATATGAATGCATGTTAAAAAGCTGCTCGAAAGTGCTTGACAATCAGTCAAACCTTAGACATTCAACCGAAGCGCACCAGCTTACAATAAGTACAAGGCGGAATGCGGAAACCCAAAAAAAACGTATAGAGAAGAAAAGTCCGCCGCTCGGATGTTGACCAGTGGGGGACTAGAATTGAGTGTTGGAGTTTGACAAAATAATATTCTTCAAGAAGCTTAGATCTTGCACTAGTTAGAATTACCGACAAGAGCGAGCCGTTACTGTAACAATACATCACATGTTAGCAATTTGCCTCGTTATGACAGAGAAGTAGAGTGTGATGCGAAAGGAGGGGCGAGAATGTCCGTTGGAATGAAGAAAACAAGCAGTAGAACGTATGCAAGTCGTTACATTGATTAAAAAATAGCCTTCTTCTCTAATTCGAATCACGAGCTACTGTGTTTGGTGTTCTGTGTTAACCACTCCTGCACCAAGCCGATATAATCTTTTGAGCTATACGGATAGAAGAGGTTTGCAATAGTTCCTCGTTTTCGAAGGTAGTTTAGTCCCAAGTCCCGAACAAGCAAGTCATAATATGGCAAAGAGTCGAACGCAAAATCAGGAAATCTTGCGCCAAAGCCTACAGGCGTGCGCCACTTTGAGAACTGTGGGAGGCTTGAAGTCAGTAACCAACGAATAAGATAGAGATACAATGACAGCGCCTCCTCTCAACCTTGCTTGCGACCAGCAAAGGCTTCGTCAGCTCAACGTGGGACTCGACTCACCCTATTGTGGAGAACGGTTTCATGAAAGGTATCTCCGTTGGTCGATAGCTTATCATCGAAGTGAGCTGCAATCCACAATGCCTGAACTTCAGAGCATATAGATGCCGAGAAGCTCATCATGCACCCTGCAAATGCCAAGTCCCGAGATTCAATAAATTTAGGAGGCACTATAAACCGGTAAAGCTTGAAACAATCCGTTTGGGCACCGGAACTGACGCTCTGACCGTCATTAGCTTCAAGCAACGGCGTAAGAAAGGGGTTAGATTGTGGTTGATTGCGCAGTCTTGGTAGTTCTGTGAATATTTCCTCGTCGATACTATCAAGAACTTCTGAAGTCCAGGGTTCAGATTGGCTGGGAATGCCAAAATCGGCGCCTACTGGAAAAAACTTCAAAGGTGGTCCGGGCTTCCCTATATGTCAGGATTTGGGAGTCAGTTTTACCTTTTTGAGATATTGCTAGAGAAGGAAGCTGTTCGGAGCGAATTATTCCTAAGATATGTTCAAGGAGTATATGCATATCTGAAGCGCAAACAACTCATGAAACTTTCTAAAGCGGTAGATTTTGCTCTGGGAAGCTGACACTTACAGCCTGTACAGCACACTAGTGCAGATGTTGATAGTTGCTCCCCAGTAGAAAGATTGACGGCATTTGTATCGACATTTACAATGTCTGCGATATGCACTCGAACCGTGCCATTGCGGACAAAATCGAATATGTCCGTATCATAATTCAGAATGGACAGACCAGACGCTCCTAAGAACATTGGATTTGTTGAAGGCTTCAACTTGATTGTCTCTGGGTGGGCAGAGTAGTTGTTGAGAGCGAGCACGTCACCACCAAGAATTCCCCAAAACTTGTCAACAATGAAACGACCAACGGCAGTTTTGTGAAGAAATGAGCGAATCTTAGTATATCCATCCACATTTCCCCATATACAGGGGGAGAACCAGGTTAGAACTCGAGTCAGAACGAGCTTCTCAAGAAATTTTTTGAATGGGGTTACTTTCGCGGGAGACATCCAAGTTGGCCCATGGCCAGACTTTCTGATGATCCAATCCACTTGCTTACCTTGAGATGCATAAGCATGCACAGCATCCCATCCAGACTTTGTACATCCTGCCATGAAGTTTGTGAGTTAGCATTGCCTTATTAAGTATTTTACCCCCAGTTGGTCATGGGCGTCCTGAGTTAGAAAATTTTCTCCCAAGAATCACGCTTACCAAGGATACATACATTTCCTGGTGTCCCAAGAGTGGATGTGTGTTTTAGGATATCCTTGAAATGAAAGATCGGTGCCTTAAAGGACTCACTACCCTCAATTTGGGGTAAGAATGGATCTGAAGTAAATCCAGTAGCCACAATCAATTTTGATGTGAATACCTCGGATTTCTGACCTGCCCAAGGTGAATGCCACAGCTCCGTCTTGACAATCCAGCCACCCCCATTCTTGTGTTCTGCCGATTGTACCTTAGTGTCGAAGCGAATGTTATTGAAGAAACCAAAATGCTCTGCGTAGCTAGTCAAATAACGATGAAGTACTGGGCCAGGGATGTGTTGCTCAGGTTCCAAGTTGTAGCTCTCCAAGTCTAATGGGAAGTCGCTGAATTCATATGTGCCGACGATATTGTTTGATTTCAGACCAGGATATAGCCTATGCTGTGACCATGTGCCACCTAGCGTAGATGCACTTTCGAAAAGGATGATTTTGGCAGATGGTGTTATTTGTAGATACGTTTTAGCTGCTGCGAGGCCATAGACGCCTAGAGAGTGGAATTCTTTAGAGCAACTCACAGAGGTGGTACGGATAATGTCTGGATTGGATTGGATGACTTACCCGCTCCAACAATTACTAGGTCAACCCTCTCTGGGTCTGTCATTGTAACTCAGGTTCGAGGCGTGAGGAGTAGTCAGATTAGACGTCCGTAGGATATAGAGATGTTCTAGTGGGAAAGGGTCAAGTCCAGTCTTCGAATTTCCTCGACGTTACTGTAGAGGGTAGAGTACAATGGAGGACGAAAGCTTGGTTCTTTTGCAGGCGTGGCTGAAGCCCCCACATTTCGGCGGGTGCAAGAACAGTATTTAAATAAGCAGTATTTTAAATTTCAAAATGCTTAGTACTATAAAGACTTAGATATAGCATTTCACGTTAAAATAACTCTTGTAATTTCTGTTTCTAAATAACTATTAATTGTATTAGTCCTAAACTTCACCTATGTATAAGAATTACAGTTAAATCGTTATATATAAAGTTTTATAAAGCTAGGTAAAATAGTAGTTGAGATATAAAAATGCCAAAATCGTGACTTTTGGAGTGTTTTTGAGCGGCCAGGTTGATATGTGGCCAGTTAAGTGATTAAGTATGTTAGTGAAGCACGGGGAATTCACGGGGACTAAGTGGGGCATATCATGCCTTTAGGCTGCTAGTATCTAGCTCTTGCTCTTGAAGCACCTTTCATGCAATACAACAACAATTATACCCATTTCAATTCTCCGAAATACCCTGCTCTCCGGAGAGATCTTTATTGCCAGGCAGCATTTCTGTCGGTCTTGGGATCCCCTACCATTTCTCCTGTTCGAACTAGTTATGACTAAGACCACGAACTTGGCCCTCCTTGGCCGAAGAGCTCTAACAAGCCAATGGTGATATCTCCTGTCAAGAGGAGGGTATCTTTGCCTTTTTTTGCTAAAATTAGTTTTAGTCTTGTATGTACCTTCCGTTGAGTTAACTAAGCAACTGTTACGTGATGTTGAACTGATTCAATGTGACATGGTGAGATGAGGAGCAGTGTTCGAGATCCTTGGGTGTTGAACGCGATGAGTCTAGAAGATGCTGCTATTACCACACAAAATCATCCCGCAAAACTGGATGGCTCGACATGATCAATTCTCATAACTTTGGGGCAATTTAAATAACCAGTACTGACACATTAATGCACTCATTTCATTCTTTATGTCCAATGCTAGACTGGCTAATACTTTTCACCCCTTTACGCCATGCCATGCAGCCCTATCTTATAATGCTTTATATCCAACAATCTTTTACTTTTCGGCACCAGCTTTCCTCAGCTTCTCAACCATCTCCCGTTGCTCTTTCTTGGCCTCGATATTTTCCTGGCTCTTCTTATCTCCGTGCTCGTCCTCCCACTTGGCCCATCGCCCAAGCAAGGCTTTAGCTGACTTGTCTTTCAGGCCTTTCGTCTTTAAGGCGCGATCAAAAGCTGCCCTGATAATCTCGTGGTCATTTTGTCCGACTTCCAGATCAATAAGTTGATTCCAAATGTCAAGTCGTTTGGGAAACTCGGAGAGAATACCCTCAAACATTGTCCGGCCGCGCTCTGGTGACCCATTTTTGGATTTAAATTCCATGGCTGCGAATTTCACCGTAAGCTGTAGAGTATGTGTTGGAAGAATTTGCAGAGCACGTGGCAGAAGCAATCGTGCATCATCAGGGCGGCCATATACCGTATGAAGAAAGTGAGCATAGTTTTCCCATACCTTGGGGTCTTTGGAAAACTTTTTCACTAGAACCTGGAATATATCATCTGCTTTCTAGAGTGGGTGGTTAATTTGACAGAGGCAGATCTATCAGGTTGTAGGATACTTACGCTGTACTTGTTCGATTTGATGTAAATGCTTGCCAAGCTCTCGTGCATTTCTTGAGCATCACTGTACTGGCAGGCTTGTGAGAATGCTTCCTGAACGGTTTCATCGCTACCAAATTCTACCTCGAGATTGAGTAGGGCGTTCCAGACAGCCTTCTTAGCCGAGTCATCTCTAATATGTATTGTTTTGATGGCTCTCTCAGCTACAGCTCGGGCATTAGCAACCTCACCTAGCTGCAATGAAAATGCCATATATTGTATCCAAAGCTCTGCCGAATCTGGCTGTCCAAGAAGAAGACGCTCAAAGTCACTCACTGATCTAGGGCCATGAGCATCAAGATCACCGGTACGGTCTTCTGTGATCTCAGCCTTTCTACGCTTCTTCTTAGGCTTCTCATCCTCATTCCCTGAGGATGCATTGACGTCAACATCTACTTGATCAAGAACACTGGCAGACCAATCGAATCCGCCCACATTGAGCTCAGGAATATTTCCGCTAGCATCGTCCAATTGTTCATCAGACTCTTCGTAGTCACTCTGCTTGTCTGAATTTCCTATACTTTCCACGTCATCAAGGTCCATCCCACCTTCGATATCCTCTGAGTCCTGCTCTACGTTCAGCTCATCTAGTCGCACGCCTTGCATGTCATCACTACTTTCATAATCACCATCCTCCACACTTTCTTCCTCTGAATCAGGTTCGTTCTCGGGACTGATATACGAAGACTTCATGCCAAAGCTTATACGCTTCTTCACGGAGTCGATCTTTAGGACCTTGGCTTTAACAAGATCACCCTCCTCATATAGCTTCTTCACATCCACAACTCGCTTCTCTGCCATTTCGCTTTGGTGACATAAACCACTCACATTGTTAGAGCCATTGACAACAATGAAAACCCCATAATCTTCGACCTTGCGGATCTTACCTTCAAGGATGTCGCCCTCCTTGATAGATTGAAATGTGAGGGGTGGGACATAATTCTTGTTAAGAATAGAAGCCTTCAAGCTGAGCTGTATAAAGCATTGTGATTCATCTATAGAGATGACCTTGCCTCTCACTAGCTGATCGATTTGGAAGTCGGCTTTCCAGTCCTTGATGAAAGCATCGGAGAGGTCCGAAACTCGCACAAATGCTCTGATATTGCCTCCGAGATTGACGTAAAGACCCTTATCAGCAACATTATTGATGAAGCCACGTACAACGTCATTGACCTTCAGCTGTGATATTGAAGATATTTCCGAATCCTCAACTGGTAAAGAGGAATTGAGCACTCTCGAAGGTCGAGTGGATAGTCGTATCCTTTTGTTTGGAGCGTCAATGTCAACTATGCATACCCTAACAATATCATTCTTGGAGTATTTTGAGGTAGAAGCATCGGAGAAATTATCTGTAAGATCCGTAAGATAGACTGGGCCCGAAAGTTCGGGGCTGAGTTGTATCATGACCTGTCTTTCATTGACACGGGTCACTTTGCCGGGAACGACCATCCCTTTGCTAACCGATGAAAGTGTCATGACTTCTGGAGCCCGCATTGAGCGAGCAGAGAGATCCAATCGGTTGTTCAGTTCATCAACTGCTGTTACACGAACTCTGATTGCTGAACCAACTGGAAAATTGGCTTCTACATCCTTCAGCAATGAAACATCGTCCGAGAGATCCAAAATCTGGATCCTGCCTCGTACATTGGGAGAGAGGTTGACCCAGGCACAATGGTTATCAATATTATTAACATACGCAATCCATGAAGAACCGGCTCGCACATTGCTCAATGTAAGCGGCTCTTCATCGCTCTGCTTCTGATCGCTATTTTTGGCAGAGAGCTCGAAGACTAAGGTTCTTCCAGACCGATGAGTGATGGGAAGGAAGCGGTGGTTTCGAGCATCGTGAATTCCTAGGACACGGACAGGAATAACCTGGTCTCTCATAAATTTCTGCAGTGGTCGCTTACGATCACTGATCTCATCCCAGGAGTCAAATACTTGTGAGACATCTATACGCCCTTGAATATTATCTGCCAATTTGACATTTATCTGTGTGTCTTTCACAGAAACTACCTTGGCTCTAGTCAATTTCCCCATACTTAGATCATCTAGCGACGTGATCTCATCGTCAACGGGATTCACTGCAGTTTGATTGACGGAAGGCGAAAGGGCTACAAGTTTTGCACTTGGTTTCTCCTCGATCATAGATAGAACGAATTGGCGGACACCATGATCAACTGAGATCACCTTCGCTTTGATAGACTGGAATTTCTTCATTCCAAAATCAGGCAGTCGAATAGCCTCCTCTGGCAGCTTGTTCTTAGGTAATAAAGCAGTTAGACCACCTCCAAATTGAACGAAGACTGCGGTAATGGTAACGTTCCTGACGAAGCCATGTACTACCTTCTGCTCTTTGACATCTTCAAAGCTTCTGAGAAGGGTTTGCTCCTTTGCAGACTGCACAAGACTAGGCTTGTTGGTCAATACAACAAGGCGTTTTTGTTCAAGCCTTTCGAGGACCGTCAAATCTGTCAAAACCTGGCCAACTCTGATCTTCTTCAGGGCAGATAAATTTCTGGAGTCAGATTTGTCGGTAAGATGTCCGATAGGCAACACAGCTCGTAATCCAGTCTCTTGGAGCACCACCGAGATGTCATCGTTCGTCTTTTCGATTACTGATGCTGAAACGATATCTCCTACTTTCAAATTCTTCAGAGCTGTCTGTTGCTCCAGTCCAAAAGCGGAGGGGTCTTTACATGAAACGATCAGCTTTTGTGCATCTGCTTCGACTTTCAGGATGTAGACATTTACCACTTGTCCGATCTTGAAGTGTTGACTAGGGTCTTGAATGTATGCCTCGCTCATCTCAGCGACTGGAAGAAACCCTCGGACAGTTCCATAAAACTGTACCACAGCGCCAGTCGAGAGAAGGTTGACAATGACTCCAGGACTTTGCATGCCAACAGATATTGCACCATATGAGACGAAAGGTGTTGCCTCCGAGTGAAGCAAACTCTTTTTAAGAGTGAGACGGACTTGTTGCTTGCCTGGGTCTGTAGAAAGCACACGCGCCATGACGGTTTTTCCTTCTTTGAATAGTTTCTCAGGGTGGAGAAGTTGTACGTCCGCCAGGTGTATTTCCGGAACGAGACCAGAAATACCTTTAGCTAACTTAACCAATACACCTCCAACACCGCGTGCGTTGAGAACAATTTTCTCAACCTTGCCCTTCACTACTTCGCCAACTTTAATGTCTTCAATCCTCAGATAAGTTTGTTCTAGTATACTTTCTTCAAAGGACACGAGATATACGCCATCCAACGAGTTGTACCCAACTATTCTCCCACGATGGCTAGAGCCTACTTTATACGCCCCGGACTCAGACAAGCTCTCGATTTTGCCATCCTTGACTCTTGAGATATGGACAAATCCAGATATTCCTTTGATCCCCAAGTCCACGAAAAGACCCATTTCCGGTTCAACCTTTCGAACAATGACTTCTTCCACTATCGTAGATAATGGCAGAACATCTATTGGGTTCTTGTATTCTCCGTCCAGCTTCGCCTGCTTAGGAGCAAGAGACAAAATGTGGTCCAATAGCGAAATTCCTAACTTGGGAGGCTCAGCTGCTGGGAAAGTACAGATAATTCTTCCCTTGACTTTGGAGCCCACTTTGTATTTCTTCTCCAAGTCTTTGCCAGTCGCACTTGTTCCAGAATGTATCAGATCAGCTGTCACATCAAGCATCCCCATGACCTTACCGTGAACTCCTCTTGAAGTGGTCTCGGCGACCAATAATTCAACTGCGGTTCCTGGCAGAAAAGCCTCGATAGTTGGTGCATCAGTCAGGATATTTGGCTTTCTGGGATTGGCTATCTTTTCCATGTTTGCGGATAATTTAACAATCTTGCCATTGGAACTCAGACCCGTCACAATACAAAGGAGGACGGCCCCTTCCTGAATATCGGCTATCTGATAACCACTTCCAATCTCTTTCGATGACACGAATCCCTTCATATCAAGATCTGGAAGACCGAGATCCATGATAAGGCCATGGTCTTCAACGCTAGCCACTGAGGCCATGAGAGTGTTGTTCACGATAACATTCTGGGCAGTGATAGGGCTGTTGGTCTGCTGTGGACGTAGAGATAGTTCGATACGTCTCTTTGCTTGGACTGCAGATCCAGTTGATACATCATCACTAGTTGATACGACAAAAGCTCGCAGATATTGTCCTATTTTGAAAAATTTATTCAGGTCAACGTCCATTCTGTCGTCCTCATCTCCATAATCACCATCATCAGGCTCTGCTTCGGCAATTGCCTCAATATTTTTGGTTATAGTATCGGAAATTGATGTCATCGGAACATATCCAGTGAGATTATTAGGTAAAGCGAGCGCGATATCCTGGTAGTTTATACGTGATACTTGTCCGAGGACCATTGACCCCGTGATAATTCTCTATCACAGAATTAGTCCACACGAGAATTCCCTGAAAGAAATATTATATGCCTACCTTATAGCTCAGCCCCTCAATTTTAACAACTTCTTCGTCTGGGTCTACAGTAGTTTGCACCTTCTGCTTTTTCTTCGAGTCTTTGGATCTGAAAATTTTCTTTGCTGGCCGAGATTCGTCTTCTCCATAGGCGTCCTTATTAGAGGAATTTGTACCTTGGTGCTCAAACAAAACATCCTGAGTTGCCTCAATTGCGATCTGTTTATGCTCCAGTGGCGTCAACGGGCTCGCCCCTCCTCTTGGAAACGCGGTTTCTTCTTCCCTAAGTCTTGATATCTTCGGGAGGTGCGATTTCGTTGCCGTAGTATCAGCACCAGCTCGCTCTTTTGCATCAGACCGAGCTCTTTTCGGCGGCCTTGTACTTTCGTCGATGCGTTTTCTGGCTCGCACAAATGATTCGTTTGTAGGGGCAACTTTGCGCTTTCCCCCCACAATAGACGCCATCATAAAAGTGGTGTGGAAGTCTAGAAGGTTATGCAGCGGTTCTGCTTTGCATTTTATGATCTTGGCTGTCCTGGACAACTTTTTTTTAAAAGCGGAGAGAAAGCTAAAATTGAATATCAGTCTTTCTTATCAGAGATCAGCGAAGGCTTGGCAGATTCTTATCGTTATCGCTCGCTAGCCACTGGTGAACGAGCCGCATCGAATGATGAGCTAGGCGGTGACGTTAACCCTATGGCCGGGGGCTCAGGCTGCAAAACAACTTTCCTCTTTCTCCTCTACCGCGTTCATATTATTCTCGTTTCTATGGTCACTCAACTAGACTAATGGGACCGTCACGAAAACGAGTGAGGACCCAAAACCCCAAAGTGGAAGAGCCAAGACCGACAATCACAGAGAGCTCAACGACATCAGTGGGGTCTTCGACGAAGGACGGACCTGTCGGTAGGGTTAGTACTTCTTGCGAAGATGCTTCGACTCCGCTTAAGAGTATCAACCTTGATTCATACTCTACAAATCAGGTAAGCCTATAGCATATCTTACTTTCTTTGACGAGGCGTTTCTCACAGAAGATTTAGGTAAAGTCAAGGAGCAGCTGGTACGGAACATGGCCACGGAAGACGTCCGCTTCAACTCAGATCGTTCGAGACACGATACTAGCAGACAAACCAGCAAATGGGCCTTCAACAGCAGATTTGAGCCGATATGAACAAAGGAGACCCTCTATCGTGAATGATGGGCGACCACCCTCTATGTTCCTTGGGAAAAGTAAGGAGACTTCGGATATAAGCATGGCAGGAACGTCTGAAGTGGCTGCAGAGAATATGGAGAGGCTGGTGGTGGAAGCTTCGAAGAATCACCTAACCACGGAGCCTGGAAGCAAGACTGATGACAAGTCTATTCACGAAACATCTATACAAGACGCGCAGACATCAAAACGGCCAGCCACATCGTCAGGCTGGCTAGGAGGTTGGCTAAGTAAGCCAGTGCTTATTAATGCATCATCAAGCTCAAAAACCTCGGAAGAATCTTTGGTACCTCCAGTAGAATCTACAGACGAAGCGTCTGAACCACCTGCACCAACCACAAGCGAGGAAGGGCAGAAGGCGGTTTCTGCACCAGCGCCAGGCGCATCATGGTTCGGCATATGGTCCATGGCTACCCCTTCGACCGTGGCGGAAGAACCAGAACAGCAAGTTCCCGTTAAGGTGGCAAGTGACAAGTTAGATACTGCCATGAAAGATGGCGTTGCGGATACCAAGCCAGTACAAAATAAGCCAGCACCAACTGTGGGCTCAAGCTGGGCATTCTGGTCTGTCGAAAATACCAAAAAAACTGTCTCCGTATCTGAACCTGCAGATTCGGGTGAAATTGCTGTAGAAGGGGAGGCATCAGAAAGTCGCCCTGAGCCTGCGAAAATAGTATCAGTCAGAGACGATAAGAAAGATAAGAGAGATAAGAAGGGCAAAAGAGATCGCTCAGTGACAGTTGAAGAGAACGAATTGGCTAAAAAAGCTCTCCAGGTGGAACCGCCATCCATCCAAGATATACCATCTCGAAGTCCAGCACCAGTAAAGGCTAGCCCACCCAATCTTTTGATGCCCTCTGTACGAAGCACCTACCGACTTGTGGAGAATCCATCTATCCTTCAGCAAATCACAAGAATCCTGCTACGAGGGCAGCAAAAACCAGCGAAACATGTGTCCTTGACAAAGGAGTCACCTAAAGTAAAGAAAGCTTTAGCAATCGGTATCCATGGACTTTTCCCTGCACCTTTACTACGCACTGTCATAGGACAACCGACAGGTACCTCAATTCGGTTTGCCAATCATGCAGCAGCAGCTATACGACGCTGGGGCAACAAACACGGCTATATAGACTGTGAAATAGAAAAGGTCGCACTGGAAGGCGAAGGCAAAATCGCCGAACGTGTCGATAATCTTTGGAAGCTCCTCTTAAACTGGATAGAACATGTACGCAAAGCAGATTTTATTATCATTGCGTGCCATTCGCAAGGCGTACCAGTAGCAATCATGCTTGTCGCAAAATTGATTGAATTTGGCGTTGTGTCTACAGGGAAGATTGGAGTATGCGCTATGGCTGGTGTCTCTTTAGGCCCATTTGCCGATTACAAGTCGAGGCTATTCAGCGGATCAGCTGGAGAGCTTTTTGAATTTGCGGACCCTAAGAGTGCTGTGTCTATCCGATACGAAGAGTCTCTACGCGTTGCACTAAAATATGGTGCAAGAATAACCTATTGTGGCAGCATCGATGATCAATTAGTA
This sequence comes from Bisporella sp. PMI_857, assembly GCA_021307315.1. NCBI lineage: Eukaryota > Fungi > Ascomycota > Leotiomycetes > Helotiales > Helotiaceae > Bisporella > Bisporella sp. PMI_857. Next base: position 45,200 of record JAJSPD010000007.1, read on the forward strand.
TCTATGGAGGTTTGTTTATCCCTATTCTCCAGTATACTATTCGTGTTGATATATTTCGAAACTTGAGGTGATATTGATTAACTTCTTGATAGTCTTCAATCTTCTCCAGTGCTAACCACCCATATATCTACCGAGCTGTGTTTGTAGACGGCAGGATTCATGCTCCAAACTTTCTATCACATCTAATTGGTTTCGCGTTGAAACTGCGAAACCTAGGCGTCTCGGATCACGGTCTTATCCGAGAACTGAGTGCCCCTCTTGCAGGTAGTTTATACACTGGGGAAGGCCACTCCAGGCTGTATGATGACGAAAACGTATACGAGTAAGTATTAGCGATGTAACATAGCTTCTATCGCTGACCACAATAGTCTTGCAATTGAGTTTACGCTGGAAACCACTTCGATAGGAAATGTACCACTCGAAATGCAGAAGTATGAGGTTCCCACAAATGCCAATCCTTACATTCTTCCGTGGATCATGCGGGGATTGCTGGAAGAAGACTTCGTAAAAACAGAGCTTGATACGGAGGTGACAGAACTTTTACAGCAATTTGATGATTGGAAACCATCCACGAAAGTCCTGAAGGATGTCAAATATCGTTTAGAAGCGGTTCGGTCGAAGTTATAACAGAGTTGGGTGGCGTATTTGGCTGGGACAAGTAAACATCAGGTCAGACCACCTTGGTTCGGGTCACTTCAAGGCGTTCATGTATCATAAAGCGATGAACGATACCCGCAAATGCATAACCTATTCAGAGTTCTGTTGCTAGCCAAGCGTACTGGCAAAGACCGGCTGTGAAGCAATGATATAAAAGTGAGTGTAGCCAGTCATTCTCTTAGTTATCAGTGACGCAAGAAATTTTGTGCCTCACACTTCCACACGAATGAATGTGTTGAAGAAGCATAGAGTCAGGCAAGCCCCAGGTCCAAACCAGTTACGATTACAGAAGCCTCTAGTAAGAGAGTCAACATCTAAATTATGTGCAGCCTGCTACGTGTCTCCACTTCTACCCCTATTTGATTTCCTAACTTCAGGCACATGACCCTTTTTTTTTTTTTTTTTTTTTGGTCCGAGCGCCACTTCCCCGCCAAGGTTCCCGACGCTGCGCAGAAGCGGAGCCATAAACATCCTTCATGCAGGTTTCCCTCAAGCTTCTTGGTCAACCACAGGCATACATATCTCATGCATAGTAGCATTTTGGCATATTTGCTTACCCATTGCTTCATATAGTTACGTTTATTATCATTGCTACTATGTTCACATTTGGCGGAAAAGCAAGTTCAAGGATCAAACCTAAAGCCCCAGAGTTCCATACTGAGCGCCAGGCTACACCCGTTGCATCTACCCCATTAGCATCTCATCCCAAATCGACGGCGCGTCAGTCTCAAACTCCTTCGAACGGTTATCGAAAACCAGCCCCTCCGCTCCGAACTCCAACTCAGGAGAGACTTGCACCTCCGAAAAGGAAAGCCGTGCGACAGGCTTCACCTTCGAAGCCTGGCATACATTTTGACTCCGACAGCGAAGATGACTTTAGCAGCCCCGCTCCTGATGCGGTGGAGAAAAGAGTTCGACGTGGCTCTCTTGACCATGCGGAGATCGCATCACGCAAAGCCTTTCGACCCTTCGCAGATAGTAGCGTTAAGTTACTGCACGCCGCAGATATAAAATGGCCAGTCAAGAAGCTGAAGCTGTCAGGGGCAGGAGCAGTTTCGCGAGAGGCGATAACCGTCGAGGTACAATACCCCGGCGCGTCTCTACGGGAGAGGTATGCGGTGTTTCGAGTTTCTTTTCTGCAGGGCTGACAAGACTAGATATAACCTTGTCTTTGCCAAAGATCAGATCAACCCCGCAGATGAAATTTGCGAAATCGCGAACATTGTGGCTAAAGTGTATTTAAGGGATATGGAGGGCAACCCACTTGGGAACGAGCAGGAAGGGGTTTTGCGGAAGCTCGAGCGCGCGAGAAACCTCTTGTGTAAAGACGATTACAGTAAGGTTGATGAGCGCTTTCTCGCAGAATTTAAATCGGCTGTGGATGACTATAATAGCAAACTGGATGAACTTATCAAGAACAGCGTTCTTGCTAAGAACCTTAGCAGCAACAGGATACATAAGGGCATGGTCGCATTCATAGTCAAGCAGGTGTATCACCGTGTTGTCTCACCACAAGTGGACAAGATCCATTCCAAGGTGGAAGATAAGAACAATACTTATGGTGAATTAGAGCCATCCTTTGTCTCTACAATTATACGGGAAACAAAGCTTAAGGAGGATGATACCTTCATAGACTTTGGTTCTGGGGTTGGCAATGTTGTTCTACAGATGGCGCTTGAGGCAGGTTGCAGAAGTTGGGGATGTGAAATGCGGGAGGTTTCTTGTGACGCTGCCGAGGAGCAAAAGGAAGAGTTCAAGGCACGTTGTCGACTTTGGGGTTTAAGAGCTGGATCTGTTCATCTCGAACGTGGGGACTTTACGGAGAATGCAAACATAAAAAAGGAGATGGGGCAGGCCGATGTCATCCTTGTCAACAATGAGGTCTTTGGCTCGAATCTGAATGAGCGCTTAAGGCATACCTTTCTGGATCTAAAGGATGGGTGCCGAGTCGTCTCCCTGAAGTCCTTCGGTACGTCGAATGAGAAACGAAACGAAAACGATGTTTTTAGTCAATTTGTTATAGAAGAAAAGGAGTATTTTGCAGGCGATGTTAGCTGGAAAGGGCAGGGAGGAACATATTTTATTGCTACCAAAGATCCAACAGGACGACTCGCTAAGAGAATGAACAGATGATCTGCTCGATGTGTTGAATTTGCTAGGTCATGGAGTTGGAAGTTTCATTTGTTGCATAGCGATGATTAAACGGGTTCATGATTACCATAGGTGAAAAGACGAGGAATGACAGGTATAGATAGAATGAATTATTAAATATTCACGAAATAACTGCAAGAGAACGCCATGGCATTCTGGGTTCTGGACATGTTTTTAATCCTGACTTGTCATCCTAACGTCTTGTTCATTTCGTCAGCCTCTCTGCCCTTCCATTCCATCCACCGATCAATCAACTCCTTATTTTCCGCCTTAAGCTTCTTCACAGTCTGCTCAGACATGTTAAGTTGTAGATTGAGTGAGATCATCTCGTCTTGAACCGTCTGCAGTGACTTAGCATTTTATCCAGCAACAGTGAAACAACCTTACCTCCACAAGCCTTGTTTTACCTGATATTTCCTCATCTCTATCTCTTACTTTTCGTTGCAGTATCGCCCTTTCTCTCTCCAGCTGTTCGAGGCGCCTTGAATCTGATTTTGTTTTAATCTTAAGGTCTTTCAGCTCTGCTTCTGCTACCCGCACTCGACTCTGTAGTTGGCCATTGGATCTTAAAGCTTCGGCAAGATCACTTCGAAGCTGGGTATTTCCGCCAGTACGTGCGGGGTCCTTGCCAGTTTTGCTATCTGTTGCAGCTGTCTTTGACTCTTCCGCAGCAGCTTTCTCTGCTTCTAAGGCTGCAGTGCGGTCTAGAAGACTAGTATCTTATATCGATCAATCAATACGCCAACAAACTGTAGGGAAACATACTTACAGGCACCAATAAAGTCTTCATTGATACGTGAATAACCCTCTTTTTCTCGCAAATCTCTGTCCGAAAGCGCCTGTATGTACTCATCCCGCCAGTTCGACATTATCTATTTTGCAGAATCCAATAAGATCATGCATTGCTTCTGGATTCTGTAGATATTGTTCTGTTTCCTCAAGGCTGCATGAGGCTGAACCTGTTGGGTGTTTGAGAAGGCTGAAGTGTCCATGTGGGTTCGATTGGGCAGAGCTCGGCTCTTGGTTCATCCGTTGGAAGGCTCCATCGTGCATTACCTACACCACCATCCAATATATATCTCGCAACTCACGACACACCGGTACCGGCGAAGCTTAGCTCTCTCCTTGATATTTATTCTATCTAGTGCCGCACGCTTCTATACACGATTTTTGTCTGGGAAGGCGTACGTCAAGAACGGCTACCTGTCATTGTTCCATCTTTTCCAGCCTCCTGTCACCATGGCTTCGAGGAAGAAGGTCCTGCTGAAGGTTCGATTGTTCTGCCTACCTACAAACATTAAACATAGCTGATAGGGCATATATATATATAGGTCATTATATTAGGAGACAGTGGTGTAGGAAAGACAAGCTTGATGAACCAATATGTCTGCTGCGCCGCTGCCTTAGCTTCGCAATGCGAGGTACTCATGACATTTGGGCTAATGATTGAGACAGGTCAACAAGAAATTTAGCGCAAGCTACAAAGCAACAATTGGCGCCGACTTCCTGACGAAGGAAGTGCTGGTGGATGACCGATCAGTTACCATGCAGGTTAGAAGTCTCGCAATTCAACAGGATGACCACGGCTAATAGGTAATAGCTGTGGGACACCGCTGGGCAGGAGAGATTTCAGTCATTAGGGGTCGCCTTCTACAGAGGCGCAGATTGCTGCGTACTGGTCTACGATGTCAACAACTCCAAGAGTTTTGATACTCTAGATAGCTGGAGGGACGAATTCCTGATTCAGGCATCACCCAGGGACCCGGACAACTTCCCATTCGTATGTCAGTCTTCACATAGCTACATTATCTAGCTGATTATGTGTAGGTTGTTCTGGGTAATAAGATTGACGTGGAGGAGAACAAGAGAGTAGTATGTTATCTCACTGTCTCTCAAGATATATCACTGATCATGATTCTAGATATCCTCAAAACGAGCCATGACTTTCTGCCAATCTAAGGGAGGAATACCATACTTCGAAACCAGTGCCAAGGAAGCTATAAATGTTGAACAAGCTTTTGAAGGTGAGATCTTGAGCTAAGCCACGGCGCCGAATCTTTACTGATAGGTAATACTTTAGTGATCGCAAGAAACGCTTTAGCTCAAGAAGAATCAGAAGAATTCAGTGGGGACTTTTCAGATCCAATTAACATTCACATCGAGAATGATAGAGATGGTTGCGCATGCTAGATTCGGATTATCAACTCGGTCTTTGCTCTCTGGGATGCCGTGCTTGTTTTTTCTGTCCGTTCTCGCTATGTCCTCTGTTCGGATAAAGGTTCTGTGTACATAAGATCATTCATGGCGCCCTGGTGTCTGCGTCTTGTTGTCTATACGCAATGGGAGCCTAATTTTCAACTGGGCTTTTGCTATGGACCTTGTTCAACTGGCCAGTATTCTTGTACCTTGCAATAAGCATATATCGAGGGTGTTTGGTTTGTCGGCATATTCACATTTTCATTTATGAATCATGTTGGTAGATAGTGGAATTATTACTGTAAACCTGTGGTAGTTGCACCCTAATAGGCCATAACTATGAATCTTATATCTAAACATCACCCAAAGCGAGTGAATGATCTCATAAAAATATAGCACTATACTAGCACAATAATGGCTTCCAGATAATCCTTTGGCCAGCGGTCCTCGGACCATTAATTTATAGCTCTCTTATCGACGATAACGACCCCTATCAAAGCGCCAGCTATGGTTACCTCCGCCGAAAGGAGCCCCTAAATGAAACTAGAAACAAGGGCATGGCTGTGCTGGGAATCCTTGCAAGTTGAGCCTCAGCTGCCACACTTCATCTGACAACCACAATCACGAACAACGCCGTCCTACCCGTGCAGCTTTCTACAAATCTTGGCCATAGAGTCACTAGGCAAGTTGTCACCATTTTCCAGCTTCTCATGACTCCGCTTGTGCTCTACATATGCCACAACCCCCCATGATATAGCTTCGGCCACTTGCTCTCTCGATCAGTCAAACGGAGTCAGAATGAGTGTAGAGGAATTAACGGCGGCAAACGAATTTACAACGACGCGTGATAGAGCTTCTGAGGGTCATGAAAGAATATCGATATCATCCTTCAGGTCCCAAGGAACCACAAAATCAAAGGGTTTCAAAGCTGGGCTCGGGCTACATAATATAGCAAGACGGACACTAGGAATATTTCTGTTGCTGGTTACGGTATTTTTATGGACAGCTTCGAACTTCCTGGCTAGCGTAAGTCTAATTTAAGATCTTGCTATACTACATGCTAACTTTCCGAGTACATATTTGCTGATAACTCATACTCGAAGCCATATTTTGTGACTTATGTCAATACTTCATTCTTCGCGTTTTCCCTATTGCCGATAGCCTTACGACTATCCCATCAACATGGCTTTTCCAGCATACGCCAATCTGCTATTGAATACTGGCAGGGACGCATTGGTGGTTATATTGGATTTAAAAAGATAGAAGAAGAGGATCCTGTAGATACTGTGCTCGGATCGACGAGCCAATTACTAGTTGACGACCAAGAAGCTGCTCGAGCTCTCAGCACAACTGGGGAAGAATCGACGGAAGAAGAGGTGTTAAGTATTCCGGAAACCGCCAAACTCAGCTTTGAATTCGCGCTTTTATGGTTTATAGCCAACTATTTGGTTGCTGCCTGTCTTGAATACACGAGTGTTGCGAGTTCAACAATCTTGACGTCTACAAGCAGTATATGGACATTGATATTTGGAGCTATCTTTCGCGTGGAGCGGTTCTCATATAGGAAGCTTCTAGGAGTCTTGGCTTCCTTAACTGGTATTGTTTTGATCTCTATGGTGGATCTTTCTAGCAAGGACAATGACGAGAATAGAGGTGATTTCCCGCATAAAACACAGGGAGAAATTGCTATTGGAGATGCTATGGCCTTTGGCAGCGCGATTATGTACGGGGTGTATGCGATTGTCATGAAGAAACGGATAGGAAACGAAGATCGAGTGAACATGCCTCTGTTTTTCGGTTTGGTGGGATTCTTCAACGTTATATTTCTGTGGCCGGGCTTTTTAATCTTGCATTTCACGGGTGTAGAGACCTTTGAAATGCCGCCTACTGGCAAAATCTGGGCAATTGTGCTGGTGAGTCCTTATTCTATGGCTAATCCCGGAGATAGTACTGATAAGGTATATAGGCAAACTCTGCGAGTTCATTCGTGAGTGACTACTGTTGGGCATATGCTATGCTCTTAACAACTCCCTTAGTTGTGACCGTGGGGCTGTCGATGACAATTCCGCTGTCGTTGATCGGACAGATGATATTGAGCTCTCAGTATTCAAGTGCCTTGTACTGGGTTGGATCATTTGTTGTCCTGTTCTCATTTCTCATTATAAATCACGAGAGCAAAGACGCGGAACCGTCTCGCCGGACCGAGGAAATCGAAGCGACTTGAAATTGATGCGGGTTTACTACGAATTGATCTACTCAATTGAGCCATTGCCTCGATTACTCATGTTGACCTAAGTAGTCGAACATTCGTCAAAGGGAACTCGTAGAGGAGCACATGCAAAGGGAAGGGAAATCGGAACAGTGCCGCGCCAGTTAGTTTTGCCGCTGAAGTGTTTGCAGATCCGGACGAAGAAAAAGAATTTGTCATTGTTCTCAAGTAGGAGAAGTTAGAGGATCCCGAATAGAATATACAATTCATTAGACTACGTTTATGTCCGCAATCTTTATACCTTACGCAATAGTCGGTTCCAGGGTAGGCTGACAAAGTATTTTCTATTCAGTGCCATAAGAATTGGAAAAATAGAAGATGAGTAAGTTCTGTTCAGAACCCAGCAAAGGGCACCATACTTCTTGAAGGCTATTCTCGATACTGACTAACGCCTTTGAAATATCAGCACTTTCAGAAGTTTTTACGCCGATTGTGGACGGCTGGGGATAGTTTCCTCTTATGTTTACAGAAATAAGGCAACAAGAAATTGTAGTATTATCCTAGTTAGCCTCAGCTACCTGGACTCCCGGACATGTCGTGCCTTTTAAACTATGTTTTTGCGCCCAGGATTTTTTGGTCGATCGTTTGGGATTCTTTACGTGCAGAATCCTGTCCTAATCGGTCTATTACCAATGCTCATGTCGGGTGGTTACAGTTCTCGTTCTATGTCGTAGTGTTAAAGTAGAGTTTCATGTGATGAAGTGGTGAAGTGGTGAAGAACTTCAAATAACCTTCCATCATGAACACGGGACCTGCATATCCGCCTCCGGGGGAAGGTGCTGTACTGTACCATATTTCAAGGGGATGTATCCTGGGGCCCGGCTGGCTAGTCCGGTGCTCATTTAGCACCACTACAATATCGCCTATTCCTATATTAATGTCTGTCTGTGGGTTTCTCTTTGTCGTTTCATGAAATCAAAGTCGAATAGGTCTGCCCCCCCTCCCCCCCCCCCCTCTTCTCCTCCCCTTCGACCTGTATGAAAAAGGTGATGAAAGCAAGCTGACCTTTCTGACAAATCCCTCCACAAATAGAGCGGATCTAGTTGAACCCTGCATCGGTAATCTATCCGAAAGAATTTTTATCTTTACTGAAGCTTTTGGTGACTTTACATACAATACATCATAGTTGTATGCCAATATTAGCTTCATGGACTTCGTCAGTCTGCTAGTAGCTTTGGATCCTACCCAGTGGAGCTGCTAGCTACGTCGGCGGCAAGCTAGCTAGTATTTCGAACATGATCTGTGATATCTATCGCGCAAAATGACGAAGACGGAACAACTCGGGATAGCAGCGGGCGAAATATTCAAGCACTCTCACCTCAATAGAATTGTCATGAGCCCAACACTTTTCCAAAGATATTCCACAGACTATACCAATCAGATATGGATTAAATACGGTACTGATGATTTAGTCATCAACATACAGTATACAATGGGTAACACATGTGGGCAGGCATCTAGTGGCCGTTCCATCATCGCCTCCTGTGACATCAATAAGACTGTCATTGGATCTTTCGGGAAACCCAGCGTTCGCGAAATTTTTGCGGCAGATACAGGCGCTTTTGCCGCACAGCCAGTTAACACTGAGCGGTTAAAGAATATCTCTGCCTGGCTCAACGCTGCCATCAATTGCTCCACGCTTCTGAATAATATCTAGCTGGACTCGGGTGATAAGACAGTATATTTTTACACCAATACCTTGACGAATCGCTATGTGAGGACTGGGCACAATAGTGCTGTCGATTGGAGAGGCTGTACCTTTACCTATGATAACGTCACTGGTGGAGGCATTGACCAGAGCGAGTTCGTCACGGACGGGTAGCCCTCAGAAACTCGTGGTCGATATTGTGGGAGGACCTACGGTCTTCCGCAGAAGCGTATCAACGCCAATAATGATGAATGGCTTCACGAACCGGGTCGGAAATATCAAGGAGCCTATCGCCGTGGACCAGGAGGTTGATCTTAAGAAAGGACACTTGTGGCTCCTCAAAATCCTGAATGAGGTGGCCATGTCCGACCCTGCAGCAACATAAAACTGCCTCAAGTCTTCGAAAAGTACTTAAGCGTATATATTACTGTACGTACTATTTAGTTCCTCTTCAATCACCTGTACTAATAGACTCTAGGCAATCCGTACATCTCAGACCTGGGCCGGTCCAGCCCAGCTCTTCATCCCGGCCTCGTGATCCTCATGTCCTTCAATATGGCACTACAATTTCTGGAGGTCGGGATGCAGCGCCGAATCTTGGAAGTTGCAGTCCTCAGACCGCAGCTCAATAGCACTTCTATGCTAGTGAGACAGGAAAGTCCTGGGATGTAGTGAGTTTGGGCTAAGCTGGCTCAATGCTTCACCCGAACAGGCAGGCGGCGCGAAAGTGATTGTTGTATGTAGTTTTGACCTTTCGGGATACATGTATAGATGAGGTTTAGGACAAGACATTATATATAGTGTTATATTGTAAATTTCATAAATATTAACGTACCCTCCCCCTATGCTTTCACTAAGCATGCACTCGCAACCTATGGGCTAATGCAATCTCTTACTTTCGTAAAGCATTCTGTTCGCTCCCTATTCAAACTTTTATCTGCGCTGTGGTCCGACATGCAGTAATAGAAAGAATCCGCAGAGTTTGATTGATTTCCGGAAACCGCGGTAGCCTCGCACAATCTTTGAGTCTGTAAGGCACCGTCTGACATCATTGACAGACCGTTCTTTGCAAACTATTCAATAGCAGGCGGCGGAGAAGTCTAATGATGCAGCAAAACTAGATTCTGCAAATTGCTACAGAGTGATTGGTTAGCTGTTGAACACATATCGTAATAAGTTTACACAACCTTTTCTTTAATACGATAGATTACGGACCATCTTGCTATGAATTCGAGACCAGGAAGCATTTAGTCCAAGATCCATAGTAAAACAGCGTCCACAATTTTTAAAATTATCCCTCGCTCAGCAAGTAATTAATATACACTGGCCAATGCGATATTTATGAACTTTCATGTTGCAACTATCCCTCAGCTGTCTGATTCTCGTTTACCAACCGTTCCCGCAGCAGAACCATCCACGCAAGAGCAGAACAACAAGCAATTACAAAACCACCTCCTCGATTTCAGGTTCTTGGTGGGCAATACTCCAACAAAACTACTCCGTAAAGTTTGACACCTTCACCTCAATATATCGTTTACTGCAGCTCTACAACCCTTTCAACCTATTCTTCAACCACGGCCGCCGTAATTTATCCTAAAGTATAACGACATGCAACTGAAGCACCTCACCTACGCATCCTAAGACTTGATTAGGCATCACATTGTGTTAGTCCCGTACATACTTTGCGCCGATACACTTAAAGTTGGCCCAGCCAAAACCCGAAAAAGTGGCTCGCTTACTAGCATATTTCCCTTTCCACTACCCAAACCGTTACAATAGCATACAAACTACCATCAACTATCCACTTGAACACCACACGAGAGAAGACAGCCCATGAAGCATGCTCATCTGGCTGATTCAGTTCGCTCCCTCTTTTCTGTTCATGGTGTATTCGCGGGCCAAATGTTGTCAAGGATTAGCAGAAGAATACTGATATATCAATTCGAATTCTTGCTCTAAAGTTCCACAAAAGAAGGGGATATTATCTTGTAATCGGGCGCATGCATTAATGTATCTGGGGAGCAATAAGTGAGGTATGCGAATCGCTTTCTGAGATGGAAGAGAGGAACAAGATATGTATGCTCTATTCTACCAGGTATCAATGTCCAACTACCAGCCCGTGCTGTTGCGAATCTATTCATGTCCCATTCGGCACAATCAACACCATGCAACATTAGTAATTCATTACTTGTTATGAGCTCACTCTTCACTGCTCAAGCGTCTCAAATACCGCGCCCACACACCCAAGTAAAACCATACCAGACGACCAATAGCAAAAGGATGCCAAATGGTGCCAGAATATTCGGGATCGTCCGTACCAAGACATCAATCTCCCTATCGTTTATTGTATCAGTACTCTCTGATGACTCCTCAGCATCGACTTCAATGGTGACCGGCGTGAAGCTCACATGTCGCTTGCCTCGCACTAGATGGTTCACGCTCCATACCACTTTGCATGCCGTTTCCCACGCCGAGCCTGTACCATCCATTAAAGCCTCCAGATATCCAGAGTATTCGAGTCGGTCGCTTGATTGTGCGAGGTTTCTGTACTTGCGGGTGAGGTGCGATTTGCGGATGGCGACAGAATCTTTGGTGCGCCGGAAATTGGGGTGACCTTTTCTCAGACGCACACTATTTATGTCGTCATCATCGGTGCCCATCACCTGGTCGAGTTCATGAACCATGTCAACCATGAATTCGAAGATGATCTGGGCTTCACGGATGATGTCCTCAGATTCCTGGGCAGTGAGTAGTGCCGAGGCCTCATTGATACGTTTCTTAAACTCTCTTTTGATGTCCTCACCGTCTTCCTCGCCTTTGAAGTGGAAGAATTGGAGGCCAGCATTAACCTGACTATCCGCAACAGAGTCAGAGTTAGCTTGAAAGGTCCGACGTCGTTCTGGGCATGGTGTAGGTAGGACGTCAGGTTCTAAATTCCAAGGTCCACTGCCAATGTCGGACTGTGATCTTTTGCGATGTTGATTTTCTCCTATGAGAGATGTTGGACAAACAGGAGACGGATCTCGGGTCCAGAATTGGGTCCCTAATCCCCCAGCGTCTCGAAGACAGGCACGCAAATATCGACCGCCAGAGAAAAGGGCCATATAGAGAACCCAGGCGTATGCCAATAGAACATGAGGATTTTCGTCAACAGACTTCTTGGTATGCTCAAGAAACGCTGCTAGCTTTCCTTGCCTAGCGACGGCTGCAAGCTGTTCCTGAATTCTATGCTCCGGAGTACCAGTAAGTACTCGGATATCAGCTCGCAGCCGCCCAGCACGTAGCAGACTTGGAAGGCGAAGGTGTGCCAATAGGGATTGAGTCCTGGAGCTTATTTTCGGTGCATTAATGACCCCGACTGCTTCTCTAGCCGCGAAAATGTGCAAATTCTTACAATCTGGATCTGCTGTCTCTGAGCTGTAGGAACTGCACGCTATAGATGTATCGTCTTTCGTAGCCGACGAACGGCGAGAGTCGTCTATGATCGCTTCCCAGAGAAATTCGAAATTTGTGTATATCGGGGCGATATGTAAAAGACCGGAAATGTAGATGGATGGGTTTGTTGTATATGGAGGAAGGGCTAACGGTAATCGTACAAGAATGAGTCTATTTAGCTGGCTATGAATAGGTCTCGTTTCGCTGTTTACTACAAAGAGTTAGTTCTGGCGAAAGTGTCTTCTGGGAGGTGCTCACTTCGATCTGAAAATAGTGAGCCCAAAAGTTCTGGGGCGTCGGTCAACGAAGGCGACAGCATAGGAGAGGCGACCTGAGGACTGTCTTCGCCGGACATGATGAATGATATGGCGATAAGGAGTTTTGGACAAAGAAGAGAGAATATGCGATATTCTAAGGGAAATGAGGGGCTTGAAGGAAAGCTACAAAATGGAAGTGTTGCTGACCCCGCTACAACTGAGCAGTTGCAAAGTAAAGAACGATACGAGGAGAATCAGAGCACGCAAGCCCCTACAAGGTAACTTTGAAGGTAGAAGGTAAACGCGGTCGAAGAAGGAGGGAGGCTAAGAATGAGGAAGTGGCAGACATGTTGGGTCAGAAGGGCAGCGGGAATGGTAATGAGCAAGTCGGTTTATATCCATCCAGCGGCGAACCAGCCGATAACGCCATCCATTATTCGCTGAACGTTGAATGAATGCAATTGGGGCCCCAGTGAAGGTGAAGGCAACATTCATGCAGCTCTTTGTAAAGTCAGAGTGAGAAATCCCATGTGGAGTGACTATAGTAGGACATGCATCAGGAATATTGAGATTCCTTTGAGAAATGTTGCATAACATAACCTGAGCAATTGATGATTTGTAGTGGGAACCACCTCCGAGGCAAAAATTGATGCAGGATGGGGGCGTGGCTGCAGATAAACTCTCAATTAGATTAGAACAAGGAGGGATTCTCTCACTTGGAAAGAAAAGCTCTATATAATATTTGGGGGTGGATTTATGAAAAAAAATTGGGCGGTCGGAGAGAGCCGGCTGAGGTAAGACGGCAGAAAAAGATGGGGATTTGGAAATGCCATCCCAGCCCATGGTACATTTCGATGTCCATCTTTGGATTAAGACTTTTCATGGTTTTGTGCAAGCCTTATTACGATAACCTTTCTAGATGCCTGAGGTGATAGGAGTCACATTCCCAACTTCACATCACAATCCATAGCCGCCTATCAACGCAGAATATCAGTACCTGACCATGAAAGGGAGAAAAAGAATTAGCCCACCCAGGATATGTCTGCCATTGCCAAGGACAAAAGCGTATAATATGATGAGTCGGTCTTCGGAAAGGCATCCCTCCGACTTGTTACAATATTCTAGCAATGATACTTAGACCCTCGTTGCTTGTTGTGGAGCAATTTTTGGGATGGGGGCTGCAAAGAAGAATACTTTTACAACTCACGGGCCGCCTTTACAGGTTTCGATCTTGGTGTACATATCAAATGGGCTCGGCTCAATCCCATATCGTAGGCCGTCATCGCACGGTCCTCTGTCGTTTTGCCTGCGCATTGTTACTGTACTGTAAGTCCTATATCAACATTGATGCAAGGCACTTCCCAGGCGCAGACAGGCCGGGCCAGCCATACCTCCAGAAACGCTTGCAGGCTCAATGCTGCCACGTTCAAGGTCTTTCACATCTGGGAAAAACCCACTGATTTGCATGCACGCACAAGGTAGCTCATTTGAAATTTCAGTCGCCTGTTTTGTTTCTTTTTCTATGTCGACGTGACAGCCCCGCTTGACGTTTCGTATCGTCGACTTGGACGACGCCATAGTAAGATTCTAGTCCGAGCGCCTCCTTGCGTTGATACATCCGACAAGGTCAGCCTTGTAATGTGGATAGGGGCGGATTGTGGAGAAACGAAAGTTTAATCATTAACTACGTGCAGCACTTATTATCCAAACGAATGAATCAAGGGTTTTGACATGTCTGTCGTCACTTCAAAAGTGCTTGAGATGATGATCATGGCGCTGGGAAAAAAGGTCTGTTCTATGGCCGTGGTCGCCAATGTCGTGGTTGATCCTGCCGCCCTCTTGCTTGCGTTGCTGATAGGTTTATTGCAGTTGTGTTGCAATGCCTCTTCTTGATCCAAGGAATATAGATGAACATATTCGCATTAATTTCTAACAGCAAGTTGCTGAATCGACCCAGCAAGGTAGTGAACGTTGCTTACCCGTGTCCTACTACTTAACAGGCCGGACAGGAAACCCATGCTTCCAACTGTACTAGGACGCTCGTGCAGATGTTCTATTAACATGTACTTGCGTCTAGGTCGAGTCTGTATTTAGGAATATGTGGGTATTCTCCTCTTTCTGATAGTCCTCCATTTTCCAGACGCTGTTTATTGCCATTAACATCTACTCTACTGCTACACATGCCTTCTTCTTCTTACCCTCATCAAGTGCTGACATGGAGACAGCTTCCGGAAGAAGTAGCTCTCTTCTGCCCAGTCCATTGCTACAAGATCCATCGTCATACGACGTACCCAAGATACCTGATGCCCTTCTCAATGCGAAGGAGCCCGCCTCTAGCCTCAATATGCACGGAGGTGGCCCAAATGGCAAGGATACTGGCGTAGCTGTACCAGAATCTTCGTTCTTCGATCTTCATCCGCCTACACCATCAGCGAGTCTTGTAAGAGTTGAGGATCTCGCGAAACAGCTCTTCTCAGCCGAGCACTTACATTTTATTCTTTCCGATCATGGGCTATTCTACCGGTTTTCTACTTTCCTAAATCGATTTAGACCATACTTGATTCCAACGTTAGTCAGATATCTGGAGATGCGCAAAGCAATGAAGGCAGTAGAATACGCAAATGCGGTAGCAAGATCGATTCGGTGGCCTTCACATACAGACTATTGCAAATTCTCGAAGGTTCAAGCTGCGTCAGTAGATATCAGATTCGAAGATTACGCCCACAGAGAGCTACTGCTGCTATGCTCAGAAGCATTGCCAGCGTTTACTACATCTATTCTTGTGGATGTGGTTGGTGATCTGGTTGCGAAAGATATAACAGGGCAGGTTGTACCAGCACTACAAAATTTGGTGGGCAACCTAGCGGAGGTTTTCTGTCTCACTGATCCTTCTGTTAATGATAATCCCATAATATATGCTTCTGAAGGTATGGGCTCTTGGGGGACTATGCGTGTGTTACTGATGCTTGATCAGAATTTCACAAAACAACTCAATACGGAACGAGCTATGCAATCAATAGAAATTGCCGCTTCTTGCAAGGTCCTGGAACGGATAAGATCTCTACAAAACGATTGGCAGATGCAATAGCACGAGGTGAGGAATCAAACGAGCTACTCTTGAATTAGTATGTCCCAATGGGCTAATTCAGCTTCGCAAAACTTCTAACCAATGTACAGCCGACGGGATGGGACACCATTTATGAATCTTCTAATGTGCTCACCCCTCTACGATGATCAAGGCATAGTCCGCTACTTTATTGGGGCACAAGTCGATGTGACGGGTCTCGTCGAGGAAGGCCGTGGTGTTGAATCTTTCGCGCGCTATCTACAAAAAGACAAACCAGAACAAGGAAGAGAAGAGGAGCAGGGTCCGCCTCACTATACTCCACAACGAAAGAGCGCGTATCTAGAACGCAAGAGTAAAGAGTCGCTAGACAGATTACACGAGTTAAGCACGATGTTCAGTCTAGATGAGTCGGACGTCGTGAATCGTAGCTCAAGAGGCGGCGATGACTCAGATACCTCGTCCGTACATTCTATGGTCCCCACTTCAGTGAAAAACCGCGGGCAAGGGAAGCGCCTGATTGGGAGTCTAGATGGTGGGCTCAGCGTACTTAACCTCCCAGTCAACAATTTGGGCACATTACCTGGCGTATACAAGCACTATTTGTTGGTAAGACCACATCCCAGCCTTCAGATAATATTTGTGAGCCCTTCGTTAAGGTTACCTGGATTAATGCGGACGCATCTGTTCAGCAAGCTGGGAGGTCCGCCACAAACAATGAGCGCACTGGAGGAGGCGTTGCGCGATGGAGCAGGCGTGACTGCGAAAGTGCTCTGGCTTCCGAAGAATGTCCAGAGTGAGAGGGTGAGGGGGCCGCAGGAGGTGAAATCACGGTGGATCCGGTGTACGCCACTGCTAGGTTCAGATGATCGAGTGGGTGTTTGGATGATAGTTCTTGTACCCGTGGACGGTAACAGCGCTATCGGGAGTGGATACTCAGGAGTTGATTCTGAGAGCGCAGATGAGAGCTCGAAAAACAGAAGGAGATATGGAACTGGGATCCTGGCGGTGAGTAAGGCCGTGAGCATGAAAGCAAAAAATGACGAGGGATATGGAGATCTGAGGGACAGGAGGGTCCGGAAAGGAAAGGGCAATGATGAGGAGGATCCATATACGCAATACCTGAGGAGTAGCTCGAGTATAGGGGATAGTAGCGAGGATCCGTGATCTGGGTTTGTGACCGTGGAGTTATTATTAGATACTCAAAGTGCAATCACTCGGGAATGTATAGTACTACAATGCACCTTGGTTTTGGTAAGGCTTTACGAAATGAGTATCTATGTGAAGGTGGACCAGAATTGCATATGGCACGGGAAAAAACAGCCAATTAACTTCAACGCACCTAGATGATCCCAAGACTAGACCTCATTCAAGAGCGAGAAGGGGCTTGCAAGCAAAAATTCCAAATTATTTCGGTCCTAATCATTCCTTACGCATCACAAACCTATTGAAGATGGAGAAATTGGTATAGAGTTCTGAAAGTTCTGAAAACTGCGGTCACAAATGCCCATCTATGCCCCCATGCTCTGTACTTAGCTCCCCCTAAACCCATCCGCCCTCGAAATAAAAGCCAATCCAAACTTGTCGGGAGGTTCTGACTATTTGCAAGCAATGGGACTGACAACCTAAATTACCAAGCCTTCCGCGGCAGACTTGAGATTGTCGCCTGCATTGAGAATCCCATCCGGTGCATAGCATACACCGACTCCATAAATGTCAATCGCGGCTACTTGGTATTCATCTGGTGTGAGATCTTCTCGGCCCGCATGTACTGAGAAAAATGTCACCTGCAGGCTAACTGAGAAGGGAGCCTGAGGTCTTATGCGGCCGAGTTTGATTCTCAGCCGACGGCTCACACCAGTACCGCGATCATCGAGCTCCTCAAAAGCAGGGCTGCTGGGGTTGTAGTCTGGCTCGACATCTTGCACTATCAATGAGTTACCATGCCAAACTCGGGTATTTCTAAAGGCCATTAGTACGGACAAGGAGCATGGACATGGCGGATTGGCCATAATCATAGACCTACCGAAAATATGGAAATCCGCGGCTATTAAAAGAGACGATAATTTCTCGAGCATATGGACCCTCTGGGTGTGTTTGCGTTGGAAGACTACCAGTCAGCCAGGTGGTGCGCTCCGCAAAATGAGGTCGAAAAGTGCGCACTGCTGGAGAGATATTAGGGGGCGTCAGTGCCGTGGTCCAGAGATGGTTCGAGGCCCATAGAACACTTCCAGGAGACCATTCGATGCTATAGAGTGGTAGCCGAGTTGATTGTGGAGCAAGGAGGCGGTCAGATCGAGGATCGGGTTTGGTGGGATTTGGTTGGGCTGGCGATACAAATGGGTCCTCAAGTCCTCTGACAGCTTGTCTTCCAGCTCCAGTCACTGCCTCTTCGGGAGATTCCTCAGATGGACTCAACAGAACCCGATCATGGGGTTGGCTATACCGAGCAGTCGATCTTCTTGGTCGTTCATCCGACATGATTTGTAAGTTTGGTTTATGAGTTTCCGCGTACTTCTGCTTATTATATTGTGGGATCGAAACCGACTTGGGATTTGATAAAATCCGGAGTCAAAAGGAGGATTTGTTGGTATGCACCGATAGAATTTGAAGAAGTGTTGCATAATCTCTAGCGTGAATGATGCGGTGAATGGTGTTGATGAAAATGTTAGAGGATAATCAGGAAGGCGGTGACGATATCGCACACCTATGTTGTGATGGGAATTTCCGGATAAAAGATTACGACAATCATTTATTGAATATGCAATACTTTGGTAACAGATTACATTGTCTGCTTTTGATTAATGTCTAGGAGCAAAGGTCATTTCCCGAGCCCAATAATAGATTTGTGGATGAACTCCTCAAATTATGGCCTTTCAGGATACCCATAGAGGCAACTCAATATCTTCCAAGTTTAAGATTATTGAGTATTCGATAGAAAATCCACCAACATAATGAGTGCTTGGGAAGAAGGGATAGGTAGGATAAACCCATTTATTAGCTAGGAAGTGTGGAAGCATAGCGAAGACATTATATTCTTCATTCTTTTGAGGGATGCCTGCTCCATTCACTTATAATTTATAAGTATATACTGTAACGAAACTTCTTCTCCGCATTTATTGAACTTGACAGTCGAAAGACATATATATTAGTGAAGTCGAATGCCAAGAATGCCCCTACCAAGACTCGAATAGCCGCTCCTCGTAAGCTATTTAATGGTATCTGAAGGTCACATGCTTGTCCAACCACTTAAACTGCTTGCCTCTGGTCTATTTTTATTAAGGGCGAGCTTTGATGCTAGAAAAGCCCGAGCAGAACTGTTTAGAGCTCACTAAAGGCGATGAGATTTTATAAAAGGACCCCGAAACGTCGTTCCTCGCTTTCTACAGTTTGCACCCAACTGCCCAACACTTCCTCGGCGTCTCTCAGGTTTCCTTTTACAGCAGCCGCAGACCTGGCTGTCCACTTTCTAATTTGTTCCAAATACTTCTTGATTCTACGATCAGAACTATTTGCGGATTGCGGTGCCTGAATTACAGAATGGAGTGAGGCTTCTGGATTCTTCGGCCCCCGAAGAAGGATTTTTGGCTGAGGACTATTAAAGCTAACAGGAGACATTAGATCAATGGGATTCCGGCCGTCCATCATGTCAGTTGCATAGCAAGTGCCAATAATTTCAAACTTTGAGTCCAAATATTGAGAGGGTGCCTTTCGAAGAATAAAAGTAGTATTGCTACCATGAAAGATGCAAATACGATCAAGTGGGCGGCCCTAATCTCATATATATCTTACTTGTTAGAAAGTACCATCGTCTAGAAGTAGCCCATTTGATTGCATGACCTATGTTCATCAGCTATTCTGCTGAAGGAATTGAAACCGAGTTTGGGCGTTGTAGGGAAACTTGACTGTTTTATATAGATTCTAGGTGCTTAAGCTGTGCGACTTTCTTCTCGCTTGGGGGAGAGTTCATCCCTCGAGAAACTAATAGGCAAGTGCCCTTGGGTCGCCTTTTAAGCTCCTGTACAATGAACCTCCGTTATCCACACCAGTATATAACATCAATGCATATATTTATTTAAAAGTCGATCGTAAAATGATTATAAGAGAGTGTATGGTGGTTGAGATCATTGAGACCAAGCTGTGCCGATGCTTGAGTTAACCCATTTAGTTCCTCATCGCCTATAGAAACATCAACGACGAGGACAACCTCGCAAACGAGGAAGCCTGGCGCTTTGAGAAATGCATGTGTACCATCGCGACTAAACCTCCCAATTGACATAATTGTATAATATGCTGCAAGCCCGCCCAGCCGGTCCGTTTCGACACTTGGGGCCAAGGCTCACCATGGCAATCGTTTATTGACAAATTCTTCGACTGAAATCTCAGCCGTCATCTTATCAAATTGAGGTGCACATGAAGATTTGAGGCGCAGCCTCGGCAGAGCCGCGTTATCGAATATCTTTAACTGGGTATCATGCCCCGGACCGTATATTACCCGGTTCTCTGCCCGGCGACTTTCAATATAATCCCAAACCGGGGGCCCGAGATAGGAGATTCTGCCTATTCTTTCTTCTAAGATCTCCTGTGAAAATGCTGGGTGAATTCGTCTGATTTACTTTGCCATGATGGTTCTCTTAAAGACACCACGCGTTCTCCAAGTGTAATCCGCATCGACTAAACAGCGATCAGAAGCGAGACCAAGCAGGGAATATACCTCATCGCGCTCATACGTAGATTTTCGGCCACAGAGTTGCCTCATTAGTGACAGAAAATCTGCTCCGTTGCCTCTCCTGGAACGTTTTCGTAAGTAGGTGGATATCGAGACCGATACGAGCAGACATGTTCAACACAATGGTATATTCGGGTGGCTAAGATGCCATTCTCGAGGGAAAGCAGTGTTCTGTATAGGAAATAGCGGCTTCAATTAATAGCTCCCATTGAGCGATCACCGGCTGTAAGTTATCACCACCATTTGTGGCACAACTATCTCTTGCACTGTCCATATACGGTTAAACCAAGTCAAGAACTAAGTGCCTCAAAGCTTCGAATATGTTTCTCTGATAAGAACTGTTCTTGCTGACTTGTGAGGTATCATCGAACGGAGCAATAGAGTCGAAACCTCCACCTTTGGCGAGAAGGCAAGTAAGACGAAAAGGTTATGGTCAGAATTGCGTGAAGTGCATCTTCTCAGCTTGTGGACTTGACCAGATTGGCAGCAAGTCGCAAAAGCACCTAGCCTTGTGTCGCCCTGATAATCTTTGAAGAATTCTGTCCAGGTTGAAGGTATTGCACGTGTTGGGAGAATGCTCTCCGTTCTTGAGTCTCCAAGATGCACAACAGTCTCTGATGCATTTGAGAAAGTTTTGCCCATCAACGCAACTTTCTGAGCTCTCTCTCTCTCGCTGATTGCTTTGGCCTATGCATAACATATCGACCCAGATCGCGATATAAGTATCTCCTCATTGTAACTGGCGGAATGCTGCCTCTAAATATATGGTAATTAAATGTTGACATCCCTTTAGCACAATGGGCTTCATGCGTATTGAGGCACCCTATACATACGACAATGCTCTGTATTCTGGTGCGGTTTCAAAAGGGGAAGAAACTTCAGCAAGCGCATTTTCGATTCTGAGAGATAAGGATGAATGAATTTGGAGATGTCGCTGGGATTAAGGTAAGTTGCAGACCACGGCAGATGCTCCATACTAATTGTAGTTCGGAACTTCTGTCAAAAGTCTTTTTATCGCAAGAGCATGTTATCAGAACATAATGTCAGGCAGGCTATGGAGCGGAAATACACAGGACTGCAAATGTCACTTCTTGTGTAAGGTGCTCCCTTGCAAGCTATCCAGATTCAAAGAACCTAGGCACTGACTAGACATAGCGAGATGTTCATGAAATTCAATTCCAACCCCTTATCTATAGTGCCGTTAGTCCGCCCAGTCGAAAAGTAACTAGCTAAGTGATAGAAGACTTATAAGAGCCCTGGCCCGGAGCCGCATGTACTTGTGCCAAGGACAATGTGAACTGCAAGGGGGGACTACACAACCAACATGCCCCAACAAATGAAACTGAATGCCCCACTTTAAATGCTGACTCCTCTCTTGTGGCCAGTGTGTCAGGAATCGGCTTACGTAAGTAGGCCAAGGAGCTAACGTACTTAATCAGTTAGCTGGCCATGTCATCATCCTGGCCACGCAAAAACATACCAAAAATCACGGTCTTGGCATTTTTATATCTCAACTACTATTTTATCTACCTTTATAAAACTTGAGATATAACAATTTAACTGTAATTCTTATACATTGGTGAAGTTTGAAACTAATACAATTAATAGTTATTTAGAAACTGAAATTACAGGGGTTATTTTAGCGTGAAATCCTATATTTATATCTTTATAACACTAAACATTTTGAGATTTAAAATACTGCTTATCTAAATACTCGGAAACTCAAATTTCAAGTTTTATAAAGGTAGATAAAATAGTAGTTGAGATATAAAAATGCCAAAACCGTGATTTTTGGTGTGTTTTTGCGTGGCCAGGATGATGACATGGCCAGCTAACTGATTAAGTACGTTAGACAATACCTGCCACGTATATATTTACGGTTTAGAACTGTAGACAATATCATCATCTGTATCGCTCCCACGAGCCTGTATTCAATCGCTGTGATACCCTCACAAATCCTCCTGCTTCATAGAACACATTTCTGACACAGTGCTTGCCAGGCAAAGGTCACCACAGTCGTGAGATACCAAAATACGGTCCTGTCTCCAAAAGCTATATCAATACGAATACTGAATGACACTAAATGGCTAAGGGATAGATCAAAGGCTGCGAATCCTTTCTCTTGGGTCCCTTAAGTTTTACGACTTTCACTTCGTTATTGCCGTACATATGTTGTTAGTCTGAAATCGCCCAATTCGCAGGGTCGTTTACTAGATCTCTAATGATGTGTATAAGAAAGCAGTCAAAGAAGGAAGCCAATAAATATAATCTATTTGTAGATCTCCCGTTTTTGAACCTTGCACATTATGTATAAATCGGCGGTCCCTGGCCCCAACCTGAATGCACCCGTACCAATAACCTACCTTGGGGTTTCTCCACAGGAAGTTCAACCGACGATTTTGATAGATAATCATTAAAGGGGTACATTTTGCGTAAGTTTAATATTCCGATTTGTTTCAGAATGGGATTGTTTGTCTAAGTTCCTGCAAGTTCATTAAATCACAAAAGGGACATCTTGAATAATCCCCATGAACGCTATCAGCCATGTTGTGATGAGCCTAAATACTGTGGCTAGGTGAAAGAATTGGCGGCTGTATCGATATAAGCTAGTTGTCAGGAGACGCCGTTAGGCCCATTAATAGAAGAACCTTCTGCCTGCCCGAGAGTTCATAGCTGATCATAGTACCTTACCAAAGTCCAGAGAGACTGCGGGCAACATTGTCGAATAGTAATCCGCATACAGATAATATGTCAAATTGTTGGCACGCTAGCCACGTCTTCCTACCGCCAGGATATAGACTAAAACATGGTACAATATCCATAGGCTCAATAACGATGAATTAGCATCTTTTATCTGAAGGACTTCAGGACGAAAGAGGTTTGATTGTCCAAGACGGCAATACTCTCACAAAGAGCATTGTATTGAGTTTACTGTAAATTCGCTATGCCTGATAATCCGCGTAAATGATAGGGGCTGGAAAAGTACATCACCAAAGGTGCGAGACATATATTCTAGAGAGCGTACATGTCCTTCCCGTTCATGTCCCTTCTTAATGCTATATCTAACACCATTTGTTATTGGTAGCCAAGAAAGGTCTTCAGGAACAAGGTCTTAAAAGAGGAACCCCGTGGAACTTGCTATTTCATGGAGGAAGAATCCTTTCAAGAGAAATTTCGCTATCTCACCGGTAGACGATTGTTAATGACGGCTATCCAGGAAAGTGATGTACTTAAAGCCATTGACGGAACGAACGGATTGATCTCGTTTTCCTTGAGCATATTGACTAGAGGGGATATCGGAATATTCAATATCTCGGTTTAAGCTTGCTGGCTTAGACGACTTTATTTGACAGTGATAATGGCGTACAGCATCTTCACCTTGTAACAACATAGGCAGGTACAAAAGGTGTCGGCACCTCATTCGTGGCAGGGAAATTTAATTGAAGAAGAAGCCCACCCAGAGGAGAGTATCTAATTTAAAATTGGTGATCCTAGATGGATTTGACAGATGTCCACCGAGACATTTGGGGTTTCTAAGGAGTTCATTCAACCATAATCAAAGGGAATCCTCTCCCCTGATCTAGGACTGATATATATTATACTCTTAACAAGAGATAGACACACTTTTCATCCAAAGATCGTATCCCGTGGAATCTAGAACACCTCATTTGTATACGATGGATCAAAACTTGGGAGACTTTACGAAGGCGACCATATTCCGGCATGATGGGGGCTTGGGAAGAGGAGATTTCGACCCGCATGCTCTAGGATGTACTGTAATAATTATCATGACCATGAGGTCTCATAGCAAGATCTTATATTTGGTGAAAGGGCCGCAAGATATGCAGGTACTGTCCAACATGAGACTCTCACTACTTAAAGAAGCTGAAAAGAAATGTATCTTCGCCAAGCTCACAAGATACGTGACAAGCTTATAGGAAAGGCTTCGTTACATTCCAATTATTAATGGATATATTCAAGTCACATGGCAAGCACTGTCGTTTTGCTCTCGTTGTGAGGTAGAGAGATTAACCCAGCCTACGAGCGTCGGTCATTTATCAAGACCTGCTCTGTAAGCGCTTCAAGTGTTCTTACTCCTTGTTATATCTCGTGGCTGCTGAGTCGTTGATTTGACCGGGCAGGCCGTGAAAGAAGCTATTGCCTTACTTAGGTGAGGCCGCGAGGCACAGAACATAGCCTTGTGGATCAGTGTCTAAAATTGGCTGACACATTCGAATTCGTTGCAAAACTTAGAACAATAATATTGCTTTCAAATGTATGTGCGATAAGAACGGACTGCCATTTTTCGACTCGACTTCTGACGTTGATAGGACTAACCAATATACCTTAATAAATATGATTGAAGAGATATGGGGTACGCAAGGAAGGGAACCCGAAATTTACTTATTATCATTGTGTCGGGCGGCCCAAAAAGCACCTCTTATCCGGCGTCCGCCCCAGCCATCAATTAGTGGGCGCCGCCCTGCCCCACTCCAAACCTCTGGCCCGAACAGTTGAGAGACAGGCCACTTCATTGGTGTAATCACAGGTGTAACGCCACACTGTTGGGATTCGGGAAATCAAAGCTGGCATTACTGTTCGATAATAAGAACAGGGGAGGGGGTGTCAGTTTGGTTGTGGTTGAGTGAGCGGCTTTATCTTCAACCAACAAACCATCTTTATACGCATAGATACATTGTCGACGACACTTCTTTTCTAGCACTTCTTTTGAAGCTTGCTACTGTTCGCGTTCTTAGTGGCGTAAACCATCGACTTATGCGGATGCGCCGAAAACTTATTGCTCCAGAACGGCCACAAAACCTACTTTCCCAAGACGTGCCTTCATACTTCGCGCAAGCCTCAGTGAATGCGAATGTCGCTCCGCAGTTAGCACCCTTCCTTGGTTAACTTATATCGCCTAGCGAGGTTGTGTTGTTGATACCCCGAAGCCTTGTCCCCACTCGCTATTCACCAACAGATCGCATTGCATCACTCCTTCAAAGCATGCTGATGATCATTTATCTCCCGGTTCGAAGTCGGCACAGTCAGAAAGATATACAGTTGGAGGGTTGCGTTTCTTTATGAGAGCAGGACCGAGCCCGGGAAACGGATGGATTTTTGAGATTCTCGTCATTGCCTCGAGTTGTTGAGTACCAGTTCTCTGTGCCACAGCACCGCACGAATTTCCGAATGGCGCGCAGCGAGTGACAGCAGCTATGGCGATCTTAAACCCTACTTTCATCTTCGGGGTGATTGTCCTCCTCTATTTCTCGTCCTTTATCTTTTTTGCCTTGATTCGAATCGTCACGGGCGTCTCCATTCAGCGCATCGGATACTTTTCCCTCCGGAGGATTACCTACACACCAAGAGATGGGGTAAAGATAGAGATCAGGGGCCTGGGTCTGGTCTTGCACCGTCCAACTTTTGCACAGCCAACGTGGCTCAGTGTTGTTCTCACAGAACTGGCAATAACTGTAGATCTAAGAGCAGACAAAGCAGAGGTGGAAGAAGACGAGGATGAGGAACTCAATGAGGCCGCCAGCCGGTCAGACCACAAGCTGGAGCCAAAGAAGAAGCCTCTGCCGCGAAGCGAAAGTTTTGATACGCAAAGAAGTAAAAGCTGGCAGCGCCTAACAGCCATCAAGGACCGGATAAAAAGACTTCACCGGAAGATAAACTGGATACGGATGGTCGATGTTGTAGCAACGAATACATCGGTGAGCGTCGTAGACGTTGGACAATTACAAGTAGGTAACTTTACGATGGCCGTGGACACTCGTCGCAAGATGGTGGACAGATCGCGCATGTTCTCGCACGTCAAATCAGTCAAGAAAGAGCAGAGGCCAGCAGAGTGGATGCTTACAATTCGAAGCGTCTTATTCACTCCAGATGGAAAAGAGTCTCTGGAAGTCCTCGATCATGCGACGCTAAATGTGCATGGATTGCTATATAAGGAGCTTGACGGACTTCGCGATGCAGCTATTGCACTTAAGCTAGGTCGGATACACATACCATATGACGACATCAACAATTGCTTGAATCGGTTGAAGACATACCAGAGATCAAATAGGCCTAGAGATATTAAGAGCAAATTCGCGGAGATATCTATGACAAATTTGATCGAAGAACTTGACCAGCCTGGTAGCCAGCAGGAAAATCTAGTCCAAACGGTCTCAGATTCGAAAGAGTTTGTAAGCTCCATTCTTCGCGGTATTAAAGAGGTTCAATTCGCCGTTAGCTATGTTGGTTTCACCAAGAAAGTTCCATTTATTCAGCCTCATGGTTCTCCAGTTTACATCAATGCATCGATGAAGGAGGTTGGTGTGGACCTACATCGACTCGATCAGAAGTCTCCAGCTCATCGTATGTACTTCTCTTCCAAGGATGTGGCTCACCAAGCCCTGGCTGCAGCTTTATCTATTGCTATTAATGTCGACGATGGCCACGAAGGGTCTGATAGACTGATATATATCCCTATGGCCACTACAACTGTTCGCACGACACTGCCTTCGAAGACCATGGAATTCGGTAGAGATAACAGTGCAGACGAGCGGAATGCTAACATGCTTTTTGCAAATGTTGTCATTACTTCTCCTTCGATTGACCTGGATCCAAAACATCTGCCCCTTGTATTGGCCTTACTACAATCTAGACCTAAATCGCACACAGATTCATCGCCTCAGCGACATATAATCATTTCACGGTTACTACCTAAAACGAATGTGAAGTTTTCTATGCATGAGCCGGTTGTACGGATTGCCCTACCTCCAGTGGAAAAGGACGCCGCGGACGATGATTTTGATCTGATCATCTCCTCAATTTCCTCAATATCCTTAGACATAGAATCTTCACATTCGGCGGTAGGAGAACTACATTACAGTCTTGCATCAACCTTGAGATTGCAGTCACATGATCTTTACTACCAAACATCGTCAGCCATTCGATATGACCTGCTGCAGACTGGTTCATTAGAATTAAAAGTTCAACTCAGCGCAAGTCCAGAGGTTTATATTGTAGCCTCAGGATTCTTGCAGACATTTTCCGTACATATGGTTCGCCCAGAAATCAGTGACGGGGTGCGACAAATCGTTCGTCAACTACGATTAAATGTGGAGCCAGAGAAAAAGGGTCGCTCTCGATCAACCAGAGATCCAAACTTTATCCGTGCATTGCCTGCCTGGTTGCTTCATTTCCAACTTCAAGGTTCAGATTTTAGTGCGGAGGTGGCAGGAGTCGACGAGGATATTTCTGAAGAAACGAGAGGCCTTGCTCTCCAGTTGGAGTCCTGGACAGCTGAGTATCGAGCCCAAAGAGTGGATGGCCTTGACAAACGGGGAGCCAGACGAAGAGCTGGAAGTCGTTCGTTGACACCAGAGACGGATCTGTTCTTGGCTATGCCTCAATCGCCCCGCAAAAAACAACAAGTGCACCATCCTACAGATGGAAGACGTTTGGCTGTTCACGTGCGAGGGCTCGAATCTTTTGTAATCGAGTCTGCAGATAGATGGGAACCCGAGCCGTTCGTCGCAGTGCCACGCTTTGAGGTAGCGTTGGCAACTTCAAGTGATAATCAAGGTCCGATCTTCCATGTCAACTCGAACGTGAAAACTTTGCTTGTACAGTACTCGCTATATCGCCATTATGCATGCGGCGTCGCAACTACGGTGCTGAAAAAGGCTTTTGTGCGTACTAAGGCAGATGAAGAAGAAGCTGAACGGACACGAGCAGTCCAAAAGCCACCCAGGCATGCTGGATACTTGTCTCCTATGATGTCGCCAGAAGATTTCTACACAAAGACTGCCCCAGAATATCCTTTCACAACTAAAGAATTAGTCACCATCGACTTTAGATCGACGTTGCTACAAGTCAAAGCAGATATGCCTTCCGATCCAAGAATGATGCTTCAGATATATGGCATTGAAGCTGGACGTCATAGATGGTCTCCTCCATTTCTGCATGCCAAATTAACCCGTCTCTATGCATCTGCCCCTAGAATGCGAAATGTATGGGCCAGAATCGTCAGCGTCAAAGGGTTGAGAGTTGACCTTCGAGAGCATCGACGGATGCGTCAATCTGGAGAGATGATTGATGAGAGAATGATTGACATGAACACAGATGCTATCAGATTAGCCATACCCCACCAATTGATTTTGCACAAAGTGTTGGATAACACTGTAAATACCCTTAAATCAGTACAGCAGCTGCACCACCGTTTCGCAACTGGCACGAATGAGTATATTTTAGAGAAAGGCCCAGAAGCTGCCAAACTTATTCCAAAGCTTTCGATTCGCAGCAAAGCATTACTATTTGAATTGGAAGATGGAGCATTTGAATGGAAGTTGAGTGCTATCTATCGAGCAGGACTAATCGAGCAACGACAGCGTCTCGCTCGCGAAGCAGCTTTCAATGTCAAGGCGAAGAAAATTGAGGAAGAAGAATTGCGCAAGGACCCCTCTAGGTTTCGTAATCGATCCACCCACCCTCGAGGGCGAAGCAAGCCCAATGAGACTTCTAGGCAGCGTAGCAAGAGTGTAGAGGACGAGTCCCATACTGGACGCCGTTCAAGATCCGAGCGTGGCCGAAGGATGCGCTATGACCCTGAAGGAACTTGTGGAATAACCAGTACAAGCAAGATCTCTATCGCAGAGGCTCAGGAAAGACTTCAGCGTCAGAATGCTCAGAGTTGGAAAAAACGCATCGACAATATTTTCAGCATGGCCAAAAACAAAATGAAAGAGATACGTGGGGTTTTCTGGGGACCAGATCAACTTCCGGAAGATATGGAAGATGATGAGAATATTCTCGAAGTTCCTCAGCGCCCTGCACTGATGGCAACTTTGATAAGTGATCTCCACATCACTATCGATAAACCATCCTTCCCACTCTCCCAGCTACCAGATTTTATTCACCGTGTTGGAAAAGGCATGCCCCATGATACCAAGTACTCACTCTTGGTGCCAATGCATGTTCAACTTGACATGGGCGAAGCCCGAGTGACACTTCGAGACTACCCACTTCCATTACTTCATGTCCCTGCTATCAAGCCTGGACAGTCCCCAAGACTTCCGGCATGGTCCCTGAAAACTGATTTTGTCATTGGCGAAGAATACCAAGGACCCGAATCGACAAGACATGTGCAAGTGGACATTATTCCACCACTTAGTCGCGAGCCAGGTGCTTCGAATAAGGGGCGTTTTGCAATCGATGTTCGGAGGACCGTCTCTCCAGTCAAGACCTATTCTGATATAAAGGTTAACATCAATACTGGGTTCCCAACTCGAATAACGTGGGGAGCGTCGTACCAGCCAGCAATCCAAGATATGATGATGGTTATTGAGACCTTTACAAAGCCTCAAGTAGATCCATCAGACCGTGTCGGTTTCTGGGACAAGATACGCTTGAGTTTCCACTCTCGACTTACCGTTGCATGGACCGGAGATGGCGACGTTCATCTCATGCTCAAAGGAACTCGCGACCCATACATGGTGACCGGCAATGGTGCAGGTTTCTTGATGTGTTGGCGAAATGACGTCAAATGGAATATAGGCCGTGACGATGACCCTCGCAGGCTCATAACAGTGGATAGCAACGAATACATTCTAGCTATCCCGGACTATAGCCATCAAGCCCGTGCAGCAGAGCACCTTCATAGAGACGATGACGATAGTATGATAAGTACTGACAGCTATAAACGTGGCGCAGCATTCAAGAAGGTTGTCATGAAACTTTCTGGAAACGTGCAGTGGATGGCTGGATTGATGTTTGAAAGAAATGTAGGCACTGAGGGACAGCGATCATTCGACTTCGAGCCTCACTACAAAGTCGTCTTCAAGGAGCCACAGTTTGCGAAAGCTCCTCCCGGTATTGAATACGATGCCTTCAGAGGATTCAGAAGCAACCATATTCACATGTCTATAGCTGTGAAGGCGCCCGTCGACCGGGAGTGGTCACCATCCAATACCATATCCTCCCAGAGTTACAATACAGTCCATCTCACACCACGTTTCTTTACCCACTTTTTTGCATGGTGGTCGATGTTCGGTGGGACGATGTCACTCCCCATTCGCCAAGGGACTCTGTGGCCTGGTATCGAAAAGTCAAGTAAAAAGTTCGGTAGGCATTTGGCAACAATTAAATATAGCTTGCTTCTGGCTCCTCTGTTTCTAAGCCATATTTACAAGCACAAAGACGCTGAGGATTACTCAGAGGATGTTGTGTCTGCCACTGGGCTGAAAATGAGGCTAGATAGTTTCATGCTAGATATGCACCAGCGGCGAGAGGAATTCCACACCCAAGATAAAGGCCAGAAGACACCTACAAAGACAAGTGGTCTCAAAATGCACCAAGCGCAGCTGGATTTGGTCTCGGCTGATATTCGTGCGGTCTCGGCCAGTATCGCTGGTACAACAACCGAAGACCTACAGAAAGCTTCTGCTCCTACACTGTTATCACAACACGATGGCGCAATGACTGACCTTTCTCGTTTTGAGATTCCTGACAATGATTTCAGCTGGATCGATATGGATGATTTCGTCGAACTCGACTGGATATTACCCTCCGAAGCAAATCCTGAGACGAAAATAATGCCATTGGCGTATGCACCAAGATTTACCTACTTCCGCCAAACAGATCATGGCGATACTATTTCCGGTGATCCGGATCGAACCAGCCCCTTTGGAAACGAGCCGACACACTTCTGTATCATGAGCAAAGACGATGATCCACGTCGTGTCCAGGTTCAACTGATTCAGAAGAGATTGGATCAGCTTGAAGGACAGATGAAAGCCCACAGTCTAGCTGTAGATGAAGCTGAGCTTGAACATGTGAAGGACACAAGTAATCCAGCTGCAACAGAAGCTCTTGAGCAACTTTTTAGGCACGGCAACGCAATGAGAGATAAAAGACTTTTCCTTGAATCCATGATGCATCGGATGGCCATGCGAATTCATACAAATAGGAGGCGAGCCGTACCAGATGGGGATGCAGATGTTGACAGCGAAGGGGAGTCACCCGAACCAAAGTGTCAGGATCCCAAAGCCGAGGCTATGGACAGTAATCCAGGTGCAGAATTTGTCAGTGACTTCAACAACCGATTCGTCATTCATAACATGCAGCTAAAGTGGAACAACCAATTGAGAAACATCATTCTTCGATATATTCATCAGGTTAGTCAACGACGAGGGTTCGTTTATTATCTCTCCAGGCGAGCTGTAAAGTTTATTCTTGATATTGTGGATGAGCAAAACAAGGCGAAAACCGCATCCAAATCATCAGGCAATACCCAACCGCAAGCGAATGGTTCCTCGACAACATCAAGTTCTCCAACCAATGAACAATACAATACACAAGATGCCGATGCTATGATCAAAGATATCCTTGCGGATGGCAAGAAGTTCGTAGATGCGGACGATCCGCATGCTTCCGAGCCAACCAAACGGATTTCGAGTGACAAAATGGATTCAAATATCTCTCATGAATTTACACCTCAAAATAGTTACCACCTGCGTCTCATTGCACCCCAAATTCAGCTTCAGAGTGAGAAGAATCCCAAGGCTGTTGTTTTAGTCACAGCCAAGGGTATGGAAGCAAAGGTTGTTGAGGTCATGGATAAAGACCGCATGTTCGACGATGTAAGCGGTCTAGTTCAACGCCGCTTCTCTGTTGAAATGGATAGCACCCAGTTCTTTGTGACACATCAAAAGTGGTTTTCCCAACAGCTTCTCGAAATGTACTCAGGATTTAACTATGGAACATCTGCGGGATCATCCTGGCCGCCATGGGTTCCGATGGAGGTCATGTTTGACTTCCAAGGAGACCCTTTCGGTCTTAAGAGAGTGGTGCAGAAGACCTCGGCAAGTTTGCGACTTGATAAGTATAATAAATTGCGGCTTAAGTACAATGATGAAATCAACGGTGAAGGACATCAGACAGCAAGCCCAAATAATGCGGAGAGTAAAATGGATCACCTCTGGGTGGAATTTCCACAGATTCGCGCTATCTGCAATTCATCTCAATATTACGCGATGTACATCATTGTCTTAGACTTGCTAATGTATAGCGAGCCATTGGAGAAGACCAGAAACGAACGACTCGAGAAGATCATGCTTGCATCGGATTTCAGTGATTTGCGTGGCGCTCCAGAAATGGTCATCCGACTTCAAGAGCGAATCAGGCAGCTCGAGGAGATCAAAACGCAGTTCCAGATAAACTCAAAATATTTAGACAAGAGGGGTTGGGAAGACAGGCTAATGCTGGATAAGGATTTGACAAGCTGCGAAGATGAATTGTTCTTTATCATGAAAGCTATAACTACAGCACAGCGAAAATATGACGGGTCTCAAAGCAGCGGACTTCTTAGGTGGAACATATCATCTCAGCAAATCGTGTGGCATCTCATTCGTGATAACAATGAGCCTTTGATGGAGTTTCAGCTTCAAGGAGCCGAGTACGACCGAACAGACAACGCTGACGGCTCACACCTGAATCTCATGCAAATTGGTAAGATTGTGGGTTTGAATCTTCTTCCTGATGCCATATATCCCGAGATGTTTGCACCTTATGCGGATGCTGAACGTGGAACATTCAATGAAGGCGGTAACCAGCAAATGCTCAGGGTTTATTGGTACATGTTGGAAGCAATTGCTGGTATCCCGGTGATGGACCATTTCGAGGTCAACCTTTTCCCTATGAAAATTCAGCTCGAGCGCGAGGTTGGCAAGAGGCTCTTTGAGTACATATTCCCTGGAACAAAAGATGATAAGGGAGGCGTAAGCAAGAGCAAGGCTCAGTCTCCATTCATAATTAAGAATATAATTCCGGCCGAGGATGACGAAGATGTCGATGCCGCAAGCAATCATTCACAGAACCTGAACGTCAAAAATGCAGATCGTAATGGCTCTGTTCCAAATGCTCGAGCAGGCTCCTTGGAACTACGACTGCGGCCAACTATGACTTCCGAAAATCGGCCAAGTACGGCTGTACCACTCAAGAGCAAGCCATCAAGTGTGCATTCCGTTCATGCTGGGGACGGCCACCACTTCCGACTTTTTCAGTCTACCAGCAAGTCGGCTATGGGTGCCCGAGCAGGTTCATCAAAGACTTTGAACAAGAAAACATCGCTTGAAAGCCTACAAGCCGCGCTAACACCGCGTCCTGGTATTGTGCGCTCATCAACTCAAAGCTCGGCCGTCGATGCTGCCTCAGTTGGTAGTGGAGAGACCAAGACCAAGAGAACATTCGCCATGGGTCGAAATGGCGGTAAATCGAAGAAAGAAGCTCCATCAGATGACTTGACTAAGATGATGGCCAGAGCATCTAACTACAAGACACTTGCTTATGTGAAGATTCCCAGTGTTGTGCTTTGCCTGAGCTACAAGGGAAAGGGGGAGAGGAACATTGAGGACGTGCACGATTTTGTCTTCCGTCTGCCTATGATCGAGTACAGGAACAAGACATGGTCGAATTTGGACCTAGCATTGGCTCTTAAGAAAGATGTCATTAGAGCTTTGATCTCACATACTGGGGCCATCATTGGCAACAAATTCAGCAAGCATCGGCCAAATACCGCACAGCAAAAGAACCTGAGAGAACTCGCCTCAAGCAGTATGCTCCTGACTCCGTCGGACAACTCATACGAGAACAGCGATAGTAGTAGTATATTTGGTACAAGCCCAACGGATACTCGAGCTTTTGAGCCACGTAGATCATTTGCGTCTAGTAGGAACGGTGATGCCCAGACAACTGGAAGTGCCTCTGACAGCGTCTATTCAGCATCAATCCATTCTAATGGAAGAACGCGAGTATTTCCGTCCTCTCTGAAAATGACGCCATCACATAACAATGATGATGACGAAAGCATTGCCGACAGCGAGATGCCTAGCTCAGAAAGTATGAAGGATGGCCATGCTGAGCATGAGGGGAAAACTGGAGGATTGTTCGCCAACACGCTACATCGTCTAAAGAAGAACAAGGATGGAGGGGCAAGCCAGACAGTTGGGGAGACAGAAGATAGCGAGACTACCTCCAAGAAAAAAACTAAGTCTTTGCTTGGGAAGATCGTGGGGTGATATATATTGTGACATACATGCTTTGTTCTTTTGTAAAATTATGGAGGAATTAGCTCGAATATATATTGAGCATCATGGATGTGAGGAGGTCTGCATTTGTGGCGTTAATAGATGTCATGGAACCATGTGGATTGGTAATTCTTGGAGTTGGGGAGTTTTCTACTCAGTACATACCAATATATATCTATATTGACCTTCAAGATGTGATATAATTAACATCAGTATGATTATTGCTTCTCGCTTAATAGTTTTGTGTCCATATTTGGCGAGCTAATAGTCAAGAGCTGTTCACTTCAAGTTTTAACAAATCATGGCACATCAGAATAATCACCAACGTCAGACTTCAGCCTAGTGTATAAACAACTGACACAAACTCGGATCTACCGCTTCGCCGTAAATTTTCAAGATCGAAAACAGCAACGAAGGCACTTCCCCATCAATGAAGAGATACGAGGTCAGTTCCCATAAACCTGATGGGCGAGGTGATGAAAAACAAACAGGATAGCCGCCGAGGATGGGAAAGTATTGAGCTCCGAAAACGAAAAAGGAGCCGAGACTATAGTCCGATAACTGCTATCCCGAAAGTTTGAAAGTTGAAAGTTATCATGTAAATCTTACATATGTCAGTCAAATATGCTATGATTAGATCTCTCACAACATTTTGCGATGTTTCGGTTGAAATAGCTCCTCTTGTTTCAGTCTGCTGCTATTGTCAATGTTTAGAACAGTGTCCTGTAGGGATCGATGATCTACACTCAATACAAGAGGATTCCAAGCGTGTGTATGACTTAGCTGCGTGGGCTTTCCAACTTGCATTTAGAGCTACTAATAGAAGCAATATCTCGGTCTCACGCTTGTAGGCTCCGTATGCGGCAATCTTCCTCACTCCCGCACAGGATTTAAATTACTCCAGTGACCGTTCATACTCCTCTTAAGCATTCGAAAGAGAGCAATCTGAGGCTATATAGTATTTGGAGTCTCAAAACAATGATCTTGCATGCATTTCGATTCCTCTGTACAGGAAAATTGAGGAACGGAAGACTTATACTAGTCTATTCAGCTCTGTAGTTGTAAAGCCTCAGGCATCAAGGCAATCACGCTAAGAAGGTTCCCTGCACATAGCTAGCTTCTCCTACCCTACTGCTTTCCATATCTATGGTATCGCGTGTTATTTCTGGTCCCAAGACGTCCCATCCTATTCCCAGCACCTACCTGAGCCGTTACAGTAGTTCTCAAAGCCCATACAAATCCAGTCCAGAAACTCTAATCCAACCCGCGACCACAGGCTGTTATTGTACTCGAGAATACGTGAGTGCCTTCACTCATTAAGAAAAGAATTTAGTTAGTCAAACTAATGTACGCGGTGTACCGTTCAATTATATGTTCAAGAGAATGGGAAGAGAAGCCTGAGTCGGAGATCTAGCAGTTGAACGAAACGGCTGATTTGAATTTCGAAAGCACTCAAAGAGTACATAAAGGATATAAACCGACAGTAACTCAGCGCCCGTGGAGGATGGGAAAAGATTTGCCTGTTAATGAAAATCTGTGTGCTAGTGATTTTCAAATCAATACCTCTTCCTAGGTCGTTTATAAAATATCAGTTAGGGTATGTACGAGCAGAGAATACCACCGCAAGGAGATAATTATTAGGCAACATGATACTGATGATTAAGGGAAGTGTATGAAGATGCTCACATAGTATGCACAAATCAAATTATTCTCCCTAACATCAGGTGATTGTAAGAGTGTTGCATAACATCATGAGAAGTGAAGGCTCCGCTTCTGGGAATCACCATAAACGAAGAATCAAATATACCTAGCAAATACTGAGCTACATCAGAACATACTACGGTACAGTATTGTATATTCTTTTTTAAAGAGTCTCAGAACGTTCTAGAAGATATTAATTTGACAGGTTGTTAACCAAGTATCTCTTTGACATCAAGAACAATATTAAGACAACAAGCTACAGAGTCTCGCTTAACTATCTCGTTTCGGCGCATCTGCCAATCACAGGACTGGAACTACCAAGTTAGTGCGATAATCTTGAAGAGACCTAGAAAATGTGAAGAAACTGGGGGCTTTCCGGGTTGCGGCGATGGCTTCTCTACCTTA
The DNA here is from genome assembly GCA_021307315.1 of Bisporella sp. PMI_857. Lineage (NCBI taxonomy): Eukaryota > Fungi > Ascomycota > Leotiomycetes > Helotiales > Helotiaceae > Bisporella > Bisporella sp. PMI_857. Next base: position 81,787 of record JAJSPD010000007.1, read on the forward strand.
TGAAGTACCATGTCTTATGATCTTCAGGAACAATATCAACAGCGACGGGGTGGCGCACGGCTACCTGTGAGGCTTAACAAGTCAAAGCACTTACCTGAAGTACTTGCTTCTATTCCTTTACCACTCCCTTTCTCTTCTTTCTTGTGCTGGGAGAGTAGCAGGTTAGAGTCAGCCAATCCTAAGAGCGGAAATGATCTCCTGCAATAGCCACTCTCTCCTTTGGGCCATGAAGCTGGGCTGGGAGTTTGATCCATTGACCAATGTCCAACTGCCCTCTTTCATTACCGGCCTATCTAGCTTTCAACCTTTATATGATAGGTCCCGGCTTAGAACTGTGTCTGAAATTGACTATAAATTTCCCTTGGTAACCCATCATCTTTCCTTCTCTAGAAACTCACTACTAATTCAAGAAACGTACACAGAACTCCAAAATACTCCAAAAACTCGCACTCACAATGGTCGTATACAAGGGAGTCGGTGGCTGCTCCGTCCAGAAGGGCGTTGGAGGCTGCTCAGTTCAAAAGGGAGTCGGCGGCTGCTCAGTTCAAAAAGGCGTCGGTGGATGCTCAGTTCAAAAAGGTGTCGGCGGATGCTGCAGCATGTAAACCATCCTGCAATCTACATACTGGAATTCTACGTCCTCCTTTCTACCTTTCTCCTTTCGCCAACATAACCTTTAATTCGATTCTACAACATCACTGGGCTTAGCTTCCCATAATAAAAGACAACTTTTCATACACCGTGCACGACTGTCTTCACCTTCCTCATATCATCTGCAAATTCGAATCATAGCAGAGCATTGAATCGTGTACAAACTGGTTGGACAAAATTAAACAGAGGAATTTGGGGATATCTCGCGCATTATCACCTTGTCGCCTGACACACCTCCACACAGGACTAGTCCGGTTGGACAGTTACTTTAGATTTTGCTCGGTAGCAAATACAATTTTGATTCTTCCTAATTTGGCTAGTGGTAGTAACATTTTAGTGATTAGAGATTTGAGGCATGCTTTGTCCGCACTGTCCTGTTCTCACAACTTTGCTTTAAACACAGTCCAATCCATTATTCTGTATGCAAGATCAGAAATTGCCATTCGGCCCGTTACCTTCACTTTGGATCATCAGTTAATTTCTTACAACAGCGCATTTTTTAGACCTGCTCGCTTCACGAAAGCTCGAAGATACATTGGAACACTGCGCTGACCCAACTTAGTCCTCAATGAGGAGAGCGTATTAGCAAACAGAAAGGCTAACAAATCATATCTAGGCTCGTGGAATCTTAACAGGGTATTATAAGCAAGCGAAGCCAGGCTGCAAACGCAGGTCCCCACATAGAAGAGGCACCGATATTGGAGTTTGGCTACGTGAGATGGGAGTTTTCAGAAAGACACTAGCCCGGATACAAGCCACCTTTTAATACTTGTTGGATTCTTATATTATTGGCTAATAGGCAAAGTTATTCTATTTCCCTTTGCTTGTTGCTTGTGCAAGCTACTACCTTTAGTCCGAGAATTAGCCTTTCGCATCTTTTCGGGGATAATATCATGGCTACCTGTTAGATCTACCGTAGGTGTTCTGATCAACGAAATCCTCTGAAGCTCGTAGGCCGCTATATTTGTCTAAATGATGCATTTTGAGGCAATTAGGGCAGAGTTTTGTTATACACGTTTAAACGACATTAGAGTAAGCCCTACAGAGCAAAATAAACCCCGTCATGATATCGTACATCCAAAGAAAGCATATGCACTGTATCTAAGATCTAGGCCTCGTATCTATTTATTTCCCATTGTGCTTGCTGCTCTGCCTCATATACAACATCCTGCTCAAGTTCCGTCTGTTGTTGGGGATCTGAAGGAAATCCGTGCATATAAACAAGTACGTTCGTGTATGTGTAACTGTATCCAGGATTACTGTGCGTACTGTCGTTTTGATAGTAGCTTAGCATATATGAGGAGCAATGTTGGGTTCTACCATCATCAGAAACTGATGATGCATTGTCGTCGTAAGCGATATGAGCTCTATCACAGGGCGTTGGGGACTGAGATCTATTTGATGACCCTGAATTGTTCACCTTTGGTTGCAAAGATCTCTGTGTATTGGTGGAGTCCCCGCTCGAAGCCGATGCCTTTGATTTTTGTTTAGAGCTTGTACCAGACTTTGATGTTGACATTGTTAGGTGCGCAGCCGAAATCAGTGAAGTTTTGCGAGGTAGTTTTAACCGTTCCATATTATTGGTTTCTCTTAAGATGTCGAATTAGCTAACCATAACTAACATAGTAAGGATGACCTACTGCCCCTTCGAAGATTCAGAAGCTTGTTCAAGCATTCCGAGATATGGTCACGTGGAAGTGTCGTTGGCACCTTGGGATGAATAACGATGGAGACACAGGAACGGAGAGCACAATGACAAGAAAACGAATTACTTATCAGGTGAACTTTCAGAATGTTTATATACTCCAGTATCAACATTCAATCTATCATGAAGTTCTGGGTGCATATCACCCAGTTGCAACTCCATGACAAACTATGTGCACAAGCAGATTGTGTTCGCATAGTGCAAGTCTCTGATTCTGGTCACATAGTGCTTCTGCGCTCGGACACGGTCTTCTAGAAGTAGTATGCAAGCAAATCTTTGTGCCTTCTGAATGGCAAGCTGATGGCACAACGGGACTTGGAAATTCTCCGGGGGAGGGGGATCATTTTTTCTGCAGTTGCACACAACCCCGGACTTAGCAGATTTAAAAGTCAGGAACCCAAGGCTATCCCCTTGTTGCTGTGCTTGCGATTCTGAAACATTGGCAACATGGGTAACACAATAGCAGCGATTTTAAGGGATAGAACATAGAAGGCCCAAGTATCAGGGGCTCCAGATAATTTACCACCCACATTAGTTGTCTTCGTAATATGCAAAGGAGGCTGAGAGAGAGACTAGATTTATTAGAGCTAGATGATTGGCCTCCGGTGATGCATAGTGTTTAGTTCTGTAGTTTGGGTTCTATCGCTTTTGCCTTCAATTTGTTGACTGAGTAGAGGCAGAGCTCAACCAGCCAACACCATCAAGTGAGATGGTTCTCTTAACATGCCAACCTCCTTGCTCTTGTCTGCACAAGGGGGGTGTATGGGAAATTGCGCTGAAGGCCGTTTTGAGGGACATTGTAAGCTGAACTAGGTTCGAATCGTGTGGGAGATTAGCCTGCTTACTTACAAGCCACCTTTTGAAGCCATGCCTGATCGGGATGGTTCTTGCACTTTGCAATGGCTCCTTCTTCTAGTGACCCGAATTTATCATTAGATGACGACTAAAGATCGACAGCTAGGTGTTTTGCTGCTTAATGCTGGACATGTCTCTCAAGTCTTGGGAAGGATATGAGCGAGCCGAAAACCACCATGCTCCAAAAGGCCATGTGACCGTGAAAAGTGCAAAAGACTCGGAAAGGCATAGACCCCCAACATAAATCGTACAAATCTGTGCCGTGCCCGGGGTTCTATGCATGATGGCGATTTCTTACCAGGCTGCCTCGTGGTTTGCCATGAGGCTGCACCAGTCGGTGAGCAATCCTTGGCATTATCTCTCTGAACCCTCGCCGTCCTGGAACTCTCCAATTCTCTTAACAGTCTCTGGTCTTCGATTGAACATCATCCGTAATTCTTCATTTTGAATGATCGTATTTCCGTCTTAATTATACCGTCTCTTGCTGGACCCGTAACAGCATGCCGCTCATTATCTAGCTCACGAAATCACGATTGATACGACTCGCATTTTGCTGGGCTTGTTTTGTCACATATCACAAGTGTTCTTTGATCCCCTGTTCAAATGAGTGTTTAGAGTCTGGAGTAGCCTGTCATTACCGTTATTCTCGGCTTCAAATTCACTGGCCAGGCGCCATCCATAGTCCACAGCAACTTCATATTGATATATTCTAGCGATAAAATGTCGAAAGCCAAGTACGATTGGGCTAAATTCATGCCTCAAATGTTTGAAATGTATAAACTAGACAAGACGATACCGGATATTCACAAAGCTATTCAAAATGAGGCAGAAGGCTTCACACCCGGGTTCGTTACTCATGTGTCATACTTGGTGTAAATCACTAACAAATTTTTAGGCTCTCGATGGTGTATAGAAAGTTGAGAGAAGAGGGATATCCAACTGATAAGAACGAGCGGACGAAATATCTTGCTTTATTGAATATTGCACGGTGGCCTGAGGAAGCTCTAACTCAGAGACAACAGCAGCTTTACAGCTCAAAAGTGGTATCTAAATCAATTGGAGAGTCTCAGACTAGGCTTTCACCGTATAACTTTCATGGTCAAGACGAAAACTCCTTGAAAGACAATACACTTTGGTCGTCGAATTTGTATGAAGACACAACAGAATTTTGGGTCGATTTACCATCAGATCTGGGGTCAATTCAAGACACTGGATTCGAGACACCGCAAACGATCGATACTCCTATGTCCGCTGTTAACCAGCAAATATACATATCTTCATTTCAACAACAGCCTTTGGAGGCCGAGGCTGGAGATCTGATCAATCTTGGCATAGACTACGCTCCTGGTATATTCCAAACTCCAACAATTCCCAAGTCAGAGATCCGCAAACCTACGACAGATGAGAACCTTGGCCCATTCCTCGACATTCCTACAACAGTCGCAGAGCCCGATGTACCAGGCACCCAACTGATCACAAAGCTAGCAGAACCGGTGAAGGCTTTCAATCTCAACAATTCACAATCTAATGGCGCTACTTCCGCACGCCTCAATCCAGTCGCAATTCGTGGCAGAAATACCCTCCGAATGAGACCCATATCTAGGCTCCATCGATCATGTACTCCAGAGAAACGCAATTCAAACCTTTCAAACTCGACATATGACTCCGGATACGAAAGTGGCCGGAGTACACCATTGCCTTCATTGGCTGAGATAAATCCTTTGCACCCTCGGTCCCTCTACGAGTTCAAAGGGCTTCATCGAATACCATGCAACAGGCTACATGAACCCCAAAATTTAATTCAAGACTTCATACCCCAATCTCAAGACCGCTTCAAATTGGTTCCTGAGTGCTCTACCTGTCATTATTCCGCTATCCATAATCTGAGCTGGTCCGTAAAGTACTTGAAGCTCGAAGTTTTCCAGCTCGAGCTTCAGCTACAGGGAGACGGCTGGTATAATGTGGCGGCTGTCGATGCCACTGGAAACTCTGCATTGCATTATGCCGCTGCTGCCGGAGCACGCTTTGAACACTTCCATGCCTTGATTTCCGCAGGTGTCAATCCGTTCCACCTCAACACTGCTGGCCAGCTTTTTATTCATTGCTTACGGCCCTCGCTCAAGGGGAAGGAGTCGGAGATAATGAAATTCACTCTTGATCTGATTTACTTAATGAACCTTTTTCGTGTAGAAGGCTGTTTCCTATGGCCTGACGACGAAGGCAACAGAGCACTCGATGCTCTCTCTCTCCGCATAAATGATCATGAAATCAATGCTTCAATCTTTCGGTAAGTAGTACACGATCAGACTCGTCTGGCAACTAACATCTGTAGATGTGTTACAGATGCAGGATATGGGATGCAAGTTCCTGGCCCTTATTCACAGTCACCGCTCACATCTCGGTGTGAAGGGCAAATTGATGGCTCCGGCTCTGGAGCCGCCGCCAGTCAAAGTACACAAGACACAGACAATATTCCAAATCATGTGAAGCAAGATAAAGCTTGGAGAATCCTTGAAGAAAGTAGGAGAGACCCCTCTTACATTGATCCAGAATCAGGAAATGGGATACTTCATGCATTGTCCTTCATCCGTCCTCATGACAGGCCACTCGTGTCCATGATTCGCGACTTCGCTCTCAATGAGGAGGTGGACCTAAACTTACGGAACCGCCAAAGTGAGTTCCCTTTGGGAAGTTTTGTCCGGCAACGTCCATTTTTGGGAGTGGAGAGTGGTGAAACTGGTGCCACCATGTCAAAGTATCTCGATGCTTTACTTTGGAAGGATTACCGATATCGAGTTCCTAATAAAATCAATGTCAATGTTAGAAATAATATTGGTGCTACAGCATTATATTATGCTGCAGTTTTGGGCCGACCAGATTCTGTTCGAAGCCTCATTGAGGCTGGTGGAAATGTTAATGCTCGACTTGGTGTGTATACTCACCTTCCTCTAGCAGAAACATGGATTTTAATGTAGAACAGGGCCTAACGACACTAGTATTCTGGCAGCAACGCAGAAAGCCAGGATCAAGGCAGTGTACGACAATGACCTTGTCAAAGTTGACAGATTGGATAATGTTATATCACACCTCGAGCATGAGAATGCTGTGGCCGAACCCACACAAGCCCAAGTGCGGGCATGGTCACCGTATGCACTCAGAACTATGCCGACTTCGTTGGATTTCGATGTATGGCTGAGGGAGTATAAGAGAAGCAAATGAATGTGCCATGCATAGAGGAGCATTGTAATTCAAAGTGAGAAAGTGTATTACTAATGATTCATGAAATTGTATTTATAAATTTGCATTTATTGGGTTATGGTATGGGATACTGTGGCATTTGGAGTAATACAATCACAGTTAGTTACTACTTCAATATTAAGAGGACTAGTTAGAGGCATGAAAAAAACTCGACTTTTCTATCTGTACCCATTTTTGGCAGCAATTAGAACTATCATCTACTGTAATACAAAGTCTATTTAATCAACCTCTGAAGGGTACTCAAATCGGCCATGGGAATCACCCAATCTCTCCCTGATGATTTTCAGCCTGCGAATTGTACACCAGTAACTTCCGAAATAGTTGCAGCACATGCATGAAATTAGAATCATAATATTGCAACAATTTAAATGAATATATAGCCTATATCCAACACAGATCCTCCAGAAGTCATAGCAGTATTAGTGCTGTGGTCTTCTAGAGTACCTTCTTTATCGATTAACGGAAAGAAACCGCTCAAATGATAATTGTCTATAGCTGTGAAGGCTCCAGCTCTACATGTGTATACTTGATCATGAATTACACTAAGCAAAATAGTGTTCATACCCATCGCACGCAATTTGCTGATGCTCAATATTTTGAGGATCTCCGCCGTCAAAATAGCCTAGATTATCACTTTCATTTAATTCTATTCGTGCGCTGCTGAGAAAGGCCGAGGCAACAATAGGGCGCTAAGACCGTCAAGATGAGGATACGGGCCTACATTCATAGCATTTGTTAATTCGTTTGATACGCTTCCTACTGTGTTGGGGAAGCTGTATGACTGCTATCTTGTTTCATTTGTGTGCTCCTTTCCTTCCACAGTCACAAAAAGGTGATCCACCTGGGCAATACCCAAAGGAATTATAGAACCTTCCCAAACGAAAACAGGATAAGTGTTCAATATCAGCTGATTAAAACCTAACGACATCCTTCATACACTGCACTAGAGAATATATCCACCATTGACAACTGGGTGGCGACTATCCTTCGACCGAAGGAACCTGAAATCTAGGGTCTAGAGGTGAGGTGACGGGGACTACAATAAGCTCTGTACCAAAACGATACTGATTTTGAACAGCATATATCTCGTCCATTTTAGGGAAGCCCCAATACATGCAATGCGAAAGAGTTTCCGTTTTGGGCAGCCGAGACATTCATGGTATAGATATATGGGATCAGCTAGTGACGAATTCGTAAGGATTTAGTCATGATCGTTTGGGCTTTCGGCCTGAAGGTTCATGAGTCCTGTTTGTGGGTTAAATTCTCGAGAGACGGAGTCATAACATAGGTGAAGATGCCTCAAATTGAGCCCAGCTGGTTGCGAGACTATCATCTTTGCAATCATTCAAGCTGCCCTTCTTTGCAATAACCTACCCCCGGGCTTGCCTTTGCAATTTTCTTACACTCTGTCCGATTGGGTACTTATATTATAAACATGCGCTTATGTTATAAACATGGAAGTCTTCATTGGCGCTCTCGTTGACAGGAAAATTTGTAACACGCTGGGAGGGTCGGACTTTCGGCTTTATGCATATTTGTCACTATTATTGATGCAAGTTACCCAACAGCTCGTTTTGAGTGTCCTAAATAATATCACTTTGTAGTATTGGCATCTTGGCCATTCGAAAGCTGTGAACCTGATGAAGGAGACCATAAAGCAATCGCGTTGAGGGACGACGAGGATAATTTGAGATAAACCAACCAGGAATGGAAGTCTACGAAATTGTGAGGTTGAAGAAAGCCATACTTTCAATTCGAATGACTGGAATTGCAACTGTAGAGGTATTGAGAAAAAACTTCCCGAATGCTTAAAACTTCACAACCATGATGAATGAGCCACATCCGCTGTTCCAGAAGTCTCAGCTGATGCTCCAGAGGTCTGCTAAGCTCCATCTGCTCCTTTCATATATGTGGGAAGAGGCTGTCAGGGGAGATTCTAAATTGAATATATCAATGATAAACAGCTACAAGTCGATCGTGTCGGCAAGGGCAATATCACTAAAATGTGTGAATCTTGAGAGCTCAAAGGCCGTCCTCCTCAGGTCGGAAATAGGGCCGATATTTGCACCTCGTTTAGATGAAGAAAGGCGATTTATCCCACTTCTACAATTAAATATAAGTCCTGCTTATTGTGAAAGTATGCTAGGCTTGCAAGGGTTCTAGGCTATCATTTTGGAATAAAATATAACTGTAATTTGTAGCAAGGTTTTGTTAGTTCGCGAAATGTGAGGTGTGTAAATATAAGCCCCTATTTCCGCCCCAAAGAGGGATGTCTTAGCCTTGCACAAATAATTAAGCGAGAGGCACAAATCCCAAAAGGTTTCCTCTGGACCTCCATGCTTTTGAGATAGGGCTTCAACTCAACAAAATAGCGGAGATATACCCGTTAGAAGGCACTGGGACTCTGGTAAGAATGGCATGTTTCATATGTGATGCATAATCCCCACTCACATGGCAGCGTTCGGCATTCGGCTTCATAGTTACTTGTATTTGAATGTGACAATATCTTTTTCGAGTGATACAAGTTCTGGCAAGCTAAGGCGTTGTTCGAGGTCTGATTCGGGATTGAGTTGGTTACAGTGTATGACAAGGTGCCAAACTAGCAAGGCAATACATTTACCAGCTAGTGCTGCAGCTTATGCGGTTACTAGTATTGAATAAGGCTCTGCGAGGCAAAGCCGCCAGGGTCTGAAATGAACTTAAATTAAAACCTCTTCTGATTTATAACAAGTTGTTCAATGTACCAGGCTAGCAAGGCTATACATTCACTAGCTAGAGCCTTGTCTCATGTGGTTACTATAGTGAATAAGGTTCCGTGAGGCAAAACCACCAGGGTTTGAAATGAACTTATATTAAAGCTTCCTAAACTCCCAATTGTTTTCCTATACTTCATCTACAATGCATTTTCGGCAGGTGATACTTTGGGCATTTGGCCTTGGTGTCTTTCCTACAATCTCTGCTGTTACCCATGCACGTTCTCCAGCCGTCAGTTTCGTGAAACGTACTATTCAACAAGGTTGGCCATTAGCGGAGAGCAGTTTCTCCTTAAATACAGAATTATGCGGTGATGGCTCTTATTGTCTAAGCAGTCTTGTTTGCATTGCCCATGCGAATTCCAAGGTAGCTGCTTGTTGCTCTTCAAGTAAGTCCTTTCTAGGGACTGTCATTTTATCCTGACATCAAACCAGACTCGGAATGTCGAGGAGTAATAGAAGGCAATCAAGTCTGTGCGGATGCTAGCTGGTCTCTTGCAAGTTCAAGATTCGCTATTAAGAATTGGCCTTGCTTTTCCTTCAGTGCGTTATCTGTTGTAGTTTGTGGGAAATTGTTATTCACTTATGTATTGACTATTCTGACCTCTTCATTATAGTGAAAAGGCTTTCAAGGTAACGGCTTCTGCTGCAGCGTAGGGCTTGTTGGAGTGTATAAATCAACGTATGCAGTTGCCGGTACTTGCGTACCATCAGGTGCCGCTGCAGGCTATACGAAGGCAGTTCTTGTAAGTCTATCCATACCGCGGCTACAACAACCACAAAATCCTACTTTATTGTTTATGAATACCCAAAATGACCAAAACTTGTAGATGTCTATTGATTCTGGTTCACTAGTCACGTCAGAACCACCCACAGCATCAAGCGGAATGACCCCAACACCTGTCGTTACGGCGACCAGCAGTTCTCCAGGCTCTACAGTAACCAGAAAGGCTGTTTTCTTCCACTATATGGTTGGAAATATCACAGATGAGCATTGCAGACAGGATATTGTCGATGCAAAGGCACTAGGAGCCGACGCATTTGCTCTAAACATCAACACCGTAACTCAATCATGGGCAACTGATACTGTCACTTCGCTCTTCAATTGGGCGAATACACTAGACTTTAAGCTGTTCTTCTCGTTTGATATGACTGGCTTCAGTCACCCTAACCAATTCATAAGTTATCTACAAAGTTACATTACCAATCCGGCACACTACAAGTATAACGGTCTTCCTTTCGTCTCGACGTTCAATGGTGGAGCTGCACAATACAATTTTGGGCAAGCTTCTGTAAATGATGGCTGGAAAGTGCAACTTCAACAAGTGATGGCTAACACTGGGCATCCAATTTATTTCGTGCCGGCATTTCAAGACGTGCCTATCACAAGCTCTTTCTATTCAACATTTCCTACATTGAATGGGTTGGTCTTCTTCTCCCATATGCATTAACATACTGAAACTTTTGCAGAGCAATGAATTGGGATGCGTGGCCACAAGATACCCAAGGAAATATCATCGTCCCTATAAATCTAGACCAAACACTCCAGATAGCAGGAAAATCCGCTGGGAAAACTTTCTTGATGGGTGTTTCACCTGTCCAGTTCAAGCATATTGATGGAGAATCTAACTGGTAAGCTGGAAGCAAACCCATAGTAATTAACTTTTGGCATTAGCCTCATTCAAGCAGAACTGATAAGCGTATCGTGTAGGTATAGAAGAGGCGAGCAGAATCTTGAGTATCGAATTGGCCAGGTTCTTTCGTTGCAGCCAGATTTTATTGAGATCCAGTCATGGAATGACGCAGGTATGGAATTTTATTTTGTTGCCATATCGTATGCAAGCAGCCCTATAAGGAAATGCTGAATATACCCTCAGGCGAGAGCCACTACATGGGAAATTCATGGCTGGAACCTATTTCGGGGACGCCAATTGTGGACTACACGCAAGCTTACGATCACACTGCGTACAAAGAGATTCTTCCGGCATTCATCAAAGCATTCAAAGATGGGGTAACTACAACAGCGATATTATATCCCACGAACGGGGCTGCTGCTCAAGGAACTTTCTGGCATCATACTTTGCTTGCTGCAGGAGTGCACTCTGCCCACCCGGTCTGTTCTTGCTTCAAATACTAATCGTATTGCAGACCTGCCCTTCCGATCCGCTCGGCCTACCACGAGGAGCAAGTACCGTGGAGAATAAAGTAACGGTCAGTGGTCGATCCGACATTCCTCTGGATGAGATCCTTCTAATGTGTTTCCATAGGCTGTGGTTCTTGTCGCAGCTGGCCAGACAGGCTTACAAGCCATCCTTACCAGTGGCAGCACTAGGCTCGGGACGCAAAATTTAGTTGCTGGCTTCAATGGATTCTCCTTTGGTGGTATGACTACTGGGTCAGTCTCCGTAAGAGTGATCAACTCAGTCGGCACAACTCTGGTTTCTGGTACTGGCCCAATTGCTGTAAGTTCTGCCATAGTAGAATGTCCCCACTCTAGCTAATATTTAGAAAGGTTGTGAGCACAGCGACTTTGTGTAACTACAATTTCCAGGTCGTGGGCCTTCATTAGATCTGAAGAAATGTTAGATGGCCCAGGCTTAGTTGTTTTAGGTCACATGCGATGCTTTCAGCATATCTTGACATCATTATCTCGGACAACATTTCACTCAATGATTCTCATGATGTAGGTAAAAGTACAAATAAGGGATCTAGGAATCGAGGTTGATAACAAAAGCTACACTTTTGATGGATCCCTCATTACAGCATGTTCATTCCTTTCGGCTGAATTGATCAGCAATACAGCTTAGTGAAGATGATTAATGTTATCTTCTTGCATACTTTTTTGCACTTCACCCTCGTTCTATAAACTTAGTAGTGGAAAGACTTAGAGATATCTACAATAGCAGGCTTGGGAACTGAAGCAAAACAATGAAGTATAACAGCTGGATCATTAGCCTTTGCAATCAATCACTTTAGAACGACCTATTCATAATCTCTTGCCACTGGTCTTGAAACAAACAGTGGCCCCTGAACGTAGAAGTTCTTCATGCTTGTATAAGAGGAAGAGGGATTTTGGAGGTTGAAGTCCCAGACGGTCATCTAGAAGAGTGGCCTAGATGTCCAGGTGTGGTGCCAAGTGAATTCTGTCAACCAACCCCGCCTTGCAGCTGGATCAGAAGCAAGCCTCATCATTTCACAAGCAACCATGAATCCATCATGAAGAAGACCCTATTGCTTTGTTTTATTCATGGCTTCAAGGTATAATTCTGCCAATGCATAAATCACTTCGAATCATGCATTGCTAATAAAATTTGGATTCTCTAGGGCGACGATAACACTTTTGGAAGCTTCCCTGAACATCTCAGAGCTCTTGTCAGCCATGGCCTCCCCAAAGTCGATGTACGAGTGATCGTGTATCCTCAATTCGAGACTCGTGGAAATCTAGAAACATGTGTGGGAAGGTTTAGGGACTGGTAAAGCCTCCACCTCGCACTCCGTTATAACCGCTTACTATGGTTTAGGTTGCAAGAACAAGTGATAGACATCGAGGTCCAAAACAAGACACCTTCTCCCACTGTCGAGCCCTCCGTGCATACAATTCTAGTTGGTCATTCTATGGGCGGAATCGTGGCCGCAGATACGATCCTCGGCCTTGCTTCTGATAGCCCTATCGAGCCTACAGAGCCGGAGGACTCAAAGGAGCTGGGTTTGAATACCTTTATGTTCCCATATATCCAAGGAGTTCTCGCATTTGATACGCCATACCTCGGGATCTCGCCCGGCGTGGTGGCACATGGTGCAGAAGGTCACTATAATGCAGCTAGTTCTGCATTCACACAACTGAGTGGATTAACCGGCGCGTTATGGGGCGGCAAGGGTGCCTCCGAGACAGTCGCAAAGGGTCAGAAGGAAAAGAAGCCCGTTGCTGCATTACCACCACCGCCATTGGCAGACGCCTCCGCGCCAGCATGGCAACGGTGGGGCAAGATTGCGATGTATGCTGGAGCAGGCGCGGTTGTCGCTGCTGGGGGTGCAACTGCATACATGAAGAGGGAGCAAATCACGGAAGGCTGGTCTTGGATAGGCTCGCATCTCGAGTTTGTGGGATGTCTGATGAAAGGAGAGGATTTGCGGAAACGAGTCGCGGGGATGGTTAGACTAAATAGAGAGATGAATATTGGATGGAGCAATCTCTATACGCGATTAGGCAAACAGGCCGTCAGCAAGGAAACTGGGAGTATGGTCGGCAGTGTGGTCGGAAACCAGAGGACATTTTGCAATTTGCCGAAAACCGATGGAAAGGAGTTATGGCATGAGGCGATTAATGACGCCGCTAAGGATGAGATAAATGCGCATATAGGTAAGCCGCAAATCTTCATGGGGAGGAAGCCGAAACTAATAGGTGTAGGCATGTTCTTCCCAAAGGCAAACCCAGCATTTTACGATTTGTCAGAGCGGGCGAAGAACCTAATTGTGCAATGGTCAGCGAATGACTGGTATGAAACTAGCACAGGGGACAATAATGTATGGGCGATTGAGGATGTAGTTCTGGAGGATAAGTTGCGATGATCATGTCATGGTGTTTGGGGTGCTGGGAATTGGATGGCGTTAGAGTATTTCATGCAAACCCTAAGGAAATACCAACCGATGTCATACTAAATATATAGACAAGGAGTACATTAGAGTCAGAATATGGCAGGAACTGGGCGATTTTGTGCATAGGTTTGAACAAATTATTAGGTTTTAATGTACACACTGAACTCTAGCACCATCGTTTGAGAACTGGACATGTTACTGAGGTAGTGATATGCGAACACCGGGTTACATACAAGAACTAAGACTATATCAAGCCCACAATGACACTACTAGCAGACTCGAAACGCAGCAGAAGAAGCCGCTCTGTAATTGAAATTGGACCTACAATATGATCATGCACAAAAACACTTTTTAATCAATAATTAAATCTCTTGCTCCCCAATAGATAACATGTCTTTTGAACCAATTGCAGGCTGCACTTTCGCCACAGATAATTAGCGGCTTAGGTGGTACCTACATACAGATGTCTCAAGGCAATCGCTGTGGAGAAACGTCCAGAGGAGCTCCAAGCTCACATCTCCTTGGCTGCTGAAAGGGGCTTAAGCGACGAACAATGGAGAAAACTAATCAGTCTGCAGGTCAGATAAAACACTTGAGCTAAGGAAACTATTCATCGTCACAGTTCTCGAGAACAGTGCGCATGCTATATTGATGCTTGATGACGCAGATTTGATAATGAGGTAACGCAAGACATATAATTGAGCACCATCTGATCCCCTTTCACACCAAACAATATCTCATCGGCTTCACCTCGATCACCCTAAGTTCTCACATTCTTCTCCGATGTTCTTTTCAACTGCTCATATATCGACCTTCTCCTTACGATCCCTCTCAAACCTGGCCTTGTACCTCACCAGGCTCCCTCTTCCCGTATCTCGCTCCATGACGGCGCTCAAGCTGCTCTTGCCTGCAGAAACGGCGGCCGCGGAGGTTGCAAGTAAGGAGAGCTGATGGGCTTCTTAATCACCGTACTGTCGATAAGCGAGTACTACGGAGCGTATGGTACAGCTTCCAACTCTAGATCTTCCGTGGCCACGGCTTGTCACAACCGTGTTGGCTTCCGCTTGTGATGTTCCGGGGACGGGGGATTTGTGGACAATTTTCCCTTTGTGCTTGTTGGGATTGCGGGGCGAAGAAGAGTGGAACGTGAAAGTGGGCGGACGGACTTTGAAGGTATAACAGGGTCTGGTTGAAGGGGAGAAGAAGGCTTGAAATTGAGTTCGGAGCGACTTAAAGGAGCGTAGGTTGACAAAGTGCTTTTAGCTGAGCCACTATTGTAAATTATTGTTCAAAACCATTTCGTCGAAGGTGGAGAGACTTTGACCTGCTACTCCTTATACTTTTTTGCTCCCCTAAGTTCCCCTATGTAGCAGCTAAGTATATAGTGTGAAATCTATCAGATGATTCGACTCCGTTAATGAAGATACTTGGATGCCTTTTGTGTCGTTCCTCATTACGCTATCAGGGATGAAATATCCGCCATCCTCCTCCTGCTAAGCACTTCGTAACCTATGAGCATGGTGGTTGATTATAAAATGTTCATAGCTTCGAGAATACTGTTCCAACAGCTCCACTACTCTCGACAAGCGTGCTCTTCTCCCGCACCCATGCATTGAGTCCTTTTCGGCCATTCTCGACACCTACTCCACTCAATTTCCATCCTCCCACACTCATCTCCGCTGGACTTTCACCTTGATTCGAATTTCAGCGTCACCCCCGAAAGCAATGTTGACAGTTTCACTTACCCCAAGTATTGATCCATGTTATCCCGGCTTCTAATTTACTAACCACATCATGACATTGGTTCAGATTCTTTCCAAAGACTCCCGCTGCAAGCCCAAGTTTCGTGTTGTTAGCTCGTTTTATCACCTCCTCCACACTCTCGTACTCCAAAATGCAGAGAACAGGACCAAAGATCTCTTCGGTCGTAATTTTCATGCTATCTGTGCAGTTCGTAAACACTGTAGGCTTGATCCAGAATCCATTCTCATACCCTGATGGAACCTTTGGTTTCGAGACTCCGCCGAACAGAAGTTTTGCTTTGTCAGCATTTGTTCCATGAGTGATGTATCCAAGAACTTTCTTGTAATGGACTTCAGAAACCAGAGGGCCGAAATTGCTGTTTGGGTCCATAGGTTCCAATGAGCGAATATACTCCATCTTCTCAACTAAGCGTTTCTCAAAAGCGGTTTTCATGCTTTTATGAACAAACACCCTGGTGCCATTCGTACACACCTGTCCTGTCGAAAAGAAGTTTGCCATCATAGCTCCATCTACTGCATTATCCAGATCTGTGTCCGGCAGAATGATGCATGGACTCTTGCCTCCAAGTTCCATGGTAATATATTTCATCCCTCCCGCTGCTGAAGCCGCGACTTTCTGTCCCGTTGAGACCTGACCTGTAAAGCTCACTTTCGCAATCCCGGGATGAGCAGTCAGATACCCTCCCACGGCGCCATCTCCATGCACAATGTTGAAGACTCCAGGGGGTACTCCAGCTTCTCTGTATATCTGTGCCAGTATTTGACCGTGCAGAGGTGTCACTTCTGATGGTTTATACACCATACAGTTACCAGCTGCCAAGCAAGGTGCGGACTTCCATAACGCTATTTGGATAGGATAATTCCATGCTCCAATTCCTGCGCATACACCTAATGCCTCTTTCTTGGTATATATCCACGCATCTGATCTCAATTGCGTTGTCTCGCCATTCATGCCCCCACTTGCTACCAAATTGGCAAAGTATTCCAATGTATCTGCCCCGGTCACCACATCAACCGTGCTCGTTTCTGAGAACGGTTTACCAGTATCGTAGGTTTCGATTTTGGCGATATCGTCGTTCCGCGCGCGCAGAAGCTCTACGGCCTTGAGGAGAATGCGGGAACGAATTAGAGGTGGTGTTTGAGACCAATATGGGAAAGCTTTCTGTGCTGAAGCTACGGCAGAATCGATGTCTGATTCTGAGGCCGTTTGTATTTCTGCCAGGGGTTTTGCAGTGGAGGGGTCAATTGATTTGAATGTCTTGCCAGATGTTGCTATCTGGACTTTGCCATCATAGTAGAGCTGCTGTGTAGGATACTGCATTGTGGAATCGGCCTGCTGGTGTTAGGGTAGCTTGCTGGTAGTAGTATTCGTCAGCTGTGAAGCAATAGCGATAGCAGATTAAGCTCTAAGACTGATCACACTGGTTGTCCCAAGCTGCGGAGGAGCAGCTCTCTGGCGTTTTCACGTCAAGGTCTGCGTTACCCTAACAGGGAAGATTTGTTCAAGATTTGCAAAGCAATCGGGGTCGGATGATCTCATCGTTTGAGGTCGGTGAGACCGGTTATCTGTGGCAGGCTAAGGTTATCCCGTGTTCGGCATGGTCGGACCCCTATAGGGTTGTTTTACAGGGCTCATAATTGGTCCCCCCGGGTCGGCTACAGGGTCGATAACAGTGGGTTATGGACAAGGTTTACTGTAGTACTACAGTACTGTACCGTATTGTGCAGTATGGTCTGTTATCGGCTGATGCACGCTAGAGCCATTCTCGAAAAAATATCCATTCTCTCCAACACTTATCCACCACCAGGCCACGCTATCCCAAATCATGGTTTGCCTTGCAAGGGAAGTACTGTAAGTACTACAAGAACGGTCAGTTTTTCCTCCTTGTCACTTTTTACTATGCCGTTGTTCGACTTCTCAGCCGAGTTTCTTGATAGCAGATCTGCGTGACTCGTGGCTCCCCCCCAGCATCGCCCAAACTTAATATTGAACCAAGCTCCAGATAGCTGCCGCCTGCGGTTTAATGCTACGGACTTTTCGTACTCCTCACTGAAGAACAAAGAGTTGCCCAACGGCGGAGAAACTCTGTGTCAAGGAATTATCAATTGAATGATCAACGTCTAACAGGATCAAATTTCCTAAACATTAGTTCTAGATTTCAACATGACTACCGATATTATCTCGTCTTCCCAGGTGAAGGACTTTGACTATGTTATTGTCGGTGGAGGCACAGCTGGCTGTGTTATTGCTAGCAGACTCTCTGAATATCTACCAAACAAAAAGATCCTCCTGGTAGAGGCTGGTCCTAGCGATTTCAACGACGATCGAGTTCTGAAGCTCAAAGAATGGCTAACATTGCTTGGTGGGGAGCTGGACTACGACTATGGCACCACAGAGCAGCCCAATGGTAAGTCAGAACATACTGTGGTAACAAGGGAAATAATGATTGTGCTAGGAAACTCACATATCAGGCACTCAAGGGCTAAAGTCCTTGGTGGTTGTTCATCACACAACACTCTAATCTCCTTCCGACCATTTGAATATGATATGCAGATATGGGAAAGCTTGGGATGCAAAGGGTGGAATTTCAAGACCATGATGCGTCTCATCGACAACCTGCGGAACACATTTCAGCCAGTTCATCCAAGGCACAGGAACCAAGTCTGCAAAGACTGGGTCGAAGCATGCTCCACCGCTCTCGACATTCCAATCATTAAAGACTTTAACAAGGAGATCAAAGAAACAGGAAGCTTACAGCAAGGAGTGGGATTCTTCTCAGTGTCATATAACCCAGATGATGGGCGCCGGAGCTCTGCTTCCGTAGCTTATATCCATCCCATCTTACGGGGAGAGGAGAAGCGACCAAATCTCACAATCCTCACCAATGCCTGGGTGAGCAGGCTCAATATCACTGACAAAACGGTGAAGAGCGTGGATCTAAGCCTGAAATCTGGCGAGAAGCTCACAGTTGCTCCTAAGATCGAGACCATTCTCTGTGCTGGGGCCGTCGACACCTGCCGTCTTATGCTCCTCTCAGGAATTGGCCCTAAGCAACAATTAGATGACCTTTCTGTCCCCGTAACCCACGATTTACCCGGTGTAGGCGAGAACCTGCTCGACCACCCCGAATCCATCATCATGTGGGAACTCAACGCTCCAATCCCACCCCAAACTACCATGGACTCAGACGCTGGAATCTTCCTCCGTCGCGAGATCAAGGACGCCGCAACATCCAACACAAACCCAGCATTGAACCCTAAGAATATCCCTGATGGCACCATTGCCGATATTATGATGCACTGCTACCAGATCCCTTTCTGTCTCAACACCGTGCGTCTAGGCTACGATGCGCCAATAAATGCTTTTTGTATGACACCGAACATCCCGCGTCCCAGATCCCGCGGCCGTATCTTCCTTACCTCCAGTGATCCCTCCGTTAAGCCGTCCCTTGATTTCCGTTATTTCACCGATCCAGAAGGCTACGATGCCGCCACAATCGTTGCCGGTCTGCGTGCAGCACGCGAAGTTGCCAAACAAGCACCTTTTTCCAATTGGCTCGTCCGTGAGGTTGCTCCTGGACCGAAAGTCCAAACTGACGAGGAGCTTTCTGAGTATGGACGACGTGTGGCGCATACCGTGTATCATCCCGCTGGAACTACGAAGATGGGCGCCGCGGACGACGAGATGGCAGTTGTGGATCCCGAGCTAAAGGTTAGGGGCCTAAAAGGCGTCAGAGTTGCAGATGCAGGAATCTTCCCTACGATGACGACTATCAACCCGATGTTGACTGTATTGGCGGTTGGAGAGAGGGCAGCGGAACTGATTGCCTTGGATGCTGGATGGAGAGGGGATGGCCGTGCCAGACTCTAGGCTTACGTTAAATATGAGATACGCTAGGTTTAGCGTTTAATCTTCATACTGTTCAGAGGTGTATGTAAACCACTTGGTAGGGTGGCGGATGCCTTTTGGATAAAGGAGAATATTTGTTTCTATATTAAGCCATAGTTTCGAATTGCAGAATTGCATTCATGCCCAAAATAAGGCATAATTGCAGAAAATTGTACTCCTTTGTATGAATAGCTCGGCTCGATTCATTCCTCGTGTACCTTCTTTCTTGATCATAGAGACTACGACAACTCTTTATAGTCATAATCATAAGCAAACCTCATTCAGTCTTGCAGCAGAGTGTATCACTTTTCTTATTATGGAGCATTCACATTATAAATCGGATTGAATAAGTTCTCGCTGATCACGATGTTACAAGCTTCCAGGAAATGTGTAAAGATTTGGCACACATAGTTGTTCGAAGAGCGACTCAGTAAATATAATTCATCAATTAGTGGTGTCGAAGTTCTGTCTACTAAATACACGTCTGCTTCCGCAGTAAAAACGCCAATTATCCATTCCGCCCTCCTTCCTGTATGCAGTGATATATACAGCCATTCAAAAAGTCGATATGAACGCCGTCATCCTAAGAAGCTATTATATCCCCACGCTATGCATTACAACCATCTTATTTTGTCCCCAAATCCAACGTAGTCTCTTCTCTTTTGTCCAATTAATATTCAATCTTTAGTATTGAAATCCGCCATAGTTCGAATGTCTTCCCTGGCTGGGGTGGTTGTACACAGTGCTTGTATAGTCGGTATCTTGATAGATAGTAGTTCGTCGGTCATCCTCAGGCAGAAGCTCCTTAACCTCCCAGGTATTCGCCTTAGTGCCGACGGAGAATTCGAGATCTTCTTTCGTGATAGAATCCCAGTACTATGAAGATATTAGCATCCATCCTTAAAACCGTCTATCCCTGGTTTCAATATACCTTGTAAATCATCATAACTGCTAATAGATTGCAGATCGTTGCAAAGAAAAGACCATCCAAATAATGTTGGACCGCGTCACAGATCCTAGCTCCAAATGCATATAGCACAACCTGTCCAGCAACGAAGAAAAAAACACCAAAAGCGATATCTCCCAAAGGCCAGCGGTCCTGCAATGTGTTCACCACCAAGAGAACCTGCATAATCACATATATCAGAAGCTCTAGGCCGGAAACCAAGTACAGCACCACAAACAGTCCGATCGTATTTGTGGGTGACATGCCTGCCCATCCCTTAAATGTAGCCAATGAAACCAAGAACGAGATGACAAACATTGTCAAGCTGGCGCCCCGCAATAGCCAGACAGATAACGTGGTACCATCTTCATATATCTGGAAGCCAACGAATCCGTTAATGAGCAAACACGCAGTTAGGGAGGACGTGAGCCCATTCTGCACGGCGGTGAAGTATGGGTATGCCTCATTTCCAATGGGAATCACACCAGAGTCAAGAATGAGAGATACGAAGGATAACAGCATGTAGAGATAGAAGAACATGGTGATTTCCTTGCGACCTAATTGTAAAAAATGGTCAACAATCGCTCTCAAAAGCCACATCAATACCACTTCTGAGGAGGAAAGAAGTACATACCGACAGCAGTGAACTTGCTTCGCACATGGATAATCATGATAGTCGTCATGGTCAAAGCCGCGATGTGGCAGAAGGACGCTGCGCCCTGGAAGATGATTGTGTTCGCCAACTCAATATTCCGCGCGTAGCAGAGGGCTTCGATGCCAAAGGACCCCGAGACCTGGGAATAACTGCCTATCACTGAACATAGAGGGACTGATGCCTGCTCGCATATCGAATTGAAGTCGCCGAACCCCATTTTTGTATCCTATGCTCCTTTCGTAAATGATGCTATACCAATATTTAGAACCTCCCTGAAAAGTTGGAAGCGGTGCGAGATTCGATGTGAGTGTAAGATGCAAAAGCGAGTGCGTTGGTGAAGAAGCAGCGATTGTGGCCTTCTTCGACCAGTTTGTAAGGTTCGAGACGAGAGGGAAGATGGAGTGGTTGTTGAAGGCAGTGTCTAAAACAGGATCTTTCTCGTACAGATGTCGTTTGTCGTTGGCGGCGAGACCAAATTTCTTGGCGCAACCCCTAGTCAACATAAACACGAGCCTCGATCATGTGATCTACTAAGTATATTTGCAACAAGGACTCTTCTATCCTTAAACCTTTGTAGGATTCCTCAGAGTAAATCGTGGTATATCAAGTGTACAAGCGCTTGAATTTACAGTTGTTCCATTATTAGACTTAATTTTCTCAAATTAATTATTAGATATTTATCAACTATATATTGCCTCATAATCCTATCTGGTCTACAGGTCAAATGTGTGATCCGCAGGAAGTTGTGTATCTAGTTATCGCAGAATATCTCCAAGCACCATTCATGTACTTTCTAGTAGTGGAAAGGGAATCAGAACTAGATTCTTGCCCTCGCGCGACAACAGTTTCATATGCCCCCTCCAAGGGTTGCTGGATGCTGGCCTCGAATACTGTGAAGGTATTGATAGATATCAAGAGGTATACATTCACGATGGAGCAAAAGTTTGCGGGTTTGTGACCATTGGAGAGGCTAGAAAGTGAACATAGTTCCACCATGTTGCACAGTTCGAGACGATGAAAGCCTCGTAGTTGTCTAACATATCCACGACATATCAAAGAGATAGGCCAAATGCTAGGGAGCATAGCCTATTCATGGGACATTCAAAAAGAGAACTGCACAATACTGGTGGGGTAACCACTGGCCGAGATGTACCAGGGTTGATCTGCTGCGTTTGGCGCTGATGTTAGGCTCTTGCTTCTGAACGCCCTGGATCACATCACCAAGCCAACCAACCTCCATTGAGAGAGCATGGTGTGACAGCTGAAGATCAGCCTATATGCTGGCACAGGATCATGATGGCTACAGCAAGTAGCACGACTTCGGAACTACTAGTTCGCTTCGAGCTGACAAGAGTTTATAGTCCAAATAGCAGGCGCTTGCTTTAGCTAGATTTGGAGGACAACTGCTATTGCGAATAACAAGATTCGCCAACGATTTGGAATCTACATCGAAGCAATAAAGATGTAATAGACTAATAGTGTGACGGCCGGCTGGTCCCACAGGCATTATTTCCAAAGTGATATAAGCCATCACAACAGTTCGAGCTGTATTTGAGAAGATACGTATGTTGTAAAACTTATAGAAAAGGCGGGCAGTTGCATCCGCAATCTCTGCCAGGGAGCTCAATGCAGTTGTACAGTATACCAGGCTAAGTATCCTAGGTAGATTAAGTGCATGACAAGATACTATCAGCTGCTTGAGTTCGTCATCAGTTGACAAGCGATCAATTGAGAAGGATTCATGGCTTGTTTGTAGCCTATGTTCAAAATGTCCTAAATGTTTCAGCGGCACGCCCTAAGAAATGGAGACTGAGGCGGCGAGGTGTGGTAAGCCTTCGGCCGTGCAACGCATTCGGGAAGTAGGCTTCGGTCCTGAAAGTATGGCAAAAGCAAGCAGAAGCGATTAACGAATGAGTTATCGTCTTCAAAGAGAGAAAATCAGGATCTCGTGGATCTCGTGTCGGATAGAACGGGTTTATTAAAAATTGGGGATTGCGACAAGCATAGCATGCAACATCAAACGCCTGCAACTGTCCAATGCTAATGAATATGGCCCTTGCTGAGCGATGCCCTTAATAAACGAGTCCGGCGAATAGAACTGAATCCGCAACTATCTGGTACATCCAACAAGATTTGGTAAAAACAATTGATCGAACTGTATTGCGGACCGATAATAGATTACAACGCGGTCAATAGAAGTTATTTCCAAGACCTTGGGGTAAGATGCAGTTTCGCCGATTCATTCTGCATGATGTCCCAGACACTCAGGCTCTTAGCCTGCCTGGTCCTAGAATAACTCTTGCCGAGCCGCTCGTTGGATCTTTTCGGATGGAGCATTGCGTGTTTTGAATCATTCATTTTTTATTCCCAAGGACTGTGGATATTGCATGTTGAACACTACGGTAATGAGGATCGCGGCTCGAGAGAGGCGATGGCACGAATGGCTAGCCTTGCTCTCGAGCCATTCGCACGACAGTCGTGTGTTTATCAAACACAGCATACCACGAGACCACAATTATGCTTTCAAGTTACAATGTTCCCGTGAAATTGCTACAACGTATGCTGTTGTAGTCAGACCTAATAATAAGGATCGTGCATCTGGTGTTGTTATCTCCGTGAAGGATCAATACGATATTAGAACATATCCCATGGTAAGCCGGGTCCGAGAATAGTAGAGGGATGAATAAACTACTAATATGACTCGTTGGTCGAATGAAGGATCCTGCAGCTCACACACTCTCTCAGCAGGCTATACCTGCAATGTCGATGCCACGAGGATCAAATTGTCAGTCTTCCCCATGAAAGTGCACCAACATAAGTTAGTGTTCCGTAATAAGCAGGTTTCATTGATATTGAGATGCGGATCACGAACAGCTTTCTCAGCCTCGTACTATAATATAGTCCACCTTAGGTGAAGTGCTACGTGTGGAGCAGAACAGTTGCATTTATGAAGCAAAATCACCTGGATGTCAAGCGTGACATGAGCAGAGGCAGTACCACTTTTAAATGTTTGAGCGACCTCTCCCTCTGACCCAGTCTTTATGGCCATCGCAGATCTGTGCGGTGCCGTACTACTTGTTGTATGGTGGTGCAACTGTGGTCGGATTGAGAGATTACCAATTTGCAAGCAGTTCAGCGAATCTACAAAGCGCTGGGAAAGCCAAAGGTGTGGCTGCTTGAACTGAGCCTCCAGACATGGATCTTTTTAACCATTGGATTCCGAGTAGAGTGCCACACGTTGGCAGCTGAAGATAGATTGTCGCAAGATGATTTGGCGTAAGCTGTATCAGTGAACAGTACCCTGGGAATCGCGGCTGCTTGAGCAAATGAAGGGACGCCGTTTGGTCTGTATATGCTGACGAAGCACTTGTGACCAGTCGCTTGAAGGAGGGATGCGCTGAGACCAAGGCAGCGGCATGACGGCAAAGCAAAGGCACCCGCCCACACAGGATGTTGCTTCAAAATAGTGGTCGGGAGTCGTAACAACGGCATAAGATCCGCAACTTCCTCCTCAGCCAGCATGCATCATCATCCACAATCAATCAATCAATGAATCAGTCAATCAATCATTCAATCCACAAATGCAGGCGATCCACAATTTGCCCTCTTCCAAGGCATCATCAAGGGGTCTGACTCATTTTCCAGAGGCCGATACGGCTGTCTCTGACATTTTTTCGAATTTGAGTTTCCTTGGTGAGGCGGTTTGATGAAGATTTTCGATACGATATCGATATGGATAGCTTGCATCGATTTTCAAAAGAAGGGAGGGGTTGTTGAGAGCTCACCGCTTTCTTAGCTTAATGGAGGGGCCGGAAGGGGGGATATCAAGTGGGGTTTGACGAGGTCAGCTATACAGTAGTAGAAATGACCAGGAAGGACGACGACTCCCCCCCCCCCCCTTGATGGTTCTGCCAATATCACGTCAAAAGGCATACTATACATATATTATGCATCAACATACTCAAAATTAGCTACATTGCTAAGCCGGTTTAAAATGAGGAGAAAACACATGTCTAGCCCGAAACAGGTAGAGACACAAAGAGAGAGTAAGAATTGACAACAGTCAACGAAAGGCCGAATATCTCATGGCAGGTCGGACTTCGCGGTTTGATTGGGGGTGTGGCTAAATCCGACTTTATTCTTACACCATGAAGGCGGGGATCGGGATGGAAAAAGATTCTTAGGATAGCACCCGCAAGAATTTTATGCCCATCTGCCTCATCTTGCAAAACCAACCCAACCATCACGAACGTCTAGATCGTACAGTAGGATATGCATCACACTTGCAAAAACACCGCATCCACTTCTCGTGGGACTGTACTGCTAGTACAATGATTGGAGGCGAAATGATAATTTATTTCATCGTGGAGAGGATGTTTCCATCCATCCTGTACCGAGACTTCCCTCATCAGGCAAATCTACAAACCTTGGCTAACCATGCGCCACCAGCTGCGTCAGAACTAGCTAATCCTTAATCACTCCTTCGAGACTAAACCTTCCCTTAAAAGCTATCCAGGTCTGAGAGTTCAGCTAAGCAAAGGCGGGCGGACTTACGTATCATGGATATTTGGTCTTTGGCTTCATAGGTTGAGAACCACCTATTGAAGGTCTGTAAAGATTCCAGGCTTGAAGGGCATATCCTTAGCCTATGCGTCTGAAGCTGCAAAATCACGAGACGTCTCCATAGCTAGGCTAGACTACGGATCCACCCGACATTCTTGTAACCAGCCAGACCAAGTCGACCCTCCACGAATTACAATACGCAGGCTGCTACATGCATAATGGTACTATCAGTGACGTTGTCCTGGCCTGTGATATCTTTGTTGCCTTCAACTTTCCCCGCCTACCAACCGAAGAAGCAGACACGCATGAGGCATCTCGAGAAGTAAAGTGCATCTAGCCAGCTTTCTTGGCAGCCCCCTTCTTTGATGAATATGTCATGATTCAAGCATTGATCATTTTCCGATCATCTTTACCAACAGGAATGTATCCGTTTGCGCTACTATGCACTGCATCAGCGGGACCAGAACAACCCTTCTCCGCTGAGCTGCTTCGAGGCGTTTCTCGTCGCTCCCTTGCCAGGCGCCCAACAGGTGGAGTGGCCCAAAGATCGCCATCAAACATCAGGACATTTCCTTGTTATAGCCGTAATTAACTCGTCAGCTAGGGAGGAAACGCAGTAAGAAAAAAGTTAGGCCAATACAACATGCCGGTGATCATATCATGACAATCTTAGGCAGCTCCCTGTCACAAAAGCTGTACGTACTGGCACGGTTGAAGATTTCCATGCTGCAGTATGTTTCGGTGCAGAGGTTGAGGACGTCTTCATGTGTGATATGCGTACCACTTTTTAATTGTGTCACCATGTACCAGTAAGCCCCAAGAAAAATAACTTTTAAAGATTGGTAACCCCGAGCCTCGTCGTTCCCACAGCCTGGTCCTAGACGATCGATCCTGGTGCAGCATCCGAGCCTCCGACGACACCCCTTCAGCCTTCCCACCATAGTTAGTAATAAAGCAGACCGAATCCAACACTTTTGCTTCAGGAGAAGCCTTTGAAGCTTGCAGGTTACGCCGAGAATGGATAGATAGCCCCTAATTATCATTTATCATCAAACCCAAAGGACATAGGTCCTGGATGCAAAAGAGCAGCAATCTACTTAGTGTGACTCGTGCTGTAGATGAGCTCAGATCTGCTGAAATTAGAGCCATCCAGAGTTGTCTTCCCATTCTGTCAATTTTGATGGTCCAAGTGCCCTTTCGTAAATGCCACACAATAGAGAGCGATATTACTTTTACCACCCTTTCATCCGTTTAGTAGGGGTCTAAAGAAACACATGTCCTGCCTAGATGCACCCCCAGTCGCTCTCCTCTTGGTGCCACCATTCCCACCCTTGCCTTCCAACACGGGTCTCATCTCGTATCCAATCAAACACAAACCTTCCTGGACGACTTCCGCCCGCGACACCACCATGCGACTATCATGCTGCTTGCATTTTTATTATTGCGCGGCAGGCTTCCTAGTGATTCAAACCAAGAGGAAACGAGAGGGAGAACCAGGCAAGGCAAAGCACACACGATAGATACCGCTTGGGGATTGCCATCCGTAGGCTGAAGCGCACTGCAACGGTACAGTACCTTGTGTGGAAATAGAGGACCACGAGCGATTGGCTGTTTCCTTCCATTACATGTCTTTCGATATCCGTAACCGTCACCTTAACAAGCAAGCCAGGTGGACAGGACCTCTCCCAGCACAACAAAGCACAGCGGATTCCCATCAAACAAGGCGTCCTTTGGTCGCGGTGGCAGATGGGCCAAACCAGCCACTGGATTTGTAAGACCGGACCAGGTGCAACCAGCCTGGTGAACAATGCACGTCCATCTATATGTTTCAATAAATGAAGGGGATAATCATCAATAGACAAATCACTGGTGCTCACGCTGTCCGCCTTCGCGTCCCATTAGTTCCCAATTCCCTCGGTTCCACGCGCTCCACTCCCTAACCGGCCCAAGATTCCAGTAAAAGTGCGTTGTATCAGCAACCCCCGAAAGACCAATCATTAACCTAGTTCAGCCAAATGCTGAATATGTTTCTCCAATTCCGGCACCCAAATTGCTAGCTAATCATCGTGTTGGGCCTTTCCTTGTCAAACGAGCAGTAGCAGCAGTCGCAGAAGCTAAACCACAGACCAGAAATCGAGTTAACCCGCCAGCCAGCTCGCCAGAGATACACACTGGACAGTATACCATCCATCACCATTCAGTCCTATGGTGTTGGATGACTGATTAGATTTTGGATGCTAATTAACTAAAGAGATGATTGTGCATTCCGCCCCTTGGCAGGCGGGGGAAGTTTTGATTCAGATAGCGCTTCCCTGATGATCCCACCGTACTGTAAGTAGTGTGTAGACCAAGTTTTAACTTACTCTAGCTGGTTTGGTATTTTTGTGTTTCTTTTTATTGGCAACTGGTTAGCCAACACTTGAGGGGTGTGGGGGCTGAGCACAGTACAGTATAGTGCCGTCCTCCTGTACCGTAACTTCGTACAGGCGGAGGAGGAGAAGGAGGGAGTGACATCGACGTAAAGTGTTCCAGTAGGGAGGTGAATGGAAACGGAAAGAGATCCATCCAGACAATAGTGGGGCCCCCTGGTCAATTTGGGGAGGGGGGGAGGAGGGTCAATGGGTTCAAATTGGTTCCATAATGGATCTGATAGAGCTACACCCCCTTCGTTCTCTATGTTCAGAAGGGGGTGTGTATATCTTTTTTTGGTCCAGCTATCTCTACTCTCGCATTCCTTCCTTTCACACAGATTCTCACTCGCTCCCCCGCTTAACCCAATCTGATCTAGTCCTTGTGCAAATAGTGTACAACAACCACTAAACACCATACATCATCATACACACACACCCCCCCCAACCCCCTGCTCATATGCCTGCCTGCCTGTCTTCCTTCCTTCCAAAGTGAACTGGCACTAAGCCATGGTTGCTGGCATTATTGGCACTGGCCTTCTCTTGTTTTTTTCTCCCTCTTCAAAACCTCAACCTCTCAAACACCTGGGGACGGGGAGGGGGCAAAGGGAAATGGAAGGGGGCAAAATAGTGTGCACACTGGACTGCTCCTAATTGTCCCTTCCGGCGCCATGCTTTGCCCTGCCGACTCAACCTCCCCCCCCCCACCCCCCTGGTCTGGTGCAAAAAGCTTTATTGTTGTCATTATTCTTCTGGTCCACGGATTACTTACTTTTATGAGAAGGGTGAGTTTATGATTATTGTATTCTTTATTATCATTCTTATTTACTCTCTGGACTATGGTCAGTCCTTAGGCGTTCTCTCCTACTCCCCTTTCTCCTTCCTCCACTCATATCCCTGCTTCATTCCTCATCTTCTACTGGCTCGCTGCCTTCTTGAAAGCCTTCTCTCTTCGTGGGTTGTGACATCAACCGACCCTTGGGGGGGGAAATCTTTAGGACATCAGACTTCTTTGAGATCAAACCTCCACTCTTTCAACTTACTCTGTTTTCACTCACATATTCCACTACTGCTGCCTCACATCGTCTGGAACCACTTCTCAAAAAAAAAAAAGCCAAAAGCATTCCGCCATTCCTCGCCGGCCTTTTGTTGTGCAGCTCCTCCACATTTCCATCGTTTCTCTCGTTGCCCTTTGAGACTCGCCCCAGCCGAGTGCTTGATATTCCAGCTTCTTCTCATCATTTTATACGAACCTTAATATTATTCAGACCTCTCCATATCAGGATCACCTTCTATCCTGTTTACCACTTCTTCAGAATTCCTCAGGAAGGTCATATACTCAACACAACCCTGCAACTACACCTCCTCCTGGTAAATCATACTCAGGAACCACCCAGTCATTCATGGCTACCAGATGAAGCTACAAAAACCGTATTCCTTCAGCAGGTGACGAGAGTGGAAAGGGCATTGAGTGTGGGGCAACTTGGTTTGGTTTGCTTTGGAATCACAACTTTCTATTCACCTAATTGTGACCCATCACAAGTCGGTTGCAATCCGCACAGCAATATCACACGAAGCTTTGGTCAAGCTGCTGACCCCCATTCCGTGTTCTGGCCTCCATGCATCGAACTTTAGCACGACCCGCACCTCTAGATTTTCGTCTTCCTCCTTCACATTCCATCTTCTACGGCATCGGTTGTCGAAAGGATACCAAGATCATAGACAAGCCTTCTCAATTTGCCACAGCATATCTTGAGACCCCGACCAGAGGCAGACTTCGAACTCCTCCAGCAGACGATATGGCTACCGCATACCAACAAGCGCCGTACAACGGTTACGGGTCAAGGTCAGAGATTTCCTACCCAACATCAGTTTCTTCTGCGAATGGGTATGCTGGCGCATATTCCGGATCAAACGATGGAATAAGACATTATTCTGTCACAAGCCAGGCGCCAGCATCAGCGTTACGGAATGGGGTACAAGTGCAGTATCCTCCATACATGCAACCAACGAGTCCTCAGCCAGCAAATAAGAATGCATTGGCACCACCCGAAGATACGCAGCGGCGAAAAAGTGCCAATAGCGATATGATATTGCCCAATTTACAAATTCCTTCCTCAATAAATAACAGCGGTGGAAGTCTGGCTGAATTTGCTGCTCAGGTAGGTTTCCCTATCGTTTCTTGTGGTGTTTACGAAACTGATGATGGATAGATTACTTGCTTGTTCTGGTTCGAACCTACGGAGACCTTGAAGAAGGCTGAAAACTTAACACCATCATCATCTCCTGTGAAGAGACTTCGCGAAGAAGCAATTCCTTCCAGTGGCTTCCGCAAGTGGGTTGTGACAATTTTGTCAACTACCCAGGTAACCCAGAATGTGATTCTTCTAGCCTTGATGTTCATTTATCGGCTCAAGACAATCAATCCGACCGTGAAGGGCAGAACCGGAAGTCAATATAGGCTCTTGACCGTAGCTTTAATGTTAGGAAACAAATGTAAGCTTGTCTTTCTAGCATATCCAAGAAATCTCTAACATGGACCAGTCCTTGATGACAATACCTACACAAACAAGACATGGGCGGAGGTCTCAGGGATATCAGTAACAGAAATCCATGTCATGGAAGTTGAGTTTTTGAGCAATATGAGGTATAGTCTATTTGCCTCTGAGGAGCAATGGAAAGAGTGGCAACAAAAACTCTCCAAGTTTTGGACATATTGTGATGCTGCATCAAGGGCACCACTTCCACACCCTTCGCCAAGCGCCGTTTCTTTATTGAACCAGAATTTGCCTTCGCCACCGAGCTCGATGCAAGCATCACCGCCATCGACAAAACAATATCCTCCCAGTTCTGGCCCCGCTTACTCTCAAAACTGGAATCCTACCCTATCTTCGCCGCTTCCTCCCATGCCAGATCTGGAATCGCACGCCCGGAAGAGAAGTTATGAAGGCGAGGTAGAAGAGCCTCCTGCCAAGCGTGTCACGAGACCGCACCCTTCTGCTACCATGCCATCGTTCAATTCTATGCCTCCTCTAATAAGACAGGATGCTCCACGATTACCGGTCCCTAACCTGACGATCTCAACTAGTCAGCCTTACGGCAATAATTTGAATGGACAGTCTGTATTTGCTCCGAATGCACCCGTTCTTCCTCCACTGAATGGACGTGCTATGGCGACTGTTTACCCATCGACACCAACTTGGACTCCACAGCTTCCTGTGCCTACACCAACAGGCCCGTCATCTCAAAGTGGACAGCACAGCGTCAATGGTAATGGATACACGACACCCTCTCGACGGCATAGTCCACATTCTGTGCATGACTTATTGTCATTAGGCTCATCCCCTATTACTGCCAACTTTCCAAATCACAACTCGCCTTCCTTTTATCTTCAACAACGGGCATCTCCTTACAAGCCCGTCCGCCATGTGAATACCCTTCTCTATCCTCCTCCATCTGCTTCGATGCACGATTACTCGATGAGCGTTGATCAAATGCATTATCAACCGCTCGGAAAGCGACACGATTATCGACCTGGCCTGGCATATCCACCATATTCACAGTGGCCAACCCTTCCCCAACCAAACTTTCATGCCTAATCTCAATCAAAACGCATCTCCCTCTTCTTTGACGCATAAATCATGACTGGTGGAACTCGTATATTTACATGTTCTGCTATCAATAAGAAAGCCGAGTTCAGATATACTCGCATCAAGCATCATCACGGCGTTCTTTCTTACAGCGGTACCTCCTATAGATGGAGGAGTTCATATACTTTTTTTTCAAAGCGATGCATCATCCGGAGTTTTAGGTTTCTTCTGGGATAACGCATTCGATGCTCTTATGCTCATGCGCTGTTGTACTTTTATGGTAGGGCTTCTCCCCAAAGGAAAGAGACACAGGTCATTCGAGTGGGCTAATTAGGATGGTTGGCTTGACGATACTTCTGGCTCTATGGGTTACAACAAATCCTTCACAAGCAATATAGCTTTAGCCATCTTCAACTTAACGGCTGTTTTATGCGCCTATGTGAATTCTCGTTTCATAGTTATTTCGCTTAAAATAGGGGTCGGTCCAGGTCGGAAGTTCTCCATATTTGATTCACGTGACCATCTGTGTCTTGGCGCTTCGGGCTCGCGTCATCCAATTTTTGCCAACGTGATCCTACATAGGTATTTCTTACAACTCGGCGTGGACTAGTATTCCCTACCAATGCTGGCCATAAGGAGGAATTTTGTCCTCAAGATGGACTATTAGGGCCCTAATATCGATTGATGGTGGGATGGAGAAGTGCTAAAGGATTAGCGAGGGAATACTTCCAGCATTTCAAGCATCTTCTTAGTAGAGTGCTAGGCATTTAAAGTGATTGAAGGTACTTGCAGAGAGTGAGTAGTAGCTTGTACCTTGTGTGCGTGTTTCTGCTATTAAGATAAGTTTCGCCTTGCACAGCTTTATACTCTCACTCATCGTTATCTCTTCCCGCTATTCGACTTCAGTGTCACCTGACTTGATAATAACCAGCCTTGCAAAGACTTGCCTTACCATGCCATGGTAGGAACTTCTCTTATATGCTTATATTATAGTAGGTGCTTTATTATACTCTCTACGGTGCTCTTCTCCTGCCTTTCAAATTCGACCGAATATATAGCACGCTGCCATCGATAGCACGATCCCTACACCTTTACAGCAACCACTGCTACGCCTCAGATACGATCAGGCTTGCCAGACAGAGCATGAAAAACGTAAAATGTCCGACATCCTTGACTAGGTTCACTCTCCCATATGTCCTCATTCCATGTCTTCTTCCGTCTCAATTTATCAGTCTACGTGATCCAAACTCGTCAGACGGATCACAACCATAACCACAGCCTGTTCGAACCCAAGGTGAACGGTTTGAAATCGGAGCTTTACTACGTGGGGAGGAAATGCGAACACCATTTATTTAGACGTATCCAGGTACACCAACAGAAGGTAGGTGGCGAATTGAAATCGGTGTTGACTTCTCGGGTGAGTGATTGAAGTGCTTATCATGCATCGTAATGCTTACCAGCAATATTCAGGCTCTAAAGTACCAACGCACCCAGAGCTCGCAAAGACGCAGGCGATCTTGCGTTGAAGCGCCGCAAACCAGAAAACCTTGCGCGTGTCAAGGCGGGCGCGGGCGAGCGAGGCTGCACTCTGCTCGGCGACCAAGGAGAGACATGCTCAGAAGCTTATAGGGATCCAGAGGTCTACGGCGAGTTCACCTCAGCTGATGCTCGGTATCTTGCCAGGCGTGTGCTTGCCTCGGGCAGATCGTGGTGGATTATAAATTGAGTAGATTCGAGTCTAATCATGAAGCCGAGCTGCGAGACCTCCAAGAGCAGTATGCTGATTCTCTCGCCTTTGCGAATAGCAAATGGGCAATAAGAAAACTGGAAGTGGAGCAGGAGCGTAAGAAGACACAGGATGAGCAGGAGGAGAGAGAGAGAGAGCCCGAGCCTCAACCCTTGATGCCGAAGCTTTGGGCTATGAGAGCTGAGGTACCTAATTTGCACGTGCGGACTGCTCCAGGAAATCAGTTCATGCCAACATAGGGAGCTACGTACGCATAAGGATGGATGGATGGATTGTAGGCTGAAGGATAGAGCGGGTTCTCCGTAGCTTATGGGGGCTATGTTGATCCACCAGCAGTGGATTCATCCGTGATATGCCTTATGACATGTATTGGCAAGTGATATTGTGAGGTGCATGTTATGGGAGGCTCCGAAGTGTTCAGGCGCTGCAAGTACTTGATTCCGTACACCCTGGTATAAACATACATGTCATTGTTTAGATCAGGCTCACGCACACCTAGTTCTGCGATCGCAAGTGATGCAACGAATGCCGGATACGCATTGTGTTTTTTTTGGGAGGGAGGGGGGTTCAGGAAATATCATCCGGATTGATAGTAGAATGAATATAGGTTTCCCCCCCCCCCCCCCTCCTTTCTCTGCTGGATCGATTCGCACGCGCAGCCGGGAAGCGCTCTTTTGGGCGTGGCAGTTGATTAGCTTCCCTTGGCCGGTTCCCGCAAAATCGCCATTTCATACACACATATCAGACTCCAAACGGGTTATGTTTTAACTGTCTATTGTCACCTTGCTAGCCCTGTGACGAACCAGAAGCGCGTAGAGCTGAGCGTGATAACCTCAGAAGGTTAAGTAGTGTAATGGCTGATCAGGCTATGGCGATATTCAAGGCGTCAACCCATGGATGAATGTGGACATGAAATCTGTATGTTTTCGCAAATACGTTAATGGCTGTTCCGTTATTCTACCGCTGATACCTCTATTTTATACTAAAGCAGGTTTCTTATCTATACCCATTCCTGATAACTCTTCTGTCTCTGCCTCGTATTCCACCCCAATTTGCCGCTAATACTATTAATCCAGTCTTCGTTCCTCCGTCCATGCGGCATCACATTTGCAAACGGAAACCGGCTGGCGCTGATCGTCACATAGTCTCCAGGCCGTAGTTCCACCCTTTCCCGTCCATCAAAACTCGCCCAGCTACTCGTCCGCGAGTCATACGGAACGCCGAGCCGTAGAACGATTGTATCTGGCAGGATGATAGGCCGAAAGGAGAGAGTGTGTGCGCATATGGCCGTCACAAGGATCACTGGATTTTCGGGATGGCAGAGAGAACCGCCTGCTGCAAGATTATACGCTGTTGAACCAGTAGGAGTAGCTACACATACCCCATCAGCTTGTACTGATGTGAAGTGCTCGTCGTCGCCGAAGATTTCAACAGAAGACATTGCTACAGGAGTTAGTGCTTTGTTTCATATTGGGAAAGGGGATTTCAATACTGACTTGGATTGGGACCTCGATCTACCACAATCTCATTGAGGATCTCATATGTTCCGTCTGGCTTATGTGTGCGCTCGTTTTCTTTCTCTTCTCCAATTAACTCCTCTACGAGATCTCGACCGCGATTTACGCCTTCTTCTGCATTGTCATTGTCCTTGTTCTCAGTTGCATTGCTCTTCCGAGGCCGACTTCTCATCACCGTCCCCTCGAATCGTAGCCTCAAGCTTATCGTGACACCATCTCGGAACGCTTCAGTTAAGGTACTGGGAAAGTCTTCATAGTCAAACTTTGTCAGAAAACCTAAACTCCCGAGAGCAAAACTTAGAACTGGTGGCACGATCCGTTGAAATAACCAGCTAGCATATAACACGGTCCCATCGCCTCCAAGAGAAATCACAAAATCGAAAGTATGTGGCTTCGACCGACACATCTCGTTTGTCCAGTATCTTAGCCTTCGGTCGTTCTTCTTCATGTCACGATTAACTTCGCCTTCTGGATATAAGCCAGACTGATTTTCTAATTCATCAACCAGGCTCCGAGAATTGAATCTTTTGTTATCTTTCAATTTCTCTTCCACGTATACGGTATATCTGACTTTTCTTTCTGGGCTCAGTAACCATCTGACCACTTCTCTTGTATTATCTATCAAGGCCTCATCATGCGCTTTAGTCAGTAAGAACACAGTTTTGACTTTAAGTTTCATCTTGATGCTTCCCAACCGTTTACTGAGTTCTCTTACGCCCCAAGCCATATCAGATAGCTGTTTCTTTGTGAGTAAGCGGCTGTGCACCGCGTGCTCAGGTGAGGGATTAGGAGATGCTTGTTGGCTCTGCCACGATTGTTCATCCTCTTGACCTGTAGAATTGCCTTTATCTTCCTTCGTACCCTTGGATTCCACCATGCCATCGATGCCATATGGACCATTTGCGCTTTCAACCTCGTGTTGATTTGAAAGAACTTCTGCGATCTCATCCAGGCTTCCAATTGTACTGCTCCTTCTCTGGCTCTCAAGAAGGCTATGCACGAAGCATTCTGTATTCTTTGACCTGGCATTGTACTGAGCTTGGGGGTCGGACGCAGCGAGGGAGGATTTTCGACGATAGTTGTTCCGCGAATCAAAAACTATCTGGAACGCAGTTAAAGTTTGCTCATTCTCACTATACTAGAGGTGTAGAATAAACTCCTTACCTCGAGAGCATGTTGATATTCCGAGTCACTGCAGCTAGATTGAGCTGCTTCGTCCTAAGATCTGGTTACTATGTGTAGGATCTGCCGAAACGATAATTCATACATCCCCAGGGCGGTCTTCTTCCTTGCGACTTGTTCGCCGATGAAAATTGGCGTGTGGCCGATTAAATTGACTCATTATTGCTCAAGAATGAGATTGCATTGGCATGCGTTCTGCACTGCTCAACTCAATTGACACACTCTCTTGACAATGTTCATTTGTCGTAACGTCGTCATATCAGCAAAGGACGCCAAGCCGAATGAGGGGTTTCAAAGGCTAGGAGAGCTTCTGATGCAGTCTGCTTAGTATTCCTTAATTATTACATGCTAAAGCTTCGGGACACTTTCTCCTTTGCAGATGTATGCAATTGACGCGATAAACTGGCCCATTGAATTCTAGTCATGATTCGCCTTTTGACCAGGACAATAAGACCTTTGTATACATTCAGACATGTTTGGTTCAACAATTACCCCGCAATCATGCTTATCGATAAGACTCGCTAATCTCCCACTGCTCAGGGGCTTACAGCAGGCGCTCACGCAAGGTTGCTTTCATAACTTGCGGATACCGGGCACGTAACAAAGCATTGCTCATTCTCTTCTTGTTCTGGTTGGGATGCCAAAGTGTTCAGATTCAACGCTTTCGTCGACTTGGCAAACACACATCATGATTGACACTTAGAATGGCCAACCGTCCTGACCGGAAGAGGCAGGATTACCGGAGAAATGAGTTCATCAAACATCAACAACATCATGATCATGATCATGATCATGTGCTTACCATGGAGAATATCAATTTGGCTTCCGGTCATCACTTTCATTTCGTAGACGTGTTCATCCATATTGGAGTGGTATAACAACAAGGCTGGTCGGTTCTTGGAGGGGAGCATTGGCAATATTGCCTCCATCCTCCATCTGACACCGATGTGATATAGTACGATCTATTTTATCATTACTGTATTGAAGATGGAGATAGGTCCTCGTATATGTCATGCATGCGACGAACTGCATGTTTTTTTTGGTGCACCGATTAAACCTTTACCAGGCTTTCGATCAATATCAAAGTTGTCAATGACGATACTATGGAGCCGAGCCGCAGATATCCCCTCCGACTAAATTTCATGCACACGACTCGGTCGTATCCGGATGCGACTGTGTGTGTGTGTGTGTGTGTGTGTGCGTGTGTGCGTGCCACTATTGATGAGTACCCACGAAGTATAGACGGTGGCGTTCTGTGCCCATGTTGCCTTCTCCATCTTCTCACTAATTCTGCCGCACTGTCCGACAAGGGGAAAAAAAAGTTAGTCTGTCAATAAGAAAGCCTTCTAGCCAACACGGTTCGACGGTGTTGTATGCGAATCCCCGAGCATCCAAGCATGTAAGCCTGCATACAAGTGCGAAAACAAGTACGGTGTCAAAGGACGGTCAGTCATCTTTGTGTTTCGCAATCTGTAATTCGACGGAGCCCAAGGGCTTGTACCTCTCCGAAGGTCTTGCGCATCTGTGTGGCTGAGGTGGTGCTTCAAGCGTTACGCGTGGATGCTGCCACTCTTGCGAGAAATGAATGGTCCCTGTGGTCGACATCAATTACAGTCGCTTTTCCCGAGCCTTGAAAGATTTAAAGTCGGGATCAAACAGTAGCTCAACCCTGTACTTCACTTAGCCGCTCCACCATGAGCAATGCTATACATGGCCTGCCCTGATGCGTGATCGTATTGAATTTTCACTAAGCTTACCGTAGTACTGCAAACCTGAAATTCGTGGGCCCCCTCCTGGAGTTTGCCGATTACCACACTACTCCATTATTAGACCGAAACCTTTTTTTTTGTTGGCTGTGAACATGGTTTATCAAACCGGCACCTGCTGATTTTTGGGCCTCGAAGCTTGTGCTGATGCGCTGATCACGAAAAAAAAAAAGAGCCTGATCTTAAGCTTAATGCTTGGAGGGCCTTGGACTATGCTGGCCTGGAGAAAATGAAACCTTCGTGCAAGGTCTAGATAAAATTATTACGAAGCAGACATCCCACCTTCATAGATTGGCTAATGTCATTTACCCAAGGCTTCCTAGAAGCGGTGCTTATGCAATAATACATTGTTAGCATATACCAAGCACAAGCACATGCACAAGAAAAATGAAAAGTTTGATTCTGGTGGTTTCGGTGAGATCAGCCCAAGTGCAGGGCTGTTGAATCTCCGATGTTGCCAGGTTCATTATCCCATCCACCAAATCTGTACGTTCAAATGGGTGTTCCGAGCCAGGCCCATGGCGTTTTAATAACTTGAGCCAACACGCATACAATTGCCTGGTAGAAAGATGCGCGATGCCGAAAGTTATAGTGTGATTGAGGGCTGATCAGTGAAACACCCACGACCGAGGCATTTTACCGAAGTAAGGGATGAATCCAGCCTGTACAAGATATCACAAGATATATGGTAACGGGATCAGATGAATGAGTTGTCATCTCATTCAGAGGGTTGTAAAGGCAGGATTGTCAGCAAAAAGGAGTATAACTTAGGCCTAGTCGTCAGCCTGGAGATTGATAGACCTCTGAAATAACGTCTGGATGTGTGGATACTGTTTGTGATTCTTGAATGAAAATCTTGAGAATCGGAAGGGCCCATGTTCCATTACACAGAGCTTCGGGTGCACCAAGGCAAAACAAAATTGGGACGGCCGAGCAACTGCGCTCCGTTTTAGGGGATATTATCTCTATTTTTTCGTTGAGCGTTTGCGGCGCTGGACCGTTACAGTAGATATGCCTGTTTACCGAGCCAGTGAAGGTTTCAAGTTTGGCATTCCGAATCTACGATGTTGTTTCTTGGGCGGTCCTTGCGTGGTAGGCGCTCGTACTGTGTGAGATGCATCTTCTCTGGGCCAATACAAACAATAATAGATACTAATATGACCCTCTGACCGCTTAAAAGTGCAAATTTTCAATTCCAGGACACTTTATAAAAGCTAATACTTTTGGCTACTCAAGGCCGCGAATGTGATCATACCGCCACTCCACTTAGGATTTGTTGAAGGACGTACGTGTTTTGTATGGTTCATGTGCAGGCGAGAAAGTAAGGCGCTTTCTGCAGTTAATAACATTTCCCGAGTGGCATGACTGGCATGAATCTGTGCCGTAGAACATCAGGTAGGTAGCGAAGCACATCTGGAGGCTTTAGCGCCGCATCCTCCATGGGCCACATGGGAACAGTTCCAGCCAGCCTTGTCAGGTCAACCCTTAAATCTGTGCTAAGGCGTCTATGGACTTGCTTTGTTGGGCTAATGTCGATCCGATGAGGAAAAATTTCCTTGCTCTCCGTAGCTTGCTTACTTGGTTAAGACCCAGAAGGAGAAAATATGATGTGTGTGATGCAGTAAATTTGCCTAAGCGGGTATAAGTAAGTCATGAAATCTGACAGGCTATGTAGCCTGGAATGGGTATTTAATGACTGATCAGCATTGCGACACGGATCGACCTATAATGAGGCGATTTCTCGACTTTTTCAAGAGCATGTCCTCCATCTTGGCTCAATAAACATTGGTGAGGGATACTTAGGATTAGATGGATGGGGCTGTTCCGTAAGAAACACAGAACAACACAAAACACTCAAGCCAAGACCAAACGCCAAAATATCTGAGTGCATATAGATGCTACTACAGTATGCGATCGACAACATCAGATAAGTACCATGCACACGATGACAGGGACCGCTTTTGGGGCTTTTTTGGTGCATGGACCGGCAACCTTCCTTTGCAATGGAACGAGTGGAGAGTGGAACTTTACGGCTTGGCCAGAAGAATGACCGAATCCACAACTCTGAAGGGGTGAAAAGTGTGCATTCCGAGCCAATGAGACGGCCGGAACATCTGCCTGATCTGAAGATTGATTCAGAGTGGAAGTAGCTAGACTCTAGAGTGGTCAAGTGTGATTAGCTCGGGCACAGCTGATGCAACCCAAGCCACAGTGACAGGCTCTTCCCGGTCGTCTACAGTTCCAACAGGCTGGCTGGTGATGCTGATGTTGCAGGATTCATGTGGGGTGAAGTCGAAGAATAGAATTCGATGCAAATTGGAACTGTGGGTTGCGCCTTAGGGAGGCTTGACACAGAACTTGCCTCATGCCGATGCTACTGTACGACGCGCGAAGATTTTCACTGAGGCGCGAAGGATCAGATAGTGAGGTGAGAATGTTACTGTGCGAGCACAGTAATTCTAGTAGTTAGTCATGTACGTGTAGTCCTTCAATGTTCAAGAATAGCTCGGTGCCGCTATCTTACAGGCAGGACAATTTCGAGCACATAGCCATGACCTGTCTGGATACGTCCTTCCCTTGTTGTATCCCACCACTCAGTCTCGTATGATATCCGCCCAGTATTATACAGTATGACGAGGCCGTTTGTGGTTAGCTGTACCGGATGGTGGTAGGTCAACTGCGGAGCGGAAGCTCAAAGTCATTCTGCATTGTTCCTTGGCCCGCGTGTCTTTTTGACGTTGTGGGTGGTGTCAAGGATTGTATACTACTGTACAGATGTAAGATCCAGCCATGGGCTACCTCCACCTTTTCCTACTTGCTCTTGGTCGATTTGACAAAACACAATTTATTAGCGCAAGCCCACGAATGGATTAATAGGAAACACCGGGGTCTAGCACCGTTTACATGGCCTGAGAGCACATGGATCGTACTGCCGTGACCCAGGAAAGGCGGCAACATGCACAGGGAAACGTTGGCGCGCTGCAAAGCAATAACAAATTACGAGCCACAAACCACTCCCCGTACTGAAGAGACGACGCAGGCCCCAAAGCTAGACAGGCGATTAACATGTAGTAAAAAATAAAACGACCTACCTGTTAGCTGCTGGGGAGGGGGCAATGTCCGAGTAGTGTAATTCATTCTTGAGAAATAAGGAGGCTATAACCGAATAGTATAGTTTACATGATACGAGGATTTCTTAGTCTAAGTACCGTAGCTGAGCCTTTCACTGCTGAAAGCCTGATTCCTCCTGGCTGAAGCGCTGAGCTCCCAGATTTTACGGAAGGTGTCTTACACTATGTAGTCCACTAGTTTTGAGTTTTGGTGTACAGTTCGCATCCTGAAGTATTGCTCGGGAAGTGCATCCTCCTGGTACAGTAGTCTCCTTGTGTACGCGACTGGGGATGATCTGGACCATATGCTGCGTCTTCTCATGGACCTGTTCCCGCGACCTGTTTTATCTCCTTTTGAGCGTGTGAACAGCAACGGATAATATTGACCCTCCCTGCCTTGTTCTCTCCCAGCGCAAAGCTCCTACCATACCGTAAGGATTGATATTTTTTTTATATGTGTATGCTTTTTTCGGCTCGGAGCACATTTCTGTGTCCAGACAGGAGGGGACCCTCATCCCGCATATTTACCAACTGAGCCCTTGATCCGCTGCGCGTGGGGCAAAAGAGAGAGGGAGAAGGAGAGGGAGAGAAAGAGAGATGGCTAAGCGTCTGCGTCGAATTAAGTATTTTATGATACCGACACGCAATATGGCTCTGCCAGCCACCCTTGTTTTAGCTCATTTCTGACCGCTTTTATCCAATTCTCAGTCGTGCCTCGTGTGCCCGCCCAGCTCAGCCAGCATCCTTCATTATTAAGATTATCCTACGCTTGATCGTCTCACACCATCTTCGGAAAGGCGTTTTGTGCCTCCTCCCACCCTGGAGAGACGTACGCATCCAACCGCTCCGCACCCTGAAATCCACCGATCTCAACCCCTACTTACCTAGGAAACCACACTGTCTGCAATGTTGCAGGGGCTTGGGCCACCAAATTTGGGTTTAACTTTGACCGCCCTCCTCAAGAAGAACGCAGGGCCGGAACCTTGTTCGTTGGATATCAACAGATGACACAGACGATGTGGTGCCGTAAGTCTAAACTCACTTGCATGGTAGCCTCCATATTTGTGGTTATTGCCGCTGTCTAGCCTTCTCTTTCAAGAATGATCTCCTCTTCTAATAAAGGCAAGCATCTTATTTCTACTTTCATCCCTTCCATGTTTCCTGATGTTTCACGGCCCGCTATATATCATCAGATCCCTCAACGCGAACCTTTCTCCTACGTATCATAGCCCTAACTCTACTGCATCACGATGATGAATGCAAATTTTGGCACGCCTACCTGGGAAGCAAATCACTTGGGCTACTCGACGGTGGAAAGCTTACTCGATGAGGCCGCTTTCAACCTCAAACGTTACTCCAGATGCTCTGGCGGACAAAGAACTGAAAGGCCTGGTGGCTCAATGAGAATAAGCAAACCGAACAGCACAAGCAACAGTCCTCGAGCTTCGATGGGTCTGGGGAGAAGGAAGACAGTTATGTCCGACAGAAGGAGAATCACCAGCGACCAAGTTCTTGACGCCCTTGTATCCAATGATGGTATACATCACCCAGCAAAGTCCAGTCGACCAGTTTCCTGGCACCCATCCACACACTTTCAACCGCAACAACAATACTACCAACCTAATCCCATCTCAAATCTTAACGATTTTCAAATGCTCGACTTTCCTCCAACCCCCATTATATATTCTGGATATGGATCGCCGTCATCGACTTTCTCACCTCTGTCCATGCCATTCACAGGATATGAGCAACAGCCTCAATTCGCAACAGCTTTCTCTACAACAGATTGCAATAATATGGCACCGCAAATGATGGAAACCCAACACATTCCACAATATCTTGCAACACCGATTGAAAACAATGGATCATTTATGTTGTCTCATCATGACTGGGCTAACTTCGTTGCCAATGACTGCCAGAGCTCGACAGCGCCTCCTACACCAGAAAACTTCCTTCCTATACAACATCCAGATCCTACATTTCCTGAAGAGGAAGCAATACCATATCACCCTCTTTCAGAAGCTACCGAAGAGGAAGAAGGAGAGGTGCTACGTGGCCTGGGATTGTATGATGCTCCAGATGTTTTGAAATCAGTGCCATCAGATCCACATTTAAACAACTATCGATCGTCTGTCATGTCACAGTTGATGGGATCAGCCTACCGAATAGAATCTTCTGGGAAAGGCTTGAAGCTGGAGGAAACATGGAATCCACCTGCAAGCGATGATGAGGAGGAGGAGGAGGAGGAGGAGGATGATCAAGAAGATGGAGAAGGAGAGGACGAAGATGACACAGCATTTCAAACAACACAAAACAATTCTACTGCGACCACACAAAGCATAGACACTGTTCCGAGGATACCACATAGAGGACAGAGTTTCAATAACTCGAAATGGGTATAGAATGGATCATAAAAGGATATATTGGGAAGGGATTTGTATTAGCATAGCATAGCGTGGGCATAGGGTAAGCATATAGCGGGCAAGCTAGGGAGTTATACGGGAAGGTTTGTCTAGGTTGACAGACTCATTATTGGGGCCGGCAGCATAGCCAAAATTAGCACCTCCAATGAAAATATTATTCTGCCTCATTTTCCCATTTGAAGTTCCTCAAATATTTTACGTTGATTAGGCCACGCTTTCGTGCCAGCTACCCTATATCAGCGCCTAAATCCATTTGGAATACAATTTAATTGAGGGTTTACATATCTGTCTCTATGACGTCGTCACCCCTATCTATGAATACCTTCTATTTCTTATCGGACCGAATTTGCCAAGCCTCCGTCGTTAAGTCAGATGCGCACGGTCCCAACTCTAAATCAGGAACCGAAGAGCCTCAAATTTAACAGCCTTCCCTAAAACATCTTTTCGCAAAGTCCATTTCTTAACTAACCTCAACGACTCTCACAGATGTAGGCGTATAGGCAACGATCAAGATCATATTATACTTCAATCTCGGAAGGTTGATCATGGTACAATATATTATAACTCCGTGGCGTGACAAGCTGGAGCTGCTTCAGGTCAAAGCAGATTTCTACCCAGCTCCTGGCAAGGCAGATGAGGAAGCACAGGGCAGAGCAGTCGAGAGAGTCTCCGTATGGATGCAACGGGGTAACTGTCCGCACAGTGTTGAGAGTACGGCTATTTTGATGAGCGCAAGACTCAACGATGTCCCCGGAAATTCAAATTATTGTGTTAGGGCTGCGTACTCTGCTGCATTTTCAAGGTTAGTGGAGACATTTCGGTATTCCGTCCCTATAATAGAAGATTTCTATTACACGTCTATTTTTGGCATTATGAATCGAGCTACGGCATTTTTACACAAGGTTTAGTGACCTACCAGAGCGTTGCAGGCTCTCAATATAGAGGCTTCATGTCAAGAAGCGCAGATAAGTAGCTTTCCTTTTGAATTTCAACCATTAAAAACACACATTATTCTTGCCTTTAGAACCTCTAATGAAACTGCAGGTTTGTGACCGGCCTCCTCGATTCCCACCAGTCTAGGAAGACCAAACAATCCATGTACTCCCTCGCCAAAACCCTCAACCCTCCCTTACCTGCCACCTTCGTCGAGTTGCGTCATCAAGCTACCCATGAGGAGCTCCCTTCATTGCCTAAGCTTCGTTTGGCATCTCAGAAAGCACTGGAATGGATATGGGGCTATTATTGGGCAGGACTAAGCCTTGAATCCAACCAATCAGAAACCTGCATGGCTCACATACAAAGATTACTGAGAGAGTGTGATACTGCGGCGAGGGAAGAAATTGAGAAGAAGCTGGAAAAATGGAGTGACGATGAGCTCTTGGCGACCTTGGTCGACATAGACGAGACAACAGATGATCCGGAAACCTTACTCTTTTCGACTAGAATGAAGAGACAGATATTAAATGGCGATGGGAGGTCGGAAGCAAGTTCAGTGAAGGGGGATACGA
The DNA here is from genome assembly GCA_021307315.1 of Bisporella sp. PMI_857. Lineage (NCBI taxonomy): Eukaryota > Fungi > Ascomycota > Leotiomycetes > Helotiales > Helotiaceae > Bisporella > Bisporella sp. PMI_857. Next base: position 126,672 of record JAJSPD010000007.1, read on the forward strand.
AGGGAGTAGAAGAGATGATGGCTGAATTGGACCAGATGCGGGAGGGTCTTAGTGAGAGCGTGGAAGAAAGCGAGGACGATGCTGCGAATGTGGGACTAACAAAAAGTGTGCAAGAGGATGTTGGGAAAGGATGGCAGAGGTGGCAGGGTCCTTGGGTTCCTACGCCAATTGGGACAATATCTTGACTATCACAGAGTTCTGATGTGGACTCAGCCTTTTAATTACATAGGAGCTGCCAACTCGGATTCTAGCTACAGCATAAAGTTTTTATAAGAAGAAGGGCAGAATTGTTCTATCTGACACCCCAAAGATAGCTCAAGAACAGCAATTCAGACGCGTCTGCGGTCGAAGGAGATGACCTTTCGAGCTATTCATACTTCATACTTACCAATGACGGTTCACCTTGCAAATGTAACGACTACCGTCAAGACCGGGAAAGACATTCCAGAAGCGAAATGGAATGCATTTTGTGGGTACATATCAGAATCAAGACACGCTACAGTTATAGAGAACGTATTTCTCAGGCCGTATGAGCAACAATGTTAGGATCCTTGCCTGAGCTCTCATGTGGAGTTCCTATACTGTCTAAATTCATCCGAATTTGCCAAGGCTTCAGAGCTTGGGAATGAGCTTCTTATGGCATTCACAGCTCATCTGTGCTTACTGGACTCCGATCACACCGGCCTGTTATTCCTCCCCTTAATCTCAACATGCCTTAACCTGATGCGAGGAGAAACTAGCCGAGTTCGCCTCTTCACCAAGGATATGCCCCTTTAGAGCTTGGAACTGGAAGTGAAGAAACCAGGTTGGCAGAGTGCTATTTGCTTATCCACACACTGGTGAAAGACGTGGCTAGAAAAAAATAAAAATCGATATTTATTCATGCTTCGCTAATGCTCAAGAGAATTGAACGTTCAGTTACAATCCGGGTTCTACAAGAATGTGCTTTATTGTTAACTAGGGTGGACATTTCCATTATATATTCCGTTCAAAGATGTTGTATTCCATTTGCTTTCCTTCGTGTCGCCAGTATTGTGCATATTTATGGTTCGCAAATTTGTTTGTGTTTGTCGGTAGAGGAAGCGTACTTTATTGATTCCCAATATGTTAGCGACTTAGACAACCCCGAGTTCAAGCTGAAGGGAATAAGGCTAGGTACGACTACCAGGAATCAATGCGTATGGTGGGATACGTGTTAAATATTATTTGCGAACAAGAATCAATATTTTGCTAAAGGGTTTCTATACTGTTACCAAAATACTCCCATCCCAACTTTAGAAGGTGAAGTAGATCTCGTACTAAAACATCCACCTTAACCCTCCATTTTGTCCTCAAAACAGGTCCGTCATAGCTCCATGAGAGGCATCGCCAACGAGTTGAGCATACTTCGCGAGCACTCCCCTGTTCACCGCGCTCTTGGGCGGCTTCCACTGCTCCAACCTTGTCGCGATCTCCTCATCGCTAACATCCATACTCAACGTATTCGTCTCTGCCGAGATGGTAATCATATCGCCATCCCGAACCACAGCAATAGGACCTCCAACCGCTGCCTCCGGGACGACATGGCCCACGATGAATCCATGTGAAGCGCCGGAGTAGCGACCATCCGTCACCAGAGCGACATTCGTAAGCCCAGCGCCCATGATTGCCGCGCTTGATTTGAGTTGTTCAGGCATGCCTGGTCCACCTTTCGGTCCTTCGTAACGGACAATGAGAACCAAGTTCTCGCCGTGCGGGATCTGGCCCTTATTTAGAGCATCGTCGAGTTGGTATTCCTTGTCAAACACTCTTGCTTTACCAGTAAATACTAAACCCTCTTTCCCCGTAATCTTGGCTACAGAACCGCCTGGCGACAGATTTCCCCGGAGGATCTGCAAGTGCCCCGTGGCTTTGATTGGATTGGACAGCGGACGGATGATGACTTGATCTTGTGGCAGGGATGGGAACGGCTCGATGTTCTCAGCGAGCGTCTTCCCAGTTATAGTAGGGATAGAGCCGTTGATGAGACCAGCCGCAACAAGGAGCTTGAGCACCGAGGGCGTGCCGCCGATTTGGTAGAGGTCTTCCATCATGTACTTTCCGCTGGGTGCGAGGTCTGCGAGGAAGGGAATCTTATCACTTACGCGTTGGATGTCGTCAAGCGCTAGCGGGACTTCGGCGGTTCCTGAAGAGCATGTTAGTATCAGCTGTGAGCCCTCTATGAGAAGGGACGTACCGGCCATGGCTAAGAAATGTAAAACCCCATTAGTTGATCCTCCCAAAGCCATTGTTAAGACCAAAGCGTTCTCAAAAGATTCCTTGGTCAGCAGGTCTCGTGGTCTAATATTCTTCTCCATGCATATTTTAATTGCCTCGGCAGCCTTTGCGCATTCCCGCATCTTAGCTGGAGACTCAGCTGGATTTGAAGATGAACCTGGAAGACAGAGTCCCATGGCTTCGATGGCAGTTGACATGGTGTTGGCTGTGTACATGCCGCCGCAAGCTCCAGCCCCAGGACAAGCATGCTCAAGGATATCATCCATTACATCGCTTGGCGTTCGTCCCTTTTCTCCTGCACCAGTTGCGGCCTTTAACTTTCTGTCAAAAGAGCATAAGTTAGTTTTATCTAAGCTTAAGGCAGGCTTGCAACGAAAGTAAGTCCCTCGGGTTGTCTACTCTCAGAAAATACGTCCAAACTGACAGCTCTTCTCAGGGAGCGAACAAGTCAAGGTATATGCTCGACAAGAAGAAGACTCCTACCCATAGTTTAGCGCACCAGATGCTTCACTAAAATCAAATTCAATTAGCCAAATGCTCAGGTCAAGCAGAAATTCCTGGGGGTTAAATGAACAACGTAAAATCGCGCAAGATGAGATCAACCATAAAGGATTTACTTACTAGCACGTAGAGATATTTACATCTCTTCCTAGGAGCTTTGAGTGCCCCTTCTTGATGGTGCCACCATATATCATAACGAAGGGGCGATTGTGGCGAGCTGCAGCCTATATATCTTCAGCCACGGGCTCATGGTCTGCGAGGGTGGAGTACGAACCATAATCACACCAGGCATATTCTTGTCACACCCTGGTATAGAGATATTTGCATCGTGCCGCTGAGCACAAGTCACTGTCTCTATGGAGTCTGCAATAATCTCACGAGTTTGGAGAGAAAACCTCATGCCTGTAGGTGTCAGTCGCGTCCGGGGAGGGATTCTCCTATATTTACCTTCACCTCCCATGGTAATCGCATCGCTCACTCCGATAGTGTTATACTGCCAACCAAGCATACCCTGCTTTTGGACAGCGTCTTTGACTAGCTTTCCTAGGTCATGTACTTGAGGGGATGAGAGTTAGTAGCAAGCTTAAACTTTCATTATTCTTTTGATGCTTACGATGCATACTATGAAATTTATTAGGGCAGCATTCTTATGTCATGCAATCCAAGGACTTACTTGCAAGGATTTCCTTCCCACCTTCATCTTCAGTCAGAATCTTGCAAGGCAGTAGATGTAGTGATATCAAAAAATACATGCACAAGGTTGGTGAAGCCCATGTGACCAATAATGAATTAACACCAAGAAGAACCTGAATAACCTGAAAAACCTACCAAACAGTTGATATGCCCACTTGAGGGGCATTCTTCATCATCTCCTTGTTTGGCACTCCAGCTGCATAGAGCATTGCCTGACATTTTAGATGTCAGCTTCCTTCTTTTACCTAGATGGCTTCTGGTAGACTTATACCTGAGCACCAGGAAAGTCATGGCCTCTGGTGAGCGGACCAGACCATCTGTTTAGAGCGATTTTTCCGTCAGCCCCCAAGGTACCATATTCTAAAGACGGGAAGTCGATGTATCTAGGCTTCTGTGGTCCATTTCGATCAATATTCTGATCTGTGGGAGGATTCATGTTGTCTTCACTTGAGGGTTGAGGGGATTGCGGGGTAGAAGGGAAGTAGAAAGATATTTGAAGTTTGAAAGGAAAGTTAAAAAATGTCTATACTTGGTGAGAGAACCAAATTCTAGAAGAAAGGAAGACAAGGGAAAGACGAAGCTAAGAGAAGAGGAGAAGAGGAGAATAATAATGGAGAGAGACGGCAAACTGTGGACCGTTCGATGATGTCTCTTCCCGACCAAACCCCACTACGAGAAAGCTACTGTCCAGCAACAGACATCCTCCAATGGAAAGAATATCATGCAATTCTGAGGGTATGAAGTCTCATTCTGGATGTCTGATAACAGCTCCGTGATCGGCAGTGTCACCAAGGGTGATGTAGAGAGAGCGCGACGGAAAGATAGATGGTGTGTGGTTGCAGGGAGGACCAAAAGAAAGATTACCTGTTGATGATGGCCTGGCTCCCCCTCCCCTGGAAGCTGACGGGTGCTTTGTTCAGGTACCCGAAAACAGATGTGTGGAATGGCAACAATTTGAAATGACGCAGTTTCTCGAGCTATTAGGAAGTATTTTTGTCAACTCATCCGTAATGGCTCCGATCCCATTGGCTTGGCTTGTAGCAATTTTTGATGACGGGTTCAAGAGCCAAACCTCCAAAAGTAAAATGGGGGTAGTTAGTGTGTAAGAAGAAGAAGAAGAAGTAGAAGTAGAAGTAGAAGTAGAAGAAGAAGAAGACTTGACCCTGAAAATACAGGATAGTACTACTTGTACCACCACCCTAACACTACCCTACCACACTACCCTACCACCACTGTACTACCTTACTGTATTACCACTACTGTACACTAATTTTTAATCCTTGGCCCCAACTCAACGGCCGTTGCCGCATCCCCAATCCAATGCAATTCAAATGCAGCTGCAGCTCTCTCTGTCTTTGACTTTGGATTCCTTCGATGACTCGAACGACGCAGACATAAATTACAGTAAGCTGATGTGTTAATATACTGCTGACCAGACAATGGCAATTCATACCACAACGCGTTGTCGGCATTGTAGGACAAGCACAAGTGTTGTGTGTCTTGGGCGAATGGGAGGTCGGGATGACGGCATATGCTCGATATGTTTGGTCGCGATTCCCTCAATGGACAAGTTTTGAATCGCCAGCTTTAACTCACGCAACAACAAACCCCTTCTCTCTGGATCTGCCTCAAGAGCTCGCCCTTCTCTTCATAACCGTGACGGGGAACTGAGAATGGCGATCCTCTGGTCTTTAGTATGTTTACCCTCTCTGTTCGTTACTTTTAACCCTCGCCCTGCCCTATAGCGAGAATTGGACCATTTCCAAGCTTTCGTGCCTCTCACAATCTCGAAGTTTGGGATTAACAATCCTTCGCGCGTTTCTGCGTCTCTCGAGGGGATATTTTTATTCAATGGGAGATTGCGCAAACAGATGCGGCTGCTATGCTTCTAAATTTCCCTTATGGTTTTACCAACTACCATATGAACAGAGCAAGCTAACGTTAAGCTCTGCGAAGTTGGGAGGTAAGCAAGGAAACGAAAGGGATGCAGGAGGCATCGAAATCAACGGTAAGCTTTATTCAAGCTTATCGACAGCCTCCTGTTACTAAAAGCTGCTTAGATACAGAGACGGTTGACCCGGGCCTTCTAAGGAAGCACTCTAAGATACAGCCCTTTACCACCAGTCGATACACATATCCCGAACTCCGAATATTCTACCATGAGCACCCGCAAGCAGAAAAACTACCCACCACCCCTACCCCTTTACCATTGTTGGTGTTCATACATGGCTTAGGAGGCTCGACATATCAGTTCCACTCCTTATTAACGAGTCTGGTACATCTTGCACCGTGTCTATCTATAGATTTACCCGGGTGCGGCCTATCCTCTTTCCAACCGACTGCGTGGGAAGCATACACAACGGAAGCTCTGGTGGAACTGATTGGGACTATCATTGAAGACTACCGTGACAAAGCTAAGGGCCAGGGTATCGTGCTGATAGGGCATAGTATGGGTTCTTCTTTAGCAGCACTTATTGCTTCCAAAACTTCACCAAATCCCCTTCCTTTAGCAGAGCATGTTCTTGGTCTCGTCGCCATCTGCCCGAAAGCAGAGTCTTTGAGTGAGTCTCAGGTTGCGACAGTTCGGAAACTGCTTTGGATACCAAACATAATCTTTGATACTTGGCGAAAATGGGATCGGAGAGGGGGAATTAACAGCCCAAGCGTAGTTCGATTTGTAGGCGCGGACGCCGATGAGGAAACGAAAAAGCTGCAGGAGCGTTTCAACACTCAGAGTGTGACTGCGTAAGTACTTACTTATCAGTTGAGAGTCGGGTTGTCGCCCTGGAGTCATACGACTCGGACTTTTCAGTATATGTAAAGATCTTGTGGAACTTATCCCCCGGAATCAATGTCACATTAGCCGATAACTGACTTACCATGTTCATAGTGTCTTCCGACGCATGGCCTATGGCAGTCTTCCTGTGTTCGAAAATGGCGTCCCGCATGACGGTCTCCCAGGGAGAGATGTCTGGGCTGGACTTGAATGTCCAGTCTTCTTGGTTGCTGGTGAACTAGATCATGTTACTAAGCCTGAAGAGCTAGAGAAGATTTGTTCTTTCCTTGGAAAGTCTTACCCTGTTCAGATCAAAGATGACAGTACACCTCCCGAACCTACGGCTTATGCTGGAGTCTCCCCGGCGCTAAAATCATCAAAGCCTCTGCCTGTATCAGCTGACAATATGCTTTTGGCAAGTAACGAGACAGTTCCGAGCACATCCGTAGAGTCGAATGACGATCCATCTACTTCGGATGAAGAGCTGACTGAAATCCCATCCCAACCGACTAGGCCAAAAAAGTTACTTAAAACCACTATCCTCCCTGCCCCAGCCTCCCACGCTTTACTTTACATGCCTTCCACTGTGCGGATCCTGGCAGGTCTTATCTCGGACTTCTTGTGTGCCCATGTATCACCTCGACTTTCGTTAGGATGGCAGCTTCGTTATCTTAGCACTTCTGGGAAATGGGACGTCAAAAATCTAGCGAAGTGGCAAGCAGTAGCGCCAGTTTCCGAACCGATTGCTGGCATTTTTCGTGCAATGAAAACACTGAGAGAGGTGGACGAGCTCCACTGCCCTGTAAGATTTGTAAAAGATTGGGGGGTACAGATTAAAGATGTAGTTGATATCAGCCATGAAAGTCCCGTGTACGACCCTCAAGGTCTTGAGAAGGGCGGTATACATTATACCAAGTTCCCTACGGTCTCTAAAAGTAAGTGGCGTGATGCAGTTTGCCTAACACTTGGTCACTAGTGTTGGTTGCGTGAACATCACTCTGAAAACGGAACTCAAGTCGAACATTCGACAAAATAGCTGCTAATATCCTGACCAGTACCGCCAACGAGTGACGAGGTTAGCTCCTTCGTCCTGCTCATCGACCGTCTAAGAGAGAGTCATAAATCTCGGGCAGAGGTAAGTGACTATTTATTCTCAGGCTCATCGATTGCAGTGTGTTAAGTCGTTGGACATAACATATTACGAGAGTAGTGCTAGACAACTAATTATTTTCATTACAGAGAGAAAACTGGGGAGATGAGCGATATATTGGGGTGCATTGCCACTATGGCTTCAACAGAACAGGATTCTTCATTGTATGCTATCTAGTGGAGCGGTGTGGATTGTGAGTAATTTCCTGTTATCAAGTTCGGTCGATTTCAAGTTATGTCTACCTCAGTCGTAGTAACCGCCCTTTCAGTCACTTTACTAACCCAGTCGATTGTTAGCACGCTGCCGGCAGCACTTGATGAGTTCAAGAAGAATCGACCTAAAGGCATTAAGCATGCTCACTTTGAGGACCAGCTTTATGTACGATACTGTGTTGGATTGAAGAGGACGGATACTTTCTAAAATTTCTATTGGAACAGGCAACACATTGGGTATAGGGCAAGCAACGGATAGATTATGATAGGCGTATGGGACTGAACACAGCAAAAATAAGGCTTTTCCTGGGTGAAACTTAACAGGATAAGATTTCGGAGTTTCGTAGAGTATCAGTCTTAAACTCGGGGAGAGTTATATTAATTCATCACTTTACATTTCAGTACTCAATTGCCTTCTATACATTCATGGACGTAACTGGTTGAAAGGGTTTTCGGGGAAACAAGGGAAGCATCATTCTTGGTGTTGCGTTTGTGATGTGGCCAAAGGAGTATAGAAACCACTTCGTCTCGGCCGCTTCCACACAACAACACACACCTCGACCGTTGGTGGTTCCCAGTCCGCTAACGAACGGTCGTTTTCTTTCATCCCCTCAAATCTCCCCTCAATAATCTCCTCAACCTGCGTCCTCGTCCTGCCGTTGCACACGTAAATTGGCACATCCGTCGGTCGATGCAGACACGGGACCAACTCCTCATCCAGCTCGGGGTGGGTAGGAAACGGGTCGCTATAGAGGAAAGGTTAGGGTCAGCATACCGCGGTCGCAAGTAGTAGTCGAAACAAAAATTGTTCTTGAGAGCTGTGGGCTCTGTGATATAGAGTGCCCAGGCCTCGGGTGTTCCGAAACTTCGGACTGTTTGTTCATTTTTAGATGATTTAGGGAGATGAAGAAATATGCATTCGGAATGTAACTTGCAATGTTCTCCGTTTCCTGGGATCTAGCAGCAGATACAAACATTCGAGAGACGGGTATTTTTTGCTGATCCAGGAGCAAGCGGAAGCAGAGAAGTCGGCGGCGATTAGATTGAACGCTAACGACTTGATTTGGGTTGGGAGGTTGGTAATTTCTTGCCTGAGGAAGGGAGCAGGCGTATCGCGATAGAAAGGGAAAGTTTCTAAGTGAATAATATCCTTGGAGGGATTCCAGTAAAGATGCGAGCCGCCTAAGATGCCGTCCAGGCCGAGGACGTAGTGCTTTTGAGCTACTTGGCGGGTTTCTCTGTTGATGTGCATGAGGAGCCTAGGTCGCATTTGTCAGAAACTCAAATACTAGAAATCAAGGATGCTTAAGGACTGGGAGCGTACGGGATGCTGTCTCCCCCTTCCAATACTGTGTGTCGATTGCCCCTATTTCCAATAGCGGTCACCTTATAATGGCGGGGGATGGCAACCAGCTCTTCTAGCTCTTCGTCGTTAAGATCTTCAAATTCATAGTCACTATAGTCGATATCCTGCATACCATCATAATCCTCATATTCCATGGCAGTTGATTTAACAGCATGTGATCTCAATTTAATCAAACGGCCTTTGGGGAAACAACACTCCCAAACTATATCCATGTTACTTTATATGTACGAAGCAGAGACGACGTCGGAAGTGGCAAGATGAATTCCACAATGACATTATGGAAGCCTCCCCGAGAAACAACAATCTAATGGGAGCTTACTTTGGAGACGAACTTCGATTGGGAGATCCATCAAGTTGATCTTATTGTCCGTCATTGTGTTTGCCATATTTGATTGATCTAGTAGAAGTAGATATAAGAGAATGGAGACTGCTAGGCTCAGTATTAAACTAGATGGTATAGATTTTCCTTATCTTGGAGATTCGTAACAGTTGCCGTGTTGAAAGAAAATATTTATGGGAGGGATAGAGATATATGAGAGAATGGTTGTATTGGGCATGGGCCTGGGCACAACAGGCAGACGCAGCAGAGCAGGCAGGCACAACAAGTCAGCGAGTCCACCCCTGAAAAAGCACAACGCTGATTCATAAAATTATGCATGAATAAGCTTGAACCGACGAACAAGCTTTCCCGCGAATACGAAAGTAATTCAGGGACTAAACCAGTGCATTGATCATTGGCCAATTTGAGATAAACACTTGGGATCCGTACATGGGTGCTGCCAGCAGGCGTGTTTCAGTCCATTACTATTCGTTCGTGTGTTTTTTTTTTTCTTTTTTCCCCAGACTGTGGCAGACGTCACGCCTGCATTTCCCTCCCGTTGGTACCGTTAAGTGCTACAGTCTCTTGTTCGTTTTATTCTAGGAGGATTCCAATGGCAATTGTCACTCTCAGCATCTCTCCCTGCTGAAAGCCCAGGAGTCTGCGGCTTTGGAAAACAATGGCAGGATCTAGCGAACCCGCAGAGATCAGGGCAACGCGACAAGATGACCGGGTTGTGGGAAGCAATGAGGTGCAAAATGAAGAGGACGCCAGCCCGAAGGCTCAATTGCCAGAAGGTAACGTCTCCAAAGCTCGGGATACTCAAAATGGGGAAATCAAGGAGCAGAAGGCATCCAAGCTGAAAAGTATCTGGTCCAAAATCGGACTTGACATCCCTACACTGTTGTTGATGTTCAAGGGCTCAGTGGCTCCAACGATTGCAATTGCATTTTACCAGGCCGATTCTGTAAGTCCTTTTAACATTCAGTATTCCTGGCAAAGCATCTCTGCTGTCTAGCTATCCATGAATTGTACTTTCCCGCAGTCGTGTTTACACTATATCTAACGATCCTCTGCAGGTTTCTGTATTATACGGGAATCTTGGTTATTTGGTCGCAATCATCTGTGTTCTGTCGGTTCCTATTATGCCCAGAGCCAAATTCATACAAACTGTGGTTCTGAATACAATTGGAGTATGCATTGGATGTGCGATTGGATTATTGGGAATATGGAGCGGAATTCAAGCACGTATACATACAACGCCCGCTGGCTCGACAGCCCGCTACAATTCTTCTCAAGCAGTGGTTTGGTAATACACTTTCCTTTATCACTTCCTCTTTCTGAAAATTGCCAAGCCTGCATATTTTACGCAGTGTTGGACTTAAACAGCTCCTCGTCCAGAAAAGGGTCTAACTGACATATTTAGTGCTATTTGGCTGTTTGCAAACATTTGGTTTGTTAATGTCCTACGAGCCAAAATGCCAGCCTTGCAGTTTCCGGTCATCATTTACAGTATCTTTACCAATATTTCTTTTACATTTGGGCCGAGATTTCCAGCAATGTCCTATGGGATCGCATTGATCAAGCAAATACTATATGGGTTCCTCTCAGCTTTCGGTATCTCAACCTGTGTCAACCTACTCGTAATTCCGATGTCGTCACGCTTGGTGGTCTTCAAACAACAGGCCGGCTACATAGGATTGCTCCGTGCGACTCTTAAGGCGCAGACAGGTTATTTACAAAGCTTAGAGAACACTGACATGTTTCTGGGCTCTAATGGAGAAAATGAAACCAAAGACAATCCTGAAGATGGAAATAAACCCCTCAAAAAGGATACAGGGAAGCAAATGCACCCAGCTAATAGTCCGCATTCGAAAGCGCTTAAAGGGGCTATCGCTGGACTGACTGCGCTGCACGGCAAATTGCATGGTGATATTCCATTCGCGAAAAGAGAGATTGCATGGGGAAAGCTAGATGCAAAGGATATTGATGAAATCTATAGTCTGTTCCGCGGAATTACCATACCTCTTTTGGGTATGAGTACTATTTCGGATATTTTTGAGAGAGTTGCAGAGCGTCGAGGTTGGATCAAACCTCGTAAAGCAGAGGAAAGGGATAGGTCGGAGGCGTGGGAACATTGTCCCAAGGCCGAGAGGATAGCTGAACAAAAGGTGTGGAACGGGGTTATGAAGGCTCTGCACGATCCATTCTCTGTAGTAGTAGCAGCTATGGATCAAGGATTAGAGCATGCTGGCATTGTTCTTGAATTATTACCTAAACCAAAGAAAAGTAAAGCTGTAGATGAAGAGGCTCAGAGCGAGCCAAAGCCTGGCGATCCAGATTTTGCAAAATATTTGGGAGAAAAGGTGAAGAGTTTTTATAGCACCAGGGGCCAGGTCCTGCGTGCTTGGGCAAAAGAAAAGGGGCTTTCTGAGTCTCAATTCGATGCTGCAAAGACAGCACCAGTGGAAAGAAATGAGTTCACGCCAGATGAGGCCAAGCATCGTAAGTAACGGCTTTTCGAAGAGTGTTGATGTTTGATCTGGACTGAATCATGTAGGCCGAGACCAGCAGCAGTTGTATCTGATTCTCTTTATGGAGAATCTTCTCTTCTCCGCCGGCACCGCGATAGAAGCTCTCGTAGATTTTGCAGACAAGAAGGCCGAGGATGGAACCATGAAGAAGAAGCGTCTCATAGTACCTGGGCCAAAGCGTCTCAGGAAATGGGTAAAAAGTATTGGTGGAGAGGATACTTCCATTGATACAGAATCGCCGGATAGTCTAGAAGCTGGATCGAATAACGTCTACCTTGGGCAAGGCTTCAACCCAAGAAAAGATCCAGAGCATCTGCCAGCAAATTCTCCATGGCAGCGGTTTGGAAATCTCGTTCGTACTATCCCTAGGTTCTTGGGATCTACCGAATCAGCTTTTGGATTTAGAGTTGCTTGCGCAACATTAACGATGTATGTCTTTCTATATCGTAAATCAAAAGACAAAGATTAACCGTTGTCTCTAGTGGAATTGTTGCGTTCTTAAAGGATACGGAGACGTTCTTTTTCCAGCAACGCTTGGGTAAGTCACCCAATCTATCCCAAGAATGCACTGCTCTAGAGAGATCCACGCTAACAGAGCAATAAGTTTGGGCAATGATTATCATCGCCATTGGCATGACAATGACTAGTGGCCAATCAATATTTGGATTTTTGGGAAGAGTTGGTGGCACGGCTATCGCAATGGTGATTTCGATGTTGCTCTGGTATATAGTAGATGAGCAGGTTCCTGGCGTTATTGTCATGCTCTGGTTCTTCATCTTCATACAGATGTACTTCTTCATCAAGTATCCACGCCTTATTCAGGTGTGGCTCCTATCTATCGTGACCGAGGTGTTGATCGTAGGCTACGAGCTTCAGGTGAAGAAGATCGGAATTGCAGCCTCTGCTTCCACAGGCCAGCCTTATTATCCGTAGGTCATCTTCTCCATATTCAAGACATGACTAACATTCCATCAGTATATACGAGCTAGCGCCATATAGGCTGGCCACCGTCGCTGCCGGGTCCTTTGTCGCATTCATCTGGACCATCTTCCCGTATCCAATATCAGACCGCAGCTGGATACGAAAAGATCTTGGCTCAACGCTCTATCTTCTAGCAAACTACTACTCCGTGGTCGATTCCACTGTTAACGCGAGATTGCATAACACTGAAGGTGATATGGAACGAAAGACAAGTCCGGGACGACAGTTGAAGAAAGTACGCACCAAGATATTCAACAAGCTCATGATGTTGCTACCTTCCTTACAACAGCATGCCGATTGGCAGAAATGGGAACCTACGATCGGCGGGAAATTCCCTAGAGCTACCTACGAAGGAATCATCTTACGAGCCAATAACCTCACCAACTACTTAGCCCTGATAAGTTACGCAACCGAGTCTTGGTCAATAGATGCCGACGATAGGTACCCGAATACCACGCCTGCCTCCCGAAGAGCATGGCTTAATGACCTCACTGCTCTAGTTGACCAGATAGGCCCGACAAGCTCACGGATAACGTCCTTGCTCTCCCTACTTTCCGCTTCAGTAAGGCAGGGCTCAGCGTTACCGCCGCACATACCGCTGCCTCAACCATATAATCTGAGCCGGCGACTGGAAGCCCTCGACAAAGGCATCTTAGACTTCCGCCATATCGAAGAACCAGGATATAGCGCATACGCCGTGATGCAAGTGGCGAGTAGCCTGATCACGGATGACCTAGCGAGGTTGGTCGATCACGTCAAGGATCTGGTTGGCGAGAATGACTTTACCTTTCATGTTAACTTGTCGGATAGCTCTCTCGAGTCTGAAATTTCTAGAAAGGGCAAGAAGGATTAACCGCTCCCAGTTTTCAAAGATATCTCGGGCCGTCAGGCAAGGCTGAGAAAGGGGGCATATGCTTCGAGGACTGAGGGGTTTTGTAGTTCCCTCAAAAAAAGGACTGGTAAGGCTTTGGCTGATTTTTGTGTGCAATAGATACGTGCATGATATGCATAATGAATGAAATGATCAGATTGTACAAGACTTGGATTGCAGTGCTCTTTGTCATCTGTCAACAACACGCGCTCCGCCCCCTGTGGACAACCCCTTTCTCCCGCTAATGTTGGCGTTAAGGAGAGAAGTCCGTATAAATTGATAGCCGCATGAGACATGGACTGCCGACTTGGTGATTAGGAAATAACTTACGTGTTCTAAAAGAAAGAATTAGAAGCTGCTGCTCCCTGAACTCTGATCTCCAATTTAAAGCATCAGCATCATATTTTCGTTTTCGGCTATGTAAACTACAATCGATTGAGAAGCACAGACTCGCAATGAATGGAACCATCGTTGTTTTTTTCCCCATCGTATGAATTGGCCTCAGAGCTTCCCATTCGCAGTCTCAACGCTCCGTTTCAACAAGCGAATCTCCGTCCTCCCCAAGTCCGCCTCAGGCAGATCATCCAATCCATCTCTCGCCTTCCAAACAACACCGCTCTTTCCTTCCTTATCATAATCCTTCTGCCCCTGCAGGGTCGACGGCAGCACCAAATCAAAGCCCTTCAGCGCCTCACTCTGGTACTTACCTGGCAAGCCAACCAATTTCTTCACCCCACCCAAGATTCCTGCAACGCCAGTCTTGCTTTCCTCGTCCTCAACCCCCAGCCCGCCCTCTTGCACACGTACACGCACAGAGCGGTGGACGCTCTCGTTGGTGCCCTTGAGGCGCTGTTTCACTTCTTTGCCGGTGGAGAGATCGTAGCGATGGTAGCGGCCTGGCGTACGGACAATAGGGCTGAGGCCTTGGAGGCGGCCCATGAAAGAGTTGTCAGGCGTAGAATCGTAGATCTTGCCTAGCGCCCATGGCCTGACGGGCTCCGGGACCTTGGCATAGTGTTTAGTGTTTAGGTCTTGGATCCAGTTCAAGTATTCTGGGTTGAATGCCAGGATACCGCCATCAATGTCCTCGAGCTGGCTGATCATCCATGCGAGGGTGATGTTGGATATCCCTGCATCTGCATAGGAGCCGCCGACATTGGAGTGAACCCCAGGAAACCAGACTTGATTTAAAAGTTTGAGCTTGTTTGGTGGATCAGGTGCTTCCCACATTGTTGGAGTGAAGAGATTGCGGTCTTCATCTAAAGCAACCGCGTGAAGTGCGTATTCGACCTGCTGTGCGACTTTGGTATTGACAAAGGAGTACTCCTTGACGTTCTTGTTCTTCCAGGGTAGAGGAACTCCCAAAGCACCGACGGTATCCCAAACGCCAACCGCTCGGATAGGCATACCCCATCTAGTCAGACCATCCTAGAATAGCATTAGTAGAGGTGTGCGGATTGTGAGATCGATACATACATCGATCAACTTCTGCCTATACTTCGGATCTGTGAAGGCGAGCTTCTGACCATAAGCTTTCTCAAACCACTGGCTACCTTCAGTATCCTGCTTCATCCAATCACCAAATATCCCCCAGAAGCTCTCCATTCCAACTTTAGTCAGAATTCCAATATCACTAATCAAGCTGGCGATAGCTCGGGCCGTGAACGCTCCTCGGGAGAACCCTAGGATAACTATTTCGTCTCTTGGCTTGGTCGGATCATCTAGATCGGCTTGCGTGGTTGGATTAAAGTTATTGGCAAGAAACCCGTATGATTCTCGAATATGCTCAGATACATCACCACCAGTGAGGCCATTGATGTATTTGTCTCTGAAATCGGAGTCGGACCCAACACCGCGTTGATAGTAGACGATTTGAGGAATCCCATTCTCATCATAGTGGTTCAAGGCACGGACAATGCGTGTAACATTTGAAGGAATTTCTGGATTTGGCGATTAACTTTTTCGGAAGCTTAATTTGGAGATGAAGCATTCGGCCTCGTGACTTACGTGCTGTGCCAGGCGCAAACTCATTCAGGTCGTATCCCATATCACTGTTCTAGGCTTTCCTCAGTATGAGACGCCCAAGGTATCTGGAAATGTTTACCTGCCAGGTTCCTAGGTCCGAAGTTCAGTGAGAGCCATAACACTTCAAAAGAACACTTACCATCACAAGCAATGACATATTTCCTGCCAATCTTCCTCTTGATATCCTGTTTCGATGATGCCATGTTGAGGTCCCTTCGGAAAACCTGTCGCAAAAGACCTAGAAACCCGTGGCTCTGATGAGTATTGAAAGATGGAGTTCGTGTCCTAAAAATTCGAGATATCAATGCAGTATGACAGGACATGCACTCAAAGTGTTGGAATGTGTTGCTATTCTGTCGCCTACTCTACTTCAACTCAACTTGGGGAACTCGACAACTTTATGCCTTCTGTCTATCTGGCACACCAGACCGCCCTTTACCTTTATACCTCACGTCTCTTTCCCCTCACAAGCATGGTGGCACGATCTTCATCTTCTCAGCTGCATACAAAGCCTGGGCTTATACATCTCGAATGAGCAAACAGAGACTTTCTCGCTTGGCTGAGACTTGCATACAACTCTCCCGTGCTCTCGGTAGCACCGCATCACTCTTGCACCTGGTGGTTGCGAGGCCTCAGAAACGCATTTGTATGAGCTTGGCGCTGACGGTGGATGGTTCCACGAGAGTGTCGCCGAGCTCTCTATTTGACGTTATTTATTGGCGTTTGGCGTTGAGGGGCAGCTGAATGAAAGGCTTTGGTGAGGTTTTATGGAAGGTCAATATGCACTATGGTAACCGCCAACCAATGTTGATCAGATGAAACTAAGTGGTCGCTTCACTTGAATGCATGCTTACAGCCCCATTCCCTATCTTCTGCGCTATTGAAAAGCTGACGGATGATTGCAGGATGAAAGCGACAATAGTTTCCTTTTGTAGCTCGGCTTGCTTACATAAGGTCGGCGACGTCGAACGCGGGGCTGTATTTGATGCTATACCAGCAAAGGGGTTCACGATTGCTGGCCTGAATATCGTTATCATAGTGGCTCGAAGAAACCTCGTTCGCATTCAAGATACGAGAAACCACCGAGCTTCAGGCTGGAAACTGAAGAGATGCCGGATGTTTCTGTGGCTGGATATCTAAGTACTTTCGGTTGTCATCTCAGGATTGGACCTTTTGAGCGTAACTCTCCAAACCCTCTTCTATAGGGTTGATTGATCATAATGTTATGTTGACATTCAGGTAGCGAATACAAGGTGAGCATTGAATTGCGCACAATCTCTTTCCAAAGGGACACATGCATGTGTTCACCTTCCAAGCCGCTCCTTTGAATAACTATCTTCCCACAAGTCGCTCTCAACATTAACTTGCTGATGAACTCGCAAGAAAAGGAGATATCTCATTGCAGCCTTGCTGCTCTTCCATGACTTGGTGAGCTAAGATATAGCTTCTTTCAGCCGCCACTCGACACAATTGTGAAGAGGGTCGTGCTCACATACCTGAACTTGGCGGTGCAGTAGTTAGGGTATCTTAGATCTGTGTTAGTTAGCCTTGAGGGTACAAGGGGTTGAAGTTTCTGTCACGATGGGTTATGAATACTCCCGAAATAAGTATGATCGACGAGGACATGCTCTAGATGAAACTAAAATTCGATGCAGGCTGACTGAATCTTCGTTCTCGACAAGCCCATCTGGCCTGGAAGTATTATGAGCATGAATAAGGATCCCTAACTTTGAGACATAATACAAAAGTGCTGTGAACATGCTCCATGGTAGTTCCGGGTTAGACAGGTAGAGTTTCACAAGAAACTGCGCTTGAAAGACAACAATCTTTGTAAACAGCGATTTATTATTCGCTGATCTACATTCCCTTTTCTTGCCCTATTTTCCAACCCGCTTGCTATCCTTCGCCCAACCATTCGTAGCCCTGTTATTGCCACATCCATCCGTTCCTCATCGCGCGCCTTCCATTTTGTCCCAAAAGCAGAAGTATAATAACCCCCCCCCCATTGTTGTCCCACTCGCTGTTAACACGAAGGCCCCCTTCAACGAAGAAGCTTTGAAATCACGCCGATACCATGCCAGAAGCCAAGCGAAAAGAAGAAAAAAACCGCCCCATCACCGAGAAACAAAACCGGCAAATAATTACAAGATTTTGCAGGCCAAAAAGGCCGAGAGTCTGAAAGAGAACGTCAGATGAAGCGAGTGTGGGTATTGACATCGAACGTAGAAGTCATTGCATCGTTCCGTATATGAAGTAGAAATTGTGTTTCGGCTTGATGGGTATCAAAAGTTTGTGTCCCGTTGCGGAGTTTGAAAAAGGCGCCACCTGGAAATATAATCCCTGAAAGAATTCCCGCCCGTATATACGAAAAGAGACAAAAGATGATCGTAGAGATCCAGATACCGTACTTTTTACATGGATGAATGGCAGATCAGTGTACTTTTGTTGTTTATTTTTGAACTTTTGCCATCGTTTTTTCATTATCACGTGCGCTAATTTGAGCAACATGGTGGGTGTAAGGGGCCGATCATTCTCGTCGAGCTACCGACTCTTCAGCTCGTGCTCTCATGTGATTAGCCTGAGTTTCGAGACTACGAGCCATTAGGTGTGTGACTAGTCGCCAACATTAGTTACTCACGTTTTGTGCCAGGCTGGAATTTGCTTACCTGGCCATACGGCGGCTTTATCAAGCATGTATGCCGTGACCTTCAAGATCTTCGCACCATAGCCATAGTTCTCTGCCGGAAGTCTTTGGGCAGCATTCATTTGAGCCACTGCACCCATACCAGCTAGTTCATAATTCATCTTGATCTCAGCACTGTTTAAGACTTCCTGAATTTTGGTGAGAAGCTTGCAGTCTTCCTCCTCCAGAAGCATGATGCCAGGAACTTGACTTAGATCAATGTCATCCTTGCCTAGTATTCCCAAGTATGGTCCTACTCGTTCCTGCACAGTGACAATCCATTCCGCAAGCACTTGTGCACAATCGAAAGCACACATGGCGGACTGAAGCGGAAGCTCGCGAGAAGTGAAGTCGGCAAATGTAACACCAAGTTTATCAGACATTGACAACGAATCTGCTGCGTAGAAAGCCGCCTTTCGAAGATGACGCTCTCGCTTGGCTGGGGTCGAAGGTTTATTACTAGTGACCAGCGGTATTCTCGCACCTTGAAATTCAGGGGATGAAGTGGAAGTAGGAGGTGAGTCTACGAAGACTGAGCTTGTTCTAGAGCTGTCAGAAGGGTCTGTAGAATCCGAATTAGAATCTCGCGGCGAGTTTTCGGCATGCTGGATAATCTCGCTACCTCTGGATAATTCTTCTGCCATTCCATCAAAGTCCCGCTGCCAGAACTTCTCCTTCGAGCGAGCGAGGTTCACAAATAACCTGACATAAGCCAAATCGAGTAGAGGGATTGAATCTGCGGACAGCGGTCCACATCCATACGGATTAGGCCGTTCTAAGCTGTGATGAGAATTAGCTGCCCATGCCGCTTGCCATGCCTTTAGCGCTGGTTCGATATGGCGATGCATCTTTTCCGTCTCCTCATTTGTCCAGATTTTGTTGTGATGTCGTTGTCTAGTCTCCCATATATAGTTGTGCAGTGCATTGATCAAGACTAAGCAGCCAAATGTACTGGGCCTGAGGTCGCTTGGTGGAAGCTCATGTTGGCCAAATGTTTGCCCGCTGGCAATAAGCTGTTGTTGCTTCTCGCTAGTACGTAAAAGCTCGCCTAATGCATCATGGAAGGTAGTCTGGTTGTGATCCGCCATCCTTGCCCCTCCTCTGGAATAAAAGTTACTCGCAGTTTCTGCGGCCCAAAAGTCCTCATCGCAAGGTAAGTCAAGCATTATCTCTGAGTTTGTCAAAGCTGGCGTGTGATTATAGGCCGAGACCAGAAGACTAGACAGTATAAACACGGCATAAAGCGTGCGTTTCCTCTCTTCCATGGTCTTCCAGTTATACCATTCCTGATGATCATCCGGAATCTCGGCCTTGGCACCACCTCCGCCAGTACTCCAGGAATCCGACATTGCGTCGTCGTCAGCCATTTGAACATCTTGTTGGTAAGGTGCGTTTAGGTGTGATTGAGGTCGGAGAAGTTCCGCTGCACGAGCGAGGCTTACTAGGGCTGCACAGTGGGTACTGGCGATATCACCAGCAGTCTTATCACCACAGTTATGCCCATATACAACGTTAAGGAGCATTGCCTGTACTAGCCATACGGGTGTGTGAACCGAATTTTCCGGAACCCGCGGCCCATGATCAATACCGGCTTTTCGGTGGTCTGCTTTTCGAACGTCCGCTTTCCGGCGCTCTTCTAGATAAAGCTGAATCATCTTCTTTGCTGAGTCAAACAATTCCTTTGATTGGACCTGCTCCACCTCGTAGAGAGCGCCAATAGCAGCCATGGAAAGGATAAGACAGCCGCGACCTCCCACCAATCCGGCTGATCGAGTCTCGCTACTATAGGATGGGACCTCGAATGAAAGGGTGGGAATATGGAGGAACGGTAGATGCGGATGGAAATAACGGATATAGGCGGCTACATATCGTTGGAGATCATGAGTACTTGGAAGACTTCTAGAGGGCTCGCTGACGCTAGATGCACGCCCAGTGAAATGAGGAGATAGTGGTGAGCTCGTTGCTGGGAAAGAGTACTTTCGTCCTCCAAACGGTGTGCACTGGGCGAGTGCGGCTAGAAGGGCTTGCCGCGTGCTTTCCGTTATAGTAGATAGAGGCAAGCAATTTTGCAAGCTCCCATTTAAAGAAATTGGTGTTTCAGGGCCCATGTTCATCGGTGGATGATAGGTTTGGGTGTTAATTCCTGGTAGCATGGAGGGACTAAGAGAGCTCATCGACGGTGGAGGCGTCGAAAAGTAGGGATCATTCACATTCTTTTGTGTTAAACTATGTGGAGACATAGGCGCTCCGTTCATCAAGTCAGGAAACCCATTGTGTACCTGCCCAAGGTCAAGGTTGAAGGGATTTGGAGTCATCAACTGAGGGGCCAACATAGATTGCTGCCACATGGACGCTGAAGAGGTTGCTGGATTATTTGATCCATCTAGCATCACTTCACTAATTCCGCTTTGGCTCGCCGTGCTGATAGCTGACGGTGAGGACCCATCTATAGCGTTTTCGTTGGCTTCCTGAAACGACATCTGATGCTCGAAGCCGTTCATCCAGTCAAAATTCTCGTCCAAAGTCTGGCTAGCAGACATATCCGGAAATGCTTGATGGTAAGGAGATGCGGAGTCGATAGTCATTGACTGTGGAGAGTCGCTGTAATGCAGAGCATTAGGATTAATGGTCGTAGATCCTGGGCCGAACAATAGCCCTTCAAAATCAAATTCATTACTGAAACCGCCACCCATTAATGGTGCGGTCCTTAAACCACCCCCAAAATCCACATTATTGAAAGTGTGCGTTTCTAGTTTGGGCAAACCGTGACTCCCACCACGCTGTCCCATGGATGCGGACATTCCACCAAAGGGATAATCATTTTGCATTGGTAAACCTGCGAGACTAGGATGACGGCTATGGCCTGATACAACCACGTTCCTTGCAGCATTTGCGTTTGCAGCGGCCATTAATTGCATATGAGTTCCGTCAACATGGCTAATGGTATTGGCTCTGGGTCGCATTGTGCTTGATCCATGGCTATTTGCTATCGAGTTCTTCCGCACACGCCCTGTTGCGGGAGCATTACTACTCGCAGCACTTTCCCGACGATTCCGAGGCCTCGAGGACGGAGTTGTGGTCATATGAAGCTTCTGCTGGTGCCGCAGTAATAGGTCCCGCCTTGCGAAACACCTCGCACATTCCGGACATTCGAATGGCTTCTCCTTTGTATGCGACCTTTCATGACGTTTCAAGTGCTCTAATCGTGCGAAAGATCGTTGACAAGTACCACATACATGAGGTCGAGGTTTGTCGGTCTTTGGCGGGGGAAAGTTGTTGGCAGCCTTAGGATTGGCATTGGCAGCATTAACTAGAGGAGTGTGAGTTAGAGCTTTGTATAGAAGGGACGAAGGCAGGTGTTGAAGAAGTGTACGATCTCCAGGCTGTGCGAGGGAGCTACGATTATCTTACCATTTTCGCCATTATTCATCCCACCATTGGGCCCAGAACCAGTAGATGACGCTGCAGCTGGCATGATTAAGGACGGCTGAATGATTTAATGTTGGTTCTGAGGGACGGCGTCGAAGGAGATTCTCTGGAAGTGATTGCAGCTTCTGGGTCGTTCTGGCATGCTAGAGAGCTCTCAACATTCCATTCGCTAGGTGAAATCTGAACGATCGTGGCAATAAAAGAAGGATTGGGAAGAGGTTCACTGACGACTTTCCACTGGGCAGCGCAAGCGGGTCCTGTACTGGGGACTTGCAGCAAAGGTGCAGACAGCTGCTTTCTCGCCTTTGCCTGCCTGCCACAACGCTTCCGTGCTGATTGCAACCACAAAGCGCCCGTTTTCAAAGCTTTATTAGCCGATCTAGCCAGCCAATTCGGAGGCGATTAGGATGTATGGTCAAGCACCACGACCTATATGCCCCAGGAACCCTCCAAATTAAGGTCAATCTGCGACAGGCTTTATGTATGAGCTCGATTATATATAATATGAATTGGTGGTCTTGCAGGAGCGTCGCACGGAGGAATCGGGGGGTGGGTGGGTGGTGGATGTTCTTGGGAGAGGCGTGGACGCAATTGGGCAGCTAGCCGTGGGAGAAGAACGAGCGAGAACAAGAACAAGACCGGAAGAAAAGGCAAGTCTCTCTGGGTACCAAGTTCCCACTAAATTATTATGGATAGGAAGGACTCAGGAGGTAAAGAAAATGTTTCTTTTCGAGCCACCAGGCTGGGGCTGGATGACCTGAATGACCAACATTTCAGTCTATCCGGTCCATGCACCATTCAGGCATGCGCATCGCCCATTGGCGAGCATCTTGCTCCACTCAGTTCTGAGACGCAGAGGCTGGGGACAAAGCTTGGGCTGATGCGGAATAGCAGTTGACAGTAAATACGATTGGCATGGATCGAATCGAGCTCACCATGTCAGTGGCTCGGAAGCAACACAAGATCCAGCGAGCTAAGGGAAAGGTGTAGGGTGTATAGCAATAGTTTATGGGGTCCTGGGATTGGCAGACTGGGGGGAGGCTGGGATCGGAACTGACACTGGCACTGGCACTGGGGCAAGAAGAACGGACCGGGAGAATATCCACGAAGATAGAGTCAGTCACTGTAATAATGCGGACATATCAGTATGCATCATCCATCATAACGCACGCTGTATGTGTGAGAGTTCAGTAAGTCGTAGTCCTAGTGGTGGTGGTGGTGGTGGTGATTATAGGACCAGCAAACGAATGGAAACGGCTCCCATGGCCGCACGATGATATTCCCGCGCAATGAGGCAATTCAGAGAAAACGTGCCGATGGCCTAATTGGCCATTTTTATAGCACGGGCAGAGAGAATCTGCCGTTGCGAAACTCAAAGATTAATATAAGGTCGCCGTTGCCAAATTAACGAATGCTACCAGATATACGAGACTTTATGTTTTCTGTAGGGTTTAAAGCAGGTGAAGGAGGGACACAGCTGGATCCGAGTGGCAGGTCCTGTAAGGCCTAATTCTACTTGCTTGATGAGATGGGTCCCAACCGGCACCTCCCATCCATCTGGGTTGGGGGGGGAGAGGCATGGCCTTCCCTTGTACGCTACAGTACAGTACAGGATTATACCGTACTGTACTGTGCTCTGCTCTCCTGCTGTGCAGTGCTGTGCTGTGCTGCAAATAATGTAAAGGTTTGATTTATCTCTAAAGATGGTCCCATGTATCCAGCAATTATTGTAGATATCCGAGCCATTATTTGGGCCTCACCCTCTTCAATCATCATCTGCGACTTTCGGCTTCAGATCCATTTTGTGAGGTATTTTCTTCCACTAATTGGTTGCGCATCAGCGGAAAAGCCGCATAAAATTTTGAAGACGTTCAAAACAATGGTTTGGTGTCGGTGGTCTGTATCCACCCCTTTGCAGATGGGAACCCTTGAGATTCTGCGTGTGGCTCTGCTTTTAGTTTCATCGGCCGGCCGTCCAGATAGAGAATGATGAGAACGAAATTGAAACTGCGAACGTTTGTCTGTACAGTCCTGAGTCCTGTAGGAGGAGATGAAGGTTCATTTACGAGGATCTATGCCTGTTTCCAAACTGCTCATGTTTCTTTACCTAGGTTTCGTGCCTGCTGTCAGAATTTGGAATCTCTCATCTCCACAGTTTTGTTACTTTAATTACCGTTTCCCCCAAAACCCCAGAATCACAGGTATTTTTTTTTAAGATTAGACCCCAGACTTGGTGAGAGAGCGTCGGAACACTGAGTGGACCAAGCGCCGCCTATCGACAAAGAGGCCCTTACTACTTTACTTTGCTGATGCTGAATACACGGGTTACAGCATCGTAGGAAGGATGGTAGGATAATGCCCTCGAGATACTCATCCATCATTCTTTTCATTCAGTACCTGACATTTTTCTCATTCATGATGACGATGCCCGAGGACAAAGGGGGAAAAACGTGGTGTGGTGGATGATATGGTCATTCGTCGAAAGGCGGGAATGCATGCTAAGAGGCAAATGGAAAGCTCCTTTGGAGCCGGGAGACGAAAAAAAGCGTTCATGTGATGGACAGAAGGGCAAGGATCACGACTTACCTAGGTATTAGTAAAAAGCATGTCGGGGGTCTCTCTCGTCTGGCTCTATTCTAGCTGCCGAAGAATGCACTATTAAAAATAAAATAAAAATAACGACACCATGACCAGTACGGTATGATAAAAGTCCTGTCCAGCACCACTGTCCAGCAGCGGGACACAGTACAGCACAGTGACAAGTACAATACTGTACATAATAATAATTATTATTATTACCATAGGCACCGTGCCGTGGAGCCTTGTTTTCGGGATCCACACGCCAGACAGACCCGCCTCGCCAGCAAGCAAGCATTTACATTCTCCATCTGCTGTAGCTTTTGACGCGTGTATGCTTCTCATCACGAAAGAAGAGAGCTGTGCATTACAGACGACCTGGTGGATACATCCTCCTTCTCCTCCTCCACCGTCAAAAAAAGTCTTGAGGAAATGCTTGGCCAACCATTTTTTGGTCTGTTGGAATGTGGCAGCAAAAGGTGAGATAGGTCACTCTACAGTACTGCATAGTACAGTCAGTCAAATCACGAATGCAATCAAGAATAATCCTCCGGGGGAACAACTAATCAATCGAAAGCATCTTCTCTGCATTGGGCTACCAAAAGACGTTAGGTGTGCGCCACCACCTGGAAATATAGTATATACGACCTTCCCTGCATCCACCTACTTATCCTACCCTTACCCTTATCCTTACCCTTACCTTTGTCTTGCCTTGTGTCTTTGTCTGACGCTTCATTCTCGTACCACCCTAAGCATCAGCGATGCCTTTTCTACAGGTTCAAGACGCTTCTAGTGGATGGCCGTTCAGGGGTCATGAGTGGTGCGCTGGCCCAAGGGGAGGTCAGGGACAACTCTCTCCCGTATCAACTCAACCCAGCCCCCGGTCTCTTCCCCAGGTTTTGAGCCGAGCACCGCTGCGCCATCCACCCGCAACCGAACCAGCTAGACTTCTCCAGACCATGTTCTTCTGCTGCTACATCCCATGTGTTTTCGTGCCGTGCTTCAGGAAGATGATCAAACTAGCTCTGATGTGGGTTTGTTTGGAGGATTATCCGGCATGCAGATACTCTACTGGAGTGAACGCGGAACAAAAAAGAGAGCACCCAGACCCGATAGCTGAGAGTGTGCTAGACGGTCAAGCTCTGACTCAACAGGGCATCATCACCGAAGGCACCAACAACCCCCCGATAGAAAATATCAAGCCGATATTTGGTGGTGATAGAGCCCGGAAATAGTTATCCATTTTCTGGGCAGTAGTTGACGTTTCATGGAATGCAGCTTACTTCCCCCAAGTATCTCTATCGGATGTAAACGACACGACTTTGTTCCCTGGGGTTGACGACCATGCTCTTACAGTTCTTCCCATTTTGAGTTTTCTAGTCAAGAACTAAATATTATATATATATATATATATATATATATAGCAATAGCAAAGGCACTTCTAAAAGACCGAACTTCGGCATGGAAGAGAGCAACAAGAATCCGAGGCTCAACCGAACAGGGTCAACAAAGACTACAAATAAGTAATCCTCATTGCCCCACAACCAACATCCTATACCATACTGCTGCCCATCAAACTAGAACTAGGGCAGCTATATTTTTGCTGGTTGTTCAGAGCTCAATGGCCACAGTACAGCGGTTAGAAGTTGAACACATCGACCGAGGGGCAGTAGATAACCGCCTTCCAGGAACTTAACACGGATATTTACCCGAACAGACGGCCACCAGTCACACACATACCACAGTGTATATCGCTAATGAGGCATCTCGGATCTGCATACTCCATGCTCAGAAACTCAACAACCTCGGACTTTCTTGCTTTCGATGATATGACACTGCCATGGGGTTTGAACTCCGGTGACAAATGTGATGTGGTACGACCACTTTCCTATCCATTAACTACAAATGAATTGCAAAACCTTTTTGGGCTTCCATTACAGATTTTGCCTAAGTGGATTTGCGTAGCATGTTTGATTGAGGTACACTTCCAGGGTATTGATAGCTTCAAAGGTGGCAGTTCGTCATTCAGCAGCAAAAAAAAACAGATTCTATAAGTGGGACTTGGAGACTGTTCTGGGCCGTATTAGAAAAGTATCGCTCAGTGGCGCCGATCTTGTCAACATTATTAAAAGATCATCCCACCCTTTACCAAGGGCGGCTATCTTCGCTTTCTAGAATCCAACTCGACTGCATGTCGTGCCCCCAGTACATCTATATGTTCCGCTGCAACTTGCTCCTGTTAGAGAGTCCCTCCCTTGGATCTACAGCCGAAAGATGCAGACAGCGCTCTGCCATCACAACCGGAATCTAGATGTCAACACCCAATGGTAGTTCTACTTCTAATTCATTCCAAGCCTTGGTTCGCCTCCACAAGATCCTCATAAAAAACCTTTCCCGATCTCGCCACTACGGCGCTTAGGGTTAAGTTCGCGTTCGCCTGGTCTTTCTTAAGTTTACACCATGGCTTCCCTCGACGGTTGGGATCTGCACGACATCAGCTGCAGGGTCTGCAGGCCATCGTAATTGTGCATTCATGGCCTTTTCACCTTGGGCATTTCATGGGAATCGGAGTTCTAACAAGGACGTAGTCTCATCAATTCACCAGCCCGTAGATGTAAGTTGTCTTCCCATCAACCAAGTACAAACTAGGTTATAAAATATATGTTTTTTTTTTCTTCCCGTTCGAGCTGTGTTCTAGACGACAGTTGTATGATTAAAAGTTTCACATAAGATTTCTAGTCTCGTCCAAGGGACTGGTTGCGGGAAAGGGCTTGCCGCAAGCGGGTGACTACGTAGTCGTTAGCTCGACCACACGACTCAATGTATCTCAAAGTTGAGGTATTTGATGTCATAGAATAAAATTAAAACATCTAATAGTTAATTCTGTACCTACTATATCCGTGCAAAATATCATATGTATAGAAACTGAAATAGTTTTTGCTGAGAGGTCTTGAATATCATCGAAACACCAATGTTTAATCTATCGAAATATATCCTCCCAGAGCTGTATATTCTGGGCATCGGATAAAACAGTCTCTACCACCTGCTTCAAAATTTAGAATAGAATGTATCATATATCAGACTATTGTATTGTGCATCTGCGGCACTTTGGCGACCTTGAAGTCCTCGCTCTCATATGTACTTGTCTTTTTAAATCACTTCTTACCAGAAAAGAAGCCAAAAATATCGAACATCTATCAAAATGTCTCCGACCAACAAGGTGCTCGTCGGAAACATTCAAGGTTGCGAGCAGGATATTTTATTTAGTAATTTGCTCAAGTATCACCTCAATGTCTCCGTTAGGTAACTCTCGGAGACTTTTCTCAAAAGATATAAGAAAACACCACAGCACAAGCCATGTGTCTCCAAAATCCAAAAATTAATCAATGCCACCGATACTTTTGCGATCTTTCCATTTTTCAAAATCTAAGGCTTCATACCCGGCAGGAATCACAAAGACTTTGACCTCCAAACCGGCCAAAATGTCCTCTCAAAGCTGGAGCTCCAGCTCCCACAGCTTCCACGATACGCACTCCGACACCTACGAACGCATGGCCAGCCGCTCGACCCTGAACATCGCGCTCGCCTACCTGCCCACCCTCCTCCAACGCTTCCCCATCACCTCCTCATCCCACATCCTCGACAACGCATGCGGGACGGGGCTCGTCACGGGGCTGATCAAGGCGGAGCACCCGTCCGCCAGGATCACAGCCGCGGACCTCGCGCCGTCGGTGATCGAGGTCGTGAAGAGGAAAGGCTGGGAGAGCGTCGACGCCGCGGTGCTTGACGTGCGCGATCTGAAATCCCTGAAGGACGAGACGTTCAGCCACGTGATCACGAACTTCGGGTTCGCGCCGGACGTCAACGACCTGGATGGGCCCGGGAAGGCGGCGGGCGAGATGTTCAGGGTGGTGAGGCCCGGGGGCGTGGCCGTGGTGACGACTTGGTCTGGTACGCTTGCTTCCGGCGGCTCCCCTGTTCGTTCGAACAAGCTGATAGAGATAAAACCCAGAACGTAATTTCACCACCGCCCTTCACGCCGCTGCCCTCCGCATCCGCCCCCGCGAGACGCCGTTCAGCTGGGATGTCCCGCCGGTGTGGGACGCGGGCTGGTGGCTCTTTCAGCGGCTTGAAGAAGCGTTCGGCAATAAAGTCGAGGTCACTCGTGTTGAAGGTAGGATGGAAGCTAAGAACCTTGAAGAGCTGGCTTCGAATATGCTTTTATTTAAGGATATGTTTTACAAGGGATATAGCGAGGAGGAATTGGGGAAGCTGCATGGCATTTTGATGGAGGAGATTAGGAAGCTGGACTCTTTTTACGAGGAGGATGGGATTGCGGCTATAAAGATGGTTGCCTGGGTTGGGGTGGCATGGAAGTAGAGAGAATTCCCTTAAACTTTGCATTTTTGTCAATCTTCATCACTACCATGGTTTTACAGTGTTTCTTATTATACAGTCATTGCTCGCATTATGCCGACAATTTTTGGGTACATCGTATATACCCAGCCAGGGTATGCCTTTCAAATAGCCAAACTCCATGCCCAGATGCCGCTTTCCAGAAAAAAAAGTACTACAATAAGTTCTACTTCCCCGTCACCCATGTGCACCACTGATCGGATGCTTGCTGTCGTACTTGTCCAACTCGCTACCATCGTCTGAATAACCGATTCTATCGCGGTTATCATCGATGATTCGAGCGTACTCTAATAGAAGACGATACGTATATATCTGTTAT
Organism: Bisporella sp. PMI_857; assembly: GCA_021307315.1. Lineage (NCBI taxonomy): Eukaryota > Fungi > Ascomycota > Leotiomycetes > Helotiales > Helotiaceae > Bisporella > Bisporella sp. PMI_857. The sequence goes on from JAJSPD010000007.1 coordinate 155,780, forward strand.
TGTTAGAAACACGTTACAATTTCATTCATAAAGTGGCAGGGAGGAAACTTACTTCTAAATCTTCCTTCCGCAATACTTTATTTGCCCACTCCTTACCTTGTCGAGCCAGCTTTCTTCCTTCAAATTCGTGTCTTTGGACATACGGATCTGCTGCGCTTCCGGCATTGGTGGGACTTCCAAGGCCAATGAAGTAGGTAAGAATACTATATAGCTCATCATATCGGTTGTCCATTGGTACAAAGTGCCTCCAAGCGAAAAGCCGGGAGTCATGCCATTCTCTGAAAATCGTGCTCTTGATGCCTAAACTCTTACTTTTCAAGAATGCGTGCCATCGCCCAGAAAAGGAATGGCCATCCACATCTACCAAAAATTTCGACTGGAATTGCTGACTAAGACTCGTCTTGTTCTTATATGTCCAGACATCATCATAGAAGGAGCAATCAGGAACACAGGCAAATCCTTCCGTGAAACCGACATCTGTATGATCCTTGGCAAATTTACTTGGATTGAAATGATCGAAGTTGTCATAAGAGCCTGGATTTCTTGGATTCTGGCTCATGATCCGGACTTCTTTATCGGCCATTACGGTCGAATTGGTGATCAGCACAAAACGTTGGCGATGCATATCTTTCCAGTTTTCCGCGGTATTTGTTCCACCCGAAGTCACGCCTCTCCAGATCACACTATCCAATTTATCATCCCAAGCGTAATCATAAGTGGGATCGTATTCGTACCGGTCATCATTGGCGTAGTACATGTTGGCTGGAAAGAGAATATCATTATTGACATTGACTTTACACTCTCCAAATATGGGGACGAGGCTTTTGCTAGCCGTGACAGTACTAGACGCAAAGAGAAACCCGTGTTTACTCTCGATTTCTGGCCCGACTGTGCAAAGATCTGAGGAGCGATTGAAGTTGCTGATGAACCCGCCCTCAGGAATCTTATATAGAGCCTCTGCTGAGCTTGAAGTCGAGGTGTTATCCCTGGCATGGGACTCGGGAGGGCACGCGTCCTTTGCTATTTTCATGTATTGTTCACCCGGAGCATTGAACCATTTCGGATCCGGAGCATTTTCATGAGAATCATTCTCCTTCAAAAAACCAGTCATATTCCTTGACCACTCAGCAGGAGCTTGAGGGAGGATACGTCGGCTTCCAAGTTCTTTTGCAAGGAGGGCCTGCATATCATTCCACGGCACAACTAGTCGAGGTTGATCCAGCCGATTCAATGCAATATCCATATCAGGGAGTTTGCTCACGAAGCTTGCTATCATTTTCTGGAACGTCTCAGCACGCCAGTTAGCATTTGTGAGCTTCCATATCTTTCCCTTTCGTATGTGAATGCCTGACACGCCCGCACCCTCGTCCGCACTCATATGCGCAGCCAGAGACCGAATGAGAGACGGTTCAATACCCCAGAATGGGCGCAAATCGTCCATAATTTGCTGGAAGTCGTCTACGTTGTGTACGCCTTTATCTCGCGCAAATCGGTACCAGTCTCTAAATCCCGGCGGGGGGTTCCTGCCATACTGGCGCTTGTATTTAGCCACCGTCTGTTTAAAAGTCGTGGATCGACTATCGTCGTATTCAGTAAATAATTTGTCTGCCCGCCTCATAAGATCTACAATTGGGTGTTTATCATTTATATCCGCAAGCGTGTCCGCGTTAGGATTGTCTTGGTTCCATGCTGGACCTTTGGGGAGCTAAGGAAAATTTAATATGTGCTTCAATCTTTGGCAGAATAGAATTCTTACATTGGGATCCGGACGTGTAGTCTGGCCTGGACTCTGATGTTGTGGATTTCCAAGATTTGGAAGTTTGATATCCTCTATCTTCGCTTTCAGATCTGTACCTGAAAGCATAGACAAGTTTGTGAAGAGTACCACGAGACCAATGAGTATCAGCAGCATGAAAATGCGCCGTCTCGCTCGATCGAAGCCTGCCATTCTGCAAAATCGCCAGGCTTATGGTCGCGCACGATGTAGGGAGCTAAAGAATGAGCTTCTCAGAAGCATCATCAAAACCAGAGAATTGATTAAGAAGAATCCTGAATCTGCAGAAGAAATTAGTCTAGGATGAGACTCGTATAGGATTTCACCAAAAAAAGGAGTTCACTCCCCAGAAACAGCCCTGTTAGAGCCTGGTAAGCTTAAATCTTTTGGGAAGGTCCAGCCCTTTGAGCCGCTCTGAGGCTGGAGACGGATTTCAGCCACACCATTGCAGTCTAGCGTGCATTCATACCGAAAGAAAGTTAGTGGTGCTGGAGAACACAACTGATTAACCTTGAGGCTGGATCAACCATACTACTAGCATCATGCCTCCAAGGCTATCATATTTAACGGCATACTGCCGGCCAGCACCTGTATCCTCGGCACTCATTACTGCGCTCTTCATCCCCATATTACAAGTCCGAAATGCATCAATTTTGTCCTCCTTGTCGGATACTTCAGGAGCTTATAACAAACGCATACGACGCGGAAGAGGTCCGTCATCTGGAAAGGGAAAGACCTCAGGTCGTGGTCATAAGGGCCAAAAGCAGCATGGGAAAACACCAGCGCGCTTCCAGGGCGGCCAAACACCAGATGTAGTCGTCAATGGAGTCAGAGGCTTTGTCAATCAGTATGAAACGAGTTTTATTGAGTATAGGGGCTGTATGGATAACCGCTGACCTGAACTCTAGTTTTACGGATGATCTATCGCCTTGCAATCTCGATCGAGTACAATTATGGATTGACCAAGGGCGATTGGATCCTACCAAGCCGATTACCGTGAAAGAATTGGTTGAAACGCGGTGCATCCATGGCGTTAAGGACGGTGTGAAGCTTCTAGCTAGAGGAAAAGAAAACTTCAAGACGCCAATAAATATTCTGGTATCGCGAGCATCGTCCGAGGCAATCAAGGCCGTTGAGGAAGCAGGAGGGAAAATCACTACTAGATACTACACTCACCAATCTATCCGGCGACTCCTGCAAGGGGAATCTGAGTCAAGCTTCACACCGTTCACTATGGAATCGTTGAAGGCAGATGCCTCACCGATATTATCAGCTGCATCTGCGCGGCCATTTACATATCGACTTCCTGATCCTACGAGTAGAAAAGATCTAGAGTACTACCGGGATGAAGCTCACAGGGGCTATTTGAGCCACCTTGTTGAGGATGGCCACGGACCATCATTATTTTATAAGACTCCGGGCGTTGGTGTTCGAAGGAGGGTAAAGAAAGGCGGCGCAGCAGTCACTGGAGGAGAAAATAGAATCTGGTAGACCGAAAATGGCTATCATTTGTATGATAAGGATACTGTTTGTACTATGTATATATAATAGTTCATTCAATCGGGTTTACGCACATTCTGAGCAAATTCGTCACACTTCACATAGCTTTCATGCACCTATACTGCAGGAATTCTGACCAAAAGTTCTCAGGAATTAGGCTTGACAAAGCTTCTATAAGTGCTATTTCTCCTGGGTGGAATGAACAAAACCCATTGAAAGCCTAGGTACTTAGGCTTACTCACAAATTTAGTAGCTCATATAGTCTATCTGACGTGGGCGGTTTGTTTCCATATGCCTCTTATCTACTTCCTTTAGACATTGAAAACTAGGATAATTACGTTGGATAGAAGCCGATATAGTGCCTACCAAAGCCAAAGTAATTTACATCCTTTCAGCACATTCTCCCTTTTTAGTCTGCCGGCTAGTTATAGAATCATGCAAAGCCGGGTGAGATATCAACTACTCATACTGAGAAGAGTTGTCCCTAAAGCCCATGCTGTCTCTACAAGATCAGCATGACATTTACCTTTTGATCTTCCGCCGTGGCTCATTGTGCTGCCTTTTAGAAAATCGTAGATATATCCATTCTATGGAAAGTCGGATGGTAGACCATTCAAAGGGAGCAAGCACGTATTCAAAGCTGTCGGATTGCCGAATTATAAATACAAGCGTATTCAGCACCAGCATGCATTTCAATCCAAAATCGCTTCGGATCTAAGGTCAGTTTGCAAAGGGCTAGCAGATGCAGCGAGGAATTAGTGTTGAAGAGAGGGTGGCTTACCTCTGGCCTAAGCTCGATGGTGTTATGAAAGGTTGCAGCATTTTGTATGAATTATTAGAGCACTGTTATAGTATTCTCATCATTCTTTCACTGACTATAAAAGAATTGCCTTTATACATCTTTTACTCTTGTGTGCATATCCTTTGACTGACTATTTAGCACAACCGAACTGGATCTGTGAAACCCCGTTCTCATGCTCGACACGATTGGCTGACTGAAGATGGGAGCACGAAACCAGATCTGGAAGGAAACCTGATCAAAATTGGAGACATCTAGGTAATAGCATAGAACTAGCTTCCGGTGTATCAATTTGCCTATAACACTCTTACAACCCATCTGGGCCGCTTTCTCATTCTCACCTACACTGTTTAGTGGCTTAGGTACATAGCTTTCGGCGCCTACTCCAAATGTCTATAGACTCGAGAACTAGTCTGGGGGATGGTTGAAATATTTGAGTGAAACATGAGGGTAGTTTCTATCAAGGGACAGGACTGATTACTCCAACGCAGGACTCAGTTTAACTATTTCCCATTCCCAGACTTCTCCCATAGGCTCTTAATATGCTGCCTGAGTACCTCCATGAACAGTGGTTATAAAATGACTATCTATTGTGAATGTGGCCATATGTGATAATTTGTATATCAAATCTGAAGACGCTTTCCCGGAGAGGTCGTTTTCCTTGTCCTAGTCTCCTGTGAGCGTTGCCTTTTACCTTGCTCTTAATTTTATATTCCCTGAAGCGTGTTCTCTAGATTAACCTGTAATAAAGACATTTTTCTCAGATTCATATAAGCCTAATGGCTGTGTAGAAGAGATACCACCCCAGTCCAAGGTTGGTAAAAATATATGGCTCTCCTCCAGGCCCATACGACTACAGGACAGCTAGACGTGCTTCATCACAGATATATAGTAGAGATTAGAGCGGAGAGTGATGATAGGAGCAGGATTGATTGTGGCAAATGCACTCAGTATCGATGAATAGAGTTTGGTTGAACATATCGTATGTGCCACCATCTCTCATTGTGAAGAGGAAGAAGTTAGGGTCAACATCAAAGACATTGTGGCAGACTTCAAAGAAAAAATCGGTGATTTCAATAGCTATACCTATCTCCATATTTAATTGAACAGTTTGTTAAAGGTAGTTCTGGTACAGACATTCAAATAGAGAGACCACTTTAAGAGTTAAGTTGCTATGGCCCTACCCTAAATATTTAGACAGGGGTTATGACGCTATCTGCGCTCTAGTCCCTACAGAGCGTACGTATGGAGCTCGAAGCTTGGATCAATACCAACCTCTTCACGATCATTGCGATTTGTCTGATAACATTATATACTTAGAGCTGCGCAGACTCATAACCAATCCGCACTGGTACATGGCAGTATTCTGGTCTTAGAGAGTTCTCATCATGTCTTTGTTTGGGCCGGAGGAGCCTTCGCCCGCCGCAACATCAAGGTCAAGAAACACTCTTTTCGATGATGAAGAGAGTTTTGGTCCAGCCTCGAAATCTTCATTATTCGCAGATGATAACGACTCAGGCTCTTCGCCATGGGACATGCCTACACCGAAGAAAGCCGCCCGGAGTGATTTGATCAAGAATCTTCTTCCAGCATCAGGCGTCCCCGATTTCTACATCAACACTTTCGATACCGTGATAAGTGGTGGCGATGGCATCGGAGGCAAAATAAGTAGTGCTGGTGCCGCTAAGGTCTTAAGCGCGAGTAATCTGGCGGCCGATGATCAAAGTCGCATACATAACATCTTAAGTCCTGGCGGACAGCTTCTGGAACTAAGTAGAAACGAGTTCAACGTTTTGCTCGCATTGATTGGCCTAGCGCAAGAACATGAGGATATCACTCTTGATGGCGTAGATGAAAGGCGGAAAAGTGAGCAATCCTGCAGGCTTCCTGAGTGGACAATGGCTAACGATGAACTGCAGACTTGCCAGAACCCAAGCTACCAAGTCTATCCAGAACACCCGCAGTTTCTGGTACTTCCGAGCTTGCTGCGAAACCGCCTCAAAGACCCGTCACCCCGCAAGCGGCGCCCGTGCAACCCCCCGTCTCGATACAGAAGCCACGCCTTGTGAAAAAAGAGTCTTTGGGATTTCCTGAGGCTGATCCTTGGGGCAGCCCGGATATGCACCGAGGCCATAATCATGGCTCGAGTCCTCCTCGAATAAATGGCGTAGCACGAGAAAGCTCGTTCAACGGGACTCGGGAGCCGGTCAGGACGACTAGCGGCTTTACGACTGGTTCAACACATGGGTCGAATGGGAATTCTAATCAAGCACCAGACGATTCACAAAATGCTCCTGCTTCTGGAGGTTGGGGATCTTATGAGGGCGCTGCTGCCTCTGCCTTTACAGATCCAACTAGCACAACAATCGGAGGCGAGGGCTTTGGTGGTTCAGGGGGAGGAGACGGCAATAGGCCGTCACAGATTCCACCAAGTCGATCATTTGGTAGTGGACGAGCCACAGGTGGACCGCCGGAAGAGAATATTGTGGTCGTACTTTTGCCAGAGAAAGAAGGCATGTTCATGTTCCAGCACCACAACTATCAAGTCACTAGTATTCGAAGAGGCAGTAAGGTTGTGAGGAGATATAGCGACTTCGTATGGCTACTGGATTGCCTTCAGAAAAAATTTCCATTTCGTCAATTACCACTTCTTCCACCCAAGAGAGTTGGAGGTAAGAATATACTTTTCTTCAAAAGTCTCTATTTTCATATACCAGCATATATGGACATAGCCTCCTGACTTCTCATTTCGCATTATTATACTAATTCTCCTTTAGTGAATGGAAGCCATCTTGCTGCTGATAGCACCTTTATTGAGAAACGTCGCAGAGGTTTGGTTCGGTTTGCAAATGCGCTCGTCAGACATCCAGTTCTCAGCCAAGAACAACTCGTCATTATGTTCTTGACTGTTCCAACCGTAAGTTTCCTCTTTCAGATTCACACGCAGCTTTATTCATGCTGATCAGCATCAGGAGCTTGCCGTATGGCGCAAGCAAGCATCAATTGCTATACAGGAGGAATTTACAGGTAGGCCATTGCCTCCTGGACTTGAGGACTCCTTACCTCCTACGCTGCAAGAACTGTTTGACACCACACGTACTGGCGTTCGTCGCTCCGCAGAAATCTATATCAACCTATGCAATCTGGTGGACCGTCTGTCTAAGCGCACTGAAGGCTTAGCTGCAGATCATCTCCGCTTATCTCTCTCGTTGCAATCTCTAGCAGATGCATCCCAGGATACCTATGCTACCGATACAAATGACGTCCCACTTCTCAATGAGGGTCTCATTGCGACAGCCAAACATCTGTCAAACAGCCAAAGCCTACTAGTTGATGAAGCCAAAGCTTGGGACCAGGGAGTTCTCGAAGATCTGAAGAGGCAGCGAGATTCGCTCGTTAGCGTACGAGATATGTTTGATCGCCGTGAACGTTATGATAAGGATAACATTCCCCAATTGGAGCGCAGGATTGCCAATAATGAAACAAAACTTATTGCAATTCGTGCCAAGCCCGAGGAATTAGTGAAGCCAGGCGAAGTAGAAAGGGTTACAGAAGCCATCATCAAGGTTTGTTTACAATAGTTACTTTGCTCTTTGCCTCCTAACATCTCCTTAGGACAAAGAATCTATCGTTGCCCAGCATGCTCGAGGCGTATTCATTAAGGAGTGTATAAAAGATGAGCTTGTCTACTTCCAGCAGTCCCAATATCATGTCAGTCGATGGAGTCAGGATTGGGCGCAAGAACGTGTGAAGTATTCAGAGTTACAGTCCGAGAACTGGAAGCAGCTTCATGAGGAACTGGAGAGCATGCCGGTGGGGGAGTAACGAGTGTTTTATTCAATTTTGGAGCGGTTTTGTCATTTGAAATCATATTCCCCCTTGGCGTGTATTCATTAGCATTGAACGTCTAGGACAGGATGCTTACATTTCGGAATCAACCCTCACCGCTTTAACATAGTAACCAGTTTGATAATCTGAAGCGCTATGAGATGCTATAGATTCAGAATGATGCCTACTCATGGGTATTAACTAATTATGTGAGACAATAAAATTTCTTCAACCGACAAGACTAGGACGGAACTTTTGTCGACGTACAGTACTAGACAGTAAATAAGGGCCCAATCCTTGGCGTACCCGCTTAAACCCTGGTATTGCTTACTTTTGAAACTTAAATATTTCCGAATTTATAAAATGAAACAGTTTAAATTTAAAATTCCTAATAGGTTTTTATTTAAATCGATGTTGTTGCTAATAGAAATTATTATCAACATTAAAAATATAAGTTTAATTTTACAAAAATATTAAAAGTTTAAAACTTATGTTGAATTTCGCTTATTTTTGCTGTAAAATCCAAAATTTTATGTATCCTTTAAAATCAACACAAAATTTGAATATAATAAACTAAAAATTTAAATATAAAAACACTAAATTCTAATTGAACTCCTTTTTATACTTTATATTTCTAACTTATAAAAAAAAAACTTTATAGCAAATATCAAATATATAACTAAAAAGTTGGTAACTTTTGGCGTAAAACAAGAGTTGGGCCCTTTTTTACTGCCGGGGACTGTACCATGGATACACCAACTCTTTGACCGAAATATACCAAAGCAAAGAACTTGAGGCGTAAGGATGGGCCAGAGATTCACTTCTTTTGACTGTATACTAATGTGTATGTAGCTAATAGGATTATTACTTAACCACAACTAGTTTCTTTATTCGAAAGTCTTGTGTTAGTAAAATTTTAGATTCGTTGACTTTACGCATATTTTGTTCGACCTCTCTTCTTTAAATATGTATTGGAGATGCCTCGGCCGGCTGTATCTCCGATTAGAGAGAAGCTGTCTAACTCGAATCTCAAAATTCCACAGAGAGAGAAGACAAACAGAGTATGTAGTACAGCCTAGGTATTATATATTCGCCTGTGTTGGCTGCTCATACCCCCCTTTTCCAAATATGCCAAGACTCGGTAAAATGTGGCGTAATCTGTGGCTCAAGGTTATCAGACTGCCCCTCCATGAGACAACTTGACCCCCCGTCCATTTTCTACAAACCTAAATCTGCTGGGGAACAGAAGACTTCGACAACCAAAAAGGAGAAGCTCAGCGACGTTCGTCAATATGGCACCACTCACTTCTGGACAAAAGTCAACTCTTCGGCAATACATGGAGTTCACTGGTCAGAGTGAAAAGCAAGCTACAAAGGTGAGATGGTCCACACAACGGTCTGGAAGTAACGTGCTGATAGCACTTTCCTGCGCAGGCGCTCAAAGCTACAGGATGGAAGTTAGAACTAGCAGCCAACAGGTAAGGGAGTTCTGATCTTGGATTATACCATAATAGAAGCATGCAATCTTGGAAGTTGGGCCGCCTTAAAGAACCATTCATCAATAGTCTGCAACAATGAGACGGGTGTCTCCCAAGGAATACTTCTATTCATATCCGAACCGCAGTATGTATATTACTCTGCACATCTCACAAGACTCCTTGTAGGCTAATGTGCTACCTAATTATAGTCATTACCGACATCCGACCTTTATACAATGTGGATGTGGACGCGGTCTTGGTTGAGTTTTGGAATCACCGACGTCTTTCCGCAAAACATTATAAAGGCAGAACGTCGCACATAGGCACAGATAGAGCAAGGCCCTATGGCAAGCGGCCCGTATTCGCTTTTGAAGAGGGCGGGGATCGCGGATTATCTCGCCTCCACATTCTCGGTGATGGCGTTAGGTGCAATGTTATCGTAAGCGTTCGCAGACCAGAGGCGACGCTTGCTCCAGATTACTATTGGGAAGATCCATATCCCGGCGACATACACCCTCGACGTCCAATACCATCTGAATACTACTTGCCACTCTTTCTCCTGCAGGAGATTGGCGTGCGTCCCAAACTTGAAATTTCAAATCGTCAATATGTGACTGAGAGTGAGGACGGGACATCTGAAACGGCCGCTGACAGTAGAGCTGGGTCACTGCAATCATTATCACCTTCCGAAAGTCCTAAGCGCAGACACAGCTTAGAACTCTTCAAACTTCAGCTTCCACAACAGCGTCCTAGACTACCTTACAAGGATCAAATAGCGCTTGAAACCCAAGCTATGGATCAGGAAATGAAACTGCTACCAGCGCATACGAAGCGACCTATAATCCATAGGACTCTTTCAACCCCGCCACTTTCAAAATATAAACGATCCGCATGTCCTTCACCGCGTATTTTACGCATTGCCTTGCCCAAGCGCGATCCACATGGCATTCCCCTCAGCAAGAAGGCTGAGACCTATTTGCAACTCGAAAGTAAAGATATTGGTATGCAGTCGGATTGTACATCGCTACTCCAGAAACCGATGAAAGCTACAACATCTATTTTACTCCGTAGGAACCAGTCAGATGTGTCGCTTCAAAGGGTAGAAATTGTAGCGGAGACAATCACATGGCAACCAAGCACATCCTTTTCTGACAATTCATCAATTCAGGATGCCAGATCAACATACCATATTATTGATGCTAACCCAAGGACTACTAGTTACTTTGCGGATGGAAAAAGCGCATCCAGCTCCAAGGACAAAGAGGAGAAAGAGAAGTTGGCACAGCTCTTTGAAAATTATCGAGGTAAGGCTTGTATATCCAGATACTCTAATCTTAATGTTCAAGTCTAAGTTCAGGGCAGAGTCAACTGATGAGGAGGGTCAAATCAATGTTAATGGCTTGGTCAAATACTTTGAGGACATCGGCCTAGACCTTGAAAGTGTTGGTTTCCTTGTTCCGGTCGAAATAATACAAGCGCCTGCCATGGGAACCAGCACTAAAGATGGCTTTATCGATGGCTGGAAGGCTATTGGGTAATGGACTATTGTCTGCTACTGTTACTGATTGACTGACATATTACAGTGCAGATAATCTCTCGAAGCAAAAGGTTCACGTTGCCGGCCAGATCAAGAAACTCAGCACTGATACAGACCTACTCAAACGAGTCTACAGACATGCTTTTATCTTCGCTAAGGAAAAGGACCAGAAGGCGATACCACTTGAGACAGCGATCGTATTCTGGGGTTTATTGTTCAATGAGCCAAGCAAGCCCTGGATCACAAGCTCAACAAATTGGATCGACTTATGGATCGGATTCTTGAAAGCAAAATGGACCAAGAGTGTGAATAAAGACATGTGGAACCAGACTTTCGAATTCTTTCTGAAGACCTTGCAAGATGAAACACTGAGCTTTTGGAGCGAGGATGGTGCATGGCCTGGTGTTATAGATGACTTCGTTGCATATGCCAAAGAGAAGAGGGGAGATACAACAGAGAGCATGGAAACAGACTAGACTGGTGATTGAGGAATTTTAAATGGCAAGGCTGGGATTACTCTTGATCGCTTGAGCGAGCATTATATGGCGTCTACGGGATCGATCAACCGGGTTCATTGTGCCAAAACTTAATGAACATTATACAAAAACCCGAGCTTTATGGCGTGACGTCTCAAATTAATCTTCTATACCCAGGAAAACCCATTCGCCATGTAATCCCTATAATTCAAGCTTCTTATCCATGTTATTCCAAGGTACAGTCCCTTCAATTTTGCTTATACTCTCAAGAGTTCCATCGCCTAATTTCACGGAGCTGAACTTGACCATCCGTGGATCCAAACTCAGTGTCTGCCTGACCTTATCCTGTGTTTTGCTCGATGCATCGTATCTCATGACAAAGTAGTGGCCATCGGTGTAGAAAGTTTGATGCTTGTAGACCTTCTTGGGAAGACCGAATATACCCCAATTCTTGATCCCTCGAATGGCGCCGCCATCTTGGAGAATCAGCGCGCCTGCGGTCTTTGCGATTCTAAGCCACATTAGCGCCCAAATTCGGTTTCAATTGGCTATGAGACGCACTCCTTGACATCTTCGAGAGAGGACTTGACGGCTTTGTTCTTCCCTTGGGGAATGAACGGTCTGACCTGCGATGTTGTTAGATGGTTGATGGGTTACTTGATTGCGAAGGGCATGGTCTTACGACAGCGATCAGCTCATATAACATGGCTGACGCTAGCTATGCGTATTTCGATGTATTTCAAGAGTAGGTATGTTCTAGGTCGGTTTAGAATTAAATTCCCTGTCCAACTTCGGGGATAAGTTTTGCCGAGAGATGTGGAGACTGATTGTGAGATAAGAAAAAAAGTTCCAGATGTCTTGCGTTAACACATTCAGGTTTTTCTGCCGCACAATTGATAATTACGATTAGCTTTATAAATTTCGAACGGAGAGCAAAATGTCTAAACGTCCAGCAGAAGATTACGAGAACGGGGGGACGCCGTTGAAAGGCGGAGAACGAGAACAAAAGGCAGATGTACCAGATGAGGTGGGGGAATTCGAGGATGAGTTTGAGGACGAATTTGAGAGCGATGATGAGATTCTCGAGGCAGGAGTTGATGGGAGGCCAGATGCGGAGAGGGAAGCAGAGGAGAAAGCTGGTGAGGGGTTTCTTTGTTCTTCCATTCTTTTGGGGTCATATTTGCTAACAATACACAGATAATATGGATGTAGACCAGCAGACTTTCATCGTTGGGAGGAATAAGTTAGAGCCAGGGCAAACGATGTCCCCTGATCTTTCTACTTATGACATGTTACATCAATTATCAACAGAATGGCCCTGCCTCTCTTTCGACATCATCAAAGATGGCTTAGGTGATGATAGGTCAACTTACCCTGCTACGATGTATGCAGTTGCCGGAACTCAGGCTGATCCTTCTCGGGCGAAGGAAAACAAGTTGATGGTTTACAAATTCAGTGGTTTGAGTAGAGAGGAGCGAGAGCGTGATGAAGAGAGCGACTCTGACGACGATGAAGAAGATGCGGAGCCAATTTTGGAGCACAAGGCAATTCCCTTGTCCTCTACTACAAATCGCATACGAGCACACCAGACACCTGCCTCAGACTCGTCACGACCGCCTACCACTCTCACGGCTTCTTGGACGGAAGCAGGAGAAGTTCTAATCCACGACGTTACCCCTCATCTGACCTCATTCGACGTGCCAGGAACATTGATTACGCCGCAACAAAACAAGCCTCTTTCTACGTTGAGGATGCACAAGAGTGAAGGATATGGTCTCGACTGGTCTCCTCTCTTCTCTACCGGAAAGCTGATTACGGGTGATAATAATGGCACTATATACGTTACGACACGCACAGCAGGTGGCGGCTGGGCCACAGACTCGAGGCCCTTAACCGGACATACCGGATCCATCGAAGAACTGCAATGGAGCCCATCAGAGAAGAATGTTTTTGCATCTGCATCTAGTGATGGAGCCATCAAAATATGGGACGTCCGAAGTAAAAGTCGAACAGCAGCTCTCAGCATGCAAGTTAGCAATACAGATGTGAATGTTATGTCTTGGTCCCACCAAACTAACCATCTTCTGGCTTCTGGCGATGAAGACGGAGTTTGGGCGGTTTGGGACATGAGACAATGGAAGTCTAGCACGACCTCTGTAAAAGGCTCAAAGTCGAGTGCGGTGGCTTCCTTCAACCACCATAAAGAGCAGATTACAAGTATCGAGTGGCATCCTACGGACGACAGTATCATTGCAGTTGCTGCTGGTGATAATACTTTGACCCTGTGGGATTTAGCTGTAGAGCTCGACGATGAGGAAAGTAAGGATACTGGAGGCGTAGCTGATGTTCCACCTCAACTCCTGGTAAGTGGTTATGCTTCATTACATTCACCACATGAGTAAATACTGACTTAAGTGGCACAGTTTGTTCATTATATGGAGCAAGTGCGAGAAATGCACTGGCATCCACAGATTCCTGGCTGTGTGGTTAGTACTGGCAGTAGTGGAGGATTGGGCAAGTTCAACGTTTTCAAGACGATTAGTGTCTAAATCCACAAACTGACGCATTTTGAGCATTGTATTGGCATCTTATATACCCCCGTGTTGTTTTATTGGCGGTAAGGCGTCTGAGGTCTATTTAGCATAAAAGAACAAAGCATTGTTTGGAGTTTATGAGTCTTTGCTTCTTTCTTGCCTCATTATTTACAAGCATTAGTTGTTTTTTGCGAGTGCATATGGATAAGCCTTGAATTGTATGCTGTTCACCTCCGGATGTAAACTCCAGCAAATCGACTTTGAGAATTTCACCACTTATATTTCATTTGTTATCTCAATTGCGCACGAAGGAACCGCTGGTGTTTGAGATATTGCCACCGGCATGATGATCCACAAGGGAGCAACAGCTGAACAATTCCATTGCTGGTACAAAGTTATGGGCTTTAGCTGCGCTGTATCATGCTGCTGGATTGCGCGTTTATTCAAGGATATTGCATTTTTGACCTGCAATCGTCTAAAGAAACTGCGCGCACCGTTACCAGAATATCTTCCAAGGATATGAAAAACAGTGTATACAGCAGAATGAAATCTAATCCTGCAAGGCTGCGGTTCAATTCATAAATCGTGGGCAATATTCCAGTCTCACAAGCTCCTTCCACAAAAGTACATAGTGGAATCAAGAAACAGGTGAATCAAGACTTGTCCAAGTGGAAAATTTTAGTCACAAAACTGGTAGTCCAAACCTTTCAGGTGAAAACTTCCCCGGCTAGTTTTATGATTTGCTGATAGTCATATTATATGCTATCTCAGGACGAAGATCAGATGCGTAGTTGGAAGCTTGGGTCCAAAGTTCGGAGACGCCCACAGAACCAAGTCCTCCAGCATCGGTTCGCCCCGATTTGATCCAGCCCACAGATTTGCTGTCAAGATCTTCCGAAAATCAGTCCATTGGGCTGGAACAGAATACAAAAGTCCCTCATAATGAAGGGGAGTCCAGTTATTATTTCTTCTTTTTCTTCTCCTTTTTTTGTTTCAAAGGCTTCTATGCAGGACCGGGGAGTGTTCTATGCAGCCCGCCCATGCGAGTGCAGACACAGTTGCTGCTGGACAAAATCCTACCTTAACTGCGTCTAGACCAACACTGACTGACTGGTGATTACGTGAACACTCGAAAGGGCCTACAGTATAAAGCCAATGTTGCATTTTGCACTTCCCATTATGTAATCCGTCTACGCATCCTTCCGTCACTGTAAAAAATCAAACCAGTTGCGTGCCGTAATGTAAGTGTCGAATTTGCATGTTGTGGCGGAGAAGCGAAATTGACGGTTTCTTTTGCATGACTTGGTATCAAAAGCAAAAAAATATAGGCGAGCTGGGAATCCAGTCATGAAACGAGGTTGCACAGTATTTCTCCATATTTGCAGGGTCGTCCAGGCTTTTGAAAAGTTTTCCCCGGACCCGAATACAGCGATACATGGATAGGCTGCAGATCAGTGGTTCTAGTGGCAATAGGCCACCCTTGTTTGGTAATGCTTCATACTTACAGTACCTAACCAGGGCCTGTAAGTAAGCCTCAACCCACAAGAAACCATAAAAAAAATCAACGAAAAAGCAAGTTGAGCCTTAGTTCAATCTTGAAGTGGCATGGCGGGCCAGAATTGAATGGTGCTTGAATGCCCGTATGCTCGTTTGGAACCATTCATACTGGGCCATGGCTGAAAACCGCCAATACGCTGGCAGGCTGTATACCTTGTCAGAGCGCTCGTGACCATGTAAATTGCCTCGTTTGACATGCCTCGTGATTGGCTCAGAAATCTATCACAAGGGCCCATGTAAAGAAACCATTTCCCCGCAAATGAACATGGAAAGGTGCGGGTGCCCAATCTTTGACAAAGCTGGAATACTTTTTCGGCCCATAAGCCTCTTTCTCTTCCTCTCCTCTTCTCCACAGCTTGCTGTTCTGCTGCGTTCTCTCCATCGTATATCACGAGGAACCACATTCTACTAGCTATCGGTATCTTTTCACAATATTCCAAATGAGCGAGTGTCATCGCGTTCTGCAGTTTGTGGAGGAGTTCAAGACGCCTATTTAGTAGGACGGGCTAGAACATATCAGTCGACCATAGGAGGAACTCTCCATTTATGCTACACGTGAGCATGGTCTACATATATTGCGACCAGAAAACTACCCAGGAAACGTTCTCGTTCACTTTCTCCGCTGGCCCACCCCTTAAGCTCTGTTTCGAAAAACCGGCGTCGGCTCCGGCTCCAATCAATCGGCCATTCAAGCGTCGGCGAGCGCTGTCGGACGTGGATGGCGGTGGAAGCGAGGGGAGGAAGAAGAGACGTTTACGGCTACACCTTATCACTTCAAGGCTTAGTCGGCCGTTCTCCCAGCCCGCATCTAATATCGTCAACCGAGGCGTCTCCAAGAGAGTCGTATGGGGAAGGACGAGACCTGTCGGCCGAAATCTGTTGAGGAAGGCTGCGATAATGAATGCTGTGAGGCTACGAATGGATGCAGCGAGGACATTTATGCGTGAGGAGCAAGAGCGCAGGAGGGAGACAATGGCGCTGAGCGAAATCGTAGTGCAAAAGCCGAGATACCACGAGCTGCCTCCGTCACCGCTAGGCTTGTCGAACTATGATGCGCTGGATCTAGAGGACGATTTCTTTGATGATGATGATGGAGAATCCGAGAGAGGCTCATCCATATATAGTGATTTCAGCATCATGAATACATCTAGCTCTGAAGGAGATGGCTACGAGTATCTAGATGCCTTAGATGGGATCTCGCCAGACGACTTGCCGGACGCACCTCCTTCACCTCCCTTGGAAGACAACGTTGTTGAGATGTTGAGAGAAAAGGAAAGACAAGGCGATAGTTTCTTTGTACTGGGATAGCTGCCGACCTGGGTGGAGGGGGTTGGGAAAAATTGCATCGGCATCAGGATCAGAAAAAAAAAATTGCATGGAAATGGATCAATCATGGGGTGGCGACAAGGCGGCTATTGTATTATGATTGCTGGAGTTTGGCTGCGCGGTCTGCTGCAATATCACACATTGCCTTGTAGTGGTGTAAATCATTCTGTACAACTGATGTAATCTCAAAGACCTTCTTACCTTTATGCCTTCCGTTCTCTCTGCATTCATATCACCTCGAGCAATCCTCGCACATATATTCTCCATGATGACTGGGCGTGATCTTCCATTAACAAAAACTCTGATAGTCGTCAGTAGCTAGACCTTTTGCTTCTAAATAAAATGTGACTAATCTTCTCTAGCCAACAGAGAAAACGAATTGCAGCATTGCAAGACCCAAACGCTCTCCTACTTCTAGTATCCTAGACCTCACTTTCAGGGCGATAGCCAAGGCCAGCCTTAGAAGCTTCAGCCATGGAGGCTTTTTATTCCACAGCTGATAATATAAAACCAGACAGGCTCGGAAATTGAGTAAAAAGAGAAGCGAGGAGGGAGAAGAATGGCGAGTTGCTTCGGCATTCAAGAAGAAGATAGCTTGCACTTAATGACTTGCAATGCCGCAGACATATATCTCATAGTCCTGATATAGTAGGAAGGAGTGAGGTTCCATACACATAAATTAAACCAGGGAATTTCGTTTCGTATTCCTCATTCAGTCTTCTCAGTTCAGCAGCTTCATCCTCTCCACCAGTATTCAATTGTGCTTGCTCTGCTTGTGATTGTGCACTCTCCACTTTCTTCGCACCGAGTCTCGGGTGGGCTCCCAAGATCGTATCTAGCCATTCTGTGTCACTCGTAGAAGCGCTCTCTAATAGTTTTGTCAATTGATTCCCCACAGCCTTGATAAGATCGTTGTAAGATCCAAAGGAATCGGTTTGGAGGAGTTCGACGGAGAGTGTGTGCAAGGCTGCGCTAGGCTCGAAGAGGGTATCCAGAATCGCAGCACGATCAACGGTGGAGAGAGCTGGCACGCTGCTAATTGATGGTAGCTGAGAGGTGGGCATGGTTTCACATTCAGTATAAACAATATAACTTTTTCTCTATAGTGCCTCGCGGGGTTCTTGATGACGACGATAAGATTCTGATATGAATGACAGCCTTGTGACCCACTTCTCCGAAGCTAGTCCTAGAAATCCTTAGCGCCCATCAAAATATCAAGTCCAGAGAATCGCGTTGAAGCTGCTCACATTCAATCGAGAGGATTTGTCCAGGTCAAAACCAAAATGCTGTGCTCAAGTAAGTCGCAGGAGTATCCCTATCTATAGTTCGCTGTAATAATTTGAACGGCAGTTTCTGGTGAGGCGCCACAGTATCCTGTTGCATCTTCAAAGTCAGGTAAGACAGCTTGATGGTATACTCTACGCGAACAACCCAACTGATGTGACTTAGGAAATGTCTATGAGAAGCGACTGATTGAGGCGTACATTACTGAGAATCATAAGGATCCTGTAAATGGAGAGGATCTTGAGATCTCGGACTTGATTGAACTCAAATCTTCTCGAATTGTTGCTCCACGACCTCCAACGCTCACATCGATTCCCTCCCTCCTCACGACCTTGCAGAACGAATGGGATGCATTAGCACTGGAATCATTCACCATCCGACAACAATTACAGCAGACTCGACAAGAGCTGACGACCGCTTTATATCAACACGATGCCGCCATCCGAGTTATAACTCGGTTGACCAAGGAAAGAGATGAGGCTCGAGAAGCACTGTCGAAGGTTTCCATAGGTGCTGGCGCGGTAGGCGGTGATGATGCCATGCAAATAGATAATCAAGGACTTCCAGAAGATCTTGCAGCCAAGGTGGATGCAGCCCAAGAGAGGTGAGTTCTGCATGCTCTCGTATCATTCTGACAATATCTAACGTATAACAGACTCACTAAAAGTCGTCGAAAACGCCCTGTCCCAGAAGGCTGGGCGACTACTGAGACTATTGAGAAGTTTGCTGACGGCGTTGTTGCCTCGGAGCCACTCTATCCTGGTGCTGCCTCAATCGCTCTTAATGAAGCCGGCCAACTGGCAATCATTGGAGGCTCTGATGGAATCGCTGGTGTTTACTCCATCGCAGAAAATAAAGTGCAACAGTCATTCAAGGCTGGAGGAGCTGTCACGGACACTGTGTGGTTTGGCGATACCCCAGTTGTTTCCACATCCTCGGGAACCGTGAAAGTATTCGGAGAGTCAGAAGTGACCTTTAAATCCCATGCTGGCAGTATAAATGCTTTGGCTCTTCATCCTACTGGCGATATCCTTGCTTCCGTTGGTGTAGATAAAAGTTTCGTGTTCTATGACCTTCTAAGCGGAAAGGCTATAACACAAATATATACCGATTCAGGTAATTACTTCCTTGTCTATCGGCTGGATTGAAAATACTAACATAAGGTCAGAGCTCACTACCGCAGCTTTCCACCCCGATGGGCCTTACTTTGCAGCTGGTGGTATAGATGGCCAGATCAAACTTTTCCATGTCAAGACAGGAGAAAGCGCTGCTAATTTTGACATCGATGGGCCAATCCAGGACATTGCATTCTCTGAGAATGGTATCTGGATTGCAGCTGTTGCAAAGGGCTCTAATAGCGTGGTCATTTTTGACCTACGGAAGGAGGGCAAGGCTGCTCAAGTGAAGGTGCTAGAAATCGGCGGACAGGTCGACAGCATTCGATGGGATTACTCAGGTCAATACCTTGCCGCTGCTGGTCCGGGAGGCTTGACTATTTCTCAGTATACGAAATCCTCGAAATCGTGGTCAGATGTCATCAGCTTAGCTGTACCCGCCACTGCTATCGCGTGGGGACCTCAAGCTAGCAGCTTGATAACTGTCAATCAAGACGGAATTGTTTCGAAATTAGGATGAAGACATGGAGTTTGGTCTACGAATGGCATGGATGCTAGTAAAGCAAAGCCCGGGTAACCTTTTTTAGGCATGTATTTGTAGAAAATAATAAATTCAGAGTACGAGGGATACCCTTGCCTCAGAAATAGTCATGTGAGTATATTTCTGAGAAATAGGGTACCTGCCTAGGTGTGCTAGAACGTTAGGCTCTCTTGTCTCTCACAAAGAGATATTTTTATTACTTTCATGTTAGGCAAATCGTACCAGCAGTCGGCGAGAACAGGGGTGGCTGGTACCCTTGATATGTAGCAAATCGCCTCCACATTCCCACTACTTATCGCATCAAGTTCACTACCCACGTTATCCTCGAAAATTCTAGATCTCGAAAAATTCCAATATGATTCATAGAATTTTTTATTGTTTGGAAAGGCACTTCTAGCGGTCTCTGGTGAAGAAGTGTCTGGCATCTTACAATAGTGATACCAGATCACGTCCTTGTGCTGGCTACACTTGCCTAATCAGGGGTTCTGTCATCATTTCCGCAACTCCCCAAATAACATACAGTGGGCTTTGTCTTCTACAACAATATTTTCGCCACGACGGCTGCAACAGCGCCACCATATCTGTTCGAGTACATAGGATCAGTCTCATGCGGAGTAGGATATAAAGCAATCTGTCTGCGAGTTTCTTAGAAGAACGTGCTTGTGATGGACGGGTTAGAGCCTCAGCGCCAGAAGGTACGTCGTCGTGAATAAGGTTGGTCTGCACTCAAGAACTAATGAAAACTACTCAATCAGAGATCTTACGCGGAAATGTCTCGACAAGTTACAATTTCACCCTCTCCAGTGCTTCTCCAAAACCCTCCCTCTTCAGCCTCGTTCTTTTCACCTTCAAGGACCAACACGCCGCCTTTGCGAAGGCGGCGTCTTTCACACCCGCACAACCCGCCACAAATCCAACGAAGTTCAGAAAACATGTCTGAAAGATCTCGCCAGACCCGTCCACAATTGCAACACCGAGCTTCTCAGACACTAACGATCGATCTGACCGACGATACCGAAGATCCACCCATCATCATACGGCCCCGTGCAAGAAATATAGGAGGAATGTCGCGTACACGACCACAACTTGGAAGAAGTGATGCCCAAGCTTTAAATGTAATCGATCTTACAGACGACAACGATGCTGCCCTAGATGAGCCAGAAGTGGAGGTCATGTCATCTCGTCAACTGCCACGGCCTGTCCCAGCTCCACGGAGTCGTTCTCCTGGCCTCTTCGTATCTCCGGCACCACAAGAGAGCAATCGGCTAAGGGGCATCTTTGACAGGCTTCCAAACCTTCCAAGGCTTTCTCTCTTCGGTCCCGGTGGGCCCGAAACTCGTAACGTTCAAGCGAGTCAAGCAGGACGCGATGACGAGATATTTCATTATCATGGTAATAATCAGGGGGTTCTTGCAGGTTTTGCTGCGGCAATGGTCTTCGAGCATGAATTTGCTTTACTTGGTGGACAACAGATGATGCCTGGGCAGCTGGACTATCAACATCAAGCATTCGCAAATCGGAAACCCGACCATATCGCCCCCGAGGCAGCTAAGGCTGGCTTTACACGATCCCCAACAGAAAGCGATACCATAATATGCCCGAGTTGTGAAGAGGAGTTGGTTCACTACAAGGATGAAGAAGCGCAGCCAATCGTAAAGAAAGGAGGCAAGACACCCAGCAAGAAGGAGAGAGAAGAACATCCGTTCTGGGTGGTGCGAGAATGCGGCCATGTAAGTAGTTGCAGCCGAGGACCTTGATTTACCGATGAGCCCCTGCTGATCCGCTTTCTACTTAGGTCTATTGCAACAGATGCTACCAGTACAGAGTCCCCAACAGAAATAACCCTTTCAAGGCTTCCTTCAAGGAAATTCCACCCAAAAGTGGCCGAAAACAAGCCCGCATAGGATGTGCTGTGGAGGACTGCGAATCCGATGTCCAAACCAAGGACAGATGGGTCGGTGTATTTCTCTGAGCAAGAAGGTATCCCAGGTGTCGAGCTATCGAGTTTCTCAAAACGCCATATGCATTGGCTCTCTACACCTCATCTCGTCTCGCCACCACCCAGGCGGTACTATCAACAAGATTTCTTTGACGGCATAAGCATGGCATGGTATGGTATAGTCTAGCATGGAGTTACTGGTCTGCATGGAAGTTATGATCATGCATATTCTTTTACTTTATGGCACTGGAGTTTTATGAATTTGGGGAGTGTTACTCATCATGATACCAAGGTATTTTTCCGCACTTCCCGTTTGTATTGTTGTATAGCATAAGAGCCAAGTTTGCCCAACTCTTGCTTGAACACGGTGATTTATGAGTGGCATCAATCCTTTAATTCTAGGATGTCTAGATTCTTTACTTGCTCAACCAGTAGTTAGCATCTAACAGCTTCAGCATATGTTTGCGTGCTGCAGCCGATCCTGATTACCTGATTCGTGTACAGCATTATACTGGTTTTAGTCATTAATAATGTACATGGGTGGGGGACTCTTACCTGTATGTGTAAAAGATTGTGAACTATTGGCAAATGGAAAGATGGCTCTAGAGAGCACATGGGGATAGGAAAACCTTCTATGACGAGGAAGCGGTTTGATATACCCTTGCTTATCTCCATATGAAGGTTTGACTAGTCAGAGTAAAAAAATTCCAGCCAAACGGGGAGCGCTCGCGCCTTCAGTTTGTTCATAACGATGTCTCTAAGTTCGCAAAGCCTGGCATGACGAGAGTTAGCGTTAAAGAGTGGGTGTCTGGCAAAATCCTTCCCTCATAACTAAGCCTTGTTGCTTCGGAACTTCTTGGTTCGGATAACTTTGCAAGATGCCAATTGTGCCTTTATTTTAGCTTATCCACGCGTAATTTCCTCCAGTACTTCAAATTTGTATTTGGAGAACACTTTCCTCTCGTGCAAGCTCCAAGCCTCGCCGTTGATACAAAGCCTGCTAAGGAGACTGCAGGCTTCGATCCTGCTCATTTGATTTAAGTAGCTCTGCTCATGTACGTGCTTCTGGTCTTGATCCTTATGGTAGCTGGGTTATGATTTACATGGCAATTCTATACCTAAATAACCCGTCGGAAGCGGTAATATACTGTGTGGAAGTAGATATAAAATGGAAAGAATTCATGAATGTCTTCATCGCCAGAAATCCATTACGCAGTCCATTTTAAATGACTTTTCGACACGGCCATCTTGGAACAGGGCATAGCGATTGAGTCACGAATATTTGTAAATAACTGTATATTTAGCATTGATTCAGTCCTATTTGGATGACAGGTTGGACTCTTTTCTGTGAATTTGCGCTTCCTCAACTTTCAGAAAGACGTAGGGATTCTGTAATTGGAAGTGTTTGCACACAATTCTCCACATGAATTCTAGGTCGTGCAACTAAACCCATCAGGAAAAATAAGTTCCACGCAAGATGATCGCGTAAGGGAGCATCTTTATTTCCTTAGTTGCTATTATACTGAACTGGCTACTTGCTGTTTATAATTGATTTTTATTATGGGTGAAGCTGGGGTAGGGGAGGCTGAGATTGAGAATAGTTGGAATATTGTCATTTGTGGATGCGAAATCAGGTATGGTGCGTATTACCCAGGTAGAACAGTCACAACAATGCCTCAAATTGGCCATATTTAAGCCGATTCACCACTGCAGGTTCATACGCAACATACTTCTTCTACCTCACATCATCGGACTGGAACTATTTATAAACATTCATCAGGTATGACAAATTTTGCCACCCCAAAATACAGTTACGACCTGCATGTATGGCCATACCAGCTAATTACTTCACAGTCTCATAAGCCATACTGGCAGATCTTCAACTGTCACCCATCACAGCCGCTTCCGCACCAAAACACTTCGAAGCATCATATTAACAATCCGCTTTTCACATAAAAGGCAGTCCAATATGAAGATGCCTCGATGGCTTGACAGGATTACCACGCCCTTTATTGTGGGAGTTATTCTACTTGTCTTTAGCTCTCTTCTCTTCAAATGGTAGTTTGACACATACCTCGGAGCCGGGCGACAAGATTGTACGATATGGGCTAGAAGCTGGGAAGGACGCTAAGATACTTGAAGCTTCTGTAGACACAAGTTGATCGGGTATGAGATCTTCCGCTGTGTAAGAGCGTCACTGATCTCACTCTTGTACAGGCTGCACGGGACAAGAGCATGCGAGCAACTATGGAGGTATATTTTTGTGTGAAGGAATAGATATGAAGAGCCGAGATGGATATCTGAGAAGTGGCTGGGTGCTGCATGGATTTCCTTTAATGCAAGACTTTCTCGAACTTGCGCAATTGTCTTTCAGTTGAATGTGGATATGAATGCATGTTGATAGCAAGCCCCTGAAAATCATCGCGTAATTTGTTTGCCAAGACTACGACGCGTGACAGCTGGAAGACGGATCTCTGACTCAAAGTGTCTATATTCGTGTCAGGCTTAGACAAGCCTTCAGAGCAATGGGATTGCCCTTGGTCATTGAACAGGACAATCACTATTGTTAAGTCCTAAATTAATAGCCCAGCACGGCACAGAACCAGCGAAATATTACCATGCTAGACCCTTTTTGTGCAACGAGACGAGCTGACGTTAAAATAAATTTCTTCAATGGCGTACTAGACCATGTGATCCTTTATATTATGGTTTCTGTATCAAGGGAACTTGCTTCAAGGATAGGAGGTGGTTGACAAGTCGGCCAGGGGCTGGCTTTGCAAGACCTCGTGAAAGCTCCAAGGTATATGCTACCATATGGCTCTCCTACTTCCGCAAAGGCCAGAGTTATCTGCGGATGTAAAAAGAATAGTCACGCTTTCCTCTTTGTTACTAAATTTGAAACATTCGAGCTGAAGGGCATGTACTCTTGAGATATAAAGAGGATTAGTTAGAGTAGTGATCAGAGTTCCGCGCAGCTTTGTGGTTTCAAGCAGGACATGACCGCTGCGAACGAATAGTGGAATATGTGGAGAATCCGATATCGTGTCTTGCGTGTTGGAGCCTGAGTTTCCGCGATCAGAAGAGGATTATTGGGGTTTGCTGAGGGTCTGTGGTTTGAGCCAGAGGAAGATGTGCACGGAAGATATCGGCATGTAGTAATGCTTCGCTAACGGTGAGGAGTAAAGACAGTAACCACTACATATTCTCAAGTATGCCTGAAATTTTCTGCGTTAACCTTTCGCGCTTGCTTTCTGTAAAGGGATTATGACATGAGGTAAAACACTCTCATTATCACTTTTTCCACAAGTCTAGGGTCACCATCTGATATCGGCCTGGCTATAGAAGCTCAATAGATGTTCAAGAGGGATATGAAATTGAAAGTGCAGAACATTTGAGTGAAATAAGATTTATTGTGTATCTGGTGGTAAAGTCTCCTTCATTTCCTCAAAGCCGTCATTCCCTTTGCCTGGACCGCCCACAAATTTCATGACCCAGTTCCTAACCTTTGAGATCTTTTCTAGTTGCGGGTGAAGGGTGCTGGTGGAGACAAAGTCTGAGGCTTTGTAGTACGTAACCAGGTCTGTCTTATCGATTCTGTTTCTGTATAGCAAATATATTTTTGTTAAGTTCTTCCTTAGACTTTGTCCATAGACCTTGCCTTGAAAGCTGTCCAGTGCCACATTCTGAACTAAAATCACATCTTGAGGTCTTAATCTGGTGAGAGTGCTTCTTAGATCGTTATGTGGAGAATTGGTTGAGGATAGCCAGAAATTGATACCGAATCCAGACTTCGTCTCGTCTCCAACAAGTATCTCAACCAAGTCAACATTTGCTCCCCTTCGAGTCCTAATAGGCCGCGGGGCTGGGATAGAAATTATACCAATAATCAAATCAACCGTCAGAGTTTGCGGATATATTGAGCTGAGATATGCAGCATTGGGAATACTTATGAGGTTAGCCAGATGTGCTGCAATTGGAAGGTCTGAGGGTCGAGAAGTTGAGTCCTGAGGAGAATCAATCGACGATTGAGTTGTGCGATATGAAGACTCGTTGGTAGATGAATTGCTAGTCACTGACAATGGACCAAGCTGAGAAGAGGCGATATCTTCATGAACAGCATATGACCGTTCATAGAATTGTGATAAATATTGTTCTGCTGATTCAATGCTTGCCCGGCTTTGGCTTAAAATTTGGGACATTTCTTCAATAAATGAATCGGTAGTAAAGAATGATGCCCCTACGTATTCTTCCTGCCAACCATTATTCTGTGACTGTCCAGTCGTGAGATGCTGCCTTTCGAGAGGGATATATCTCCATGCTGGAAGATATGTTGAGATAACCGCGGCCGGTGTATTTACGATGGCGCCCTCGGCCTTCTCATGGACTAAAAATCGAGAGAAGGGCTCCGTGAAGTTTTCCAGCAAGCCAGAGTGTTTCCAGTCCAGCGAAGCCGACAATGGCGCTCCAGTAAAGAGCAGCACTCTTGAAGGCATCTCTCCTCATCGGAGCCGCTTAAGACGACATTGGCATGTAGGGCTGCAACACGAGCATTTCCCAAGGGGCCCTAGCTAAGTGCGAAATTCAGCGAGATTGGGGCTCGGCCGTCGGATTTAAGAAAGTAAAATATCAATCTTCAAATCTGCCTGCGCGATGGAGGTTAGTGTTGACGCGTCAGCTGCGTGGTGAAGATAGGGTATAAAGTTGAAAATGCCTGTTCCTCAAGCATCTGCCGGCACATACGTATCAAGGAGCACAATGAGAATGGATTCTTGAGCCACCGGTATATCTCTCTTTCGTCCCTCTGTGCTTCCCGAGTAGTGTTCCACGCCAAGAGGGTTGGCGGAGTATCTTTCTCGCGCAACTTTCCGATCAGATAAGGGATCGGCAAATGAGGACGGATCTGATTATTTTCGGATACGGAATAAAAAAGAGTAGGCAAGCTTCGACGACCCGCTACGCTAGCACACAAGACGGAGAGATTCTCCACAATCGTCATGAGTTATAAGGACTTGGCACACCCAGCAAGGGGAACTGTCCCTTCCACAAAACAGAAAATGGCTGGCACGTTGAAATCCTTTCTCGTTTCTGCGAAGCAGACCATTTCCGGGGCGTCAACACCTGCGCCGAGTACGCCAGGCGAGAATACCCCGATCGACAAACTGTTTCCCAAGGTCAACCCGAAAGTTGATGGCGACGACTGCGACCACGATTGCGAATCTTGTCATGTCAATTACCCAAAAGGCTTCAAGATAGACGAGGATGATTTACTATATGGATACGTCAAGGGTTGGAGTACGCATATTCTGGTGGCAACAGGCAAGACAGACTGGGTACGGGATGTCGCAGACGAAAAAGGGAGCGTCATGGAAGCTATTGGAAAGAAGGCAGATGTTAAGCCGAACAATGGAGTAAGTTTGGAGCTTTATTCGAGACAATATGAGAAAAGTCGTTAATGATTTTAAAGAAACTTATGCTATCTGCCTCGAATATCCCGACACCTAATCATTCTTCCGACTATTCTGAGCCTACAACAGTTTTGCTTCTTCCCGCATTTGTCATAATAGAGAATGTCACGCCTGGTTCAGTAAATTCTCTGGTAGCAGAATTTATCAACAAAGGGCCTACAAACAGCACACCCTTAGGACCAATCTCCATACCTACCTCTCTTTCAGATCCCCTTCCCACCGCAGACCAACTCATATCTCGGCCGAGTCCCCACCGGGCACTGATCCTTCTGTGTTCACAAAAGACTCGTGACGCAAGATGTGGGCAGTCCGCGCCTCTGTTACGGAAAGAATTAGAACGACATCTTCGCCCGCTAGGACTTTACCGCGATCTCGACGACGAGCGACCGGGAGGTGTAGGAATATATTTTATATCGCATGTGGGAGGACATAAATACTCAGCAAACTTAATGATATATAGAAGAGCAAATGCTTTTGGTTTAGACGATCTAGAGAGAGCGAAAGAAGGAGATGCTTTCCCTGCGCCATCGAAATATGTGGTCAGCGAGGCGCCACAAGAAGGCGCCGCGCAGTGTATGTGGATTGCGAGAGTCGTGCCACAAGATTGCGAGAACATTGTAAAGTATACGGTGCTTCAAGGCAAGCTGGTGAAACCCGAACGGCAATTGAGGGGAGGGTTCGATAGACAAAAAGGCCTCTTCAGCTGGTAGGGCGAGGTTAGGCGGACGGATAGATTTATAGACCAAGATACCTCACGAACAAAGATTTTAGAAAGGCTGCTGCTGTCCTAGGATCCCAGTGGATTCTTCCAAATCCATAGCCTAGCGAGCCTGCTGAGTTTCGCTATTGTATTAGCTCGAATGTGGGATTCAGGACCAGATTCGCAGAGGGGCATGGAAGATCCAGATTCTCCTATGTATTTTTACACCGGGAAGATAAGTACCTGGTTGCTGCAATTCTGTTGTGTCATTTTCTCAGTAATTACTTCGGATTGAATCGTCCTAAAAAGCCCTTTTGTTAGCCACATCTCTTCTTGCATTACCTGCGTGGTTTTGTGAACACCATGTACTTTCAAAATTGAGCCTTATTCCTTTTTGTTGACTATACACAACGGTTACCGTGTCAAAGCATTTCAGACGAGGCCATATTCCGAGTCATGTAACCCCACTATAGCTCTGGATGTTGGTTTCCGTGCTACCCCACATCGCGGGGTATCTGCCTAGGTACATAGCGGCTGCTGTTGAGGGTCATCGTGGGATAGGAAAAGATCTTCCAAATTATAAATAGGAGTTTCTTGGTTGTCATTATGTTTTGAGCATTTGGTTATTTCTTCCATATAAGTAGTTATGGGAGTGGGAGACTTTCCGCTGCGGGATAAGATCGCTGTCGTAACAGGCGGCGGAAGCGGCATTAATCTTTCATTTGTCAAGTTCGCAGTCCAGCAAGGTGCCCGCGTGATTGTGGCTGACTTGAAGCTCACGGAAGATGGAGAGAAGTTCATGAAAGGGGAAGGAGCCAAGGCAGCCATCTTCACTAAATGCGATGTTGTGAAACGTGCCGACCTCGAGAATCTCATCACGGTTTCTGAGAAGGAATTTGGGGATGTGCCGGACATCTATATTGCGGGAGCTGGAGTTTTTGACCCAGTATGTATATTTATTGGGCGGAATCTGGAAGAACACTGATGAAATAGGCTTGGTCGAACTTTTGGGATGATACCGAAGGCGATGAGTATAAGCAACTGAATATCAACGTTCATCATCCCATCAAGCTTTCAAGGATAGCTATCAAAGCTTTGCTGAGAAAGAACAAGAAAGGAGTAATCTTAGTTGTTGCATCATTAGCTGGGTTTCAAGGAACTTATTCTGCCCCATTATATTGCGCCTCAAAGCATGCAGTTATCGGATTCGTGCGATCAATGGCTCCAATGGACGATATGGAAGGGATCAAAATCACTGCGGTGGCTCCAGGGTAAGTTGATAGCTTTTTTTTCTCACTTGTTTGCTTACGGACTAGATTGGTTCGCACTCCTCTGTGGACCGATTACCCGGAGAAAATGAAGCAGTTCGGGTATACCATGGAGAACACCATCACCGCCGATGACGTGGCGAAGATAATGATTGATCTTGTTACTAATGGCGAGTATGGAGGTGGAACGACTTTGGAGTGCTCTTCAGTTGGCTTCAGGTCCTTGGGAACTTGGAATATTCCTGAACCGGACTCGAATGGGACGGCTGTTCCTCCAGAAGTCATAGCAAGAAACGTAGCTCCGATCAAAGCTTTGCTGGCCAAGGAACGTAGTGTTTTATGAGAAACTATATATTCATATCAATTTTTTGGCCCTTTATTTTGAAGCAGATATTTCTTCTGTCAATCTTCTTATAATCGTCCCTAGAAACCTGTCTCCTCCGGCTAGAACTGATTTGCAGAGCTATGAACATATATGAATCAAGATCTCATCTTTTCATGTAAAAAAGTACCTCTCGATTTATTCAGCATATCTTGAACTTCGGCGAGTTGCGTATATGAATTACGCCTTGCGAATTTTGAGTTCAACAGCGGCCGTCAGTCACGATGCGCCATAAAAAGTCTGAAATTCTTCAGGAGCTCTTGGTGCTACCGCCGAAAGCTCCGAAATTGCCCCCATTCGGGTTTTACGGACTCGGTGAACGATGTGCAACAAACATTCTGCTCGCCTTCTCATTTGCTACAATCAAATATTCACTCTAAGAGAGATGATTTTGTCGCACTTCGGCGCCGAAGGTCGAAAAGTCGCCGTTTGCTTGTACGCATTCTGATTCGGTGGTGAGTTTTTTTGTTGCATCTTCTACACCGAACCGGAGAAAGTCGCCGGTGGTATGAGGCCGCCGAACTGGCGATTCAAAGCATTCATCTCTTGTACTATTGGAGAGGATGGGTTTTATTCTATGTCATGAGTTGCCGATACCTAGAACAATTGCCGGTTCATAGGTTAGACTTTGGTAAGGGCGAACTCTGTTGCATTTTTACAAGTCGCCGGTGTACCGGGCACTTAATTTAGCCTTTGGTATTTACGTAGAACACAGAAGCCTATATATTGTCGGCAGCACAAACATTAGCCAATCCGTGTGCTGTGATTAGAAGAATGGTTCTATTGCAGTTCGATAACAACGGCCGACGGCTCGAACCTATTGATATCTCTTCATGACATGATTTTCTATTTAATCGTATGGATTGGTGAGATAATACTGGATTAGCCTCGGCTTTTGGGAGTGTATGGCCTGCTTTAATGACAAGTCGGTGATGCCTTTGATTGGAAGTATCTCATAGCTACGCCGTTTTCTGAATGCATTTGTTACCAAACCTCGACGAATTTCACGTTCGGGGTTGTTTTTCAGCTATGAGAAGTTGGAATCATTTTTCAGAAGAGCCCTTGAGCCTAGGGAATAAGAATGACAGAGAGTCCGAGCCTGTTGATGAGCATTTTGAATCCTTGCATCTTCAAGGTATCCAAAGGGACAACTCTGGTAACCCCAGCTTGGATGTCATTGTAACCAATTTCTAGTTTGGCTCGAAAGTTGATTTATCAGACCAATTGTCACGGAAGATATCAAGATCGGCTTCTTCGGAGCACTTCATCTAGTTAATATGGACCCAAATTTTCTATCGAACATCTGTAAAAGCTGCTCCACAAGCTAACGTTGTAGCCAGCCAAAAATCATGAAAGGATATCCCCATCAATTTTAAAGTAATACTAAAGAAAAGTAATAAGCTCCCTCACCTCAACCGTAGCCGTCCATACTCTCTGCAGCCCTGAGTGCATTGAAATATCCGAGTATGGTCCTAACCGAGAGCTACAATAGTTCTTCCGCATAAAGCGATCCTTACGCGCTCAAGTGCCTACTGGCCCACTATTGACTAAAGAAATAAATATGTCAAGTACGAAACTTGAAATCTCACTAGATCATGGAATTTCCGATGGTGGGATGGATTTTTCATGCGCTAGTACCCATCGAGTGGTGAAGAGCTTCCTAATCGAAATATCTTGACCACCGGTTTAAATATCCTAGGCACGAGATCAGCATCATGCGGGTAGATAGGCCATGAGGTTTGAGAGAAAGCTGAGAGAAGCATATAAAGCAAATATAAGATCCTGATCAAGGTGCGTTTGAACCGCTTTCCTTGTCTTCTATCCTTATTAGACTGTCCTCGTAGCTTCACTTCAAAACCCACAGAGCAAATGCTTGTTGCTTGTTATAATACCACAAGTTCAAAGAAAGACTTAAATTTATGAAGAAAGAAAGGAATCCTCGTCGGCCAACTCTCTCGACATTGGGCTTAGGTTATCTCAATCGCTAACTTGTTTCGATCAATTGTTCGGCTGAGAAATATCATTGGCTTGGCAAGGCTGACCTGGTTGAGAGCCACAGTCGCGGGTCTACAAAGTTAGGAATATTGAAAGCCTCGGATAGTTGACTACATGTTTTCGAGCATTTTTTTAATAAAAAACTTATTTTTTTAATTTAATTGATAGAATATCTCTGTGCAGACATGAAGTCTGAAACTGTTGAAGACAATGGGGATACCATCAAAATAATACCAAAGTAATTTAAGTTTTATGCATGGATGCCTTAGCCGTAGAGGCGATCAATTAGGGAGAGTAAGGCTGAGTATATATTTGGGCTGGATGAGTTGTTTACCTTATGCTTCTAAATTTTCGACAAACTACTATCTATAAAGGAGCTTCATCTAGATAGTGCCGGTCAGTGCATATTACAGTGCGCTTCAGATATCTCAATTGCAGATCAGTTCTAAAATTTGCGTCTTCCCCGGCAATTTGTAAATATGTCAGCTACCCTAACTGCTGAAGATCCGATGATAGAGAAGATCAAGGATATAGATCTTGACAGCAACAAAGTCAGTCCTTCCCTGGAAGCCAAGCTGCAATTATGTTACTATACCTAGACTAACATAATAACTGCATAGGACCAATCTTCGCCCAAGGCTCCAAGTCTAAGGCCACTGAAGACACCACTCCTTACTCCGTCAGAGTCGTCAATTCCTCCCCCAGCACGCGAAGTTAGTCCTGAGCAGCAAGCAAAGTATGACACTGTATTGAAAACGGTTAAAACGTGGAAGGAAGTACCAGCCAAAGATGGGCTTGGGGGAGCGATTACTGAAGACGAAATTATGTGGTTGACAAAAGAGTGTATATTCCGATATCTGAGGGCTACAAAATGGGTCACAGGAGAGGCCGAGAAGAGGTTGCTGGGTACGCTTACTTGGAGGAGAGAGTTCGGGGTTGCAGGGCTCACAGGAGATCACATCTCTCCTGAGAATGAGACTGGAAAGCAACTCATTCTTGGATACGACATTGCTGCTCGGCCATGTCATTACTTGAACCCTGGTAGACAAAATACAGATCCAAGCCACCGTCAAGTAGAGCATTTGGTGTTCATGCTAGAGCGAGTTATTGAGATAGGAGTGCCAGGCCAAGAGACATTGGCTCTGTTGATTAATTTCAAGTCAAGCAAATCTCGCTCAAATACAGCGCCGGGAATTGGTATGGCAAGAGAGGTCCTGAATATTCTTCAGACACATTATCCAGAGCGTCTTGGAAGAGCTTTGATCATTAATAGTATTGCTCGCTGGTTCTAAGATAAAACCCATGCTAACTATTTATAGTCCCATGGATTGTTTCTGGATTCTTCAAACTAATTACACCATTCATTGACCCCTTAACTCGAGAGAAGTTGAAGTTCAATGGTGACATGCGGCAACATGTTCCTCCGCAACAGCTCTGGACAGAGTTCCAAGGAGATTTGGAGTTCGACTATGACCACGAGACTTACTGGCCAGCGCTGCTCAAAATATGTGAGGAGAAACGTGCCAAGGCCAAGGAGCGTTGGATGAAAGGAGGCAAGCAGTATGGCGAGAGCGAGTTCTACATCAAAGGTGGAGATCTTCTAAGTATTGGTGGAGGTCAGGTAGAAGCCATGAATGGAGATGCAAAGCCTGCGGAAGCTTCTCAACCAGCACTCGAGAATGGCCATAAAGCTACGGAAGCTGAAATCCCTGTGCAGGTCACTGGCAATCAGCCGAGTGAAAAACAAGAGGTTGCTGCCATCATGCCGCCTGCTGCGCTTACGAGGGAAGGAGACCGGCCTTAATCTATTTCACTCTGGTCTTTTCAAAGTTAGTGTGAGAATTGGGAGAAAGATAGATTGCATTCTGTGCCATAGAAACTTGATAGATTACTAAATTAAATGTCTAATAGAAACAATAAAAAGCCTACGCCAACGCAGATGAAGAAAACTTGTAATAACTCCCTTTTCATTTTGTGCTTTAGAATATTAGCGCTGGCGATATTCTAACATCAAATATTATGTCATCTGATTCTTGAGTCTTAAATTGTGAAGATTGAGAGATATTGTGACTTTGGCTCCAGATTACTTCGCTTGAAATTCAGCCATCACCGACCTCACACCTCACGCCTATACCACGACCACCAACACCACGCCTTTTATACCCCGCAAATGAGGATATATTCTACGTTCAGAATATATTTCACTACATAGACAAGCAAATGGCGTCTCAGCCCGCGAAGGCGCCGTTGGGCACACAACCACCACAACCCCAGCGCAACTCTCCATCCGGCCTTAAATACCCCACGAACGGAAAGACCATATACCATCGCCCCTTAAATCGCAGCTTAAAGCAAGAGCTCAGCCAGGCCAGCTTCGCGTATCTGTTTGGAGAGATGGTGAGCTATGCGCAAAAGCGGGTAACTGGTATTCAGGATCTGGAAAAACGGTTCGCGCGACCCAAACACTCTGTTCTCAGGCCAAAGGGCACATTTCGCATGATTTACGGATGTCTAACAGTTCGATAGACTAAATGCACAAGGCCACCCTATCGGTCTAAAACTCCTCGACCTCCTCCTCTTTCGTGAACCACCACGTACCCAAACGCGCCCACAGCACATTATCGCCCTCCTCCAATTCATCACTACAACAATGTGGAAGCATCTCTTCTCGCGGCCTGCAGACTCCCTCGAGAAGTCCTCAAACCCAGAAACGCCGGATGAGTACATGATCTCCGACAACGAGCCGCTGGTCAACCAATATATTAGCGTTCCGAGAGAGATGAATCAGCTGAATTGCGCCGCATTTGTGGCGGGGATCATTGAGGGTGTGTGTGATGGAGCGGGATTTCCAGCGAACGTTACAGCGCATAGTGTTGGGAAGGGAGAGGAGGGCGAGCTGTGGCCTGGGAAGACGGTTTTCTTGGTCAAGTTTCAGCCGGAAGTTGTGGAGAGAGAACAATATTTGGGGAAAGGGTAAGATAAGAAGAGCAAAGGAAAAGGGGATAAAGGAAAGTGAATGAGATATGGCAATGCATTTGGGTGGCGTTCACTTGGGCATTTAGAGGAGCTTAGAAACGGAGTTCTGGTGATATCACAGAGCAGGGACGGGAACGCTTTCAAGTATCAAGATAATTTTGATAGGGTATCCCCCAAATCCATTCTATGACCATACAACTTCTGATGAGTCTACCATGGTATAACTAGATGTACGGAAGGGTATTATTTGACGCCAACTATCGCTTAAAAGCCCCATGCAGGTACCTCTACCGTGTTTTTGCTCGTTCTTTATTTACCTAGGCAGTCCCCCACCACTCTGGCTAACCTCTGCCTTCGACATGCCTAAGTAGTACTCTTCAAGCCATAATGGGATATTCAAGGCAAGTATGCCTCTTGTCCCATTATGCAATACTCCTCCGTTGTAAGTATTCAATGCTCACTACAAGGCATCGGAGACAAAACCTCATCGTGGCATTGACTTGGATCCTGTTTTCCAGGTCACTCCAGGGCGGTTGTTCTCCGGGCCTTTCTTCATTAAGTCCGCCAGTCCCAGGTCCTTCCAAGCGGGTTCTTTCGTTTTCTGTGTAGCCCTTTGAATGCCAAACGCAGCGTGCTGGTCTGGTACTACGTCATCTTCATCCTCTGGATTCAATGGCTGATTGTGAGGCGGCACGTAGATCTCGTCGTCAGGTAACTTGTCTTTGCAGAAGTCCTCGAAAAGGTCCGCATCCCGAGGGCGGTTGAAGTGGATGTAGGTGTAGCTAGAATCTTTCGACTAGATAGAGAAATCAGAACTAAGTTCAGAAAGTGAAGGAAAGCTAGAGGCTCACCATTCTCGTCTTGCAAGGCTGTCCAATGACGCGATAGATGGTCAATATCTGGATGTCGAATTGTAGCAAAGCGAGAAGCGCAGTGAAGCGACACTTGGCTTAGCACAGATAAAACAGACAAGATCTACCTTGTTCACTTCCTCAACTCTATACACTTGCAACAGTCGCAAGAGGCGTTCAGTTCGCAGACAAATATTGAACAAGATGCCTCAACAGCCATCATGCATGTGTTGTGCCCTTGGCATCCCACATCAAAAGGATCGCGCTTGCAAGCTCTTTATCTTATCACAAGCGAAGGCCTTGCGTCTTGCGGAGAGAAAGGATCAGCGAATCACCATCTACCGTAAGACCCATAAGATCAGTCAGCATGGCCAAGGACTCCCGGAGCATCCAACCAATGAGACCAACCTTTTACTTAGCGAGGTGGACCGCACACTGAAGAATTGGAGCGACCAGGTCACAATTCTCGGCCAAGATAAACCCTACGAGCGCAATTTCTACCACGCCTTTCTCCGAGTTCACGAAGACGCCATTCAATCCCCATTTCCAAAGGAATCTCTTGACCTTTTCGAGTCGATCTACGGTCCTGTCCACGTAGGTGCTCCCTCGCCACGCCATCCAATGCTCACCAAACCCTATACTGCGAAGATTATGCAACGACAGTGATATTGCCATTGAATGAATCCGAAGCTAACTCCAGGATTAGAAGAACTTTGAGTCCCTCTCCGTCAAGGAATCTTCCGACCAATAATCATGTCTCACGAGTCTGTTTGGAATTCCCGCCCTAGAACCTATGGCAAGGGGGCACGCGCTTGGTACGTCTTTTTCCACTACGTTGGGCTGGTGGAGAAGGGGGAGGGAAGAGGAGGAAGAAAGGGATAAAGCTGCCAACCGTTCTGAGGTTGTGCGAGCACTCATAACGCTCTGCAGATTGGTTGACACCAATCTGTGGAGAAGGATGAATGAGATTGTGGATAAGAAGAACACATTTATTTCTGAGACACGCATACTAACTTGCTGCTTCTACAGCCGTGTCTGCACTCACAAGGCTGGTCTTATCCGCAAATATGGTCTCAACATCTGCCGTCAATGCTTCCGTGAGAAGGCAGCCGATATTGGATTCGTCAAGGTACACTGCATTTGGCTGCTCACCCACTATCCCGTACTGACACACCACAGCACCGTTAATGCACCACATCGAACGTTTCCTGGCATGTAGATGGTGGGACGATGGATTTTCATACATGGCATGGAGTTTATGGGATGGTTGATTAGGAGATCTTTGCTGGCGGAAGGCTGATTTTGCTATCTGCGGCTCAGAGGCTTCTCGTTTCGTTGATTTGATTTGGGTTGAGGCTTAATGACTAGTCTGCAATACCACTTCCACTCCGAATCTCAACCTAAATGGTCTCATAAGGCTTCTTTGATATGTTTGAGACTGTACTGCCGAACATATGTGATGGAGAAGTGAAATGCCACTGATATCTGAGTTACGAAGTGGTTTACTTTCAAACCGAATTTGGTCTGTTCGCAGCAGCGGAAGATTTATCACCAAGATATGCATCCCTCAAATTTTGTTGCAACGTTCTTTTAGTCTTCGTCACGACACATCTGGGTACCTTCCCTTCCTAAATTTCCCATCGTTCCAGGTCTTATAACTGTAACCGTAATGGATGGTTGATGACCTGTAGTTCTTTAACAGTTGTTTATGATCGCGGCAGATATCTCACGGCCCATGGATTCTGATAGTGATAATGATCTAGTGACTCTCTGTAGTCAATGGTTAAGGAGTGGTCATAGTTCCTTGGTTTGTACATAATTCCGTATGCGTTCTTGCTGTCAAATTGATCCTCTGAATGTTTCATCTTACCATTCCAGTCTTTCCAATCAAACATCTTGTCTACCTATCTAGCAGTTATCTGCAGTTGCCTTCACCGAACATTTTCTTCAAGAATACATGTAGTATTCGACGACAGTGCTAAGCTGAACGCGACCACCATTCTCGTTTTGACAAAGAAGGCGATGGGAATCAATAGTTTACTCTTTGCCTAAGGAATGAACATTGCTGGTTTATATCATCACTTTAAACTGTAGTTCGCTGGCGCGGACCAGTGTTAGCGTGGAAGGAACTCTTCCTGGCACAGGTGTTCCTTGGCTAGTGATGTTGTTCATATCTTTTGTTTTCCTTCCATCTCACCAATTCTTTACAAGTGTGTTTACTCAGGTCTTTATTGCTCTGCGTATCAGTGTTATCAAACATACATACTAGCAAAATTCTCCCAGTTACCCCATGAAAATCAGGCAAAATGCCAATATATGTCACTCCTCCATGCCAACATGCTCATTCTCCACAGTCAGAGACCACAGAGGCACTGGGGTGCCATTTGCTTCTCCGAGCAGCCCACCTTCCAGTTGGTTTTCTACTTGGACGTGTCCATGTGCAAAATATCGTTGGATGTATTGTTCTCTACCGAAGAGTTTCTGCACAAAGAAGTCTGGGAACTGAGCACGGCAGTGTGGACAATTTTGTCGAAAAGCTCCAATTCCTGGAACAACTTCACGGAGCCAGTGCTTCAAGCATTCAGCTCCAAGAACTTGCTTACAGCAGATGATCAGTTGAATTGGTGTGTCTTCGTTCATATCCATGAGACATATTGGGCATTGTGTATCTTGCTCTAGTTCAGTTTTATCCTACAAGCAATTAGTATTCATTCTTTACACCCACATACTCTCTATCTTTCTGATGATAATGTAAGTTGGGATTTATCTATCTGGATTTCCTTCAAGAAAGATAGGAATGAAAGAGATGGAACGCACCATCTCCACAAAACCAATCAATGCTCGAGCATTTAGGGTTCTCCTCCTCAGAACAGCCAATCTATCTGCCATCATAAGACCCAGGAATACCTTCGTTCCATATCCCAAGCTGCGAATATAGACAGTGTTATCCTTGTATTCTCCGAATCGTCCTGGAGCATTACACTCTATCCTGCCGTAGTGAAACTCATATCTTTGTTCAAATAACCTCAAAGTTCTCATGATATAGTTGATATCATTTAAATGATCTCTCTCCGGTATTATTTGAAGCCCAATATATCCGTACCGGTTCTACAAAGGTTCTGTCAGCCATAGATAAGCTTCCAAGGAGTTTTAACATGACCACCATTGATGCAATAATGTAGATCCAAGAAGGGATGAAGACATGATGCAGATGTGCGGCGACATCATAGTGTGGATATTCAAGCATACCTGCATGAATCGTCCCCACTCCTCCAGGAGCTGAGCAACGATATCTTTGACATAACTTCCAAATAGGTTCTGAAGAAGCGTTCCTTCCCATGGGGTAAGGTATCTGATACTGGCTAGATCATTTGGCATTCCATACCACGCTTTCCCAAGATTTCGAACTTCTTGTGTCCAACCTGGGAAAAGAGGTTGACCAGTCTAGAAAGTGTTAGCGCATATTGCTCTTGGCAAGGGGTAGCGAGCATTCTCGCTTAGGGAACATACAACTGGAGACCACTCTAGACTGAATTGCACAGTCATCTGCAGTCGCCTCAGTCAGTCATGCAAAATTCACTTCAAGGGTAGAAGATAATGCTGACAGGAATAGGTGTTGTACAAAGTGGCCTGGCTTGTTGAAAGTTTGGATGAGGGACAAAACCTTCATTTCGAATCAATATGTCAGCAAGCTCTGCCTCCTTAGTTGAGAGCTGGAGCAAGCCACCGCGTTTTCTAACCCATTCAATATGAAGATGCCATATCCGCTGCCCTGGAATCAAGATCTGTGTTTGTGCATGAAAGGCGAGTGAGATATGGTCGGCTGACCACCCACTGCAGTGGGCAAAGCTTAAGAGCAGAGCCATTTGAGAAGTAGAAAGGAACACCTGGTCTCCTATCTCCAAGGTAACTCCGTTGCAGAACTTTTCAACGGTGCGAGGGGATCTTCTGGGCGTTATTGTACTTTGGGTCAACATTTCGGAGAGTTGTGCTTTGTGAATGTAGTCCGGTAGGAGGGACCTTTTCTTGCTTTAATATATGCAAGGCAACTTGTGAGTCAATAACATGAATAAATAGTTGGCTCTTGTTGAAGACGGAATTCAATTTTCTGATATTTGGGTCTGACTCAAGGCCAATCTTTGCTTACGTCTGTCCTTCTGTTCACTTGTGGCTTGCTATCTGGATAAGCTGCTATATCTTGCCTGATTACTCCTAATGCTCATTATTTAACATTTGCTCCCTTATACATATAAAATATAAAAATGGATTTGCCTAATCTGGAAGTTATGTTTATAAAGTAAATTATATAGTTATGTTCATTATCATTGCTGCTTTAAGAGACTTTAGGACCTTTCGATGCAGCATGCTACATTTCTGTTCCAAAAATATGGGTAATTTATAAGCTATTTTCTCATGTCATAATCTGCAAATGCGGGAAATGGTTACTTACTAATTTCTGAACCGTTTCTTCTAACTAGAAGACAGGCTAGTTGGACCTGGGCATCCTTTGTCCCGCGCTTTGGGCCATTATGGCTTACTTGACATGAACTTGACATTAGGATAGCACTTCCGATTCGAATTGTGTTACAGAATGATGCGCCTAGAGGTAGTTTAAAAATGGCTACCAGGTACACTGCAATATTCTGGCATCTAAGCCTCTCTATCTTCTAGGTGAGTCAAACCTAGGTGGCTTTGGATACGATCTCTATTGAGGTACGGCGGCAGCTAATCCTAGGTAACGCCACCAACCTATTTCCTGTCCAGCACAGGATCTGTCGCTCTCGGACTATGACTTCCCTGTTGGGGGTAGCGTTTTACAACTACACCATTGGACCATAGCAAACAACCCCTTGAGGCGTTCAAATTTGTCGCTAATGTAGTTTATATAAGACTTAAATCTAACCTCAACCCCCCTTGGCTGATTCAAGTGTAACAAGGAGGTAGAGGTGAATATTATTCACCTTTCTCAAAGCCATTGTGGTTCGGCTTCATGGTTCTTCCATTTTTTTCTGTTCACTATCATTACACGACTCAGTCTTTAGACCAACATAAATATTTCGAGAGCATTGGGGTTAAATAGATCCCAGGCTCTTGCGTAAACCGCTTGGAAGCAAGCTTCAATCTACAACACTCGGCTAGTCTTGAATGTCAGGTTTCCGAAATAACATCTCGACCTCATATTCACCTTCAAACATATAATCTTGAGGTACTACACGTTTTCAAGCCTGCTTGTATCATTTTTTTCTCCATCCTATGAACCTCAAGCTCGTCTACACTTGACAACCTAACTCTTTATTTGCCAGCGTGCGGCTAACTTCTAAAAGTCACTGGGAAGGGATCTGCACGATACATGGACATTTGAAACACTATAACAAATAATATAGAGAGTTTGACTCTTTGAATATATTGCGCCATGTCGAGTCGCGATTTCAATTTCTACAGCAAATATACTGACGAGCAACTCAAACGCCTTCTTATAAACCGCCACTTCAAAAAAAACGGAGGGCGGTAACAAGAAGCACAGAATTCAAAAACTGCTGGATGATGACAAGTGTAAGCTTCATCTTGGAATACCTTTGGACGAGGTTGACTTCAGCCTTCGGGGCCAACTGGGCGACAATACAACCGGCAGAGACTTGAGGAATGAAGCCAGGAACCAAAAACTCTCTACCCAAGGACTGAACAAAGACCTGCTAGAGCGTTTGACATCTCATCAATCCTCTAATCCCGAAGCTATAGAGGAGGAACGGCATCTCGAGCACTTAGACGATGAGAATGATCCGGAAGGTTATAAACGGGAGGAATGAATCCAAACTAAGTATCGGCGTTTGGTGAACGAGAGTATCAAACAAAGCAACGAGGATATTGAGCATTTTCGTAAATCACGGGATGAAGCCCAGCTGAGACTTGCTAGAGCAGTGAAACGCAAAATACGGAAGGAGAATGCTCTTTGGAAGGAGAGAGATGCAGAGGTGTTAGATCTAAAGACCGGGCTTTGGCGCAAGCAATCGCAGCATCAATCTAACTAGAATTCCAACAAATCATCTGCCGACAAAGAGATTAGCCAAAAGTCTTAGCCTTTAGCTAACCTAGCAGTAGGCCGGCCTCACCGCTTTTTTTCTTGATAGTTCATACAGTCTAACCTGTGGTGTAGAACGTCAAGACAAACCGGTCATCTTCAAGTCAATTCAAGCCATCTCACTATCACGGACCAGAAGGAGGAAAGCACGAGCAATTAGTAGGCCATAAATTAAAGCAATTATACTAGTCTTGGTTTCTAACTATCGATCTAGGCTGCCAGAGATGCTGCGTACTCTAATGCATCCCAATTATCTACTCCCATCCAACCCGCCGACTCGCAACATGACATACAGTCCGCCAATCGACACGGCCACGCAAATAGAGGAACATTGCTGAGTTCGCCTTATGGACAAAGGAGTGGATCTTCCGAGGTTTCTCACGAGAAGCGGAAGGCTGATGACTCTCTCAGCAAGGAGGTAATGGGTGAACCAAAGAAGTTATACAAAGAAACAGGCGCAAAGGCATATAAGTGTGACGATAGGTTGGCCTGCTCCATGACCTTTGCATCAGCTGAAGAGTTGAGGAGCCACGAGAAGACTGTTTGTCACTTTTGCTGGCAAAAATTCCCACCAGACAACGGTAGCGGGCTTTTTCAGCACTTGGTTCAACGCTGCTAAAAATGTCATGCATACTTTGAAACGGAGCTCTTCCGTTTCTCACATAAATGCTGAGGCAACGGGGGCTTGTTATATGGATAAGGAGCGACAAGGGACGAAATGTTGCTACTTTGCGCGAGGGATGCGTTCCATTTCCATTTCTCGTGTCTTCATTCTTTTTCCATGCCTGGGACACTATTGTGGTTGGGAGCCTACTTGTAGAGACCATACGCATCCTCATCATATCGCAGTCAGGTTTCATTCTACAAGAACATACGTGGTTTATTGCCATTTTGCAGACTTGACAGACATGATCTGAATAAGTTTGGAACTTAGAGACTCTCTAGATATGATGATATGGACTCAACTAGTTCTTTTAATTCACATAGTACACTGCTTCCGTTACGGTAGATTACAATAATAAACTCCCAGTAGAATGGGATATAGTTTATATGAAATTTATTTTATTAATCTTCGTGACATATTCCCTAGTTCCAGACGTATGCACATGTCATTACCAGAGCACACCGCTTAATTCGTAGACACTGATATATCCCACCATTACTACCGCATACCAGAACACAACCTTTCAAACGCCAATTTCATATGCTATAACATCATCACCAAGCCGCGGCATCATGGTCAAATCGCACCAACTCCTTTCCAGCGTCTTCTACATCCTTTTTGGCCTTCATCCGCATGTAAAAGATCGGACAGTCTTTACTGCTACAAATGACTTCACAATGCATACTTCCCTGACATCTCTGACACTGCGTCCATAATCTTGCAAACCTGATTTCTAGGTCTGAGACTTTGTTGAGTGTTTTCTGGTATAGCTCACCGACTCTAGGTGCGCAGTCAGAGCAGACTGCTCCACTGCTCTCTTCGCTGCCTCGGAGAGGCTTCTTACAGCCCATGCAGGTGAAAGTCTTCTTGGTGAACTTCATCAAGCCACCAACGGATGGAGCAGCTACTGAAATGGAGCGTGTGTGGTCACCTGCCAACAATGAATTCGCTTTTGTTTCACCCAGTATCGGCTCGAAAATTCTGCCTAAAGGCTTAGCTAGTTGATTATCGAGATAGTATTTGGTATCGACTGGAAGGTTGTTTTCAAGCACAAAGATAGGGTCTTCGGAGCGCTCGAAGTTCTTCGCTCCGGCGGAACCCTTGATTATTACATACGCTACTCGATCACCAAGGGTCGGCGCCGAACCAGCGTCACGTTTCCTCATTCGAGCAGCAAGCTCTACATGAGCTTGTTTATCCTTGTAATCTTCATTGGTTTTTGTCAATGCCTTCGTGATAACGAGCTTGGACATATCGATTTTGTTCTGGAGAAGATCCGAGATAGTATCCTTGACGTAGCTAGAAGATATTAGTGGATTGTAGAAATGGAGAAAACGATAACTTACTCCTGAGCGCCTTGGACATCCTGATCAATAAGGATCATCCTGAGGACCGTCTCAATTACGTTCTGCACAAGTCGGCAATTGTCTCTTCGGACAGTTTCGATACCCTTAGTGTCCATCTTGTCGTACTTGTTTGGGTTCGTCCAATAGAGACCGGCATATCGCTTCTTGTTGATGAGTAAGTATGGGAAGTAGACCTTCTCGAACTCTAGCTTGATGGGTTTGACAAATTTGGAAGATACATATGCGGCTGCCTCTTCGCCTAGTTTCATAGCCTCTGGCAGTTCCTTGGTTCCAAACTTTACCATGACTGAATCAGTATCGCCATAGATAACCTGAGCATCATGAGTGTACCCATTAGCAATGGTGTATTTAGACTCGACTTCACTTTTTGTCCGTTCAATCATTTGCCGCCCATAAGCTGTTGTACTACTGGCAATCGCCAAACAAGGCACTTTGCCATTCGACGCACCTGTAAGTCCGTACACACTGTTGGCACTGATCTTCAAAGCCAATTGACGACCATTCAACACAGCTTTCTTGAAAGGATCAGTCTCTACAGCTAGTTCTCGTTTTGCTTGTTTTCTAGCAGTGAGCAACTCTTCGAGAATTTGCGTTAAGAGCCCTTTTCGCTGCTTCGCCGTACAAAACAGATCACCATTCGGGGTAACGATGTAGTCTTCATCCTTCTTTAATTTGAGTTTCTCAACCGCTTCCTTCTTGAGCATGGTTGTATAACAAAGGTTGTGGGCCTGAATGATACTCGGATACAGAGATGCGAAATCAAGGGTCGCAATAGGAACATCGTAATATCCTCTTGTAGGCTCGATAACAGTTGCACCTTCGTACTGTCCGTCATCTCCACTTGAATTAGGCAAATTTGGGATAACCAAGTTCTGTTCCCGAGTTTTCCGGAAGAGTTGGCTGATGAACTTTACTTGTTGGCCCCTGGCGAGAAGGAAATTGAATGGCACACCTG
The DNA here is from genome assembly GCA_021307315.1 of Bisporella sp. PMI_857. Taxonomy (NCBI): domain Eukaryota; kingdom Fungi; phylum Ascomycota; class Leotiomycetes; order Helotiales; family Helotiaceae; genus Bisporella; species Bisporella sp. PMI_857. The sequence goes on from JAJSPD010000007.1 coordinate 200,170, forward strand.
TGACTCTGGACATTTCCGTGTAATTTTCTAGACAAGAGAGTTTGTCCATCAGCCGTTGAGGCAACCATGCATCCTTGAGACAGTAAACTGCCAGTCTTCGCCTAGATTCTGGAGTGCCATTGAAAAGCTCTGTAATCATTGTGTGGTGCACGTCTTCCTTTTGCTCTCCGAGAAACTGAGCGCAAACGGAGTTCAGAGTATAACTTCTCAGTTGATGATCACGTTGTACTAGTTGAAGCAAATCTAGCTGCAATCTTCCATTGGTGTTGGTTGCCTTTGTGTCTCGATTGCCCATCTGTTTGCTAGAGAAATTGGTCGCTTTTGCTTCAGATCTCACATTCTTGAGACGAGTCCATTGTTCAAATCCAGTTACTTTTAAGTGCTTCGCCCGATCCAAAAGATATGGAAAATCGAAGTTGCATATGTTGTAGCCAATTATAACGTCTGGATCGATCTCTTGAATAAATTTGCTCCAATGTTTCAACATCTCCTCTTCACGATCAAATTCAAGGACTTGTGTGGCAGTTATTGTGCTTGTTGTATCGAGACAAAATACATTTTTGACGAAGGGCACCTTCTCTCCGTATTTCGTCACAACATTGGCAATTTGAATGACTGGGTCCATGTTTGCTTCTGGAAAAATTCCTTTCCGACCGGCGCACTCGATATCAAAGGATAATATTCGTAAAGGAGCCATTTTAGCCCATTCTCCTTCTGGTTTGTGTGCAATTAAGTCACGATAGGAGATTTCCGCCTCGATCTGACAATTTGACTGGTGCATGTCGTCCCGAATTAAGGTGTATGCCTTCGCAGGCGCCTCTACCCAAGACATTCCAGAGATCTGTTTTCGTTAGCGGTGATAAGGCTCAAAGTAGGATTTGGCCCATTACTAACACCAAGATCTACCATGAACCGCAGGATGTATTGGATATTGTCGAACGTCATAATACCCTCTTCGCCACCTGCCCACATCCCCTTCCAGTTCGCACCACCCTTGGATTCTAATTTGGATCGCAGCTTGCTGATATGTTTAGGATCCGTGACCGTGATCTTTATATATGGATTGGACTGATTTCCTGCAAAGCCATACAGGTTTTCTCTCATGACCACTTGCACAGAGTGTATAACTGGGGCATAGTTCCCGATTTGAGCCTCGAGGTAGGCTTTATATGCGTTGCAGTCTTTAGGTGTAAAACTGACAGGAGCTGCAACATAGAGGTAATGAAGAAAGTCTTTGACATGTAACATCACAGAGTGACCAGCCTGAATGAATTAGTATAAGATTGCTGTCGGGCCGGGATTGACTAACCTCTGTAACACCGAATAGCTTGACCGCAGGTTGTCCATTAAGCGTCCCTTCTTCAACTTCAATTTGCTGGAATACAAGCTTCTCCGTGCTGGGATCTAATCTCCCTAAATGAGGTCGTCCCCAAGTTTGGCTCTTCTCAGAATTGCTCTCCTTTAATTCGGCTATGTCCTGCGTCATCTTCTCCAGCTCAAACTCGAACTGGCTGGGTTGACTCGAGTTGAATTTCCCTTTGGCGCCATTTTGGCTACTCTTAAACCTTGCTGCTGGTGAAGAGATAGGTTCAAGTTTCCTCTTCTTCGTTGAGGAGGTGGGGGAGGAAAGCAGATTGCGACGGGTATTGGACGTATCTCCAAGGATACGCTTCTGGGGGATTCTTACAGTCGCCATCTTTAAGAGATGAAAAGGTCCACGACAGGAATCAAAGGAGCGTGATTCTGCTTTGTACACCAGAGGGGACAGAGGAGGGAATATTTCGTGTACCGTTCGCGTCATACAAACAGGGGTATGAACGCGACGTGACAGAATAATTTGCAGGGGTAGCTGTAGCTGAGCATTAAATTGATTTTCCCCCCTTCTTCACATCTTCATACGGTAATCAAACAACATTTGCAATGCATAAATATGTGTGACATCTCAAGAGAGTGGTTAAGGGAATTATGAACTGTAGCATATGGCTAAATGGATGTCCAAACCACTGACGTGGTGTCAAATTCCCGCCGCCTGTGCTTTCTAAATATGTATCCTCTCAAGTTCTCTAAAATTATTGTTGCAGAGGAAGAATTTAGAATAGGTGCAATCCCTTGAAATATCAACAATACTTATGAGAACGCAGCTTTGTGCTATGGCTTGAAAATACCTGTATAGATTATTGGCAGACTATTTTATGTGGAGTTGGAAGAAGCTTGATTAAAACCAGATACTCTTTACTCCACTGTTCGCATTTTGATTCTTTACGCGAAGATTACATTTCGGTCTAGAGTTTTTATTTGCCCTACTCTAAATTCCCGATGGAATAGCTGGGGAGTGATCAAAAAGCTGACGAATACTTGAGAATATTTTCTCTTCATAACTGACAAACTGGTTTGAGGTGATCCACAATTTGCCTGACAAAATGAGCACCGCCACATCATTTGATTTTCTGCAGTGATTGCCTGGCAAAGAGTCATAGTGTTGATGAAGAAAGTCAGCACCTGTTGAACACAAGAGTCAGAAGATTTTGATTCTGTAATAAATATAATAAATATCGCGATTTGGGGTTAAAACGCTTGAAACAATCAAAACCTGTTGCATGCTGTGGCGACCCCAAGTTATCGCTTAGCTGTAAATATCTTGTTTCAGATCTGGGCTATTTTCAACCTCACCTCCTCAAGTTGCGTGTCGTGGTGCCAACACTGGGGCAGTGCGGAACGTCCACAATATTTGCCCCATCTCTTGCGTGCCTGAGAGAGCCTCACGCATTGCAAATACGAAATCAGAGCTGGATCCAAGGAAACAGATTCCACTGAGTCTCCAAAATACTTGTTGATTTCTGTCGCCGCGTTTTGAACTGCTTTCCTGCGAGTCGCCATTCGTTTCCAACTCACACTGTCGCATCTACAAAATAAATCCATCTACGCACGCTTTCAGAGAATCTGAAGCATACATCTCCATAATGGCCGCCAATGATTATTATAACTCGCATCCGCAACAATCACATTCTCAATATCAAGCGCACAATCCTTACCAATCGCAAGGTCTTAACACCCATGAGCATACCGATCCCTCACCTGTCTCCTCGATACAACCCCAACCATTCACTTTCGATGGTCCATTCGACGATCATGTTTATCCTATGAAAGGGAATAGTTCGCATATTGCGGACAGCAGTTCTACATTAGGAGCGAATGGGAGATATTATGGAGCAGGTGGACGGCAGGAATCGCAGAATTCGTTTGCGGATGACATACCACTGAGGGATCATCCGCAGGTGCCTTCAAAAGACACCACTACGGATCATGTTTATGATGCACCGACCAGCGCTGCGCAACCACATATATTGGAAGAGGGAAGAAAACGGCGGAGTGGCCTGGGAGGTTTCATGAAGTCGTCGAAGAAGAGAATCCCATGGGTTGTTTACGTTTTTACGCTGGTGCAGAGCATTGTATTTATTGTGGAGATTGTGAAAAATGGTATGTTTGCACAGTCCCTTACTTACGAGATGTACGCTAATCAAAACAACAAGCCCAACTAACGGGCTCGCCGATCGAAATCCATCCCTCCTTCAATCCTATGATTGGGCCTTCCCCATGGGTTTTGATCAATATGGGAGCTAGATACGTACCATGTATGCATAATGTCGATGAGATCCAAGGTAGCACAACTGCCATCAGTTGGGGATGTCCGAATACGACTGACTCAAACGTTGCTGAGTGTTCTCTCAGCGAGCTATGCGGCTTCAATGGGGTGCCAAATCCTAACTGCACAGGTGAAGTGTGCTCGGGAAAAACAGACCAGAAGCCTGAGCCTAATCAATGGTTCCGATTCATTGTGCCCATATTTCTCCATGCTGGGATAATCCATATCGGTTTCAACATGCTCCTACAGCTTACGCTAGGCCGTGAAATGGAAATTGCCATTGGCCCTATCCGCTTCTTCCTTGTGTACATATCTGCTGGAATATTCGGGTTCGTGCTTGGGGGAAATTTTGCAGCGAGTGGAATCGCCTCGACTGGTGCATCCGGGTCTCTGTTCGGGATTCTTGCTCTTACCCTACTCGATCTTCTCTATACATGGGGCGAAAGGCGCAGCCCATGGAAGGACCTGGCATTCATTGCGTTGGACGTCATAATCTCATTTGTTCTCGGCCTGCTTCCCGGCCTTGACAACTTTTCACACATTGGCGGTTTTCTTATGGGGTTGGTACTCGGCATTTGCATTCTTCACTCTCCAAACGCGCTTCGTAAACGGATAGATCAAGACGAGCCTCCATATCATACTGTAAGACCGGGTGTTGCCAACGAGGACGTGACTAGCTTTGCCAAATCTTTTGCAAAGTCCCCTCTTGGATTCTTCAAGGGACGTAAGCCTGCGTGGTGGGCGTGGTGGCTAGTTCGAGCTGTAAGCTTGGTAGTGGTTTTTATCGTCTTCATACTTCTGCTTAACAATTTCTACGTGACGAGGTCGAAGTGTAGTTGGTGTAAATACTTGAGTTGCATTGTAAGTAATTCTTTTCTCTGCATCTTGACAAGTCCATATATATACTAACATGCATAGGATGTAAATGGCTGGTGCGAAATCGGTAATATCAAAATTACAAATCCGGATTCGAAAAACTCAACGAGTACCACGGCTAAGAGAAGTGTCTTTGACACATGGGAAATGATGGCGCAATTATACGATGCCTAATTCAGTAGGACAGGATGGATGTTTTGAGGTGGATGAATGATATGCATAGCGACGGCGTTTATAATGTGACATCCCATATCAGACTGACGACGCAGATATGACCAAGCTTGAGTATCAAACGCCAGCTAGATACCATTCGGTTAAAGTAATTCAGTGTTTTTCAATTGTTCTACTCGTGTCTACACCGTCTATGATAGAACCCTAGTCATCGGAAGATAAGTTTTATTCCTTCCCATCCCCTTTGAATGACCATGACGCTTGACAAACTTACTCAGCTATTATGTCATGAATATATCGACGACCTGGATACTTGGCATCCAATGTACATGTTTCATCTTAGGCTGACATCAGACTGGCATTTGCCAGGCTGATTATCATTAGACAGGGGTCATTTTCAGCCTTCTACGGCTCCACAGCTGCCCAGCCTCGTGTTGAGAACAAAAAAAAAAAGTAGTTCACCGAAATTCACAAAGCTACTTGTATCATAAGCTCTTCCTTTAATGAAACTTCCACGACCAGAAACTTCGATCTTTTAATTATTTAGAATCTTGGTTGTGCTTATATTCATTAGCCTAAATTTCGATAGATTGCAATTCTCTCTATATAATCTACAATTGCACGTAACCATTCGCTCGAGCAAGACCTGCATACACTCTGATCACAACATAATCCGGAGCTCACCATGGGGAAGGAAAAGGGATCAAAAGATGGCTCTTTCAAGAAAGAGAAGAAGCCAAAGCGGATTCGGCCTGAAAAGCCGACTCAGGCTACTCCTATAGTAAAACCTACTCCGTTTGTCAAGCAGCCTGTTCACGCCAAATGGCCTTCGTTGTTCAAGCGCCATTTGGGCCTGATCGAGTCACAAATCCGAGTATATGATCGATTAATGCAAAGTATGCGTGCCGAGATGAACTCAATGCCCGACGAACAAAGAGGCAGATGGGAAAGAGGTGAGGAGGGGCACTGGCAGACTCTGTGCGGCATGATGAGCAGAGGTAGACAGCTTCTAATCGATGCGCGCATAGCTGGAACTGGTATTGTAGGTTGCATATACTTCTATCTAATAACTTTTAAGTAACGCGCATGTAGCTACCGCCAGAGTTATTGAAGGAGAAGAAGAGTCTTGGTCCAATGTTTCAAGAATCTGCTGCTTTTCAAGCATTCCAACCGCTAGGTGCCTCTAGCACAAATGAGAAGAAGAACGCCCGACAAGCTTCTATAACGGATGAGGATGGTGATACCTCTATGGCAGATGCTGAAACTGATGCTGAGGACGGGCCTCTTCCTCAGTTCACGCCTCTCAACCTCCCTCTAAAACGGAAACTGGCTCAAGGCACCGCGGAGGATACAGATAGGGCAGGAGGTGAAGCATTTGGATTTGTGATCGATCCCAATCCTACCCCGGTGCCCGAACCCAAGGTCAAGAAAGCTAAGAAGTCAAAAAAAGCGAAGGATGAAGACGCCGCTCTGGAGGAGGACTCAAAGAGAGCCTTCGATGATATCGCCGAGCCCGCAACAAAGAAGGTGAAAAGGTTTAAAATATCCAAGGACAAGGAAGCTGCCTTGAACAATGGAACAAAAAGGAGTGTTGATGATGAGGATGAGGCCGTCGAGAAAGTTACGAAGAAACTCAACAAAAGTAAAGTTGATGGGGAACATGTACTTGTAGACCCTCCTGCTCAACATCGAGAGATACCTGGAGGATCTAAGGTAGACTTCATAGCGCTGGAGAAGCAACTGCAGGCTGAAGTTGAAGCTGGAAAGATTAGAGAACAGGAGCGGAAGGCTGAGCAGGCTTCTTCATCCGAAGATGCAGAGACATCCAAAAAGGAAAAAAAGAGGAAGCGCATTAGCACGGGTTCAACATCAGAAGCTGTAGAGAAGAGAAAGATCAAAAAGGGCAAGCAAGAGAAAAAAACATAGAGCCGAAAACACGTCATGATGAGACAGGGTAGATCTTCTGAATCTATTCATAGATAGTGATGATACGTTGATGATACAACTTTTGCTATGTAGACGTAGCTAATCTTACTTGTGCTCAAAAGTACAACTATATCTGGTATGCTTCCACTTCTTTCCTTCTTGATATCTTTCAGTATTGCACCTGCATAGTAAGACATGTTATATCGTGGCTCTGAATTGCCGTTACCCTTATGATGCTACACGAAGCTCGTCCCTCCCAAAGTAGACTCTCAATTGTACATCCTTGGCATGATCCTGAGCAAGGCTAATAGGCCCGGCTTTGTGTCTGAACATATGTCTTACCTGTATTATACATGCCTATCATTTCTTCTCTTGACCTTGCTTCTCCGGTTTTCGCTTCTCAAGAATCTCTTCATCTTTCTCCTTAACTTCCTCCGCCTTATCCTTCCTCCAGCTCCAAACATCCCATATCTGATCCTTGATCAAATCACCATAACCCTTGCCCTCTTCCAAATACCTCTTTTCCCTCTCGTCCCTCTTCTTCTTCCAATCGTCACCCTCTCCACCTAACCATATCTTCTCTATTACGCTTTTTTCCTTCCTTCCTAGCTCCTCTAATATCCTACTTTGTGGCTCCTCCGTGTTCCTTGGGCCCCTCAAGCTCTCATCATACCTCCGTTCCTTCTCCCTCCGCAATTGTTCTTGCATTATTCGTGCCTTTTCTGGTAGAGGATTGCTGGCGCGCGCCAGGCGATCCTGGCATCGCTTCAAAATGCTGCGGCCGGTATATTCACGGCAGAGTTGGTTTCCGCCCGCAAAGGTCCCGCCTAGGAGGGCGATGGTGTAGAAGTCGAGTTTTCGGGGTGGGATGGCTATTATTATCGGACATACTATTACAGCGCCAATGGCAAGGTTGTGGATGATTTTGGCTGTGTCGTTTGGGGAGATGGCCGATGCGGGAGGAGTTGTCGTAGACATAGTGATAATTAATGGCTTTATTTCTTCAGGAATCAACCTCAGTTAGGAGCTGGCAATCGGCTACCGTATAAGCATTTTCCTCAGCTTAAAATTGTAGGTTTACTCGCATCATAAGAATTCCGTAAGGTTGACTTTCTGCCAGAGCGGTGTAAAGTTTCTTGACAACCTCTAATTACCCTAAATTAAATATTATTTGTTAATTTGGATAAGATCCCTGGTCAACAAACCTATGTCGAGTTGCCAGAGTGGTTAATGGGTATGGTAAGCGTAACCAACATATCCCTCTTTATAATTTGTCTTAACAAACAAGTAGACTCGAATCAAGTAGATATCATATGGTTTCGGCCGCGTAGGTTCAAATCCTGCACTCGACGATATAACTTTTTCCTTTGGAAATATCCTTTTGCGTGACGGCTGCAATGTGAGCTCTTTTTTACTCATGAGACATATGGCCCACACAAAAATTAGAGTGCTCTTTCTTTCTGATCTTTTAGCTATGCTCCCCAACTTTTTCTTAGCAACCTACAAAATGCAGAAGCATCCCACTCTCAACGGCTGTTGCATTTGGAAAATAAACTATTTACTTATAGTAATGAATTCATAACTGCAGATACAGGCCATCCACGTGACGAACTCAACTGCTACATGCAAATCTTTCATGAGTGAACAGACGCCTGCCTATCTTAAAATGCCCATCACAGTCAAGTTGAACAAATGAAACTATGCACGAGCTACCAGCACGGATGTCAAAGCTCGGAAAATAAGAGTTTGATATGAACCATCGAGCTTCCCCTAGGCCATCACTCATGGTGACACGTGACACTGCCAATACCAACAGCAATTCCAACGGTTAGCCGGCTAGAGCTATTTGCAAGTAGAGTTCCTCCAATCAGTAAGCAAGCAGAGGTGTAGGAGCTTCTAGTGTGATGCTGCACATGTATGCAGAACTAGCCCTCTTACCGTTCGTCATTGCAAAAATGCGATGAAGACCTTACCACTTTACTAGTTCTGCTCTTGTCCTTTGCAATATGGTATTTATCTGCTCTTCCTCATATTACCAGCAAGCATGAAAGTCTGGCTTTCCCGTATATCTCACCCCAGTAAGCTCAAGGAACCCATTATGGCTTCTTATTGTCTCGATTCTAGGGCACAATACTGTAACCCACCTCATGCCGCAGTTCTTTGATAAAGTCAAACTTACTATTTCTGGCTAGGAGTACCATTGCCGTTATAAGATGGATCATCGATTAGAGGCTAATTTGGTGCTTATGTCCTCTGGGGGCAATACGATATTCATCAGGGACCCGGAGTTTCGACTTATCTTAGTAAAAAAGATATCACAAGAAACCTTTTAATATCACTATTGCTGGTTCTAATACTACTGAAATACACCTACATATGCCATTATAGCATTTGCTTTCTATGCAGAACAGCATAACTGGATTACTGAGGAAATAAATTAAGCGTTACAGCTTCGGTTCGGAAAGGATTATTCGGCCACCTTTCCACCTTTGACTCGTTGCCTTGCACTTATAGTATTTGAAAGCTCCCTTAAAGTCTCTGCCTCCGTAGCTAAACTGTTTTCTTTAGGTATAACCCTTCCGCCCTCATACACCTATCACATACATTGCTTGTAACACTCCACAAGCACGGGATGTGAACGGCATTCATTTCTCGCCCGACACTTTGGTTCAAGTCAGCGTCGCTGTCACTCACTCATCTCCTAAAGTGTAGGGCAAAGATTCCCTGACTTTCTGGCTTCACGCTGGCTATACGAAAGCTGTCTGAAGTGCGAAATGTTAAATGGACCTACTCGGTGTACATTGATGTCCTAGTCTCGCGGACCACGATTCTGTCCGGAAGTAAAAATGGCCAAGTTGAATTTGTTGCTTTCGTAAGCGCTATATTTAGGGAATGGAAAGTGCAGATTGGGGACGCTAAAGACTACGAGAGAAAGGCTATCAGAGAGAATAGCAAATTGCTCACCCAGGTTGACGATGTAAACGGTTCGACCGCAGGACGCTATTCTCCAATAGGCGAGAAGATGATATCTCACGGTATTACATAATTACACTCACTGATTGTCCAATGATGTACATTACATTATTCTCCGACAAATAAGGGCTTTACCGTAAGTTCAGCTTTGCACTTTGAATTAACATTGATAGGTGGGAAAATACAAACTACTACTTTTTAGTCAAATAACCTGAATTTTAATCCCACGATTTTTTTCTTTTTGGGATCATCCTGCTATGAAATATGTTGAAACATCGGATAGGCATCAGCGTTTTGCTTGCCACAAAGACATATGACTCAACCAAGGTATAGTGCCAGACGAGGACGTCTCTCAGGCTCCTGATGTTGCTCACAAGCCCTTGAACTTTACAATATCAACGCAGAGACCTTCTTGGCTTGATAATACATCATTTTATGAAATTCTGGCCGACATGCAAAAAGGGGCAGTTGCACCTGCTGGCGAGCCATCACCATTTGGTTGCAAACTGGGGGGTGCTGATATGTAGAGGACGTGTACAAGTTGAGACAAGAACAATATTCTCAAGTAGTATTCTAGGACAATGGATAGATCTACACGATTTTACATTTTTATTGCCATTCATTTTACTACGGGCTGATGTTTGAGCTTTTCTATCAGCCACCATTTGCGGGAGAGCTGATCGCGTCTTAATATTGCATTATTCCGCGGTACATTATATTACTTCACTTTTCCAGTTAGAAAACCCCCATGAGGTTCCTAGAGGCGATTCGATTGACATGGCTATTGGAAGTTCTTGATATTCAATTCATCTCGATATTTTGAGCTTCTGGGTCACCGCCCTGTAATTATGACGTTTCCGCCAGTACGATGTATAGTAGTAGCGCACCATGTTACCTTTTTCAGCAAATTGGATAGTGATATTGAAGCACTTGATGCTTTGCATCATTTCCAATAGACGAATATCTGGCATTGTAAGTCGAAGGTTTTCAAATATTGCCGAGGTGGAAGCTGCGAAGCTGAATAACTTCGGTGGAGAAGAGCAAAACTAAACAACATTCGACTTGAAGAGAATTGTCTCAGTTCATGCCGGGCGACGGATTCTGACGGTAGTAGATTAGAAGTCATTCAGGAACTCTGAATTTGGAGATATTCTCTAGTGGGAATTTATGTAATGATAGAACTGCGTAGCATCGCCTTTGGTTGCTGCTTAAGGTGAAAGATTTTACCAGGATCGTCCTACTCCTCCGGCTCAAGAAACTCCTTGACTGCTGCTGGGCCTATTTGTTTCTTGATACCTTCCTTGAGATCTTCTATGCATTCTTTCATCATGAATAAACCTCCTAGCTCCAGTTCTGCGACGTAACGAATGGTGCGGTTTGTAGTCTGCAAGATAGGAAATGCTAGATCCTCTATACTTGGAGACATCTCGAAGATTTTGGATTGACGAGAGACGATTCTGCGTGGTAGTCACTGAGCGAGGCAATCAAGTTTTACTGAGTAGGATGCTCTATGACAAGGTACTTCTCTAAGAGTTGGCTAGCGCAAAGGTCAAGTCGTCATTTAAGAAAACAAGGTCGATAGTGTAAGTCATTGAATGAGACAAGTTGAGCTTATTGTTTTCAACTTTATTTCCGCTTGGTAGATTGATGCTAGAGGTATTGCCTCAAATTGATGGCTGCCTACGAAGGAGTCACTTCTCTATTTCATGTCACACAATGAAAGCAATTATTCAAAATGATTAGAGCTCATACTTACCAAATGCTTAAGCTTGAAGGGGAGTTTTTATATATATATATTTTAAAAAAAAGAACGAAAGAAAAGGGATATTAACACACAAGAGAGGACAGTTATACCTGGTAAAATATATCACGTGATATAGAGTTCATATTCAAAAGGCAAATTCACGAGGCTGCTGCCATGCGAAATTTGAATGACAAGTAACTTAACCGTCATACAAGCTTTAGTGATTAATTATCAATCAGCATTTTGCCTATCGAAATGGCTATAAGCTGACCAGGCTAACAAAAATTTAAGGCATCAATCATTGGCCCCACTATGATTAGGTACCAAGGCTTCATAGGCATTGTAATTCTCAAGCTCTGGCGAATATCAATCAACCTAAAAATATTGAATGTCGGTGCTATTTTGTGGGGAATATTGACCTATAGTTCAGGATTCTGACTTCTTATCATGCACAACATGGCTCAAACAAGCCAGCCAAAAAGTTTTCTTGACCTGGTCAACATTGTTGATAAGTACGTATTGGAGACAGTTTGTTCGGACGAACTAAGTGTAAATAGTATTGCTAATGTTAACAGCGTCCCTTATGATTTCGATTTCAGTGCTTTGTATAAGCTTTTGCTGCCTGAAGATTCTCGACCCCACGGTCTCATACTTCCCAACATTGTCTCGCAAATTCCCTGGTCCTCCCGATTCGCCATAGATCACGATGTCCTCACCGTAAAGGTCATCGACGATACCAATGGCAAAGATATTGCAAAATCTTGCAATATCGCGTTCCAGGAAACGGTCGATGCTATTGTCGACAAGCAGCTTTTCCGCTCGGTGGCCAAGCATTCCGAGATGTTCAAGGTAATGGGTGCGAATCAAAATGTGGTCTATGAGCGCTTCACTTCGTCTTTATTTGGACTTGCTAGCCGTGGAGCGCATATGACGGCATTTGTGAGGACTCCAGAAGGCATCAAAATTTGGGTTCCACGTCGAAGCAAGCATCTCAAGACGTACCCGGATATGCTCGATACCACAGTTGCTGGAGGTGTGAAAGCTGATGATACGCCTTTCGCAGTGAGTAGAAGCTTTTGAATGCATGTAAAGCTTCTCTTGAAAATGAGTTGCTGATATTTCGTTTCACAGTGCATCGTTGCCGAGTCTGACGAAGAAGCTTCCCTTCCACGCGATTATGTCAGAGAAAATGCTTGCTCTATCGGCGTCCTTACGCATGTCGCAGAGAGCAACTACACCAAGAGCGTCTATTCCCAGGTTCTCTACCTCTACGAACTCGAGCTTCCCGAGACTATCATACCAAAGCCAGGAGATGATGAGGTAGAGATATTCCATCTTTGGACAGTAGATGAGGTCAAACAGGCAATGATGCGGCAAGAGTTTAAACCAAATAGCTCGCTTGTCATGATAGATTTCTTTATTCGGCATGGTATCATCACACCAGACAACGATGATGCATATGCTGAGATCACGATGCGGCTGAGGAGACACCTTCCTGTGGCTATCACGCCCGAGAAGAGATCACCATGATGCAATGTAGAGAGAAGGGCATATTATTAGGGCACAATCACACCTTCGACGGCAAATGTTGCCTCATCCACTGCCGTTTCAGACTCAAAATTTCATGAGACTGATCATTGTAATTTCGAACAACGTGGACATCGTCATTTAGCCAGACCTCATTCTTTGCATCTGGATCTAATTTTTAATTCTGGAAAACTATTGTGCTTGTTCCGTACGAGTGAAACTTTTATGATCCCGAAAATCCATCGATCTCACTCTAGGCTATGTATTTTCTGGCTCTCTAATTTTATAATTTATAAAACCTGAGGATTTTACATTGGGCCTCTATTTATATAGGCAACAAAGATGTGAAAGAGATACGTCTGGAGCTCCAGCCGTAGCCAATGGTGTGCTAAGTGTTCAAACCAGGCGCACGCCAGAGGTTCAGATGAGTGAGTCATTGACCTCACGCACCAGGATTCCACACCAGGAACCCCCATCGACCTTCAAACCGCCATAGTAATCATACATCGTCCCGGTTTCCATAATTATCACTCCCAAATTCACTAGCGAGGCCCGCCAAGACTCCCGCGCCACAGCCCTCAAGCCCCCTAGATAAGCGAGCGGGAATAGGGGGGGTTCGGCAAATGCCCATTCCTTCCCCATAAAAACGCATGACACTCCGATCCCCACAGCCCCCGGTTCCCTTCCGCATCAACGAGAAGCCAAATCCGAAACCAATCAACAACCGAAAAAACAACAACAACAACGCAAAAATCATCGCGACCTAAAACACGACCCTGCGTGTTCAATTTTCAGCGATGTAAACAAATAAACAAGGGGGAAAGGGGGGCCGGGGGGCGCACCCAGCCTCGGAAAACGGCAAAGGCCATGTGTTCGTGACGGACCAACCAAACGCCACCAGACCAACCGACATGTTGCAGGCTTTTGGCCAACAGCGAGGAGGAGGGGTGAGGTGGCCAAAGGAAAAAAAAAAAGGGAAAAAGGTTAGAGGCGCAGATGGAAGGAAGTTTCCGATTGGGGCGGGCTGTGTTTGTTTGGGTTAAGGTTTTTGGCGCTTGCAGATGGCCGTGCAGGTTCGTGTAAGCTTACTTGAGGAGGGTTGATTGGTTGGAGAAAGTTTCTTTGGGTTCGCACCTGGCCTGCGCGATTATTGGGTTTCCCGATTGCCGGTGATATTTTGGAAGCTTTGGTGAGGAGGAAGGTCCGGGAATTCCTTTGTTTTTGGTAGGTCTGGCAGGAGGCGACCATGGTAGGGTGTAGAGGGGGTGTGATAGGGATGGAGCTGAGCTTGAAACGAAACGCCATGCATGCCAGGATCTTGGTTGCATTGGAGTACGAGATACTACGTCGGAGAGCACGAAGTTAGACAAAATATCATAGACGCTGTTTTAATGTCCATCCATTTGCAATTACTACAAGAATATGTCTTCCTCATTTAGAGGAGCACTAGTGGGTAAGATAATCCGAAAGAGACAGCAGAACCGTTCGAGTGAGTTTTGATTGTTGAATAAGAGGAAAAAGCTCATCATCGTCATTGACATATTCTGTCTCTCTTTTCCACTCCATATCTCCCTCCTTGTACCATTTCCTCCCAGCCCTCCATCCCTAGAGTATTGCGCAAACTGAGAACACAAACTTGATTCCCGACTAATCGCGCTGAAGCGGCTCGATCCACAACCACTCCTCGATCTTAGGGTAAACACACCACAATAGCAGAAAAACAGCAGAATAAACTAGATGTGACACAAGGAAACTCGTATAATATATCCATGAATCATAAAGGAGTGTGAGACAGTTGGCCATCCATCCTAAGCTATAAACCAAACAAAAAAGAGTAAAAAATCAAGCACATTAGACACCTTGCTCCTAGACCGACCCAATCGGGCAAACAACGGATAAGCAATAGAGAGCCCGGTAATGTGTGCGTAAGGAGATTTGGCCGCGAGACCAAATGAAAATAAAGAGATATTTCGCGAAAGCAGCCAAAATGCTTTTGAAGAATGAGGTATGTCGAGTTGAGAGGATATTGAGTATCGTTAATACAGGGAGGACGTTCGAATGTGGTGGTTCCAATCTGTCGGATATGTTTGCTCAACTGTTTCAACGCTTGCGTTTCTTGCTCTTGTCAGGGCTTCCTTGCCCTCCAGCCATAATGCCAGGTGGGAGAATTGGAGTGTCGGCTCCAAGCTCGTGATCCTTCTTAACAGGAACGCCCATGTGTCGTCCATATCGTCCCTTGCGACCGTTACCCTCATCCTCGCTAACACATTGATCGGCGCTGAGCCCTGCATCTTTGCATCGTTGGCAAGGACGTTGACGGTCACAGCCCTTCTTGCTCTTGCGGCAGCGTTGGCAACGAGGTTTGGAAGATAGATCCTCTTCGTCTGTAGCAAGTTGATGCTGAAAGTTGAGGGCTGATGCGTTGGAAGCTTTCCGAGACTGCGGTGCCAAAGATGTAGGAGAAATCGGCTTTGTGCTTCCGGGGGCATTGTTAGACTTTTTGGACTTGATTTGTCCGGGTCGCAAGGTCTTAGGTTTGGTAGATTTGACTTTAGCTCCTGATGCAGTTGTACGGGGTTTGCCCATTACCGGTAAGCTCTTGGATTTTGGCATTTTTGGCAGATCATCTTGTATACCAGGCTGGAAGGTGCCATCGCGCTCTTCATAGTCACCTTCATCAGCACTTGGCTCAGTGCTGTCTTGGCTTGGTAAAAGATCATTGAGGTGTGGACGGAACTTCTTGAGCTCAGGCAGCATAACAGGGCTTGCTTCACGCTTTTGTCGACGCGCAGGTGGCAGCTCATTTTCACTCTCGCTCTCATCATCGCTAGTGGCACAAGATGAAGCAGCGTCTGCCTTCCCGCTGAAAGTGTCATCCGCAAACGTTGAAGCGGATGTGCGCCCATGGGAAATATTTGACATTTCACCAAGTCGCATCAGCTGGAGAGCTACATCCTTATCCTCCTCGGACATGCAGCTTCCAACAGTCGGGTCAGGCGTTGGCAATATTCCCGAGCTGTTGCCGGTAGGCGTTGAGCCAATTGACTGTCTGTTCGTAGGGTATGAAGCACCCCCTCGCGTGCGACGATCAAGCGCGGCAGGTGTAGAGTATATTCCAGGCTGCCCATATCCGTTGCCATAGCTCTGTGGAGATTGTAGGGTTTGGGGGTTGGAAAAAGGGTTGTGTGAGGGATTCGTAAAAGGGAACGAACTTCTTTGATGCTCCATACGTCGTGCGGGAGAGACGGAGGAGTTTGAAGTGGCAGCAGGCATCTGCGGTGGAGCAAACAATGGGAGTTCCTAATTATAATATTAGCCTTGAGCACAGTGCGACAGTGAGAGAAAGTGCTGGAACTTACCGAGCTCTCGAATTTAGCTCTCTTGCGTCGCCCACCTTCGACAATATTATCTAAGCTAATTTCTGTATTTCCAAGGTGTTCGCTCCTGGTCTTGCTAGAAACAGAGCCAGGCGCGCCATCGCCACTACTATAACCGTTCATAGCGTCGCTATGATTGTCTGCGAAGCTTCCATGTGTACTGGATCCTCGACTCTTGAAACCAGATCTTGAGCGGCTCTTCTTCATGGGAGGAGGATTAGCACTGGCGGATTCGCTTCGACGTCCGCGGCCTCCGTTGGGAGATATGCTGCGTTTGTGTGAAGTTCTGGACGTGGGCCGTGATGGCGGCTGGCCATAATTGAGCGCCTGTGCCGGGTGTGGTGGAGGCATGTTGTGACCATCGCCAGCGAACTGTGTGATGGCGGTTGAACCGGAGTGGTATGAAGACCGATCATATGCACCTGGAGCTGATGATGGACCATCGATAACCCGAACGTATACGATCATATTATTTCTAAGATTTTCGTAATGGGCAATCAGTGTATTTCCTTGCTCGTCTTCAAAGCTAAGGCTTTTAGCACCACCATGGCCAGCGTAGAGGCCATAGAAGTTTCTGACCGTTGTGATGATCGACTCAGTTGTATCATGAGGGAAAATCTGCACCCTCATGGGGAGGCGCGCACGATATTGAGGTGACTCCCAAAGCTCAAATGACACACTTTTAGGGGTGGCATTCGCATACGGTGAGATAGATGTAGTATGTGGGGTTGTCGAATTGGATTGACCTCCCCCATATGTTGTTGGCGGTGTTGCCATCCTTGGCTTGCCATTATGGCCGTTGATCCCCGACATCGTCTTTGGAGGATGAGAGGGTCGAGGAGGGTCAGGGTTGTGAGGCAAGGTTGGGGCTTTCGTAGTTGCTGGGCCGGTAAGAAGATTTGATAGTTCCATTGCCCAGTGGGCAGATTAAGAAAACGCCGGTGGTTGGTGTTGAAGATTGAGGGAACTGCAGATTGAGGATTTGAGGTGTTGTGTGCTGGGCGGAGGTGACGGCTGTCGCAAAGCGGACGAGATCTCGACGAGAGTGTTACCACCGTGGGGTGAGAAGATCTGGCAGCTTCTAATTGTTAGTATTGATCATTGCAGACTTGAAGATGAGATTCATGAGTAATTTGATAAATAAAAGAAGGGAAATGGTTAAGGAAGGTGTTTTGCGGACATGCATAGGCGCTTTCGGCTGATGAGGGACGAGGAGGAGTGAGAGAACAGCCAGGATAGTCAGGAAGAGCAAGTGCTCTCGAAATCATGATCGCATAATAAAAAATAATGAATTCAACTTACGGATGGTCGAAAATGATGCCGTTGTGATGCCTATCGAGGCATTTGGAGTGTCGTCGGTCGAATTGGCGGATGGAAGAGCCTGCGATGGTGAAGGGTCGGGAATGGCTGTTCGGTGAAGTAATGGTGTGTTTTAACAGTGTAGAACGATGTGAAAGATGACAGTATTACGGTGTATGCGTACCTGTTTTTGCGTTAGGTGCTGTGTTGTGTGTCGAAGCAATTCAAATGTGCGTGGGAGAAGAGGAGTTGAGGTCAGGTCTGCAGGCGGAGACCTGGATTTGCCTTGTGCATATTCATAAAAATCACGGTTTATACGCAAGCCAGCACAACTCTCTCTTCATATTTTGCAAAACACTTATTTCACTTGTCTCATCCTTGAAAATTGCCCTGCAAGCCAATCTGAGCCTTCAATCTTATTTTATATTGTCTACTAAAATCTCGTTCTCGTACTCGACCTTTATTATATGTGATAGGCCGTATCTCGTCAGAAGCAGCATCTGGCCTAGAGAGACAATTGTAACCATGCACGAAGCTTTGAAATACACTCTCGTGATAAATCTTATGAGTGACAGCAATTGACAATCTATGATAGAGAGCTATCTATTATCTTTCCTGGTAGCTCTACACCGACTCGAAAGTAGTTAGGGGTTATCGTCTGGTGGCCTATTGTTATTAAGGTATGGTCTAATATCTTATAAGAACTTCTAGATAAAGGATTCCGAATTATGCTATTAGCTGCACAAAACGGCAGGTTTGAATGTCTAGCGGCCTGATGCACATTGTCTGATTGCAACGAAACTCAATTGACTGGATACTGCAAGCGCATACGACTCAAGATAGTAACCAATTCCTTCCAGTGTGGTCGAGACAGCTCAGACAACTGGTGGCCAAGTGCCTGATTGAAATGGAGCCAATCAGTTAACATATGCGCCAACCTCTGGTAACAAGGATAACGAGAGGATGATCATGGGTGTTACCTCCCAAACTTTGCGGTGTTGTTTGACATGGCCGGCGGCTTTTTCAAATATGAATGAAATGTGGTGACATGGATTGGCGCGCACTCTCTACCTGAAATTACCCATAGCTTCCTAGAGTGCAACCGCCTCGTGAGAAGGGGAATCAGAAGAGGTGATACGAATAGAAGTGTTGCTATCCACAAATTGTGCCCCCGGGATTGTGGGCTCTTTTCCTAGCCTATGTGCTGGCGCAGAGTTTCAAAACAATCAGTATTATTTATGCTTGGTTTGAAGCTTTCCCTCGATAACTGTTCGAGTGCTGGCGCGGCAGTGCGCTGCGATCTAGAATTAGGGTGATGGCGGTGTATTATTTTCTGCAGGTAGTTGCGCCTTGATGACTGGGTAGATCTACATAAGATGCAGCCATTATTAGTCGGCATCAAGGTGGATGATGGGCTGGACGACTAGTAGGTGTGTGACAGCAAAAATAAGAGTGTGAATGCTTGGTGGGGTAGAAGCAGCACGATTCAAGTTATAGCAGGTTGCAGCAGCAGCGGCAGCAGAGGGAAAACAGCGACAGGCACTGCTTAGGCAGAACAAAAACTCAAATCAATGTCCTACCGAGATACCTTGAGAGATAGATACTGCACAAATACAAACAAGCACGTACACACGCACGCACGCACGCACATACATACATACACACACACATCTGGGGAGGGAGCTGGTCTGTCTGTCTGCAAGGATTCGGTGGCTTTCTTCAGGCGCGATCAGTTTGAGGGCTTGGATGACGACGATCCAATGACTGTCGATTACTCTGCGCGATGCCGAACAACCTATTTACGGTCCCACCGGCCAGGCCAAAGACCAGGCCGGGTCATAACATGAAAGACTGGATACGACATAGATGTAAACAAAACAAAGGGCCATGAGAGTCGCGAAGGACGGTTGGAACCATCTATCTACTCAAGACGAGGGTGAAAGCGATTGCGCATTGCGACTTGAACAGGAGATCGGAGGGAGATCAACTTTCTGCGTCATAAGCGCAGTTTCGGCTGGACGGACCAGACAGCTGCTAACTGGCAAATCAGCGCATCAAATTAGATCATCGTCGCAAACGACAGCGGCGCATGGATATGGTTCTCCGCGACGAGTTTTTGTTTATCATCCCCCATTATGCGCGGCTGCCACATCTTTCTGGGAGTTTCGTGGCAGCTTTTTTCGAGGTTTGCGGGTAGAAGGTTCTTGACTGCCCTATTTTGTCCATTCAACCCCCGCCTTCGGAGAAGCTAACTTTTTCAACTGAGCAGATGCTAGAGGTTGAAGGCGGATATATAAAGTAGCCAGGGTCGCCCAATAATTACCTACTTTGCAACAATGGTTGCCATTCTGAACAATCATAATGAAGATGGTCGGAAATCGATGGCCATACGTAATGGTCACATGACACCGCGTATAGTTCGCATCCATCATGCGAAAAACAAAAGAGAAACTGATAGAGTTGGGTGATTGCTTGATGAAATGGCGGCGGTGACTTGAAAGTGATGAAAAATGTGTGCAATATGATATAGAATATATTCCTAGTGATAAATAGGTGCTCAATTGTGAAATATGGAAATGGTGGCCAAGTTCAGTGAATGTATCGATTTGTTGATGTTCCATGGGCGACGTGAATCAATTAAGAGTTGCCGGGCCGCACGCGACACCCGTTGTTGGCCAAGACTGGTCCGAGCGTTCGGTTTGTTTACATTATGCCTGAACTTTTACGCATCTACTGCTACTATTGTTCAAGGCCCCAAGGCAATCTCTCATTATTCATCACAGCGAGCCCGCACACCTTCATCCCCAATCAACAAAACAAAATTCATCCTCCAAAAAGTTATCTTCGGTTTTGTTGTCTTTATACTCTCATGTGTTGCTTGTAACGCTCTTCTGCGATACTTCTTCCCAAGTACACGCGGCAAGCTTTGCATCGCATATCTCTCCTATACAACCAACCAGCAGCTCCTTTTCCTACCACCACCACCACCACCAAATACTTTTTGGACGCGATTGCACTATCACCCTCTAGCGTCTCAACTTCAGCATCATCAATAATTCTTGCAATTAGCTGCATTGCCACACAATTGGCACTGCTTTTTTTAAACACAATAGCATAGCTGGCAATCATGGATGCAAAGGTAAGATGATGTTTTGTTGTGGTGATCCACCTCGCCTTCTCTCCCTTCCTTCCTCATTTCACATTTTCCATGCGTCGGCACCCCATCTCTCATTGAATCTTCCGCATTCCTGAACATCACCCGGTGGACTTCATTCTTCTTCACGTTAAACCTTACGCTGGCGCAACTTCTAATTTATATTTTGAACAGCCGCAGCGTCCACTCCGAATCGCTCGACTTCCTGGTGATGAAAACATTGTACCACCCGAACCCAAGCAAACCCTCCACGCTCGACACAAGTCCACCGGTGCCTTATCAAAAGCTACCGGAACCTTGTCTAACATGTTACACGTCGGTGGTCTCAAGGCCGCTGCCAAAAGAACGGCATTTGGAGATGTCAGCAACATTTCCAAGAACGTTTCGCAGACACGGGACACATCGGCGGCGAATGGCGGCGACCATCCGTCAGACTATGTAAAGCCTCTGAATATCCCCGAAAAGTCTATGGGCTTCGCACGACCAGCCCAGAGACCATTGAATGTCACTGGTGGTACCGGAATCCAAATTACAAACACGCAAATTACAACCACAGAGCCAGCTTCCAAATCAGTGGCATCAAAGGCACCTTTGAGTCAAATACAGCCCATTCCCGTAGCAGCCAAACGAACTGTTTCGAAAAAGTGCACAACTATTTATATTGATCATGGCGAAGACGAATCGCTTCCCCAAGTACTACCAGAACGGTCAGAACCTGCTATTGCTCCAGTTCACCAGAGTCTCCAGGCACGCAAGAGCCAAGGTCAATTGAAGGCGCAAGGTCCAACAGAGACAGAGAGCAAGGTCATTGATGCACAGGTCCAACAGAACGTAACTCATGTTGATTTTGAAACAAGTGATGCAGTCGTTGAACCTGTCGATAGCAATGAGGGCTACCCCAAATTAGTATCTCAGGTTCAAGATGCTGCTCTGCCGGAAATATCGGAAGCTACACAGGATGCGGTGGAGAGATTGCATAGACATTTACCAAGTCTTCCGGCCTTGCCTGCACCACCAGCAGCATCGGAGGTCGAGGAGTACTGGGACGAAGAAGAAGAAGATGAGGTTGACGATGAGCAAGGATATATGACTGCTCACTCCTACCGCTCCCGTGGTGATAATACAACTGGTGGTGCAACAACTGTTTTGTTTCCCAAAGTCACCAACAAGTCTAAAAAGGAGCTAGCTGAGGCCAAAGAAGCCGTTGAAAGTTCAAGGACCACTGAGGATATTGAGGACGAGCTATACGACACAAGTATGGTTGCAGAATATGGCGACGAAATTTTCGGATACATGCGAGAGCTTGAGGTACGATATTCACTTTTATTTCATATATTTCTACATTTTCATGCAGCCTCACAAGCTTAAGACCGCTTCTGCATCCACGTATAATGGAGGCGTTCAATTCCTTCCGTTCGATGTAAATTACGTGCTTCACGCTAACATTTTCACAGATGAAGATGTTGCCTAATCCACATTACATGGAGAATCAGGCTGAGATTCAATGGTCAATGCGTTCTGTGTTGATGGATTGGCTGATTCAAGTTCATCATCGCTTCACCTTGCTTCCTGAGACCCTCTTCCTCACCGTGAACTATGTTGATCGTTTTCTCTCATGCAAGGTTGTCTCTCTTGGAAAGCTACAGCTGGTAGGCGCAACTGCTATTTTCGTAGCTGCCAAGTATGAAGAAATCAACTGTCCATCCGTATCTGAGATTGTCTTTATGGTTGATGGAGGTTACACCGTAGATGAAATCCTCAAGGCAGAACGCTTCATGCTTAGTATGCTTCAATTCGAGCTTGGGTACCCTGGGCCAATGAGCTTTCTTCGACGAATCAGTAAAGCCGATGAGTACGATTTGGATACCCGGACATTGGCCAAGTACTTTTTGGAGGTTGCCATCATGGATGAGCGGTTTGTGGGAAGTCCAGCCAGTTACATTGCTGCTGGTTCTCACTGCCTTGCTCGCATGCTGCTCAAAAAGGATCAAGGCGAATGGGTAAGTAAAGTCCTGATCTCAGTTTACCCTTACTAACGTTTATTCAGACCCCCGCTCATGTTCACTACTCTGGTTATACTTGGACGCAACTTCGGCCATTGGTAGCCTTGATGCTAGAATGCTGCGAGAATCCCCAGAAGCATCACAGCGCTGTTTATGAGAAGTTTTCCGATCGTCGTTACAAGCGTGGATCACTTTTTGTCCAAACAGAGCTCGAGCGGGGCTTTGTTCTCCCACCTCTACCATCCTCACGACCATCACTCCCAATCGATGATCTCTCAACTCATGTGACATACGAGGCAAGAGAGTCCTTCACGCGGATGGTCCAGTTGAAGGGTTAGGGTCACCGCATTATGGCCATACCGGTTATATTTTGATTCTCTGTATATTTTTCGGGCCAGATCTGGTGCATCGTGCCTATCGTCGATATGTCATACCGTACTCACCCGAATCTGGCCTGCTATACAAAAGAATGCCACCAACTCATTGCATTTTCTCAACATTCATCATAGCGGTGGCGTTGCAGGCGCTTTCTATCGACTGGCATTGCATTATTCGCGATGCTTTTGCTTCCTCGCCTGGTCGCACCCGCATATCTTTTCTTCACTTGTATGATTTCAAATAAAAGCGTAACGATAGCTCATGATAAGATGAGACCACGAAATTTCTCCAGCCATTTGCGCTTTTTCCTATGTTTTTTGCGTCAGCATGGAGATACACAAAACAAAAATACAGGGGCAATTGGGCTCGTAATGCTAGTTCCAGTTCTCCATGAACTAGGTTCTTTAATGGTCGTTGTCTTCTATGTTTTCTTGGTGGTGTCCATCTGGGAGGACAGGAGGAAGCTACTCGACCTACAAAACTTAGACTTAATGCGTGCATATGACAATCGTATGCGAAGATTATAATAGACCTGTCTCCCATGCCCTGTGAAGCTCAAACATAACGCTTAAGTTGTGAACGATATGCTAATTTCCGAAGTCAGCACTAACAGAATATACTGCTTGTATAGGCAGCACATTCGCAAAGGATTTGATCATTTACATTCCCGCTGATCTAAGCAATCTGCCCATTTATTTCTTTTTAGTCGTTGGATTCGCCGTCCTTTGGTGGGGCATTGTCTTGATGCGTCTCTCTTGTGATAGAAAAGTGGGGCTGTTATGAAGCTTCTCACCCGTTATGCTGGAGGGATACAGTCTCACCTCACCGACAAGAAGGCAACCATATTGCCTCCGCCTCCACCCAAGCACGGCCCTTCAATCTCTATGCTTCAAGATACTGATTGAACACAACTCCAAAACCTATACCCAAGAAAAGGTATTGTATTATTTAGCGAGCTAATGAAACAGCAGAAGCGACCCTGGAACAACGCTGTATAGGCACGAGGTAGTCATATCTTGCAGAACACTATCTGCTCAAGCAAAGCAATGTGCACTATCGATCATCACTGTATTGTCGTCCAAAACTGATACTGGCACGGCTAGCGGGCATAAAATAGGCTACCTGTCCTACTCTATGTAGCACGAAAGCCAGTCACCGGATCATAGGTAGTATCTGCTTGGATGGATTCAAATCATGAGCTGTGTGGTGACGAAAAGGCACGCAAACGTCAGAGATTGGCAAAAGCTGTCAAGCATGCAGGTTTTTCGAATTCTCAAAATTACTTGAAGATAGAAGATGATATCAGGTAGGCCCTTGAGAAGTTAGCTCGATCTATTGACTCAATTTTAACCATCGGAATTGTTAGAGATCACCAGACTGTTGCGCCTGGAAGAGTACAATATGGCTTGGCAGATACACGATTGTCTTCTGTCGAGTCGATCGAGGAGCAACGATGTCATTCCTGTCGGCTTATAGACTTGAAGATCTTTCAGCCTACTATCATGAAGGAAATTACTGCCTCTTCAGCAGAGCCTAAAAAAGAATATGTGCAAGCTCCTGATATTGTATGGACGCACAGCGTCGGAGTAAATGCAGATCAATGCCCGTTCTGTCGCCTTGTCATTGAAGCTATATACCTAAATTCTGAATCGAAAATTATCCCTGACGAGGTCCTTCTGATTCCAGAGGTATTTGGAAAGGTGACGTACAAGAATGCACTTGGAGGCAAGACTGTGCAGGAAACAAGGCGACTTTCGATTTATTCTTCAAATATGAGGCAAGCCGTGGGATTCTTTGGGCTCACACAAATAGCGCCTATTGGCATAATCCAGCAAATAGCTGTCCCAGCTGCAATAGGAACGGAAAGCTTGTTTAAAGGGCGCCTGGTACCCCCTTCTCAGATCGATTTCGCACAACTTCGAGCTTGGATTACAACAGAATGTCCCAGCAACAGTTCGTATGGGCCTTGTCACAACGAAAACCACCAGAAGATGAATCCAAGTTACAGCATTAAGCAAGAGCCTTTAAATCTAAGAGTGATTGATGTTGTAAATCGGATGGTGACAAACGCACCACAGACCTGCAATTATGCAGCCTTAAGTTATGTTTGGGGTGATGTCCCTCAACTCTGCCTTCAGCAACCTTACACTCTTCTCATGCAAGCGGGCAGTCTGCGAGATGAATGCCCTGGCCTTTCACAATGCATCAAAGATTCTTTGGTGTTGTGCGAGAAGCTTGGTATCAACTTTCTCTGGGTCGATAGTTTGTGTATCAAGCAAGATGACCTTTCAGACCAGGAGACATATATTGAGAATATGGCCGTAATTTACTCTATGGCACTTGTGACAATTGTTGCCGCTGCTGGCAATGTAAGTCATGAGTATTTTGTAGCATGGAAACCCTTAGTACACGTTTGAGAGAAACACGCATACTTTGAGAGTACACAATTCTCATATATCTTTCAACTAGGTAACTGACTCCGATTTTGTTCTTTAGGATCATTCGGCAGGTTTACCAGGTGTCCGGCCCGGGTCACGCAACAAGAAGCAGTGTATAGAAAGAGTGGAGGGTTTGTGCCTGAGTCCTACACAATGTTACCAACTTGCGGTGCAGAACTCAGTATGGGCCACTCGAGGATGGACATTGCAGGAAAAGGAACTCTCATACCAGCTTCTGATATTTACGGATTATCAGGTTTATTTCCAATCTCGTACCAAAGCATACCGAGAAGATACGGTTGTCGAAACCTCGCACATCCAGTACGACCCCAATAAAACAGACATACAGCTCGAACTAGTTTCGGAGAATGATATTTTACTCAAAGTAAACTTTGAAGAAGGTGATCTCAAGTTGTACTGCAAGCTATTGCAAGACTATACACATCGGACGATATCTCACGCCCGCGACTCATACAACGCATTTCGAGGCATACTGCAAGCATTTGGAAAACGATTTACACTTACGGATTCACATTTGAGAATAAAGAATGACTTATACGAATATAATGAGTTCATTTGGGGGCTGCCATCCTCTGCCATGGATTTTGCGCTCTGTTGGCATTTCGATTCTGATATAGACATTCCACCAAAGCGCATATCTCAATTCCCAAGCTGGAGTTGGGCAGGCTGGGCTGGCGGCAAACTTTATCGAAGTGACACAGCAAGGCGAGGTGAGCTAGTGATATCAGGCGAAAAGCTGAATGGTGGTGGCGTCTCTCCATTCTACGAGTCTTCGCTCATTGCGTTCTATCACGATCATAAACTTGTTGGGAACATGAACGATCCAAGCAATATGCAACATATTTGGAAGCCTCCTGGTGCTGAAACAACACCACTCTCTCCGCCGCCAGGCGTTCCCTCGAACCACATACTGGGATTCTGGACATCTTCAGCGCTCCTCGACATTGGGCCACGCGTGTCAAGCGCATCATCGTATTATGCGATATTGTCACCGATCACACCACGAAAGAAGCTGGGCCGGATCCTGCTAGACCCCGAATTACTGGTAGAAAACACCGCGCAACAGAATTCATTGGAATTTGTTGTCGTAGGCACACAGTACTTATTCTCTAGACATTTGAAAGAGAAACAGCACCAAGTCCATGTTCTCTGTATTCAAAGGAAAGGCGATGTTGCCTATCGAGTCAATAAAATGGCTCAGCCCTTGGCCGTGGAGGATTGGATGGCTGCGAAACCGACTTGGAAGTATGTCGCATTGGCCTGATCTGCGAGACGCGGACAACCATCGAGACGTTTGATGGCCGAATGTCCCTGAATTGTGTGCTATGCCTTCAAAGGTATTGATATGTGCTACTAGAGCGGATAAGCTGGTAAGCTCTATAAACACATTCCATTGGCGGATGTTCGCCTTATTTTAGTTATAGACATCAGGCTCAGGATCTCGTATCCGGATTCAATTTCTCTTGATGCGGCTCCCCGATAATTTATAGCCGCGGGTGACAGGCGGTACGTGAGGAATTGCAGCCTCCAGACGATTCCATGCGTCTAGTTTATATAGAGAGAAGATGAAAGGTCATGCAGGTGGGTAAGATAGGGAGGAAGAGTGCCGCAAGCTTAGGCATTAAAAAAAGGCATAAGAGGCACACCTGAGCCGCGGATTGAGAAGCACTCGCTGCACCCCAGCCGTCGTTGAGGATATGCCGGGCTCTTCCAAATATTCTAAATGTGTGTACATTTTCTAGCTTCTACAATACAACTCTACATCTGTTGGCAAGGCTGTCTCTATGCATTCTATTGCTCCGTTTATGCAACGTGTGTGCAACCCCATCTATGGTGTATACGTAGAGACTCCCGACGTCGTAGAAAAGGCAAGAAAAATGCAAAAGATCATAACCGACGCCGCGCCCATGCTTATGCTGATGAAACCCTATTATCCGAGAAAAATAAAGAAGAGAATAAGAGCCATCCGTATCTTAACCATTATATAGAGCAGGAAGCTCCACCGTGCAGCTAGTTGTGATTTTGGTACGTAGTATTTAAGCGGCCGGGGCAGGGTTGCTTTTTGGGACGGCGCCCCTTCCACCAGTAAGCTTGTTCAAGTTCTTGAATGCTTGATCAGGAATCTTTGCATTGTTTGTTCCGAAGCCGCCGTTCACGTCGAGGATGACCTTTAACGCGTTTCGGGCGCGCACATGGCTGATCGGTCCCTCCTGGCCTGGCAAGCCACCGGCGCTCGTAACACCCATATGAGGCGCCTCCGGCTTCACGGATCCAGGCATCGGCAGCAAGTTTTGCAGAACCTCGTAGCCAGCCAACGTGAAACCAAACTGTGGCGAACTTCGCATGATACGTGCGGGACCACCCTTGAAGAATGCCTTGAAGCCTTCTTCCCTGAAGACGGTGGTGGCGCAGTGCCGGAGGGAGGTATATGAGGACTCGCCTTTGCGGGCTTCGACTTGGAGACGGGTCTTGATGACGTCGCAGGGTGTGGTGAGGTAAGCAGCTGGCATACCGGCGATGGCACCAGCTGTTAAAAGTTGGAGGATTCCAAGGCTCTTGGTAGGCGTTTCGCCGAAGTAGTCACGCTTCAAGTGATTGTAGGTGGGGAAGTATATAGCAGAAAAGGGAACATCGCGCAGAAGACAGGCAGAGGCTCCCTTATAAAGTCCAACGAGACCAAGGTTTCGAACGATCCACATAGCAGAGCGTCGTGGGACATCGCTGTGAGTCTTAGCGATCTCTCCTTGGACTTGAAGACGGATTTTGACGATTTCCAGAGGGTTGGTGAATATCTGTCACACGTTAGTTCGGAATTTAGTGCGATGCTTTAAGCGCAGTGAACGAGCATATGAATTTGACTTGAGTTCGCGAGAAGAATGGAAAACTTACGACTTGACACGCTCCCGCAGAGCCACCAGCAAGGATCTCATGTCTAATCTTGATCTGGCCATCACTTCCAGAGAAGTAACCACGAACAAGGTCATTAACTGTAAGCTTGATAGCCTTTTCTGGTGCTACACCAACTAGTTGAGGCAAGACACCAGAGTACAAACCCTTCACACCTTCGTTCTTAATCACCTTCTTTGCGCAGTCTAGGGAATTCTTATACAACATCTCACCAACCCGAGAAGTACGTTGATTTTGCATACGCGTCTTGACAAGGTCAATAGGGTACACCATGAACGCACCAAACGCACCCGCCAAGCTTCCAAGAGCGAAGTGATGGGCTGATTCGAGAACCGAGTGGAGGAAGTTCTGTGTCGCCGTCTTGGGTTTTGCTTGGAGTTCGTATGCGTTATATATTGGGCTGCGCCATGATGGGTCAAGGACCTTAGCAAAATCACTCAAGCCTAGCCGACCTGAGGGCTCATCAAGACTGGCGAAGTGGAAGAGAATGTCTGCCTCCATAGGTGTGAAGAGCGAGAATCTAGTGATTCGAGCAGCCATATTAAGAAATTCTGTACGGGTGATCTTGCCATCTTCACTCTGCGCTGTCGCTGATCTGATAATCAATTCCACCAAGTCCATTTCTCTGATCATATTTTGAAAGGCGCGGACGTTAGCATAAGAGATCTTACTGCCAGCTGAGATGTTGCAGAGTGTTGTTAGGTTATCCAACAAGTAATCAGAGAGCTTGTGTCCGGCCGTCGCAAGAATAATGCGCTGGAAGTCCTCAGGCTCAATATATCCGTCACCATCCTTATCGAAATGATGGAAGGCTTGTCGTATCCGCTCCCCTTGCAGGCCTCGAAGCATTTGCGAGAACTGCGGATATGTAAGGTCATGTCGTCGCCTTTTTCCACCACTGTACAAGCTTGCCCATTCAGAACCCCAGTCAAATGGTAGACTATCCGGTCCGGCGTACGTCTCATATATCATTTTCAGAACGTCATATTTGACATGGCCAGCGCCCTCAATATCGAATACTCGGAAGGCGATCTCATACTCTGAGTCAGGCTTCGTGAGCAAGTTCTCGAACACGCCCCAATCTGCCAAGTTGAGCCTGCCAGTCCTCTTTCGATCTGCAACTCTGAAGAGTATCGAGTATTGTTCGCGCTTGATTTTATGCTACATAAGAAGGCAAATGGTCAGTCGCTAGATCATGATAACTTACAGGGCACATTGAAGTCAGTCAAAACTCACATAATCCCCATCAGGAGGAGCAATTGCGTCAATGAACTCTGCTTCACTCATATACAACTCTCCAGTCTCTGGATCTGCTTTCGCATTCTTTTCAAAAGTAGCTTTGGAATCCGCTGATAACAGTACATCCTCCACTTGATCTGTTCCTAATAGCTTCTCCTTAACCACCTCTTTTGCCTTTGTAAGGTCTGCCATAATGGGAACTCCCCTAAAAAGTCAAGCCTGGCGCCAAACCCAAGTATCCTCTTGCAATTGTCGAAATATGATGTTGTACCTGTGTCTTGTCGTCCGATGTTCACCGAGAAAGATTTTGAGGGTGGGCGCGTGGTCCGAGGCTTGGAGAAAAGCAATTTCTGCTTGTCGCAATGTTGATTACAAGCGGGTGCCTTCAATTGAGCTGTGCCACGCGTTTTCAGATGTAAAAAAGATAATGCATATGTCGCATACACTTAACGAGTTACTAGATGAAGCCGGGGGAGCCGGTGATGGCTGGTGACTCTGCTTTTGAACTTTTTGTTCAAGCTCTCGTACAAAATCGTCAATAAAAGTGGAATTTTAGCCACTCTGCGGATTTTTCTCGGAGACCTCATCCCTGAGCAGAGCTTTTCCTATTCAAGTAAGGCGCCCCTTGGCCAGCTGCTGGCTCTGGGGAAGAATGACGTTTATTAACATTGACGTTATCTCAAGACAAGCTTGTACAGAGTCTGGACTATGTACAATCATAGCATGCTTCATAAAATACTATTATACATCTACAGTCGGCATAAGCATGCCAAATTTATCGTATATCTACACACTAAACCTTTAAATACTATTTCTTCACCTGTCCGTTGTTTGCCCTTCCATTTTTGGTCGGCCTCTCTACATGGATGGTATGTCTGAAGAGGTCTGCAATTCTACCAAATTCAGATAGCCTCCCACTCCCAGATGTATAGTATTTCGAACATTAGTACGTTTGGTATATATGCAAAACACAATAGAACGTCTCTTGTCCTGTGCAGTGCATCGGTACTCCTATTCTTCTCCAGTCGCGTCCAAATAACTCTTATCAATTAGCCTATCAATCTTCTTGACCGACGCCGATGGCTATGAACTTTCTTGAGGCTTGATTCCACCCCGACGTAGGGCGTAGGATCGTGTCGAGAAGTCTTTAGAATCTCCCAGGATGGTGCCGAATGAAAATAGTTTATGTGTGTGAAGGACAGCAGCGGATCAAAGATGCTAAGTAGGGATGTTGGTAAACATTGCTTGTTCCCCTATGCATGCTATTCGTGACCCCGAAATCTGAATGGCTGTCGCAGTGAAGAGAAAACATAGGTCGAGCGCGACAGCAGCTACGGCCTTGTTTTCTTTGGTAAGGACACTGCTAACAACATCCGTCGTACAGCCTGTCATTATATAAGCGGCTCGGAATCCGGCATTGTGAGCAAGTGCGCTGTTGTTCGGCATGGAGTTAAGATTCGACTGGTCAGATGTGCAATTTCTGCCCAGAGTGATCAGCTTTATTCGTTCTCTAGCCTTTGTTGTAATATACAGTAGTAATCTCCTCTCACGAGTCAAAGGGTTGAATGGAGTCGTGGTCCCAGATTTATCTGGACGTGTACATTAACTTAAGTTCTCATGTCTGATAGAGAACTAAGTAAAGCTAACTATCTCGAACACAAGCTTGCGTGGGAATGTGCTCCTAGTTGAGCTGTGGAGTTAGGCTTAACTGCTTTCGTCAGTTCTGAGGCATGTGGCAGGATATAGAGGATAAATACCACCTGGCAATTGAATGAATCTCGTCTTCGTGAATGACTTGACAAGTCGGCTGCGAACAATTGAGGCTAACTATTGGACTCTTGTTTACGCAATCATCAATGCACTGAAATTTTCTGATGTCAGTAGAACACTGATCCAAGTGCTCTTAGGAATTAAGGCGACTCCCATGTATTAATACAAAGTTTAGAGGGTTGAGGACGAGCCCTGTTCTCGTAAACAAGTGAGTGCTGTAGTCGTGCGAGCCGTTACCAAGTTTTGGTTATTTGGATATCATCCGTTGTTGTGTCAGTGATGAAAAGTTCTATCGGTAGATAAACATCATCCAGCTGTTTTACAGGCTTTGATACATAAAAGCAGATATAAGCAAAAGGTTCATTCACAAACGTATTGAGGATTGTGAGTTGAATAGAATCACAGGATACTCTTATCTTATGCGGAGTGATTAATTACATTATGTAGCTCGTAATACACTGAAATAGAGGGTGCCCCTTAGATGAATATTCTGCAAGGCAATAGGTGTTCTTCCACTGACCCTAAGCACTTTACCAATTGCCCAAATGTAACGCCGTTTCTTTGATAAGCTTTCATTGCCTCTCTATATGATTTCCATCAGTTGCCTAGTTACAGTTATTATCCCTGACCCAAGCATTCATTTACTTTTTCGTCTACTGAAGCTTAAAAATCTGCATCTTCGCCTCCATCAAGTCCAGCATCTTCGAAACTTCGCTTCTGAGCCCTCGAGCCTTCCAGAACAGGTTTTTGAGCCGACGACATGGACGCCTGAGAACCATCTTCAAAACCTTCAGCCAGCGTTCCTCTTGCTTTCTCTTCCCGTTCCATGTTACCGCGTTCGCGAAGCACTATGATACATGGGTAGCAGTTTGATGAATACCCAAAACCTTTGGAGACGAACTCCTTCGCTTCAAGCAATCCACGTGAGCGACATTTCCTAGAGCATCTCATAAGGAACTTGGTAAAGAAACACTTTATCTCGTAGTTTTTGGCATGGTTTGGGCAAACACATCTTGTAGGCCGGCACTCGTCCTCCTCCGTGAGATAATTGGTCCAACTCTCGGTCGCCGTCCTTAAAGTCAATTGGTTGAACTTTTCTATGGAGATCGATACTAATACTTCACCGGTCGGAGTTGCTTCTGTAAGCTCGTTAGCAAGTAGGTCTTTGGCAAAATCAAAAACTCGAAGCTCACAAAGGAGAGCAGGAAGCTACCTGAAGAGGTTTGTAAGATTAAACCAGCTATTAGATATTTCATAGCACCCATCCCCACACACATTTCAACATTGAAACTGAACTAGACTTACTACTTAGGACACCGAAATATCTCAAAGCTGGCGTGGCAACGTCCAGTTCTTCGACACTTAGGACAGCCATATATTGAAAGCAATCAATATGGACAACATAAGGCGCGGGATCAGGAATACTAATCTCATTACCCAGTAGCACCTGAATAGGAGGCACTCCGGTTGCGTTGATACCACGGACCGTGATGGTATGACCAAAGCTGCAGCAAAGAAGCTGGGCTGATGGCGGGGCAGGGGCTTTCAGTGTGGAAATGGTATGTGGCTTCTGCATCTCCTGGGAATAGTGTTTTGGGTCCCTACCACACCGCCTCTTGATCGGCCTTGTAGAATCTTGAGTTGCTGTTGCTTGCCCCGTCGTTATGGCGTTGCCTGGTCGGGAGGCTGGGGCTGTGAAGGACATTGCTGGGTGATGGATGGAACCAAGAGAATTGCTGGCTGATAATTGAGGCATGCTATGGAAGAGCGGTCCTTCTCCGAAGGTTATAACTATTGCTTTGAGACAGGATCATGAAGCGTTGAGGTTCTTGCCAATAGTGATTTGGGTTGGTGTTGCCGATGTACCTTCGAGATCTAGGGTGAGGGGAAACAGTTGATAAGTGAGCTTGGAGTTAAATAACCCGTACCTGAATCATAGCGCTCCTCCATATCTCGATAGACTGTATCGAGCCTATCGATTAGTCTTGAACGTAGGAAATAAGAATTCGCCCTAGGCCTCAATTATAAAGACCCTAGTGAAGAATCGTAATTTGTCACCCACCAAAAATTCCTATTAATATTGAAGTCTATATATACTAAGAAATATCTGCAGTACTCATTCGATTTCAGCATGCAAAGTGGGACCCTACTTTTTGCCTGCAACTCGCTTGTCCATATATAAAGATTAAGAAAATCTCGACCGATGCACCTGCACGCTTGCTAATGTAAAGTGAATGAGAAGTTATGACTTATTGGCGGATTGGGCGGGTACAAATCATAAAGGAGTGTTTGCTCCCAAGATTGATACGGTTAGTTAGTTTATTGTAGCTTGTATATTATAGAGGGCATAAAAATTTGTTCACGAGCGTTTCTTTGCCTTCAACATATATGTGCGCATGATACAAGTTGCATACAATTAAGGGGCAAAATTAGGTTAAGAGCAAATAGCAAAGAAGTTGCAAAGGCACTTGGTGAAGTTTGACTAAACCGGATTCAAGCTGTTTGACACTTTCAAGTTCTTGATCTTGTAGCTTTAAACTCTGTCAGTTGCTAAGATTTTAAGTACTACTATCTTTGTTTAATTGCGTTAATACTAAGTTCTGACCTTAGCCTCCGTTATAGAATACAATAAGCTTCGAAAGTATCACTTGCATAAATTTGGCAGTCAAGACAATCCGACCACGGAGATATGGGCCATAACCCTAGAGATGCATCATAAGTGCTACTCTTTCAAAACATGAACCTAGCAGACAATGACATTAATGGAACGGCTTTTGATGCTTCCCATAGGTCCTCCAATTTCTCAGCAAAGTCCGCCCGTAATGCACCCTGACTTGCACTTTCCAGATAACCGTGAAGCTGAGAGATATTCCTCGGACCAATAATCACCCCATCGCCGTCGCCTCTCCTCAGAGCTGAATGATATAGGATCCGTCTCTCATGGAGATGTAAATGCTACCGCACAAGCTCTCTAGTCTCTTTGTGGCTTGGTGTATACTAGACTTATCATACCAATATCTAAATCTAATACTGAAATTCATGCCAGAAGACCTCGAATCTAGTACTGACTAGACTACTAGGGTTACCGTGTCTGAATGCTATAATTCAAGAACGGCTAAGACTCTGTAATCCTATGTAAGCTCTTAACGATTCTTTCAAGTTTGAAATTTACTGACACATTATGTCTTCAGCCCAGGAGAGCTACTTAGGATTGTGCCCTCTGGCGGAACGGTCATATCTAACAGGATTGTTTCCGACGATGCATTTGTCAATGTGTATCCTCTGACTCTTTCTCTCTTATCACCATCTTCCCAAGATCCCATAAGTTTCATTCCAAGCGGTGGCTTTCCTCGGATACTGAAGACAGTCAATTTACTTTTATCTAAAGATGATCGTGCTACTATTCAGCCATTTGGCATCGGTTCGCATTCATGCACTGGGAAGCCACTCGCTTTAGCTGACATCCGGCTCATACTCACTAAACTAGTATCGAAATTCGATTTAAGTGAGGCTGATACGATAGTCGACAGGTTGTATGGGGATGAGTAAGGGCTTCCACAGTGGCGGAGAGGAAGCCTATTCCGACATATAAATGCCTAGAAATAGGAACTTAAATTTGATCCGAATTTTCTGAAAGACATGCCAGAATATTATTCAGCGCTTATATCTTTTACTAATAATGCAGACGATCATGGAAAGAAATAACACCTCCTGGTGTCCTCCAGCTCCAGGCTAAGAAACCTGGCTGAACTCAAAGCTCCCCAACTTTGATATCTCAACAATATGTGAATCTATCTGGACCTTGAGTAACCACACTAACAAACTCAAAGGACAGATCCAGACGCAAAATTCTAGATTCAGGCTCACGCTATATTGGATATTCGCAAGACAGTTCATAAGTTTCCCAAGACCACATGCTTATGTGTCCATATCATGAACCTGTAATTACCGCCAGAGAGAATGGTAGAATCGCCTCCAAATGATGCAGACCTCTAAGGACCTCCATCTTTCTAATCATGGAGCTGCCTATGGATTATCCAGCACATCGCCATGCCTCCTCTTCTAACCAAGCTACTCGCAGCATTTATAGGCCCAAGACTTTCGAGCATTCCGGCACGATAGACCACCATGCCATGCTCAGAATCAGGATGCGTTGACGCGACTAGGATGTGATGTTGCTTAACACTTAAAACCAAATTAAACACAGCTGGGAAACAATGTTAAGTCGATAGCCATAGCGCCAGATAGCTCCAAGTGGAAAAGAGCCCATGAAAATTCATAGAGATCGTGTAGATGGCTACAGAAAGACAAAAGTAAAGCGTTAAGGATATAACCGAGAAAGTGGGGCCAGAAGAACAAGTAGCAGCCTCAGATTTTATGCCAGTCAGAGTTATTAATTCATTTAGTTGAAAGAAATAGTATGGAAGAAGAAGAAGGAAAAAAGAAATTAATTCTTTGACCATTTTGATTCTATTAATTGCACAGACACCAAGGCGCTGCTACCTGTATTGTGTTCAACTAAGACATAGAAGTATTTCCATAATTTCTTGTATCATATCCGTTCATTCTGAATTTGTCTCTAGCCTCTCAAGTTTTAAGTTTTTTATTTAATTTTCTTTAATTTTAATTTTCATTGTTTGTGATATAGAGACGTTGTTGCTAGTTCCATTTAGAAATACACTGAACTTTGAAATTTATTCGGGAATATAGTCGTGATAAATTTCAGAGATTACATTTAGGGATAACTTTCATCCTTGGTTTCTATCTTCGCATCAAAACTAAGTAGGCAAACATGTCTGAAGACTGTAACTGCAACTTCCTTGATGCGGCTGAGGGACTTCAGGGAATATGGGAATTCTTCAACATTCAACCAACTTTCCCTAAAACTCGAGGCCATATTCAAGCTCTATTCTAAGAGTCTTCAGTTAGCCTGTTGAGAATTAGACCGTTAGATGCACAGACAGATTTTCTATCAATCTAGGGTATGGCTCCAAGAAAGCCATCAAGCGAAGGCTTCTTATCCTCGCCACAAGGTTTTTATAATATTGAAGGTTGCTCCTGTCTCTATTTGAGGCGGCAGCATATACCCACTGATACTCAGGGATGGCTGCCGCCTCAACCTGACCACAATCTAACAACGAGACTAGTCCAACTGTACTCAACCCGACAATATCTGGATTCTGCACAACCATTAGGCCCACAAAGATATCTACCAATGCAGTCACAGTTTCAAAGTAGTGTACAATGGACTGACAGAATTCCAGATCTAGTACGATCTAAGCAGCACTTACTGGAGCTAGCTCAGATATCTCACGAGTACCAGAAACCCGCACAGAGAGCTGGTAGTCAAACGTATCCTATCAAATGGACAGCACTTGCCTGGCGCTTGGCAAGAATTCCAGTCTAACAGCGGTGACGACTTTCACGACTACATACTGAGCCAGCTGCGGTTTGACTTACCAAACTTACAACCTCCAGAGTGGCACTGGCTGATTCCGCCTCAGCCACCACCTGTTCCTTCCGAAACCTTTTCCAATATCGACACACAATACTACCACTGCATAGAACCTGAATATCATGCGCGCCAGGGAGCTGTTGATAACAACATGCCTTGCCCGCAGTTGTACCGACAAAGAACTAGAGTCCTGTCTCAACCCCGCAATCAAGAACAGCATGAAATTGATGCACTAGAGCCGTCCCCACAATATGTTGACCCTGTCTACGTTCAAGTGTTCGAGACGGTTCCACCTCATATTCATTACCGCCCATTGAACCAACCCCGCGAAGAGATTCGACCAAGAATCGACTACGATTACACACATTGGGCAAATGGCCACTCGTCCATCCACTCAAATTCTGAATGGGCTATTGATCGCTTGCCTAATGGTTTGAACCTTTTTCTTTGAAACTGAGATTTGCTGATAAATAAATAGGTATTACCAGATTCTGTCCCTACAAGGCTGAGTCACGAACAGGATGGATCCACTGCTATATTCCTGTTCTCGCTCACCCCAATAGTTCAAGTGCCACTTCAGCAGTGGTGTTGATACATGCTCTTGATAAAGCCAGAATCCAGTTTGATTCTCCCCAAGAATCGCAAGATCAGGCTGACGAGAATACAGAGAAGTCGCTGTGCTCCAAGGAGATATGCCCATTTTCCATGAGACAGGTGGTGACGGCGGATATATTGTCGAAAGAGTCGACACCATGGGGATGCAGCCTCGTCTTAACATTTTGTTTGAGGGGAAGGTTGTTTTGCGAGAGGCGTGCACGATTAGCTTTCTGGTGGAGTTTGAGAAAGCTGAGTATCTATGGGAGGTGGAGGAGCTGAATTATCTTGATGTTTACGCAGTAGGAATCAAGTGTCGTTGATAGATTATTTGGGGACTGGAGAGTGTTAGAGGCGGTTATGATTTCGGCATTGATAAAGGGCACAGCAGATAACTTCTCTAGACTGCATTTCCCTGCCTGAGACAAGAAATTCATATGTGGGTTCTAGCAATAGTAAGATTCTGACACCCTTAGGCACAGTCCAAATAAAATATGAGAAATATGCATCATGCTACAGCCTAGGATTCTCTTGTCTGGCCATGAGCTCTCATTGGAAAGGCCAAGATCGGTGAGGCAACCAAGGTTTCGTTGATGAATACGCAGCGCTATTTGGCATGAGAAGATGGTTTATGTTTAACGAAGTACTAACTTGAGGGTTTGGTTTTGTATTGCTTTCATAATGTTAAAGTTTGTGATGCATTGACAATAAGTTTATATTTGACCGATGTATCACACAACCATAAAATATTTCCTGAAAGACCTCCATGATCACAACG
Organism: Bisporella sp. PMI_857; assembly: GCA_021307315.1. NCBI lineage: Eukaryota > Fungi > Ascomycota > Leotiomycetes > Helotiales > Helotiaceae > Bisporella > Bisporella sp. PMI_857. Next base: position 238,443 of record JAJSPD010000007.1, read on the forward strand.
AAAGCATAAGCATGAGCGAATACCAAAAAATACAATTCAGGTCACCATAACGCACACCCGCCAATTCAAATGCTGCTCTTAAGTCTTAACTTAAGATAAGCTACGCTGAAGGTGCCACAACCCAACTATATAAGGCGACAAAGCCTGACGTTATGTAGACCCAAATGATATGGACCGCTAGATCCACGCTCGAAAGACGGGAAATCGCGGTGAGTAATCGGACAAATTTGTTCTCCTTGCTTACAAAAATAGGCCTATACCATAGGTTGAACCATATCCACGAAGGAGAGGAGGTAAGGGCCAGAGTGTTTGACAAGGGTTGCGTGATAAGGGATGGGTAGAGAAGACTGAGTTAGGTGGTCCACTAATTCAAGTTAACTGCTGCGTAACATAAAAAGAGGGAAGAGCCTTACCCGTTTCTAGAGCATAAATGGATTGTATTGGAGAAAGGAAATATCGGCGATTACCAGGCCTACCGTCTAGCAGAAGCGTTTTGAATTGCAGCGATTGATAAAGAGTTTGAAGCGGCTCAATGCAGCTACCTGCTCATGGCTACAAGAAAGATGTCGAGATGCACGTCTTCAGGTTTGCTTCGCTGTGTAGGAACCGCAGCATACAGAATGTCCAAAGGGCTGGGTTGGAAGAGCCGCCTGAGATGATGATAACGATAGGAAGGCCAATCATTCAATGTTGGTCACAATGTTGCTGTTGACTTGCTCAAAGGGTTGAGGTTCAGCTTTTTTTTGTTTGGGTTCCTACGGCACACTTTAGGTCTAGCAGACGCAAAAGCATGACTTGAGGTCTAGCTATATATGGACAAGCCTGGTATTGACTTGATTGCTTACTCTTGGCAATTTGGACCCGCGAAAGATGACTATTTCGAGCGACCAAGACGATCGGAGCCGGGGGAATTAATGCATCTCATAGGGATAAGCCCAGCTCTCCCCTCTTCAACTTCACAACATCGTCCTTCACTAAGTGCTGAAGACTGCTCGGATACTGCTCAGATACTGCTCGGATACTGCTCGGATATATTATCTGATGAGCATAACCAGAAGCCACAGACTATAAATATATGTTGCATATTATCCCGTGTTGTATGTATTCCGCAGTGATGTATTCATTCTCCAAGATCCCAATATGCCTCGCTCGACGCCTCGCGTGTCGTTTTCCCTCGACGGATTGGTCAATTGATCTGCGGCTGAACAGCCAAGAAGAAAACCCCACAGCTTGGGGGTGACTGATTTGACGCCCAAAACATCTTCTAAACTATCTTGGTCCAGCGCGGCTTGCCATAGGTCCTCCTGCCTCTAGCTGTTAATTTCAATGCTGTCCATCATGAAGCCCATTTTCACCTTTGTCTTTCCTCTCCCATTCTTCCACTTCCTACTCTGAACCTTCTGAATAGCTTCAACTTTACCCGTTCCGGAGATATGGTGTTCGCTATATGTAATCTGTTGGTGCTCTCGTCCTATGCCATACCTATTCTTGCAGCTCCAGGCACCTTGCCGGTGCTTGGGAATGTCCTTGCTCCTCGAGTAGACTATCTGGGAGGATGGACGATAGGAAGAAACGGCACTGGTGGTGGCTGTCCTGCCGAAGCTCCTAGCGCATGTAAAAAGGATGACTACTCTTCACTCAATACACAATGCTGTCCCAGCGATCAGACATGCTTCGCAACCTCCATAATAGCATACTGCTGCCCAACCGGTGAGCCTTCAAGTATTATTTGTATGCACAAGCATTAACATTTGCAGCCACCGATTGTAAGGCGAGCGTATCTAACTTTCCAGTGTGCTCCGTCAATGGCATGATAATGGTACGTGATTCAACCATTAAGAATGAGAAGGCTCGATGCCTCAAGAATAGAATCCAAACAATCCGCCTTTTAGGCAGGTCATGAAGCCATGTGCTGACTTAAGCCCTGCGTAGTACACAACATCGGGAGGCTATTTCTGCTGTTTCCCTGGTGAAAAGGGAATCAATCCAGATACTGGCTATGACGGACTTTGTGTGCCAACTGACCTTCCAGTCGCATCGAGTCTGCTCGCAACAACTGTAAGCATTTGTGGCTCGTGTATTACAGAAGTAAACCTAACAAATGTCAGGCAACCCAGCTTGGTGTCACAGCCCCAACCGGGACATCAGGGTCAGTACCCACCCCAGCTTCCTCTGCCTCCTCAACAACTGCCCCTCCATCACAAACCACATCCCGGGCAAGCCAGAGGACGAGTCTGACATCTACATCTAGTGGCAGCTCATCTGGTGGCGGCTCATCCAGCGGATCTGGAGCAGGAACTACAACCGGTTCTGGGTCTACATCTCCTACTGGGACAGCAGGCTTGAGCACAAATGGAGGTGATGGTAACAGTAATTCCAGCGGTGGCGGGTCCAAAATCGGTGTCGGCGCCATCGTTGGACTCGTCATTGGAGGTATAGCCCTCCTCCTGCTTGGTGGTATTCTCATCATGCTCATCAAGCGCCATCGCACAAGACAACAACAGCAAAATCCCGCCTACATGCCTGCGCCTCCAGGTCCCGGCCCTTCAACTCTCCCGGAAGTAACGAAGGTGGGAGTGGGATATGGAATGCAGAGAAAACCAGTTGCGCATTCCAATTCGGTGTATAGCTCCACGAGTGGAGGATATGTAAGCCCCGCAAGCCCGAACCCGCCGACGTATTCGAATATGGCGACTCCCCCGCCGCGGCAGGCGTATGACCCACCTCCACAACCACAGGAGCCGCATAATCCGCATGCGGGATATTCGGAAATGGAAGGACAGGCCAGTCTACACCCAGATCGCCCGGAACTGAGAGGGCAGTAACTAAAGCTTGGATTGGCTTGTATATTCTTAAGGCGTTGACCAATTTGTATATAGATTTGGGTCTTGCGCAACATAGCAGGGTGTAACGGTAGTGAGTGTTCAAATGTTCATATTTAGGGTTAGTAGCATTGGAAGCACATTCCAATATATAATAAATTTCTAGAACCGGAACTCCCCGGGGAATCATAGATCATGCCCAATGGATCAGATTTGGGAGAAATGATCAAACTCCATACCTTCTCAAATATACCATCCTAAACTCCGTCTACTATATCCATAGTTCCGTTTCAGGTGCCTTTCACCTCTTAATCTCACATTCCTGAAGCTCAACCTCGATAGTCTCAACCTCATGTGCATGGTCTTCAAAGTACTTCCTCAACCTCTCCCGTTCCTCACCACCTTCCGCCAACTCATCATCTGAGTCGCCTATTCTAGGTTAGTCTTCTATATGTAGCTCTTTCCCAAGGATGAACGAGCGATAAGGAGCAGGAAAGGAATACGTACCAAGCAACTCCTCAACCTCCCTCCCCTCCTCACTCTCTATCCTAATCAACCATCTCTTTCCTTTCTCTCTATCCTCGCAGAAATGAAATTGCGGCGATACATGAAGGATTTTGTCGTGCGCGTGCTCCCTTATGTATTCCAACTTGTCCGACTCATTATCTAAGGAGGAGAAGGTGCGGCCTTCCGGAGAGTCGACGAGCAGTTTGAGGAAGTAGAAGGACGGAGTTGGGTCCGTGAGGGTGTGGTATTTGGGGGGCTGGTTGGTCATTGTGGTACGGAACCAAGAGCTAAATACAAGGGAATCTACGGAATTACCAAGTGCCTATAGCACTGTGTTGTGCCTGGATTTGCGTGTTCTTGATTCCCCAATTTTAAGGTTATTTGAGAAGGAAAAGTGAGAAGTTCTTCAGGAAGAAGCGCTTTCTGCGGCAGAGCAGGCTGGACAATAGTGGTGTCAACAGAAGAGTTCCAAGAAATGATTTAGCTTAACAATACCGATAAATGTTCTTTAACAGGGAGTTCCACTTGCGACTTGAGTAGGATTCTCTAGAAGATGTACAGTAAGCACCAAATCAGAAGACTGATTATGAGGCGGGGGTTGATGCTGACAGGGATGGGCGATGGAAACCCTATCAACACACTAACCGTGCATAACAGGACGCTGACGGAAGTTCCCGGTATAAGTTAAGGTTATTTCTGGATCGGTGCTAAGAATAAGCTTAATTGGCATGGGCTTGGCATGGGGGCGACAAGTCATTCTGCAGACGATTTAATGATATTGCACGACCGTAGCAAAGTGAGCCGAGGTTCTATTGTCACAATGGTCACAAGGCAAGCACATCTGGATGCAAAGATAGGATGTGTCAAGCAACCGAAGGGCATTCTAAGGTTCCATGGAACTGTAACTCTTTAATAAGAGTAAAGTGATTTTGAATCCACATTGGAGTTTCATCTCTCAAGAAGAATGAGTCAGACATCGCAGGAGGTTGCTTTCCTCTGAGCCGCATTCTCAAGGAGAGCTATGGATAGAATCCCTCAGCATATGAGGAAGACGCGACTACAAAATCTTCTAAGCAAAAGGCAAGATCTATGACTAGGAAGAGGCTGGGACGCATTGAATCTTCCTAGTTCCGTTGGACGAACAGGTAACAGTCTGGTGGCCCAGTGTCTCCCTTGCTCATCGAGGGAGATATATTTTCAATAATTCTATTGGAAAAGTGTCAGAAAATTGGCGATTGGAGAGATTCGGGGATGATCCTTAGTCTGGCTATAGTTGAAGACATGGGGAACTTGGTGGCTAAAGGCTATAGTTTATGTTTTCGGAAACTAGAACGCGTACCCAACCACAGTTGTGGACATTTCTCTATATCAGGAGGAAGAATACTGTAGGTAGGAAGAGGAAGCTGAGTGAGCCTGGACGCATGTTCAGCCTATTTCTCTCTTCGGAAGAGGCTTTGCAACACACCATACTCTGCAACAGACTCCTGTAGAGAGAGGACTGATGAAGAGGGATGTAAGTACTCGAGACCTCATCAGTGGATGGGCCATCACACGATATTCTCATCAACAATTCCAGCATTCAATACATCTTATATCTCCTTCCGAGAGCACACAACAAACTTTCAGAACTCACCTATTTCGACAAAATGCGTTTCAACAGCCTCATCGTTTCTGCTATATTGGCTGACCTTTCTTTTGCCGCGTACGATATAAGCATTTACAAAGCGGGAGCATGCCGTGAGTCTAGCTTGGGGACGACATGTAGAAATCTTCCAGAGCGAGCATGCTGCTCCAAGACCACGAGAAAGGCCGCAACTCAAGAAGAGCAATCCAAGAGAGAGAAGAAAAGCCATACACCCACGTTGCTCCAGATGAACACTTCTGGCAGAATAATACCGTTAGATATACACTTGCAATCAGGTCGGCCAAGGGAGCTGAATATGAGCAGATTGGATCAGAGGCTGAGCAGATTGACTTTCTGCAAAGGCACGGCAAACCAGGCGCCATACTAAGCTTAAAAAGGCTCGGAAACTAAAGACAAAAACTGTGAACTGGGACTCGGGGGATGAAATGAGAGTATACGTAGGGGACAACCTCAAGGCGTACTAGTATTTGGACAAGGCGTTTGATTTATTTGAATTCCAATAGATTAGAGCCTAGCGAAAAGCATACCACATAATTATAGAGTTATAGAGTTTTGAACATTTCTCGGGATATAGATAGCTCACTAGACACTGTCAAATCACTTTCGTTTCTTTACAATTCTCCAAATGAAGCCTCATCATAGAGCACTAATATTTCGCGACACTCTATGGCGGTAGTAATTGACTGTAGCAGTTATACAGAAAGCGTGACACAAGTCTCTGAGAAGCTTCTATGTGGTCTGATTGTTGCAAGCTTTGCGGACACGGCACTGGTTGAGAGTTTATAACATGCCAAGGATTAAGGGTCCACTTTTTAATGGAGTGAGCGCAAGGCTGAAAAAAAAATGTTGCTGGAGTTCAATTCAAAAGTACAAGCAGATCCCCTCCATCTCATTTGGGACTCTCAGATTCGTTAACTGCCAAAAGAATCCTGGCCATAGCTATACCTGTGCCTCGTATATATGTGCTGAACAACTTTTCTATCATTGATATCTATTGGCGCATATATAATGCCGCCAAAGGCGAGCGGCACTTCCGCCCGTGGCAGAGGCACGGCGTACAGAGGTAGAGGAAGAGGCGGTCGTGGTCGTGGACAAGTGAATACAGATGCAAACGACGCAGCAGGAGTAAATGTATCTGCGTCTTCTGCATCTGAGCTTAGGCTTAAAGTAGAAGACGACGAAAGCCAATCCACACTATCTAACTCGCCTCTCCATACTGTTCCTCTTGTCACGCCGTTTCGTGGTGAAGAAGACACTATGGATGTCGATACAGGTGGCTTAAATTCACCAGCCAGTATCCCCACCGAAACACCTGCCTCTACACCAATGCGACCGTCACAGAATGCGACTCCGGTCGTGCCGCCTGTCGAAGGCGAAAAGAAGAAAAGTCGATTCAAACCAAAGAGTATTAGGAGTAGCAAAATCAAGCGGGAAGAATTGGCTGCAGAAGAAAGGGCAAAGAAGGAGAGAAATGAAGAGGCCAATGAGCGTTTGGCGGCAAAAGCAACAAGAGGCATGGACTTCCGTGGCATGAGGGGAAGAGGCAGAGGTGATTCCATGGGAAGGAGCCGAGGTACTACCAGCGCTGGCGGATTATGGGGCATCGCACCTGAGAGTGGTAAGCTATTAAGCAAGGAATGGTAGCAAGAAGCTGACCAGCCTCGCAGAGCTGCATCTAGGTCAAAGCAACCGTCCTGGTCATGGTGTAGGTGGCTCGAATAGCACAAGTGCAGGTGGAGGAGAGGGTTCTTCGCGCGGAAACAGAGGTGGTAGTGGAAGGTCAGCTGGAAGACAAGGCAATGGCTACGACAACGACTTTAGCACAGCCTCCTTTGTGGACGACGGCGTGGAACTAATCAATATCCAGAATATCAATGACGATACATCAGAGGATGAAGAGGAACCGATCATTACAGGAGGCAGACATGTGAATAGAGGTCAGGGCCAAAGACAAGTTGGTAATACAGGAGGCCTGAAACCTATCCGCCTAGAACGTCGTCCGCACAAGCCCAGAGGTATTGTCAATGCTGATAATATAGTTGTCAAGAAAGAGTCAAACGAGAAACCTACCGACTCCGACAGTATGGAAATTGACGAAGAACGATCTGGTAAGCCTACAGGTAGTACTAGTGATAATATTGGCATTAAAGATGAGTCTTATACCACCAAGTCTGCACCATCTAAGTCAAAGCTTAACCTATCTGGTGGAGATTCAGTGGCGATGGATATTGATGAGGACCTTATCCCCATCAAACCACCTTCTTCCCCTGAAATTAAGAAAAAGGTTGCAAGTGTCATAAAGAAGAACGATCGGCAGCCAGCTTTCCAAACACTAGAGGACAAAGAAGAGTACACTCGTTACATGGAAGACCGAGCTATCTTGCGCGATGAAATGGCTGCCAACTATACCTTCAAGCAACCAGAAGAAGAAGAAGTGTTCATGGGCAACGAAGATGCGTTGAGGGGTCGTACTTATCTTTTCCAGTTTCCTCCTCGTGTACCAACACTATACAACCCGCTTCTGAAAGACAAGCCGCTTCCGCCTGGCTTAAAGCCTAGAGAGAGTGCAGCAGATGATGTGCAAATCACTGGCTCAAGATCGGGAGCTAACAATCCCGTCGATCTCGCAAGTAAAGAAAAGAAGAAAGTCAAGTTTGAAGAGCCCGCCAAGGAAAAAGTGATTAAAGAAGAAGATCAACCTGATAAAGAAGCAGAGAAGATTAAGGAGCCGTTCGCTGAGGAACCTGGCTGTATTGGTAAATTGGTGGTTCGCAAGTCAGGAAAGGTTGAATTGATCTGGGGTGGTGAGGGAGGAAACGTCCTCGAGGTTAACAAAGGTGTCACCACATCATTCCTCAGCAACAGCGCTTTGGTACAGTATCCTGATGGTTTTGATACTCCTGCAAACGCCACTCGAGAGCAAAAGTTTGGTGTATCTTCTGGTATGGGAAAGATTATGGGAAAGTTTGTGGTTTCTCCAGATTGGGAAACGATGTTCTGATTGTGAGGCCGTGAGATTTGACTTTTATACGGAAAGAACAATGCATTTGCAGGTGGGGATTGCATAGCCTTTGGCGTTTCTGGAAGCATTTACCACTTGACTGTGACCCATAGTGTTGTTATTTGGTGTATCAAATAAGAACTATTTTGGCAAAAGAACTGGGCTCTCTTCATAGAGATACCTTATGAAGTTCACAGTAGATAGATGGCGTGTACAATAATCAGCAAAGGGATATATCTCCTCCTCTTGTGGCAAAACTCGCTATATACTTCTACATCCTTGTGCGTTTCGGATTACTGTGGATATCCTGCTTCAAAGACAATACCAATGATGGAGCACAATAAGTGCGACATGGAACGGTGCCGCTGCCAAGAGTTTGTCCGAGTTCGCGGCACGGAAAAAACCAATACACGTGATCTAACCGAGGGATGATAGGATCTACATCCGCCACTTCCACGGTCATCCTTCACTTAAAACCATCAATTCATTTGATCGCTATAGGTACATAGACTCCCTCTGGATCGAAATTATGAATTCATGTGATCTTTCGCATCATTATTGATCGGGTCCCGGTCGCGAGTAAACCCGCTTTTAGACTTTGAGGATTTCTCAACTTCTCGGCTGGCCATCCACAGCCCATCCTCTCATGGATTTCGAAGAATTTCATTGCCTGAGTAGCCTTGTCATATTCAGATGGATGCTCTAATGGCGGCTTCCAACAGAAAAGGAGCCAACAGCCTGGCTTCTATTATGAAGCGTTCCGCCTATTTGATATTGCACTCTCTCTTGATTAGTAACATCCTAGCAAGTGCAGGCATATGTCAAGAGCTTTGCCAAGGGATACGCGTTAGGGTACTCGTCTGCTACTGTAATCTATCATAGCCATTTTGAGGTTGCGAGGTTGGATGACTTGACCAAAGGCTGCTCCTTTGCATCCTTTACCCGCAGATCCTCGAAACTCCGGGGAACTATGAGCCATCACGCCTTGTTTAAGTATGTCTTATTCCCATATTTTTCAAACATCTTTCTCTCTTTCATTCTGATCTCGTAAGAGATCTTATTCTTTCTGTTATTTTCATTGCCCGGTGTTGGTAGGTTGTCTTCTATTCATCTAGTATGGTTTCCTCTATTATAATATGGCCTCTGCTGGTCAGCGTTGCCTATGCGAGAATGGAGCCAATGCCTCTTTACAATAGGCAATTGATTCAAAGGGGGCGAGGAGCACTCGAAGCAAGAGGAGATATTAAAGGTTCTGCATCAGCAGTTTGGAATCACAACGTGGAAATGTTAACCGATATCCAAATTGCGAATAAGACTTTCAAAGTGGTTCTTGATACTGGGTCAGCTGATATGTATGATGATCTTTGTCTGTTTCTTTTATAACATGCTGATCCACAACAGGTGGTTATTCTGCACAGATGGAGCTGACCATATGGAGCATGGCCGAGAAGCCTACAATCCAAGCACGGGCAAGAAAATGAAGGCTGACGGCAAAGATGCCGCTTTCAATATCAAATACGGAAAGGGTTATGCCAAGGGACATGTCTATACCGATAAAGTCACCCTGGCTGGCATGACTGTGGATCAAGCGATCGGATGCGCAACTTCTGTGAGCAAGGAAGATGTGGATGATCGAGAGATGGACGGTATCATTGGAATTGGTTTTAACAGTGGCAGTAAAACGCTTGTTGATGGTCTAGCACAGTATCCTTCCGCGACTAAGAGTGCTATGAATTCAAGTAAATATGACTGCCCTTCTTAATCGATCTCCATATCTGACATGAATTTAGTAACATCAAAGGGGGGTGGTTTCTTAGGCCTTTTCAAGACAGACCAGCCTAATGCGCAGAAGACCTTCACCGAGAACGCTTTCCCCCAAATGAAAGAAGGCTTGTTCACGGCAGACATAAAAAAGAATGAAAATAGCAACTACAACTTTGGATACGTAGACCAGGACCGCTTCTCTACCCCGTTGACCTACATGCCCGTCCGCAGCTGGAATCAATGGATTGTTGAAATTTCTGGTTACACCATCGGAGCTGGTAACTCGAATGACGGTACCAAGAAAGCGCTTATTGGTATGTTTTCTGTTCTATATCCACTATCATAGCAAACAAAGATTCTAATAAGAGCAGATACCGGCACCACAAATATCATGATGCCCCAAGACATGGCTAAAAAGTACTTCTCCGCCGTGCCTAAATCAAAGACCACCGACTCTAAAAACTGGCTTGTCCCGTGCAATGCCAGCGACGCCGCACTTCCCGACCTCACCATCACGTTCTCGCCCCCAGCTCCCGACAAAGATGCCGCGATCATGCTGCCAGCTGGCAAAGGAGGCGTCAAGCAAGAGAAGTACAACGCTGTGGTCCCTGGGAGTCTATTGATCGGCAATCTAAGCGGGAAGAATGATGGCATGTGTCAAGCGGGGATTACGGGGAGCGATAAGAGCAACGGGTGGGATCTGATCCTGGGAGACGTGTTTATGATGAGCCAGCTGATTGTGTTTGATATTGGGGATGCGAATGGGAGCAGGAATAAGAATTTTCCCGAGAGAGGACAGGTGGGGTTTGCTCCCAAGCCGAAATAAGTACCGCGGTCTTAAGGAACTTAGGGGGCGCATTAGGGAATAGTCTTTGGAGTTTAGTGGGCATAGGAACCTGGGAGCGGGCGTCTAGTCAATAGCGGCATAAAAGGGTTAGGCTACTTTCGGCAAGCATGTATCTTTGCCCTTTGCTCCCTTTGTATGCAACTATATTTTTATTATTTTCTGATGGGTTTCCGCTCATATTCAAGGATTTGCTGATAATGTACATCAACTCCGACTTTGACAATCCAGCCTACCAGACTATTCCTGAAAGTCTTTTTTGTCTCTTTTTTTTCCTTTCGGAATTCCTTAGTCATTTTAGCTACCTGAGGCGCTACGCTGATGTATCTATGGTACGACTAATCTACAGAGGGTCACGCGTCTCCACAGGAAGAGCACCGCTCCAGAACTGAAAAACAAAGCTACACAAAAGGTATAAAAGATCAGAAATAAAAAATAAAAATAAAACTTTATTCTTGACTTCCTAAATGCTGTTGAAGGAAGCGAGGGGAACGCACGATCTGAAGGATGAAAGGAAGCTTGTGGCTATACCTTCCTTTCTACGAAAATAAACATACGGCAGCCTCTTCAAGACCGACAAGGCAAATGCAATTGCTATAAAACTTGGTAGTCCCTTGGACTTAGGCTTCCCATTCTCCACAGATCTCCCTGAATCAACAAACTTCCCCAATCAAGTTTCCGCCCCAATATCCAGCCAATTTTACTACCATGCATTTCACTAATGTTTTCATCATTTCCTTCCTGGGTTACCTTTCCACCACTCCCGCCACCGCATATCCTGGCCCGGGATCCCAGTCTCTCCATCTCAGATCTCCGCTATGCAGCCTTTCATCTGTCCCAGCAAAGATCCAGCAACTCGAGAAAGTTAAGAAGAACATCGCAGAAGTCAAGTCAAACCTAGCGATAGCATGCTCTGCTGTAGCAGCAGGGAAGCCAGCGGAGCATTGCCATCAGGGGGCCAATGTGGACGTAGCTTCGGAATTGGTCCAGATGATTTCAGCCCAGAGATCGTATGAAGCGAATAAGAAGGTAATTGATACCGCGTCCGCCGCTATGTGTAAGATTATGAATTTGCGGGGTTAGGATTAGGGCATTTTTTGGATTGTTTGCGGGCTGGTTCAAGCGCGATTAAAAATGCATTTTTTTGTTTTGATCTCTGTTAAAAAAGTTAAATGAACTAACTGTATTGATCAGTGAGGCTTGTAATAAACTGTGAAAATCAATAGCAGTGAGATACACAACTTCGCTTCTGTGCCCTTTTCTGTAGCTTATCCCATTTTGCTTCTGAATAATAGTAACTATGTGTCGGCTCTCACAGAAGCTTAATTTTTACTCTATTTCAATACGTCTTTTCTTTCTTTTATGCCGGTTGTGATTAGTTTTTTTTTTTGTAATCTTCGCGAAATGTCCGGGCTTGCGAATTGCGAAAAATATATTTGGCCGTTGACTAAGTTAGCTCATTGTCTGACAGAAAATCCCGGTAGTTGTATACTACCTCTTTTCCAAAGTGTTATTGGCGGTGTGCTCGATTATGTCTTGTACTGTCTGGCATAAGTTTCTACACTTACGCCGTGTCCATTCCGCCGTGCTCATTCCGCTCTTTTGATGCGGTTATTCCGAAGAGTCTGCCGGATCGACAGTCTTGGCAGGGGTGAGTGCTACCCCGCGGTTCAGCACCCCGCATCTGCCATTGTATCCCCCCGAGATGTATTGTGGCTGTTTTAGTTTCGGTCTTCGGTGTCGATATTGCGTCTTGCGTGCGATATACTTGGGTCAGGGCTTACTCGGTTTTGATTTATTGTACTTGATGATTCTTTGAAAGTCCACCCCTTGTTACATCCCTCAAAAGACCATATTCTACATAGAAGGTCTGCGCTCCTGTCTTACATATAGTAAATGCTCGACATGGCCGATCAAGACCCTGTTCATATCATTATCATCGGCGCAGGTCTAGCCGGCCTAGCTACCGCTGTAGCAATCAAGACCGCGAATCCATCTCATGCAGTCACCATCCTCGAAACTACAAAATCGCTCTCTGAAATAGGTGCTGGCCTTCAACTGACCCCAAATGGCACGCGTCTCCTCAAGAAATGGGAATCTATGACCTTCTAGTCCCAAAAGGGACACATCACGAAGCCATGACCGTACGGAGATACGACGGCTCAAAGATCTTGAACCATATCCATGATTTCCAGAACTTGATCTTGAAGAAATATAAATCGCCGTTTATGGGCATGCATCGTGTGGACTTCCAGCGTGCGCTAGCGGACAAATGTGAAGAGTTGGGAGTTGTACTGCGGCTGGGGTGTAGGGTTGTGGATGTTGACATCGAAAGTGTGTTTGTAAAGCTGGAGGGTGGAGAGGTGGTGGATGGAGATGTGATTGTTAGCGCGGATGGCTTGTGGAGTTTAGCTCGCAGTGTGTTTTTAAAAACGCCTAGTCCGCCATTGCCAACCGGCGATCTGGCGTATAGGATTGTTATCGGTGTAGATGACTTATCAGGGGATGATGCAGAGGAGTTAACGGAGTTTCTTAGGAGAAAGGAGACGAATTTTTGGGTAGGCCCAGAAACGCACGTTGCGGGGTATGCGGTTCGTGATGGGACTCAGTATAATATTGTTCTGCTCTGTCCGGATAATTTGCCAGAGGGCATCAGCAAGCTGGATGGTGATTTGGTTGAGATGATGGGACGTTTTGATGGCTGGGATCCGATTTTGCGCAAGTTTCTAGGGCAAGTGAAGAGAGTCCAGAAGTGGAAGCTCATGCATCTGGATCCGCTCCCGGAATGGACCAACAAGGAAGGTACTTTTGTGATGGTTGGTGATGCTTGTCATCCTATGCTACCATATCTAGCGCAAGGTGCAAATTCCGCTTGCGAGGATGCTGCGGTTCTTGGGTTCTTGCTTGGCCAGGTCAGGTCGTCCACCGTGGAAGGGAAGCAGAGAATGCTGCAGAAAGTGCTTCCCTTGTATGAAAAGCTGAGAAAAACCAGAGGAGAAGGTATCGTAAGGGCAACATGGGATCAGAGGGAGGATTTCCATATGCCGGATGGCGAGAAGCAGATTGCGAGAGATAAGAGATGGGCAGAAGGAGAACCTACTCGATATACCTCATCAAAAGTTGGAGATTGGCTTTTTGAATATGACGCTTATAAGGAGGTAGAGGACGTTTGGGCGAGAGAGAAAGGGGACGACGAGGGAAGCAGTGTGAGCTAAACATGAGACTTAAGAGCATTATCTAGCAATGAATTTGGTAGCACTGGCTAAGCACATTGATGTTCGACCCTGATAATACTTTGTACTGGCCTAAAATATTAGCAGTGGGGAACTATTTGTCAAGGGTCAATAATCCTGGACTCGTAAGTAAGTAAGTGAAACCCCCTCTCCGCCACAAAAACCCCGCTGCTAACAATTTGGCCCTGTACAAAGTAGATGGAGGCGGGGGAAGGAGATTTGTGTTCAAAAGATCATTCCGGTCAATCACGTGACAACCCCCATTTTGATATCCGTGTTTGGAAGATTGCCGGTACTTTTAACCTTATGTTGCCCTTTTCAATGCCGCCCAAGACTGCCGGGCGGGCTCAAGGACTATAGGGGCTTGCTACAGCACGTGTAGCCAATGGCCAAGAAGCACTAGTAAATGGCGGCGGCCAGAATATGGGGTACATGCACGGCATGGAATGTCAAATGTATGCCTTCCGCAATAATAGGGTCAATATCCCATAGTCAGGAAGAGGTATAAAGCATGTTAAAGAGCTTCTTTTTTCCCCTCCAGTGGTCTAGAGGCTTAGAGGTCAGTGAACTTATCTACCTTGCTAAGTCCTCCATTGTGTTTCCTCAACCCCATCATGTTGACACCTAGTCGCTCAGTTCTCACAGCGGCTGCTGCTGTCGCCAGTTGTTTGTCGCAGCCTACAACCACCAAGCCTGCAATCGCTAAGCCTACAACTACCACGGCTACTTTTGACCAGAAATGCGCCAAACTTGCGACCCAGCTATCTATCGAGAATCTCACTGTCTCCGCCGCTGATTTCATCACCGCTGGAACCAACCTGACTCTCTCCGGCGTTGACCCGTCTTGTCTAGGGTTCGGGTCAACAACGTACCAGATCGTGTCCGCTAATGTTTGCCGGCTAACAGCGACTGTCGCCACCTCGTCACGCTCCGGCTTCGAATTTGAGGTCTGGCTGCCGCAGAACTGGAGCGGGCGATTCCTATCGACTGGAAATGGCGGCATCGGAGGTTGCATACAATACCCGGACCTTGACTATGGAATCTCACAGGGATTCGCCGCCACGGCCACGAACAATGGACATGCAGGTCAGAGTCTCGTCACCGCCTTGAACAATCCCGACGTGACCATAGACTATGCCTGGCGCGCCATCTACACCTCTGCTACCCTCGGCAAGCAGATCGTCGATGGCTTCTACAAAAAGCCCCATGACAAGGCTTACTATCTTGGTTGCTCCACAGGTGGCCGCCAAGGGTTCAAGCTGGCTCAGGACTTTCCCGACATCTTTGATGGTATCGTAGCTGGCGCCCCAGCCTTTGACTTTAACAGATTGCAATCGTGGAGCGGCTGGTTTCACGGTGCTATTGCCGCCGCCGGCTCAGATGGATACCCTCCACCAGCGACGTTCGCCGCCATCGACGCCGAGCTACTGGCGCAGTGCGATGAGCTTGACGGCGTCGCTGACGGCATTATTGAGGAGCCGTCCCTCTGCAACTTTCGACCCGAGGCGCTCATCTGCGCCCCAGGTACCAACAGCCCCTGCATCACAGGCAAACAAGCGGAGACGGTCCGCACGGTGCTATCCGACCTCCACGGCGTCAACGGCACGCTTGTCTACCCGCGCATGCAGCCCACCCTAGGTATCGTCGCATCTATTTTCTATGTCTATGGCCTGGCGCCGTTTCTCTTCTCGGACCACTGGTTTCGCTTCGTCGTTTACAACGACACTAGTCTTGACACGTCCGTTGTCACGCCCGAGCAAATGGCCTTCGCCATTGCGCTCAACCCAGGCAACTCAGAGACCTGGAGCGGTGACCTGTCTGGCGTTGCCAACCGTGGTGCCAAGATCTTGCACTACCACGGCCAGGCGGACAACATCATCACTTCAGCCAACTCGAATCGGTACTACGATCACGTCTCACGCACTATGAACCTGCCATCAGGTGCCCTCGATAACTTCTACCGCTTCTTCCGCATCAGCGGTATGGGCCACTGTAGCGGAGGCGATGGTGCTGCTTTCATTGGCAACGTCGAGGGCAATACGGCCAGCCTTGATCCCAATGAGAATGTTCTGACCGCCATGGTCCGCTGGGTTGAGGAAGGCATTGCGCCAGATACCATCACCGGCACACGCTACGTTAATGGAACGCAAGCCCTCGGCATCGACTACAAGAGAGCTCATTGCCGTTACCCCCTCCGCAACGTGTACTCAGGAAAGGGGGACGTGAAGCATCCCGCCAGCTGGAAGTGCATCTAAAGGGCAGTGCTGTAGGGAGCTGGGACGAAGTCTACTCGTCTATTGGGGGTAATATTTGTTGTGAATATTAATAATGTTTTAAGTAGTGATATATATTTGCTATACGAAATAGGTGTGATTATTCAAGCCTTCGTCTTAAAACTTCCGCCAACCTAGTCGCCGTTGAGGCAAATCTGGGCGGGGTCTCGTACACTACGCAAGGTATGAACTGTGTATCATTTCACATTTGCTTTTTGTACTTGCTGCAAGAGCCTGCAATTAGGCATAGCCGCTCTAGCTTTATATATATGAATTCGAACGCGTCGACTGATCTTTGTGAATACTAAGCACGCTCTTCCTATCTATCCTAACAAACTATCAGACCCATACACTGACCCACGCTCACGGGTAGTGTAAGACCTATGTTTGAATACATATACATAGGAGTGCAAATTTTGAAAATGGGCCATTCAGGTCAGATTGGGAATGGATTAAGAAACCGGGAGCAAACCACGAT
Source organism: Bisporella sp. PMI_857 (assembly GCA_021307315.1). Taxonomy (NCBI): domain Eukaryota; kingdom Fungi; phylum Ascomycota; class Leotiomycetes; order Helotiales; family Helotiaceae; genus Bisporella; species Bisporella sp. PMI_857. Next base: position 255,010 of record JAJSPD010000007.1, read on the forward strand.
GTCTGTTCCCCTATAAGAGGAGTCCCATCTCAAAACCCGCATTTGATGCTTGATCTCTCTTTTCCTCTCTTTTCCTTTTGTTCTTCATGGGAGGCAGAGCACCAGTACCCTGCGGAGCGTGATGTCTCCGGAACCAAGGCCATCTAAACGCTGAGGGTAATGAGCCACGATGAAACAAGGCCGTTAGTTCTAGCCGACGCACACTTTGCTCCTATCAACGGAGTCTCCCCATGTTTTGTATGTACGTGAGCCGATTCATAGGGTTTGTCCGCCATGGGGATTGACCATGGGGATTGAGATCCGACATTCCAGTCTTGGCATGTGAAGTCTCAGGCAAAATTCATTCAGCCTAACATACATAGGCGCATCAGGTGCCAACGTCAGCGATGAAACTTCTTATTTAAAGTGAGCAGTCTGAATTTTTCGTGATCCCACCACTCACAGTACTGGACTACGGTCAGGCTTCTCCACAAACATCGTTACATTTCTGTGTCGCACTCGGAAGCCGGCTGGAGGATTGACAATGCTTTCTTTCTAGGGGCACAATAGATTAGATGCTATCACGAGTCGCGCAATCTCCCTCTTTAAGAGATGTGGCAATACTCCGTGAACCAACAAGTCGGGATGGGTTTGGCTATAAGAAGCATCCACAATTCGCACGGCGATCTACCCGGAGACACAATCGCCTCGTAAGCTTTTTGTAGGACTTCCCCCAAGCGCTCAGCCTCACTATACTGTCCGTCTCGGAAATATGCGCTTCTCAGACGCCATCCTAGCTATAGGTATCTCAGCCGCCGGCGTGATTGCTGACTGCACATTCCCCTACTGCTACGCCCTCTCCTCGAAATCCTACTTCTATGCCTGCGAATCCACTGACGACTGCCTGTCCATCAACCGCACTGAGTGCATCAAGGGCCTTGAAAGCCCAACGCCATCCGGCACTGTTTGCTTTCCCTGGAGCGGAATGGGCATAGCTAATACGACTTATGTGACCGTAAGTCCTGTGATGGGTACAGACGATGCGGGAAATGGAAACTAATATGAAGCAGCCAACTTGCATTTATCCATACTGCTTTAATGTGAATGGATACTATACTTACGGGTGTGACACCGATGCGGATTGTCAAGCTGTGGAGAAGATTCACTGCGCCATTGGGGATTTGTATAAGATTGGGTTTCTGAGCGGACGGTGTTATTGATCGGACTTCCAATAAAATAACATGTCAAGAGAGAGAGACTTGTATAGGATTCAATATACGTTAGGAAGAACTTTTGACGTGACTCAATTTCTAAACGTACCAACTATTTCTCCGCCAAGAGCTCCTTCATCTTTGCAAATTCACTACCCATCCAAGCCTGTATAGCCAGAACATCCATCCCACAGTTTACGAACTCAAACCCCTGCTTCGCTCTCTGAGCCGCAATCTCCCCGCTTAATCCAAAATGCCCAGAAAACTTCCCCGCATCTTTCGCCGCCTTGAGAATTTTCGCCGTGGCTACTTGGACTTCTTCAATTTTGGCGTGGTCCAAAGCGAAATAGCCTAGTGATGCCGCCAGATCGTTGGGGCCAATGAAAAGCGCATCTGGTGCTCTGTGAGTAGGGGTTGGGGGAATAGGAACAGGGTATATACCGATGCCATCCGTCTTTGCGATGTCCTCGACATTTTCAACGCCAAGCCGTGTCTCAATCTGGACGATGACGAGGATGTTGTCGTTTGAGTTTGTGAGGTAATCACGCCCATTCTGCTCGAAGAGGGCTGGAGCAAACATCGCTCCTGCGCCTCTGAACCCTTTGGGCCATTGAGCGGAGGGGTATTTCATAGCATTAACTATTGCAACCGCTTGCTCCTATGATCAGTGGTTAGCTCGAGGATAGATGATAGAAGGGATGAGCTCCGAACTTTGGTCTCGCACATCGGAATCATAATTCCGTGAGCCCCAGCATCAAGTGCTCGCTTTATCATCCATGCTTCGTTCGCAGGTACTCGTACGATGGGCGATGCTCCTGCTGATGCAATAGCTCCTACTGCCAAGTACATTTCATTGTCCGAGATGTTGCCATGTTCGCAATCCACCAGCACCCACTTTCAATAAAGTCAACATTTCTGAATATGCGAATGTTAAAATTTTTCACTTACATCAAATCCAAGACCAGCAACGGTCTTGGCCAAGGTGTACCCAGGGAAGTCTATCCACTGACCAACGGAAGGCTGGCCACCGGCTTGAGCTCGCTCCAGGGAGGCTCGTAAGCGGGTTTTACCCGTGTTGGAGACAATGGCGGTTCTCAGTTCTGAAGACATGATTGCGGGTAAAATTTGTTAGGGAATTTTTTGAGATTAATGGAAAGCTATCCAATGTATGATGTTCGACAAATTGAGGAACAAAACGACAACCGATCCCACTCTTGGACATCCCTAAAGACGGAACCAATTGATTCACTGCCGGAGGTCCACAAATCCTGATATAATTTTCATGATTCAGCACAAGAGTGTACATGGGCTGTAGCTCAATTGATGGCACACGTTGATCTTGAAATTTGTTCGTAAATGGTATTCCCAAAAGGAGACTTCGTTAAAGGACATCATCGACCTCTCTCACAGCAAACTCAAACATGCCATTAGAAGGCACGGCTGTCTCATCCAACAATTTAATTGCAGTTTCTACGCCAGCTGCAGGGACACGATACTCGAATCTTTTGCCGGGTGCCGGTGTCCGACCATCTGGCAGAGGGTATGGAAAGGGAAGGTATTGTGGCAGTAGACCTAATTGAACCAAGACTGTTGCCTGATCCCATGCAATATGTTCGTGGTATAATCTATCACCACGGACATTGACGACGGAAGTCATTGGTATTCGCAACTTCTTACCCGTGGGCGGGACACCAGGGATACTGCAAACATCAGCCTTGAACTTAGAAATCATCGGAGTAAATGAGGGGACTTACAGCCAATCGACAACTTTGTTATGGGTTAAGCTGAAGATAAACTCATCGATCACTCGATCTATCCCAACTGTACGGCTCACCAATTCCAGAGCGGTGTCTTCTGGATTATTCCAGATGAAGTGGTATCTATAGAAATTGGTGAGTCTTTCACGACCAATCCCGCCTGTCATCTACCAATTGTCAGCCATATTTGAAGCATGAGATGAGGTTGCATACAGTGGGTATATGATTAACATAGGGTTCTTGCACCATAGTTCCCATCGTATTAGCAACAGACCGATTTCCAAACTCAAAAGCACAGTGTTCATCCCAAATTGCCTCGAGATCAAAGATCGGGCCACCCATAATCTTCTTCAAGAAAGTGAGAGATCTTGTATGAGCCAACGCTGCAGAAGAAGGGTGAAAATCCTTGTGTCCAGGAATGACAAAATATTCCGAGGCGGCTTCTGGGTAGATATATTTAGTACTACCGTCTCTTGTTTCGAGTGTTCCTTTGCAAATATCATGAAAAAGAACAGGCTTGGTTGAGAATGCAGGAGAACTTCTGTAGCGAATGATGGTGATAATATTGGGGTGCATTTCCAAATCCTTTGCAACTTTGAGCTCATATGAGGCGAGATACACTTCCGTGAAAATCAGTCACTGTAAAGTATGACCGATGGAGGAGCCCACCGATACAGCCATAACTTCCTTTATCATCACAGCTAGGCAATTGCTCAAGTGCCGTAACTCCTCGCTCAAGATCTGACGTGAAATTCCATGACGGAGGATCATTGGGGACGCGTATTTGAAGAACCGAATAGCCCTCCTCCGCCCATTTCTGCATCGGCTGAGGATCCAATGGACTTGGCCCATCGACTAACTTGAAATTATCTGGAAGAACGATGATCAGACCCGGTCCATGACCGCGTCTCGTGAGCGGCGGCTGGAGAGTAATATTTTGGGCGATTTGGACCGCTGGAGCCGAGGGAAGATGGACCGGAGTCTCTTCGATATCCATGGTTGTATTAACTCTATGACCCTTCGAGAACGTCGACAACAATTCTTAGCCAGTCGCGGAGATTCCAGGACTCCTCAAGAGGATCAAGTATATTAGTGGAGGTATAGCCGGGCGGGGCAATGCCAAGATATATTCCACCGAAGTGGGGTCGAAGCCTGTTCTTACTTACCTTAATAATCCTTCGTCTCGTTCAGATGGTCCTTCAGCGTACTTATACCATGTTCCACGGCGCGAAACTGCTCCAGTAAAGCCCTTTATCGTCATATTGGAATTCGACAGACAGGTTCTTTAGTCAATATTGAAGGCAGGCCCTTAAATATCTCCAAGCAGTATCTGCTTTACAAGAATCAAGCTGATCATATGTTGTGAACCCCTGAATCAAAAGTAACTTTCGCCACGACGAAGCAAAGCAGCAGAAAATGAATTTCCAAGCATGCCGGAGGGTTAAGTACCTCCATCATCTAGAAATGTCTTCATATGGTAGTTCTACTGCTCGCCTAATAAGCGAGCCCCTGAAGCTGGTTTTGTCATACTTCAATACCTACAATACTCTATTGCTTGTGTTATTTTCTACTGATGTAGCGTCTAGAGCTACCGACGCCAAACTCCCATCTCCTTCATATGCCTTAATGGGTTTCCTGTCCTTTGCCTCGCTTCAAAGCAGCTGTAGTGATCGTCCTACCTATACTGGCCATCTTTACTTTATTGGCAAATTGTACGGACATCCTCCTCGCCTTTCGCCCTCGCTTTTTCCTCTCATTCTCTGTGACTACATCCGGTGGGGGGCCATCTAAATTATGACCATTCTTAAGGGGTTCCAAGTTCCACGCCGCATTCTTGGTATTGAGCATTTTGATGTTGAATTGCGCAGTTTCTTCTTCCGCTTGAGGTACTACCTTTAATTCTCCTGGGTTGAGAGCAGAGTCACGAACTCTGATATCACCTGTTGGCAGTATAGCCTCATCCACAATGGCCACTAAATCAAGTGCCTTGGCCACATTTTTCGTTGACACCTCCTGCCCCAGAACCTTCGCAGTGCCAAGAGTGTTGGTCTCATCTGCCGCTTCTGTATTTACTTTCTGCTCTAACCCTTTCTCTGGATTGACTGCTTTCTTATCATCTGCCTTGGCACGATTTCTCTCCAACCACGCCTCGAATTCTTTCCGATTCCCCTCCTTTCTTGGATCTTTCAGCCATCTCCGCCCTTTCTTCCTACTGTAATACTCCGTTATCGTCTTTTCCTCTTTATTGTTGATCCACAATCGAAATATCTAGTCTTCGGGCAATGCACCGAGAACTGGTTGTGCAAAAGTTGTCTTTTTGGTTTGGCTATTTATGTAATAGACATGATGCTCCTTTGTAATGTTAAAATAACCAGTATTCTGGAAGAGCGATTAGTTCCGGATCAGACACTTTGACCCCGCCAATGGTTCCGTGAGGTTTTTGGCTAGGATTAAAGCTATATCGTAAGACTTGGCCCGAGCAGGAGAGGCGGCGGGAGAAGAACCAGGACGTGGTGGCTTCGTTATTGGAAGCACTTAGAAAGTCTCGTTTAGGTGGTCTCCAGGAATGGGATTTAATTTTGGTGATTCTTCTTCCAGTGTGTCCTTCTGCAGCGAAGCGCCAATTGTTGCGCCATGATTTCCGGAATCTTGATGGATTTCTTTTGGGTACTCTCCTGGAACAGGTTCCTTCTGAGATCTATCCCCACAGGCTCTTGTTTTCGTGGCTCTTATGTCGTCGCATAGTTTTGGTTGGCTCTCCCCCGGAAACTGTGCCTCGTTATCCTCGCTCCCAAAATTATTTCCACGTCGGGATGGCGGTATTCTTTGGCCTTATCTCTGCTTTTAGTGTCCTCAGGAGTCTCATTCTCGGTGATCCAGTTTCTTGGAAGGGTTTTATCTTGAAGACAAGTTTTATGGCCTCGTTTATCCTTCGCTGCTCGATCTCATCTATCGACTATGCAGTGATGTTCTACTAGCATCTGAAACATTGTAGAAATCTCTCTTCGCGTAGCAGGTCCATTGCCAAATTCTGCGCCATCTATTGCTCGCGCGCGAATCAGTGTTGGACGCCAACCATCTTCGTAGAGAGATATAGTTCATTCCATAAATGGTTGAACTGAGCTATTATGCAATATTTCTTTCAACCCTTTCTTTTGTAGATTTCTGTGGAGAGCAGTCTCACTGGCGCCACGGATAATCTTCAAAGCTGCGGGAGGCGCCATGAGAGCTTTCATGGGATTTGTTACCTCTGTGTTGGTGACTTTGAATAATATCAGTATTTCTTAAACAACATGAATTTATATACAGCGGTGCTCAACCGTGAGATACGAGATTCGACATTCAGGGAGCGCTGGAGGAGGCCGTACTTCCGGAAAGATAGCAGCCCTCTTATTTTGCTGTTGATATAGTGTAACACGCCAACTGGCACGCTGTCCATTAATATCAATCTTTTCCTGTATGCTATTAAGTGGAGATGAGTCTTTCGTAGTATTAAGATTGATCATGAGAGTGGAGAATGCTTCTTAGCTGGATGAGTTATATACTCGGCAATTGTGAAATGACTGTACCTGAGCTCGAGGAGATTATTTGCCATGTTTACTGCTCTGGATGATCCACAATCACTGCTAACCACAACCACGGCGAGTCATACTCTGTGCAGCGCGATAGAGTCTAAGTATTTGCACAGAATCCATTCGAGGCAATGCTCTGAAGCCAAGGAGCTGTCCCCATCAATATTTTACTACCTCTACTCTGCGGCTAATTTGGCATTGTTCATAGCTCTGTAGCTTTCTAAAACGCCTTTCCTGACTTCCACGAGCTCCTCTCTTCGTCTCAGACTCCCACTCGCTTTCGGTACGTCTCCGATAATCACCTTATTTCTCTCCTTGAACTTCTCTCTTGGCACACTGCTGAATGTCGGTGGTGCCTGTGCAACATCATTCAACCGAATCTTCGCCTCCGCCCTGTTCTTCTTAATTTGCGCCCATGGATCATCATCTCCATCATCGACCTCCCCTAGAATCTTCTTTTTTTTCTTTCCCTTTCCCTTCGTCTTTCCATTCCTGGACGTAGGCTCAATATCAGCCTTCCATTTCACCTGTCCATCCTCATCCATGGCCTCCTCCTCTGCCAACTCCAGCGCCTCTTGTCTCTTCTCCTTAATGCGTTTATCCTGTTCCCGCCACTCATCATACATCTTATGCATCTTCTTTTCCTTCTTTGTCCTGCCAACCTTCAATCCCAGGGGATCTTTTCCATTCTTCTGCGTTTTATTGATTAAATTGCTCAGAGGCAACGCTTGATCAACGCGTGCTGAGAACTCCGACATCTTCTCTCCTGGTCTGATTGTGGGAATCACGTTTTCTTGTATTGGCGGTTCGGCTTGGCCACCCTCTTCTTTGCCCTTCGCAGCCTTCTTCTGCTTCTTGCTGGGCCGAATTCCATCATCCAAGGCTTTTGGCAATTTTGCACCAGACTTCCATGCCATCAAGCGTTGAAATGCCTTTGGGGTATCGTCCGCAGCATCCTTGTTCCGCTTGCGCTTCTTGTTACTTCTCTTCGCGTCAATCTCAGTGGTAAAGATGCCATTGGAGGCGGCGGATTTTGAGGTGGACAGCGGTTTTGCGAGTACACTGGGTGGGAGGTCCAAACTGACTTGTTAGTGTTGTCCTGGTGTGTCAAGGTGATGCAACATACGTAGATTTATCCTCGCCTTTGCGAGTGTGTTTATGAGGCATGTTTTGGGGCTGAGATCTGATCCTACCATATATGATGGTAAGACAGACACTTGGAATATTTTCATCTACTGCCTTGGTAATATTTTGAGAGGGGAAGGCGGTGAGAGAGGGGTTGTTGCCAAGAGATCCAAATCTGTCCCCCTGTTACTTCTATGCAGGGCAACCTCTTTTCAAAAAGCTCTCTTTGCGGAGCATTCTCCATAGGCTAACTTGCATTTCATATGCAGCTAAAGAATGTGTTATCGTTATCTGATGATTCTCAAATCATGCCTATTATCTTGGAATAAATTGGTTGGGATTTGGCGGCAGTTCTCGTTATACGCATTAGGTTTCATTTCTGTTCCCCCCTACCCCATGTTCTAGATCTGCCAGCGGATGACATGTTTACAGGGGCTGAGGCGAGGGGATGTTCTTTCTTCCAGCTGCCCGCAGGAGGGGGCTTGGCTCAAAGACCCTGAAGAAGGATTTGATTTCACAAGGAACATTTTGCCTTTCATCACTGCGCCTATTTATATATATATATATATATATATTTATTTATTTATTTTGCAACCGTTTCCTCCTTTATATCACGAGATACACCTCCCTCACCTCAATCGTCTTCACTTTTTTTCTTCTTTCCCACTGACTCTTGCACATATTTTAACATCTCCCACGTGGGTTTCCTAGTGGAGGTCACTTGCCAGCGATATCCTCCATTGTGGCTTTTATTGCTCCATAGATCTAGACTGCAAAGGGCGTGCAGGGGACTGCACTAAATACTACCAGCCCATTATTGCAACATCCAACTACCATAACTTTATGATTACAATATCTTCTCACTTCCTCCATTTGCTTCCTTGTTCCGTTTTTGATATTCCACCCGCCTTTCTGCCCCATTACGACAACGTTACGACGCGAGTGTAGCGCATAGGTGTTGTCGGCAACTCGACTACCGATCAGCCTCAGCCATTCGTCAATTCGTCTCACTTCGTGTTCTCCAATACGAGCGCGCGAACCTGCAAATTGTACCGATTCAAGACATCTCCACGGGGAAACTTATAAATCCCAGAAGAAGTCCAGCAGGCATAAAAAGGGACTTCATCACACTCTATTCATCGCCAGTCGATGGTGACAATTCTTCCACCCAGATCTAGCTGCACGACAGCCCCAGAAAATAATGGATATCCCTCTCAGGACGACCCACCATGCCGACTCTCCCGTCATGGACTCGGGCTACCACGATGATGCCATGTCAAATTACTCATCCAGGGAAGGGGATGCGCAGAGACCTTTCCAATCCTTCGACTCTTCTTTTCTAGAAGAAACCATACCTCGAGGGAAGATAAAGCGCAGTTGGTGGAAGGCAATGGTTCTAAAGGCAAGACGGAGACAGGATGAGCTCGATGGGGAATTGAAGGAGGGGCTGCTGGCGAGTGGATGCTCGAGCCCAAGGAGTATACGGAAGAGGAGGACCTTCTTTAATTATTGCATTTTTGGTGGAATCAGCGGATTGACAATCTTGTGAGCCTACCAGTGAATCGTTGAGGCTATTGCTAATCGTTCCCTCAGACTCTTTCTCCTACTCACAAACCTAACCTTGGGAATTGCAACATTAATATGGAACAACGAATTTCACGACTCAGCATTAAAAAATTGGGGAAAGCCAGGGACGGGCACAGAGGGGTTGGCATGGTATCCATCTGATTTCACAAGAGACATCGTACCCATACCATGCCACTCACACAACGACTACTGGCGCAGAGTGCCCCTGTTCTCTGCATTGCGAGCAGGTTGCACAGGCATCGAAGCAGATGTATGGCTCTTTGACCAAGAACTATATGTAGGACACAACACCGCGAGTCTTACTCGGAACCGCACATTCCAAAACCTATACATTAACCCACTGGTCAAAATTCTAGAAGACCAGAATAAGAAGACAGACTTTTATAACGGGACGAGCCATGGAGTCTTTGATGAAGATCCGGGAAAGGCTTTAACCCTTCTTGTAGACGTAAAGACAGAAGGAGCAACCACATGGCCATGGGTCTTGGCCCAACTCCAGCCACTTCGAGAACGAGGCTGGTTGACGTTCGTTGAGAATGGCAAAGTGCACTCTCGCGCCGTCACAGTAGTCGGGACGGGAAACACACCCTTTGACGTCCTAACCAAGAACCACACCTACAGAGATGCATTCTTTGACGCGCCACTAAACGAGATGTGGGAGCCCCGTGATAAGCACTCAGCTGAGCATGGTGAGTCATCTGACGTGCCTGAGAAGGGTGAGGAGCCAAAATCCTCGCCCAGTGGAAAACGACCAGCGAACGTAGGCCAAGGTCTTTCGGGTGTTCTCCCTGGCGACGAGTTCTCACCTGAGAATTCATACTATGCGTCTGTATCCTTAAACGAAGCCGTCGGTCAGATTTGGCGCGGTCACCTAACTCCCAAGCAAATCAATATCATCAGGGGCCAGATCAGGGGCGCACATAGACGTGGTCTCAAGGTCAGGTACTGGGACACGCCGTCCTGGCCTATAGGATTAAGAAACCATGTTTGGGAGGTACTGATTCGCGAAGGAGCAGACATTTTGAATGTTGATGATTTAAGGGCTGCTAGTCGGCAGGTCTGGTGAAGGTATCATCGACCTTATCCTGTATATAGAGGGAGGTCTGGTGGCATTCGATGGGCGTTTTAGGATATGGCTCAACGGATAAGGCGTATAGATATACCAAGCATTGTATCAATAGGATGTGAAAGAATTTTGAACTAAGAATTTTGAAGATAAGAGTCTTATTTACTACAAGCGAGAATATCTGAAGCTCCTTCTTCCCTATGAGTTTAGATACTGCTGAACAATTGGGTTCGACAATTCAATATATGGGAACACCCGTCAGGTAAGGCCTCCCAAGGGAGACTATCGGAACGCCAAGCAGTGTATACAATATCCTATAAATGATTGGTCAAATCCTAAGAATCCAAATTTTGTGGCATGTCTTAGGACGGTCTGTCAGCCCGAAAATGGAGTTTTTATTTCAGGTATAGCCGTGAAGCATAACCTCAACGTCATGCGTGGTATTAAAATATTCTTAAATTCTCGACGAGATAATGTTAATAGCTAGACAAGCTTTCCGAAATCATTTCTATGGGAAATGAGAAAGAAGAAAAATGAAATCGTTCAACGGGATATCGCTTAAGGAAATTAGCCTTGTTTAGGTAGGCTCTTCTCCTTGTGGATATTTCACAAAACACGCCCATTCGCTGACCAACGCGAGATTTCGTACTTACGTACGATCGCTACACTAGCTTAGAGACTAGTACCCGAATGTGGAAATGTCTGTTCTCCTGCTCAGCATCCAAAAAGACTTGAAAGGCTGCTTATGTCACTTTCTCCTTAAACTCTAAAACCACGCGTATTTTCAACTTACCCTTCCATACCCCTTAGTCATCAGCGACTTCATGTTATCTCCACCGCCCATACCTTAGAAATATGTGAAAATGGCCATCCTGGAACTTGTCGACACAGGTGGCTATAAGCCTATCCTCATCTTTGTCGTGGCAACAAGCTTGTTGCTCCTGTATCTCAATGTGCAGCTGAGACATGATGCCCAAGAACCGCCCCTCGTCCGACCCAAATTTCCCCTAATAGGACACCTTGTTGGGATGTTATGGCATGGAACGGAATATCATCCACGGCTGGCGTATGTTGCTTCATTACTGTTTCCCCGTTTGGTTTAACGGAAGGAGCTGATGCTGTGTAGACAAGAAAATCCGGGAATGCCGGTGTTTACCATACCGATTCTGCCATTTGAAGAGGCGAAGATGTATATCATCACGTCTCCACAGCTCGTGCAACAGGCCTTCCGCAAGAAGTCGGTAGATTTTGATCCAATCACGATTGCGTTCGCTGCGAAGATGGTCGGATTCTCTTCAAGAATTAGTACGTCTTTTTCATTTATAATTGTTTCGTGTAACTAGGAACAAGTTCTTCTCGTTCCTCGTCGGAATGCCGTAAATCTCAACGCGCTGTTAGCTGCTAACTCTGGATATAGCCGAGTTAATGAAAGCTGCGCCATCTCATAGCTCGACAGGCTTTTTGAGCGATCAGCACAAAGTCTACGAACTTCTGGCTCCCGGACCTACTCTTCAAGCTATGAATGCAAATGTTTTAAACAGCATCTCGGACATTCTTGACTCCGTCGGCTCAGAATGGGATACTAAAAGAATTTACCTGTGGCTGCGTGATACTTTCACGCTCGCTACCACCACTTCGCTTTTTGGCGTCACGAACCCCATCACTGAAGACCCCAAATTGAATGAATCTTTGTGGTATGTATTGCACTGCCGTTGATAGTGCTTGGAATACTTGTTGATCTAGGGTCAGGGTCTATGAAGGAGGAGCGGCCAGTCTCTTGGCTAAGCCATTTCCATCCTTAACGGCTCGAAGGCCGTATTATGCTCGGGACAAGCTCCAGAAGGCTCTCCGCGCCTATTTACAGGCGGGGCACGATCAGAACTCGGACGTTAGTTCTGTGATCAAGCAGCGTATTGCTATCAACAGGCAATGGGGGCTTCCACCCTCAGATGTGGCTGACCACGAGCTCGGGATGCTGTTTGTCAGTATCACAAACGCTATACCGACCCTATTCTGGATGGTATGCTACGTCTTTAGAGATCAGCAACTGGTAAAGGATTTAAGAGAAGAGGTTCGTGGGATTCTAGAGGAGAGACAGGGTGAGGATGGGCGGAGACAGTGTGTCCTTGCGATTGCTAAATTCTCGACGAGTTGCCCACTGCTTGTGTCGTCGTACCAGGAAGTTATACGCTTAACGAATCGGCAAATGGGCACGCGAAAATTAACAGACGACACAATTCTGGAGTACACTCCGACTGACAAAGAAGGTGGTCAGCCGAGAACGTATCTCCTGAAGAGAGGTGCCAGTGTTCAGATGCCGGTCAGGGTAACGCATTACTTGGCCGATGTCTGGGGCGACGATGCTTACACCTTCAAACCAAGACGCTGGATCACGAGCCGAGAGCAGGAAAGAGTACAGAAGAGAGCCTTTAATCCATTCGGAGGCGGCAAGCATCTGTGCCCAGGGAGGCATTTTGCGTACGCAGAAGTTTTAGGTGCCATAGCGGCACTTGTGTTAGGGTTTGAGATTGCGACGCCAGAGGGTGGGAAGATTGCCGTGCCGCCAATCAACAGCAATTTCGCGGAGGCAGTAGGTAAGCCTTTGCCGGATGTACAGCAGAGTATGTTGGCGAAGATTCGGAGAAGGGAGGGGTGGGAGAATGTGAGATGGACATTTGTAGCTGGTAATGGAAAAGAGTAATGTAGCGAAGGAGTGGGTATATAATATGAGGATAGATGAGTGATAGAGTCGCATTCGAATAAACTAGAGATTTGAGGTCGAGGGGAGCGGGGTTCTTCCGGTGTACTCCTCTGGATGATATAGTTAAGACGAGGACGGCACAGTAGAAGGAGTTGGTATTTGTGGAAAGAAAAGAAACGGACCTGTTAAACATGTAAGTAACAAACTTCATATGATGGTTAGAACTTGAGGTTGTTCGGATCCATAAAGTCAAATCAACTCACCTTGCTTTGTTATATTGATGAGCAACGTCCCAGCAATTGCCAGCCTCTAATTGAGCGTTATTTTTAACATAGATGCTTATTCGCTGGAGACTAGTTGGATACTGAAAGGGACGTTCAACCTGTGCACTCACCCTCCTGACCCAGCATTATGCGTCTTTTCCATCAATAATGCACTTCACCTTTCGTTTTGGCTCACTAGAACATAATAACAATGGTGGTATTGGACCGAGTCAACCTCAACTGCGACCCCAAGTTACACGTGACCTCATGACAAGGATACCAATGATGCGCTAACGACCCCGCCAAAGTCCCAGTCATATCGCAACGCAAAAAAAAAAATTAATGAGCCAGGCTCCGACGACTCTACTACCAATATCCAAACTTTCCACCGAAACGCGCATCCTTCCAATTACATTCGCAGCTCCCCCGATATTACAGTCACCCGGTATTCGATTATGATTGAGAGAAGTTATCTCGTTGAGAATGGCAATGACGGTAGATGAACTGGTGGGGTGGGTTCTGACTGAGGTCAGGCTTGCCCAAGACGAAGATGGTATGTCCTATTGTCCATATTTGATGGGTGAATTGAGCAAGGAAGAGTCTCTGCATGTAGCAAGGGGGTTCGAGTTGTGGACGTCGTATCTGGAGCTCTGTTTCTATTGCTTGAATTTGTGATGCGGCCGTTTAGCGCAGTGGTTGTTTGCATTACATCCCCCCACTGGCTTCTGCCCTTCATCATCATCACGTGAACCCAGATTGACAACTTCCCGACTGGTCTCTGAGATTCCGCGCCGTTTGTACTTTGAAAAAGGAGAAAAAGAACTAACCGTTGTTGCATAGGAATTACTTTAAAGAGTCTCTTTGACGAGCTAGAGGATAGTGTTTTGGCGAGCGAGTCTGAGCTTGTGCGCGAGGCAATTAAGCAGGAGTTATGGGTAGCTCTTCTTCTTCGGGATGAGTTACATTTTACTGCAGAGTCCGAACATGGATCAAGGCAGGGATGGAGCATGAATTTGTCTGCTCTTTTGCAGCTACCTTTCTTTGCAAATCAATACGTTACAATCAAGCCAGACGCGAACGGCACAGGTTAGGTTCCTCCACTTCCTCGTTTCACTATTATACTAATACTACCGCAATAGTTCGGCCTCAAGATATTTTCCAAAATGAGGAGGATATCAGCACCATCGCTGTTGAACACCCTCGGGAATTTATTAATGCTGCAGATGAGACGATCGAGAATGACTCACAGCCTCAAGGAAGCTTGCAACCTGAAGACTCTTCTGTGGTCAACCAGACAAAAGATGCCCCCAAAAAGCAAAAGACCCGTGGGCCCGGCAAGCCGAAGCCATCTCTTCCTCCAAATATCCTCAACACCAAGAATTTACGCCAGATTCCACACATCTCGGCACGGGAGCTGGAAAGATTGGAGAATGATAAGTTTCGCAAGGCCGGAATTGCGGGAGCGTACATTGAACCATATGGCTCTGAAAGACCTGAACTTACCGCCGGAGGACGAGAGAAGAAGCATAAGAGCTCTTTGGTTATGGTGTTGAAGTCTGCCAATCTGAAGGATCCCGAATGGCTTCCTAGTCAAGCTGGAACCTGGATTGAGAACTTCACGGCAGCCGGTATTGATTTCTCTCAGGGGTCTTTGTACATTGAGCCTCTTAAGGAGAATCAAAGCACAGCACGTCAATTATCAGAAAGACCATCAAAAAAAAGTGCTAAGCGTAAGCAGTCGAAGGTAGCCTCGGCTTCCAACAATTTCAATCCTGAAGGAGGCAATTACGTTTCAGGAACTTCTGCTTTTGAGTTTATCGGTCCTGATGGACGGCGATACCTGAACGTTCCGCCTGGAGCAGCACCTCCCCAAGCCCCACCTGGCTACATATTACGCGAAACAAATATTGCTGCATCTAACTATGCCCATCTTTCTTTGCAACAATCAGCACCAGACCAATCTCCTCAGGTTATTGGAGAGCCTAACAGTGGTAGAATTCAATCAGAGCTCTCTAAAACAATGAACCAAGGCCCTAGGTTAGACGCAGCACAGAATTATCTGCATTTATCACCGTCCATATTCGCGGCAGGTGGAACGTACAGATCACCCTACGCCTCCAGTTCTCAAGATAATGTTGTCCCTTACCCTGTGGCATATAAAAGTATCTATTCCTCCAACGGCGTTTCCGACTCCCAGATCACGGATACTCAATCAGCTTCTCATGGGCACGTCTCACCATCTAGTTCAAACGCGAATCCGGTAGCGCCGGTCTTCCTTCAACGGGCACATTCTGCTCAATACAATCCGCCTATGTTCAGTTCCCCTACACTTGCCACTTCCCAAGCGATAGCGAATACTGACAGTAGGAAGAGAGCCGCAGCCGAAGATTTTATCGATAGCCCTGCTAAGAGACCTAATATTCAGGATGATAAACCACGGACTCCAACAACCACTGATGAGACTATGGACTATCCTGCGATGAATCATCAGACAAACTTGTCGTCTTTCGCAGCGTCAGGCATTGATAACGAGAGTGCCGCCGTGCCACAACCACCGAACATCATAATTCCAACCCCACCTCCAAATTCCAGCCTTGTTCGCGAGAAGTACGCTAAAGCTAAGGAAGCAGAGATGAAAGAAGACTATGCTTTCCAAGCTATTCTCGAGCAAGCACAAACAGTGGAAATTCAAGGCACCATACTGCGATTGACCTGTGCCTATGAGGGAGATGTTGGAAATCTGGTGATTGGTGATGATAAGTCATCAGTGGTTTTCTACAGATTGTCTAATTCGGATCAACGTGAGCCTTTCACCCTATCCATCAACTCTATCATTCGCCCGACCCTCTCCGTCAAGGGATCGAGGCCAATGGAGCTCCATATCACATGCGCCGATCAAGACGATACTGAAGTGACGCGGTCCTTCAATTTTGGTCTGACTGCGGCTGCTGAGGAAACTGCTAATATTTTGAGAGCCAAAATTGAAGGCTTGAAATGGGCTGCACAGGTTCTTGAGCAGAGTAGTCACGGCCGTACCGCCGGAAAGAACCGTACTATGACGCATTTTACAGAGGCCACCAACATTGATGTGATCAAGCCATTTCAATGTGAGGTGTGCCTCAAGAGATTCAAGAATAGGGAGGGCATTATTTACCACAAGGGGAAGTCACAAACAGCTTGCAATCCGAATTGGAATGGAGACAAGAAACCTACAGGAGCAAAGCGTCCAGCAAAGGCCCCCAAAGCTGTTCAATCTGGTCGTGGCGGCAGTCGAGCCAAGAAACTTGCAGAAGCAAGATCATCAAAGAGGCTGAAGACAGGAGCTGAAATGACTCCAGATTCAGAGAATAAGCGAGCAGAAACTGAGGATGATGAATCTGAGTCGGATGCCAGTACGGATTCTCTCGACTCGGTTGTTGCTTTTTTCGAGGCGGCGAATGCTTCACGACAAATAGCTAGAGGAACCTCAGTGGTCAGCTCCTCAGCTCGGGAGGCCTCATTTCCAATCACACCAGATACTGAGCGAAGCTATGCTAGGCACGACGGGAGTGAGACTGAACAAGATGGTGAACATGACAAGGCGCTTGAGAATTATAAAAAAACTATCCAGGAGACAGTGGAGAGACGAGCGACTACAAAGCGTATTGTCAAAGAGGAAGCAACGCTGCTGCAGGAGCTCATGTCTGAGATGTCCTATTCTCAAAATCCCCAGGACTCATTTGAACCAGAGGCTGATAAAGCCCTTCCAGCAAGTGCGATCATTGACAACCAAAGCTGCGAGGATGTAATCATGGGACTCGTTGAGGCTAATAGCGGTGTGTTTCCTGGGGATAAGGGCATGTGGTATGCTTTCATTCCCGAATTTCTGAAGAAGTATGGCAAGTCGGGAGTCCTCCCAAGCAGCAAATTATGTCGCGAAACCGTCGACAATTTAGTATCTGCGGGTAAACTTGACCTCTACACATGGAGTTATACCGATCCCAAATCCGAAAAATTCTCACGAAGCATACTTTCTATACCGTCTTATGACAAGTCTATTTCAGTCTCGGAGCAGTTCCCTGAAATATCAGTTTTTCAAACACTAAAAACGATGATCGAAATGTTTCACCCTTGGTTCTATGTACCTTCAAATTTCGCCCCAGACGCAAAATTACTTCAAAGACTTCGGGATATCTCTGGCCCATCTATTCCTATCTGGAAAACTGGATCCTTTGAATGGCACAATTACCACCCCGCTGCAGAAATAGGCATTCCCAGAGAATCAGATGAATTGGGCAACACTGAGGATGACTATGTCGCTCCAGACGGTGCTTCTACAAAGAGAAAGCGAGCTGGAGCGGGGCCTGAGCCTGAACAGTCCCTCCTACATCAAGCTCTACCTCTCCATCAGAACGTTGATACAAGCGCTTGGGATATCACACCTATCCATGCTGCTTCGGCTACAGGAAAAAAGAAAAAGGCGAGAATACCACTCTCAGTAGAGAAGAAAGCTAAACCCGCTGAAAAGGCTGGTCTCAACTTCCGCGCATGGCAACAACAGCCTGCAAATTTGCAGAATGGAAATACTGGAGCATGGGATATTGTACAGCTCCGAGTCGAGGGAAGGCTGCCGCTTCGCCGGGAAATACTACCGGAGCCTATCACTTATGTGCAAGCTGACAATGGATCATGGTCTGAGAGGCCGAAAGGTCATGGCGCTAAGCCAATTCGCCAATGTCTAAATCGCCGAGTACCTGGCAATCGGCTTTCCGCAACATATGATAAGAAAGTTGAAGATAATCATCGGACTATTGCGCCACTGAAGAAGTCAAGAAAAGCCCCTCTCAAGAAATTCGTCGAGTCTCTGAGCAAACCTGCGCACAATACTGAATCGTTAGCTTTAAGCTCAGATGTAGAGAGCGATATTCAGATCCCTACAAAAAAGCGTCGACGACCGAATATCACGCAGCTAGTAGTTGGTGAGGATTCTGGTGAGGATTCTGGTGATGATTTTACTCCTGCAATCGAAGAGCGGCCTGCAAAGCGTCGCTATACGAAACGACGGGCGCGTGTTGCCACAAGCCAGCCTACTGAAGATGCTCGTATGGATGGTGTTTTGACGCCGTCACTAATTCCAGATTTCTCTCAAGCACAACAATCAGTTAAGTCCGCCTCGAGTTCGTTTCAGGCACTCGAGACAATGCAAGATGGTTATGGCATTCCTGTGGCTGAGGGGCATGCTCCAAGCTCCCCGAAATTATCAAGCTTGATATTCAAGGGAAAGAAACAAAATGGGCAGATTTCAAATCGTAGAGGCTATGGCAGTGGAGCTCTCTATGAAAATAATGTTCCCCAGGCAAACACGATGCATAAAATCAGATATGCCATGTCTCTCAAAGACAAGTTTGCGGACTACACAAACAACTCAGAGGCTGTGCTCAAAGAGCTGGGTCTGCCTTATGTGCCTACAGCAGCAGTCTCTCGTGCTACAACTGCTAAAAGAAACTTGTCAGAGCAAGAGGAAGCTCGATTTATTGTCACAGTTGTTATCATTCGCAGCTTGACCGGTGGAATTGATTTAGAGATTGACTGGGTGTTGGTGGCTACCTTGTTTAAGAATTACCCGCTTGCCGTTCTTCAGAGGTTATGGAAATTCTGCAAGCCACAGTTGGCAGATATCGAGAAATTTGAGGGAGCCTTCCAACAGGTATATCTGACCGCATACAAGGCCAGGGAACTTCCTCTCATGGACTATGACAACCTGCTCGCGTATAATTGGAATGCGCTTATTGATTGGACCATAGCCAAGTTGGGTACAGACATGCTTATCAGTAAGGACATCCCGGAATGGAAGAACCCAAACCACGAATGGAGAAAGGTTTACTTTAAGAAGGGAGCTTCAATGCAGCAGCGCGTTACTCTTGCCTCTTCAACCCCAGATGCTACTTCCAACAAAAGCGATGCACCCGTTTGTGCGGATGACATGGAGATTGATGATGCCACCATAGCTCGATCATGGGCTCGAGCAACAATTTTAACACCTAGTGAGACCTACAGCAGAAAGGAGGCCCAAAGGAAGCTTCGGCCACTCACGAAACTCGTCGAGGAAGCTACAACTGCTCTACATCAAGAAAAGCTCCTCTCAATCAATAAAGGTAAAGGCTCAGTACCTGGAGGCCGAAAGTTCAAGCCTGCCTCTTCGTTCTTGAAGACTCTTGAGAAGAGGGATGTTTGTGATGAGCCGAAGTTCATCGCGGCATTCAATTATAAGCAGTACCTTGACCAGGAGTTTTCGAGCGGAAAAGAGTTTGTGTTGTCAGATGACCGTACACTCAATGATATCGTCCTTGTAGGGCTTGGCTCTACGGGCCGTATCTCTCTTGAGCCCATCTTGACGAATCTGAACATCATGGGCAATGATCTGAACGTTGGCGTCCGACAGAGCCGAAAGAACAACTTGTTGAACTTTAACTTCAACGTAAAGATCTCGCCTACGAATAAGTACATCTTCGACGAACAGAATGAGGTAGTTTATAACGCGATAGGTGCTGAGCCGCCAAGAGGAAGCGAGAAGGGGGAGCTGCCTCTATGGTACGATATCCATGATCAGCTGATTCCAGATATCTGGAAGAAGGCGTTGATGACCGTGGCATGGACTGTGCAGCTTCGGCCTGGAAGCACACCTAAGACGCTTGCTGGAGCTTTTGCGCCAATTCTAGAAGAGTGGGAATGTCGCCGGCTTCTAGAGTGGGGGGAGAGCTTGGGTCTATTTAGGCAGATTACGGGAGGCGTTGATGGATGGATGGTGGGAGAGTGGTGGTGGATGATTGTGGCGAGCATTTGTGCTGCTGATGCTCCGCCAATGGCTGATGATTAAATTTTATGGGTGTGATTTATGAAGGTATATGAAAGGCTAGAGAATTATTGCATGGGAATGGCGCATGGGAATTAAGCATTGGGATGGTGTTCAGAGGGATCGCCACAGGGGCATTACTCCTGTTGTGCTTTGGCTAAAGAGAGCTATTAAATGGCTCTAGCATTATATGAGATGATACCCTATATTAGATATAAATAGAAGTGATGAAAATGAGGGCTCCTTGCAATATGTGATCCCTTCTTTTTTACGTGATAATGCTTGCAAGAAAATTATTGGCAACTTGGTAGAAGCTTATCTACAGTGGGGACGCTGAGTACGGTTCACTAAATGCTTCCGAGAATATCTTCGCCTTTGTAAACACTCAAAAGATACTTACGGATCCTTTGATCCAACGAATCTTACTAAATTGAGCACGCTCATCATGGCTCGCATGTGGTGTATCATGAATGCGTATAAGGTAGCTAATCCACTCCGTCATATGGTAAGATCAGACAACTCAGGTAGTGCGACGAATGCCGCGACAATAAAGTCTCATGCGGCGGTGATCCTGGCGACGGCAGTAGTTGCGAGTCTTGTGAATCCAACGGGCGATCCGGCAAAATGTAATTTCCGCTGCGCACCCATCGCCCCTCTGGCAGCACATCTCGGGAAGCACGGAAGGGACGCACAGCTTCAGTCTCCGCTCTTTGGAATCCTACCACACGAGATACGGGAGCTGGTTTGGAAATACGCCGTCCTTTAATGAAGAACTTCGAAGGGAAAAGTAATATGCTTCTTTGCACTTCAGGGGTCGTTCGGACGATACGTTCTTCGATCAATCTAAGGTACCTATTGACTACTTGATCGTTGAGATATCTTTCAGTACTACCTACCGTCTCTTCTCGGTAACGAATAAGCGGGATAAGGTAATTCCCCTTGATCACAATGAGCTTCTTCGTTGTTGGACATTTGTACTCCAGGTAACCTGAACATTCAAATTGCTCACGCTCCTTTCTGCGATCTTTACATCCATACAGCCTCTCAGGCAACTAATCAAGTTGAAGCTTACGACGAGTGACCGTGATCCTACCTTTGTCTTCTACTCTGCGCTTCCTGGTTGACCTTTTTTTTGCCTGCATTTTCGTGCATGATTAGTCTACGGTATGGCATTCATGCGCACACACAGACTTACCGCTTGCTCTATGTATCTGCCAAAGCCTTTGACCGATTTTGTGCATGGCTACAAACTGACGTGCCTCTGCTGCTTTTCCATACATTGCAACGTGGTAGCAATCTGTCCTGAGCGGTTTAAATAGTTGGACTGTATATACCTTGATGATTTCTGGCTCTATTGGAGTAACCCTTGGGAAAGTCCCTATCCTAATAGGACTATCTGATCCTTTGAAAGGACCCTCATCTGCCTCACAAGGCGATCTCGGGGCTCTAGAAGACTTTAGTACTTAGACTGAGTTCAATATAACAGATCACTTACTGATTAGCAGCGAGAGGTTGAGACTGCGTCTGACTCATGATAGGCTGAGTGGCGCTAAATTGGGAGAGCAAATGGTTTATTGTGTTGACTTTAATCCGTTGGATATGGCTACAGAGCTGTTAGTAACTGGGTGGGGCAATTTCGCCGCTGGATGGATTGGCGAATGTTTGATGTATCTTGCGGGGAACAAAGCTAGCAAGCCAGAAGTGAGAATACGATGTCGATTTAGAGTCCAGATAGTAGAATCATGGCAGCGTTTCTGAAATTCACAGGTGCAAATATGTGGAAGTGTTATAATGGGTTAGGAGCGATCGATGAGAGTTGGCAGCGTACGGCCCTAGCGGAGTGGATGCTGGAAACTTCTTTTCTGATGAAAATTTGAAAGTTCTTCAGGTATAGTATGAGATATTATGCAGGAATATACTCCGTGATTCCAGCATGTGTAGATACCTGATTGATGTTTATTTACGACCGAAGAGATATGTACACTTAGGAGATGTTATAAGTTCAAGAAGAGCAATTGTTTATCCGATGTGCCGAATAAGATTCCGATAAGGGATATTCTAATTTAGGATGCGCCGCGCACTTGATAATTGAGCCAGTATTATCGCACCTTAATTATTGAGCGTTAGCTGGACACGGTTTCAGAGGCCCAGAAAGTAGAAGACCCTTCATTGAAGGTTGTAGGCTCAGAATTGAATTTGCAATGATGCCTGAGCGTTCGCCTAACTCAGTTAGGGTTTTTGTTGTTGATTCTGATATTGATTTGAATCTTGCCTAACGGAACCGACCCCTATTTTAAGCGAGCCTACACGTGATCCGAGAACTTTGTCAAACTTGTTTAGATCCACCAAAGATTTTGTCATTGTCGATCATCTCTATTTGTTATTTGTCACGGAGCAGCTCGCACGTACCGCGAGGGCTTCTTATTTGGTTCATGAAAGCTAGAGCAACGTATGCGGCACTTGCGTGTATTCCTACTTGTAGAACTAGAGATCAAGCCAGGTAGGCTCTTATAGCCTAGGAAAGCGGGTCGCACGCTCATGAGCACGTGCAGACCCACTTCTCCGTGACGTTATTACAGTCGGATATTAAGAAGATCATCGCATTCTATCTTGGGCATCACATAGTGAAAACGGTTGATATACGCTTTACGCTGATTGGCGGTGGTGAGTTTGTGGGCTTCGGATGGTTGGATAACCATCCGCGTTACCCGTCCCGAGATCAGGCTACAGTATGCTTCATCTATTTGGCTCTCAACTCATACACTAGAAATATACTTGAAGATAAGCAAGACACGTTTTCGTTTATGATATATCATCTAATTCTACGCATTAACCTCAACATATATTAGAAAGAGGTTCAAAAAGGAGACTTAAACGTCACCATGGCAGCTCCTATCATAGACTTACACCAACTCTTAGCTGATTGTGATAAGTGAGTTAACACATCAATTTGAGATATCAATTGACCTTCCTTAACTCCTGATAGCTTTCCATTGCCAAATACGCCTGAGCATGAAACTCTATTCAAAGATATCTGGTCCTTTGTCTATCACGACGGCTCCCTACTCTACACACTAGGCTACCTCACACCACCCGTTCTACACGCGTTGCAATCCCTCCCTACCGACATCTCCACCCATATCACAATAAACCCGTCCCAGCGAAGCATATCCCTGACCGCCAACACACCCGGCACACGCACTGCATCTCTCGCCCTAATAACCACATACTGGCGCACCTCAAAAACCTTCCCCATCCTGGAAAAATGGCGCAACGAAGAAACTGCCATTTTCGCCCCCCAAAGCACCCTCTACGCAACCGTCGAACGGACCGCCACGCCATTGTTCGGTTTCGTCGCCTATTACGTCTACCTGATCGCCTACAACGGCTCCGGCTCGTCCACGAAGATATGGATCCAGCGTAGGGCGCCGAACAAGGCCTCGTACGGCGGACTTCTAGACACCACGGTCGCGGGCGCGATACAGGCGGGGCAAGCACCGCGGGAAAGCATCGTGCGCGAAGCGCTGGAAGAAGCCTCTCTCGCTCCGGAGGTCGTGTCACGCGCCACTCAAATCCTGACGTCTGTCCCTGCGGGCGACGGCGATGAAAGGGAGGAAACGACGGACCGCTTGCTAAACTTGAACATCGTCGCGTCGTCAGGGGCGGATGGCGAGAAGGTGTATTACCGGCCCGGCTGCGGGTTCGGGTTCGAGCTGGAGCTGAGGGGTGGAGAGGTCCCGGCGCCGAGCGACGGGGAGGTGAGTGAGTTTTATGAGGTGGGGGTGCGGGAGCTGAAGGAGAGGCTGGGAAGGGGCGAGTTTATGCCGCATGCGGCGAAGACTTTGATCGAGTGGTTGGTCGGGAGGGGGTTGGTCGAGCTTGAGAAGCGCGGGTATCGGAGGAGAAGTGCTTTGGAGTTTCCGTTGATGTAGGCATTTTTGGATGCATATTGTTGTTGGGAAGGAATGCTTTGAGATTTTTTGAGGATCTGGATCCAAGGCACGACTACACTCATAGTGAAAAGACGGGTTGTGGATAGTCCTACGGCGTTTTGGTGCCTGCGGGGTGCTCTGATGATTGCCATATATGTACAATAATTGTTAGCCGCTCGTGCATCCGCTTCGCCGCCCCTGGCCATGCAGTGTTACCCAACCAAGTTCCGATTGATACACAATAGCTGACCTGGTTATGATTCTGATCCTTTTAAATACATTCTCATCAATAAACACAATATCATGAGAGAGAACGATGTTGCCATTGCTCCAAGCTTCCTGTCCTGGCACATTTCTAAAAACCATCATTTTCCAACATACAACAATTAATTATTTCAACTATGATGACAATGCTCCATCCCCAACTCATGTTGATACATAGATCCCTCCTATTCCCACACGATTGCTCAGCATCCTCAATCGCTCTTAACTCATTCGCTAATCGCCGTCAGCAATCATTCTTAGCACATTTTTGGAATCACTCACCATATAATGCGAACCTCCCCTCATATCGTCTTAAATACCTCTTCAATACCTCTAAGTCGTCCTTCCATTCCCGCTCCTGCCGATTGCCATCCTAACATGAATCAGCCCTGCCTCGCCCACTAGCGTATGGGACCAAAAGCTCGGCTTTTCATATTCCAAATTTTTTCCGATGACTATGAGACAAGTTGCAGAGGTGACAATACACGCGGTTAATTGTAAATGCGAAGGACTAAATATTCATATCAGTACGATATCATATCAGATACAAATTCAAGTCGCCAGCCATAACTACGAAAGAGAAGGAAGGCGAAATAAAGAATGGTACACACCTGCAGGGCCGCATCAAGCCTTGCAACAGCGGATGCCCTAGCTTCCGGATTAGGGTCTGGGTTCTGGATATGTTCTATAACAAGACTATAAAGATAAGTCGCCTATAATAAGCTTCCAAAGGTTCCCGTCCTAGTGAATTTCCGGTCCGTGAGATCAGCACCCTCGGTCAATAGCATTAAGGGCATGATTAAATCTGTGGACACAGGAACGTCATAACCCGCATTATCGGTGAAGATCATATCCTCCAAAGCCGGCGGATCCGAGGCGAAAATTAGCTTTATGCTAGGGAAATTGAAGCTGATGACACTGCAGATCAAGTTAGACCTGTAACTCTAGTTTAAGCAAAGCAATCGACCTACCGTTCTTGCGTAACAACAGCCCATCAAATCGCTCTCCTGACTGCCCACTCACTCTTCGAAATACTTTCATCAGCACTCCAGACCCTCACGTAACGGTTCAAGCCCAGACGCATCCCCATCCTCGCTGCATTCCCAATAGTCAACCGCGCATCGTCCTTCAAACCCGAGAGTGCTCCCAAACCGCCACTAAAACAGCGGCTTGTACCGATTCGATACTTTTGTGTTCAGCTTGTTGGAAAGAGAGCATTCTTTTGATCATAGAATAGAGAATGTCTGCATCTTTTTTCAACTCACGGGACTCGGCCGAGAGATGCGTGAAAAGGAAGACAGAGAGTAGGAGAATCGCGAAATGGGAATCCGTGAGATAGGCTGCATCTTGGATCTGTTGACAAAATGTGGCTTGATGGAGAACCGGGACATCAATGTGGTAAACTCTGAAGTAGATGTCTATAGCTGTGGCCACGGAGGTGTGTTTTTGAGAGAGGATGCTGATATTATATGTCAGGTCCGTAGTTTTATCACATCCAACAGGACAGAAAACTTACCGAAGCGCCTGAGTTGAGATCTGCCTCTCAATATCGAGCAGGTGAGTATTCATTGGGAATAAGGATGCCTTCAGCCCTATTCCTATGAACCCAGGAACCACGCTATCAATTGGAGGAAGACCATTCGCTTTGGCAGCCACGACTTGGTCATGCGTCATATACGAACACTTCACAGATAGCCTGCACAATTCAATTTAGTAATCATGTCGGGCTGTACTGGCACGTGCGAAGCCTACCGGTTACATCGTGAACAAGAGGATAGTTCCTTATTGCAGCCCTTTTTTCGACGCTTGCATGGCTCACACACCGAAGGCGCCGATCGCGACATCATGGCCGTTTCCAACCGTAACCTGTTGGGGCATTATTTGATCAGGGATATAAGTTCAGCATTGGGGGAATATCGTCGCTGGCATGTACGTAAAACTGAGCTAAGCTTCCCAAAGCCCATGTCCCTGTGATTATCACGTGGTTTATCTAGTGTCATTGCGATCAAGCTAATATTTTATTATTGTTATAGAAATAGTAGGTGCCATTTTAGATCTTGAAGATTGATGCTGCCTTATGGGTGCTTAGAAGCATTATCTTGTGATAGCTAGCACTTGTGAGGCATGATATTATATATCACAACTTGCCATTCCTTGTTTCCTATCATTTGGAAGTGTTCGGGTGAAACACACTGAAAGTCCTTTTTACTTTCTACTCTATTTGTTCGTCATATCTTGAACTCATGTCACTATCCATAATCATCATTTCATCTTCTATATCAATTCCCAAGGGCATAGCTCTCCTCATCGAGTAATGTCTTTTCATTCCAACTGTCCCGTAACCATCTCCAATCCACTATTCTAGGCAGTTTTGTCCTCCTTGCTTCCAAGACCTTTGCCCTCAATTGCTTCACACTTAAAAAATTGCCGTCAAGAGCGATGACGTGCGTGAGGTTCGGATCATTCTCATCCAGTGCGGTTATGCCATTGCCAAAGCGAAATCGATTATAAGCAATGGTGCGCTCGCTCTGCGCTTCACGAGAGTGAGAATCTTCGCCAGGAGCAAACCACGCAACACAGCCCCGGAATAATGAGCCACCCATCTCACCAATTCCCGATCCATGTTCTTCCAGCTGGTTGATGAACTGATTTGATGAGAACTTGGTATCCTTTATCAAAGCCATATTATCAAAAATCTTCTTGAGCTCATCAACCGTGACATCTCTGGCGTAGCTATCTCCATACATATCAACGTTCCCTTCGATGCTCTCTATGTCGTCCGGAGTGGTGTGAAACATATGCTGTGGTTCGAATGGTATGATTAGTCTTTCCCTTCCTGGGCCATCATTCTCGGCTTGCTTGATAGCATCCAGCACCCATGACGGCCTCACAAGATTCGTCTGGCCGCCTTTGATTAGGCTCGCAACTTTCACCACCCTTTTATCACCAACGCATATAGTGTTTTCCTTCGCCAGGGAATTCTGGACTATGCTACCGCCGTTACTTTTGATCATTTGCTCTATCTCTGCTTTAGACTTCTTAGGCTGTAGCATTTCGCTGAGAATGCAAAAGTAAAGCCCTTCAAATATTTTCGTGGCCGGACCTGCGTATGGAGTTTTGATTTTGCTGTCATTGCCAGCAATCACAAGCTGCTTTTTAAGTCGCTTGCTGATAGTTTTCCTTTTGCTATCAACTGTCATATTCTCATTATGCTCAGTCTCGGCTCTTTCTTTTAGATCTCGGAACTCTTCCACAGAAAGAGCACTTGCCCAGTCCTTGTCCATGCGGAGCCTCTTGAACCGTGGAAATCTCAATGTGAATCTTGTCCTGAATTGGTCTGATGGAACGACCTGGGCAGCTTTGACCTCCACAACAAACGATTCGCTAGGCCGAATCCACCGGTCCGGTTTCTCACCTAGACCATTGGGTCCACCAAGCTCGATATACTGCGTTGGAGGATTTCTAATATCCCAATCGACCCATTTTCCATCGGTGTGATGTGCAATTTGAGCATAGTCCTCGCGTCTGAACCCTCCACCGACTTTGAAAAAGGAGTGAAATTTTTCAGGAGTGTGGCCTGACTGGGGTCAGTATTTGGTCAGTACTTGCAACTTTTTCTCTTACCTCTAACACTCTGGTCAGCTCGCAGACCGCAGAGGAAGGAAGACATGCCACCGCCTCTACTCCCTGAACCGTAAAATGCACCAATCACAACACAGTCTAGATTCTCGCCAAATTCATTCATATATTCAGGCTTGACTTTCATCCACTGATCGTTGCGTTCATTTAGTCGATATGTGGAAAATGGGTTCTTGAGCACCAATCCTTCCGCGCCTTTCTCAATCACATCTTCCAACGCAGGCTTGATATCATCTGCGGTTTTCTTTTCTGTATAAGGATGAATCTCGATCCGACGATGAACATTGGTCATGACCCTTTCCAGTGCTTTGCGTCGTTCTCGGAGCATATATTTCGTAAGATCAGTATCATTGATAAATAGACAGTCGAATACTCGAAACAACGGGCGACTGCCTTCCTTGAATGAATTCTTGAGTTGCTCATTCGCAGCAGTCTTGAGCGTTCCAAAATCCGTTATAGTATCTCGGCCACTTTCTGGATTGTAGTCCCATTCAATCATTT
Organism: Bisporella sp. PMI_857; assembly: GCA_021307315.1. Taxonomy (NCBI): domain Eukaryota; kingdom Fungi; phylum Ascomycota; class Leotiomycetes; order Helotiales; family Helotiaceae; genus Bisporella; species Bisporella sp. PMI_857. The sequence goes on from JAJSPD010000007.1 coordinate 283,439, forward strand.
CACCATCCAAAATAATGTTTCTCAGATCCGAGGAGAAAGCATCCTTGATATGAACAGTGAGAGCCGAGCTTCCATGATCCTGGAAACCTTTACCATATAGGTAGGTGTAGTCTTTGCCTTTACGAGAGTAGAATGCAAAACGAAATCCACCTGGCGTATCTTCGTCTTCTATCATGTGCATTTGCATTCGTTCTCCATCGAGCTTCTCCTCGATCCAGAACTCAGGATGATCTGGCGGCATTCCCATCTTTTCTACCATTTTATTGAAACTGCTGGATTGGAATTGAGCTAGCTGAGGCTTGAAACAGGACATAAGCTCAATGCCCCCAGCTTCATCATCGTCTAGGCTAAGTGAAGGGTCCGTCAGCTCCCAGCAAACCCGCCGAAGGCTGGAGGAAACATTGAACACGGCTTCCGCGTTCTTATGCCAGGACTGTGCAACAAATTCAGTAGATATTCAATCGCGACAACGATCGCACTTACGCTGAAGAAAGTCTTCTCAGTCGCGCCAACCTTCATTTGCTTCAGAATAATACGAATTAGCCACTTCAGTTCGACCGAATTCATGTTCGCATAGAACTCTTCGAATATCGGTAATTGCTCGCGTTCTCCCTGCGCTCCAGCGAGTCTATCAAGAAGATGATTGACCTTTGCAATCCTTATATTGCCAGGTTCTGTTCTCTCGTTTCGTTTTAATAAGACATCGTAACATCGGCCGGCAAAATCACCAGCGCTAGAATTACGATTTCCACCCGAAACAAATTTCCATTGTGACATATGTAGACCATCTTCAGACTTCGGGTCTATCCTCAGTAATTTTATGAGAAGCCTAGCAATTACTGCTTCCTTAAGACCGTAAACAGGACGATCTCGATCTTTGTCTGGCATGATAAGTCGAAAAGCTGGATATATATCATTGCCCACCTCGCTCCGCCATCGCGATACAAAGCGATCGATGATCTGCCGACGTTGCTCGTGAGGAGAAATCTTTGACTTGGTTCGTGCGGCTTTTGGATTCTTGATGTTCTGACTAAGGGGGTCAAACAGGGATAGGTAGAGCTCAGAGAAGAAAAACGTCTGCGAATGATTATGCGGACGGTTGGGATATCTCATTAGTTAGTAAGGCATCAGAAGGGTCGGCTAGGCTCGTACTTCTCGTCCAGCTCTTCTCTACTCAATGGTCCATGGTCATACTGCAAGTCATCTTCCTCGCGTGCCTTTGCACTTGGTAGTCTCTGGCTTGCAGCCATCTTGTTTATTATGATACAAATTTGTAAAGGCCATCCACTATATATTTAGGTGTTCATTAACTTGATGAATGAGTGCTAACGTTGGTTTAAGATTCGACGCGCTGCGGGGAAGTGACCTAGGCAGAAGCGCGTATTGGAATATCACGATATCACGTGATAACCAACTCTTTGTCACGATCAATATCTATGGCAGTTAAAGGGACAGTAGAGAGTGGGGACTCGTTTATTCGTCCTGGAAATTTTTGTATATACATCGAAGCCATAGCCTACTTTCTTAAATAAATACTAATGGGTGAATTATTCCAGGTTCAAAGCATTTTGTCTCGTAGAAAAATATCAACGCCTGCTAAATAATCAGATACACAATATAGCCCCAATCTTGCCTCATAGGCAAGTCCTCACCGACCAAATGCGCCTGTTTGATCTGCTACCACACCTCCCATGGGTGCAGCATACATATCTCGTCCCTTGGCATCGACAGGAGGGAATCGTGCCTTAAGCTCAAGGTCATCCAGGGGGATATGTGAGCGAATATACATCTCGCGGCCGTCATAACTAGGGTTGTAATCCCAACTAGTAAACTTTCCAACACGCAACGCACTCCAAACCAAACGTCTTTGTCGCTGAGAGACGAGAACTGAATTGGTGATTGACTTCATGTCCCACATAGCTTCAGCCTCAGCTAAGAAATCATGGAGTACTACTTCTACTTCGGGCGTTCTCAAAGAATTCTTGGACTGAAGCTGGGCAAGATTTATCAATTCTTTTGGGTCATTTGCCAGGTTGTATAATTGTGGCGGATCCACAGGGCACGTAATAAACTTCCAAGGACCACGACGGATCATGCACATCGGAGCAATGGTGCCTTCTCCACAGTACTCTGCAAAGACTGTATCTGAGCCACCAGGCAGGTTCTTCAGATGTGGAAGAAGAGAATTACCATCCATTGGAAGATTTGGCCACAACTTTGTGCCAACCAGGTCGACAAGGGTAGGCAATATATCAAGCGTCGAAACATTAGATGAAACTCGATGCGGAGTGAAAGTTGCAGGATGGTGAATAAGAAGTGGCACTCGCACAGACGCTTCAAAATAAGACATCTTATACCAAAGCCCGCGTTCACCGAGCATATCTCCATGATCTCCGCTGAATACAATTATAGTATCTTCATCTAAACGACAGTCTTTGAGAGTCTGCAGGAGCTTACCGATGCAGTCATCCACATATGAGACGGCTCCATAGTAAGCTCTGCGTGCTCGCTTGATCTGCTCAGACGTGAACTTCTTGTCCCACAAGTCACAGACCTTCAGCAGACGCTTTGAATGAGAATCTTGCTCTTCTTGTAAAATTTGTACATCTGGAAGAGATATATCCACATCCTCATACATGTCCCAGTATTTCTTCTCGATTGTATATGGATCGTGTGGGTGGGTTAGAGAAACAGTCATACAGAATGGTCGAGCAGTAGGGCCTTTTCGGACATAGTCATAAAGGAACTGGTTGCTCCTTTTTCTGTTAGTTTTGACTAAGTAGTCAAGCTTCAAAGTCATACCTGTACATAACCTCCTCATCGTAGTCTAATTGGTTACTCCTCACACAGGGGCCAGCTTGCTCAATGGAGCTGGCATTGTGGTACCATTCCAGTCTTGTGTCTGGCTCTTCCCAATTGACAGCCCAGCCATAGTCCCCGGGATAGATGTCGCTCGTCAGTCGACTCTCATATCCATGCAATTGCTCGCCAATAAAGTGCATCTTTCCTGCCAGTGTGGTCTCATACCCAGCAGCGCGTAGATAGTGTGCATATGTAGGGGTCGAAGGGTCGATAGAGCATGCATTATCATATGAGCCAATTTTCGTTGGTAGCTGGCCAGTGACCATAGACATTCTAGAAGGAGCGCATAGTGGTGAGGGGCAATACGCTGAGTCGAAGACTACGGCACCTGCGGCCAGAGCATCAAGATTAGGCGTCTTGATTTGGGAATCGGGGTTGTGGATTTTGAGCAGCGGAGCGGCTAATTGATCCGCCATGATGTATAGGATGTTTGGCCGCTTGCCAGGCGGAAAGGCCGGCTTTGGGACTGACACAGCAGGTTTGATTGACTTGGGCGACAGAGGTACGGTGTTGAGGTCTGGTGCCATGCTGGCGGTGTTGCGGAGCGAAGGGTTTTTGTGTGGATATTTATGTATATCTCTTCTTCCAACCCTCCTGATACTGTTGTATTGTGTTATATCTCTTGTGTGATGTATAGCAAGTGGCGTCCTTGTGATATCTTGGACTAGGTATTTTCTATGATGCCGACCGTGCGTGATGAAAAGGAAAAGGAAGAAACAAAGGAAGAATTGTTCGGGAAACGGAAAGATAAACAGAGGAAGGGGCGGTCAGAAGGAAATGGGAAGTCTGTGGCGTCACGGTGAGAGAGGGGAGGGGAGGGGCAAGGGGAGGAGAAGTAGAGGAAGCGATAACATTTGATTACCATTAGTGTGTGTTAATTATTTTGTTGTGGGTGGGAAATTATGGCCGTGTAAGGCGATGTTGTGATCGATGTCGTGCTCGGCTCTCAGAAGAACTTATAGTTTCTGACTAAGAAGCAGGAGCCTTGTCCGCCGGCTCGTTGATTGGACAAAGGCCTTGGTCCCTGCGTCATCCTTATCGATAACGTTTGCGTCTGGCCAATGATGTCCAAGCTTCATAATTGAGGACCTTCCTTCATGGGTGGCCACCGTATTTCCCTTACCGGTAGGGAAATTAAATACTCACTGGTCCTGCTCACCGATACCTCATGTAAATAATACGTAACGACAGATTTTGCTTCGTGCTTGAGATACTCCAATTCTCGAAGGGTCCGATCTCGTGCTCCAAAAACAACCTTCACACCATCTATCTCTTGCTTGAAACAACCCGTCTTTGTTAACACATACCAGGACAAGTTATCTATCTTTGATCATTTCTCGCATGGCAAAGAAGATGCAGGCCACCTGACCTGACAGCCTTCTGCCAAGTGGATTCTGGCTGTAGCTCTGCATGGATTCCTTTCTCATTTCTAGCTCGTAGTGTGATCACCCGACAACACATGACATGTGCAGACAGTATGCGCAGGACGCGCCTCGCCAAGAATGGGATCTTACAACTCCATGGGATTTAGAGGTGAGGACAATCACTTTTGCTTTCTTTGTCTTATTCTAGCTCTTTTTTCTACATTTGTCTGTTTTCCCCACAACCCACATTGTCAGCCTTGCATGAGATATTGCGTCTTTTCCCCATGTACAGTTCAACAATGCGGGGTGCGGGTTAGTAGTAACACCATCCGCCTTGATGTCCGCCCCCAGAGTCAGGGCGAACCGTGTTGTCGGTGTCACAACCGCCTATAAAAAGCTCTTGTGGTCGTCATTGTGTCCGGCAAGATCATGTCTGATAGGTCCTGAAAATGGTGTTGGTGGTAGATATGCATATGATGCCATATTGGATAAGCTATATTGGCTGCTTAAAAGCTGATCCGGACTGAGTGGGGGTTGTAGCGTGGGGACGGATCTTTGCTCATTAGGTCTTCTTTCATGAATGACCTGTGCCTTGATGCCCCCTCCATGATTTGTTGATCTACGCGATGTCGAGCTCTACAATGAATTACACACAAAGCGTCAGATTCGGGACTTTCTTCTTAGCTTGGCATTTTGCATTGGCTGTCATTTTCCTATCTAGGAAAGGATACCCATTTTCTTTCTTTTCCAGTACCGAGTTGGAGCATCCACATTTTAATTGCAGTTTCTACCTTACAAAACGCCTTACACCATAATTCAGCACAAGAAGACATCAGCACTTCTTCCACTTCAGGTTTAGCTCAAAACCTCCAGCATCAGTCAACGATCCTGTAGCTTGTGAACTGACTGAAGTCAATGAAACCGCGCTGTTGATATTTAATGCCGCATTCTGGCCGCATGCCGCCCATACGAGGGCAGCATCAGCAACTTCTTGAGTTACACTGTAGTCTCTTTTTACAGGGCCCGTAAATACTTCTTGTGCTACAGCTTGGTCGTACCCTACTTGGTGTTAGTATCCATCGATTGTGCCCAAGGACCAAGAGTACACATGCCTCCAGAAAAATAGTAGGTGGTCGAGAGCACACCATTTACACCTTTATCAAGATTCGTCGAGCCAACATAGCTTGCGCTCACAGCTGCATATTGCAGATTCGAGGGGTACACAAGGTTGAGGTTGATTTGGCAATTCTTCCTACTATCATCCACTGCAGCATTTGGGCCAATTACAGCTGTGACGTTTGGAAGCTTTGCTAAGAACCTGCGCTTAATTCAGCCAATGTTCCATCAAGTATTATCAATGCTTTGAGTCTCATACTTGGATTCGCTAATTTGGGCAACAGCTACCCCTGAACCCTGCGGACAGCCCGATCCACCATAGCTGATCGATTTGACCGACACCTTGCTAAGATCCAATGCCTGCGGTAAGGCTGAGGCAGTCAAAGCTAAAGCCGCAAGTGTGGTGTAGCAGGTAATTTGAAGCATAGTCAAAAATGGACGAGTGTGTATTATGGGCTAAAAGTGTTTAGTGACTGATGAAGCTCAGTTGAGCATGCCACTCTTATATCAGTTTTAATCAACGGGTACCAAAAGGCTAGATCACGACCTGTAGATTAAAAAATTAAGGTTAAATTCTCGATGGTAACCCAAGAAGCCTTGAGATGCAACGGTCAAGGTATTACCCGATTGGATATTTTTGGCAAAATTGAGTGAAGCTATTTTTGGCGATATAGCCTGAGACCCCTTCATTTATTCTGCGTTACATTATGAATCTAGTTCTGAAATTTTCACTTTTGCTGCACGTCGAAAGGTAATGGACAAGTTGTCTTTCCTGAGAATCTATTTATGGACGGTGAAATCGAAAGCTCTCATAATTTACGAATTCTCCGGGCTCGTGAACTCTCAGCGGAATACAACTTGCGCAATTTCCATTTAGGCATCGCAGTTTTCACGACTATTGACTTCGTATTGATTTCTCCCGTTGCATTAGACGGCCCGTTCTCTAGATCCCAAGATACCCAGGAGAAGGGTATTACAGGTCATGATTTGAAGAAAAAGGTTAGAATGGTATCAATTCCGGCAGTGTCCGTGAAGATATATTTAGAAGGCATCCATGTGTACAATCTGTTACTTCTGCAGTCGCTATCACCTTCTAGTTTCCCTCCCTTGATGCTTTGAAACCTAAATCATGAGTCTTCGATTGGGCGACTTGCGCGCCTCAATCTACATCTTTGGCAAATCTCCTTCACAGATCCAAATTTGCAACCTACTCCCTGCGGTGTCTTGCGGCATCTTGATGAAGTATAATATTGTTTGATGACTTACGCAGGAAAATTCCGACTAAGTCGGAGAACGCGAGGAGAACACCTTCCTTGCCCAGCTGACTGAGCACTATACCTAGCGACGTCTGTCATCAAAGCGCTGCCCCTCTTTCCGGACATAAAACGCGATTTGCTTGTATGAGGCGAGAAATCTCCTTTACCCAGTTGATGTTGGCCGTCCCTTAACGTGGAACGAGTTTAGGGATTTGACGATAGATTTGCTGTTATCGGAAGATGAGTCCGAAGCTTGTGGGTCGCATGTTAACAAAGATGCTAAAATCAGATCTGGAGCCGGCTACATGGTCAAACCCCTGATTTGGAGGGGTAGTTTACATGCCAAGAGTGGGAGGCTAAGGGTCCCATATCTCTGTGTTGCCTCGATAAGGAGAGCGTTCAGAATAAGAGATATTTTGAACATTTCTAAAGCCTACAAATTCGAGAGAAACAACCTCTCCAAAGCCCCTCAAACACAAAATTTAAAGAACGTGAGATGGCAGATCTGGAATTGAATTATGCATCTTTCAGTTCTCAAGCTTAAGGAGCATCAGGGAATACCCAAGCTTGGTTACTGACTGATGTCTGCGAGGTAAATATCACTTCCACAAGAGTCAAATCTGAGAGACAATCATAGGGAAGCCTACCTTGCATGAGGTAGCCAACTCTACGCTGAAGACCGTTTCCACTCCACCCTTGCCTCAACAGAACGTCTAATCATGGCTCGTTGCCCCGTCAAAATTCCCATGATCTTCACAACGTTAACGGAGCAATTCGGGGGGGGGGGGATCTGGTACAAGCATATGCCTCAAATTCTCTCCTTCCTTGATGAAGGAATCGCATACGCATCTTCGCTGGCCAATTTTGTGCATAGGTCTTTGCTGGGCGAGACGGTGATTGCAAACTAGTACAGCTTGTTAATCTTGAGAGTTTGCTATTGGGCGTGAGGGATTATACATTGGCAATTTGTGGGTTTTAACACAAGTGGACGTGTGAGGATTAGTATGGTAGATGCTGCGCAGGTATATTTTTCCCTTTTCCATGGCTTTTGAAAGGCGAAGAGGGGTAAAGGAATTGTGTGGGCGAGGATGAGGCAATATGTAAAATAGTTTGGATTCAATGCGTATGTAATTTGGGGGATCCTGTGGGGATCCTCATGAAGCGCCGCGAAAAGCGAACTTTTTTGATATGAAGGCTAAGCTCGCAGACGTTGTGACGGAAGATGAATTTCTGAAGCTTAAGTCAAGATAATAGTTACCAGCGGGTATAAAAATTGCCAAAACATCATCGCTTTCCTTGGCTGGTAGATGGGCTAGCCAAAGCGCATTGTTATTCTTTTGCAACCATAAAACTGCAAAGCTACGCTTGCCTTCGCATCGGATGGTGCAAACTAAACTCTTATATATTATCGCGTGTAACTATCATATCCAGCTTCAAGGACAAATTCCCTCAAATGGCCGCCTTATCTCAGGACTACAATGCACCACCAACCGGGAACCGAGGAACTCCAGGCATGAACACATCCGTGCGCTAGCTTCCTGATCGTCTCAGGAGTTCGCTAGGTGATCTCACTTTCTTCAATGCCGGCCAGAAGTGAGATCTCGTGATTCCGGGAATACAGCTTTTTTGTACAAGGAATGGCTTTGAGAGCGTTTTTTAAATAAAAAAAAGAAATTACTGTTGGTCACATGGAGTGCTCTCGCTTATGAAGTACCTGATTTAACAGGTAGTACAAAATGTTTTGATACCGCAGAACGCTTTCTCTCTTTAGTTTAGTATCCTCGTAATAGAACCTATCAGCTAGTCTACAGCTAGATGCCATATTTGGGTTTGTGGCACTGTTGAACGAATGTACAGCAATACCGGCTTTCTGGGTCCAGCCCTCGACGGCATTGCTGTTGCCAAGTCTGTTTGTAACATGCTACTTTTTTAAACAAATGCTGGTTTTTGCGCCGCACAGTAAGACTCTTCCCGCAATTGTTATTTCACAAACAGTAGCAGCAGCGGAAAACTGCGCTCGGATGGTGGTAAAGAAACCTCTGCAACGCGTAATGGCGGCTTATCAAAGTTAAACCGCACTTGCAAAAATGCAAAATGTCTCAAGCCGCTGGGCTGTGAAGCATTCGATAATGAATGCACGCATACATTATCAAAATACAGAAAATGTGTCTTGGCTATTTCATGTCTAGCATACGGATCCATATGTCGAGGCATATTTTGATAAGCATAATCTGGGCAGTGGTATGGACGAGTCCAGGAACCAAATTTTGTTTTACCAGGCCAAGACTCTTGCATCTTACACGTGAAAGGAGGATCTGCTCAGCTCATTGTTGGTAATCAGCTATGACGAGGTGGGCGTAGGTCAGGATACTCTCTCCCGGTTTATCTTTGCCAGAAACAGCATAGTGTTTCGGCTTTATCCTGGGCGCGTGGGGTTGCGCTTGGACGATCGGTGAACTTTATTCTTGAGATTAAGTACAGGGTGGGCAGGCTACTTTGGATTCAAGAGATGGTTAGGAGCTCCCGTAATGTGCGCAATGTGAAGGGTGCTCATCTGGATAAGGTATATATATTTGATTAGAGATCTAGAATCGGTATCTGACTAGGTAGAAAAGAGAAGGAGGGAAAAGCCAAGGAGTGACTAGGTTAAGATAATCGAAGGTGGCTTATGTTGCAGACCAATATAGGGCGGTCATGCGTGGCGGTTACACAAGATGCTTTCAGGTTATCGTTGCATCGCCACAAGAGTTTAATATTGCATGAACACGTATCAATATGCACGTTTATTTTGTTTTGTAAGTTATATAGTTTCAAGGCTTCAATTTTGCTTTTTCTGAAATCTGATAATAGTGGCTAAGAGAAATGGCATTCCAAAAATTGTATTGCTGAAGGTTTGGGATAAAGTTACCCAGGCTGCTGGGTTCCCAAGAGAAGGGCCCCCCGTGAGTACACCCTCAAGGCTGTTCACGCTTTGTCCACTACTGGCGCCACCAGATTGGTTTAGCATTCAATAATCGCGCCACAGGTAAGAAACTAGCTTGTTCCTGGGACACTGCCGGGGAATACCCGTGCAAGCTTGGACGCCGTCAAACCAACCACGGACCAGTTCCCGCTGCATAATGAAGAGGAGGGAGGGGGAAAGTATTGCAGATCGGACAGGCACTGTCCCGCCCCGACGATCCTCCCCTGGAATTTATAATGCAATCCATATAGTCAAACAGCAAGCCTGAGTGCTCGTCCTTATATCTACCGTCCTTGGGCCTCTCTTAGATATGCAATGGAAGACCGCTCGCACCAGCTTATTGCGGTGGTCATCACTTTCCTTTGCCTGGCTCTCGTCAGTATCGGTTTGCGGATATGGACGCGGTTTCACCTCGTGAAATGGATGGGCCTCGATGACTGGCTGATCCTGATCGCTACCGCCGCCAGCGTTGCTGAAGGCGTTTGCACGCTTATTGGTACTACCTCTTTCTTCTGAACACTCTACCACGCAAGATTTTAACGGCGGATAGGGACGAGGTACGGACTCGGCAAGCATCCTTCGGCTTTGAAAGCTGAATGGTGGAAGCCATTTCAACAGATTCTTGTCGCGGCATCAATGAGCTATAATATCTCAGCTGGCTTTATCAAGCTTAGCCTGCTCAGCTTCTACTTGCGCTTAACGCCAGACAAGTCTTTTCGTGCTCTTACCTTGGCGCTGCTTATAATTTGCGCTCTCTTCATGGGTGCGACCGTCATGGGCGTGCTTCTGCAGTGTATTCCGCTCTCTACGCTTTGGGTACACAATTCTCCTTCTGATATGACAGCAAAGATACTGATAAGATTAGGACCCTAATGCACATGGGAAGTGTTTCAACATCGGTCTCTTTTACTTTGCTAGCGCGATCGTCCACATCGTGACGGAGGCCGCTATATATATCCTACCTATCAAGACGCTCTTAAGTCTCAAGCTGCCCATGAAACAAAAACTCGGTCTCTGCTTGCTCCTAAGCGTCGGTGCTGGGTTAGTATTCCTTTTCCTACTATTCCCTTTGGCTGGTCAAACTAACGCTTGGTAGATTGATAGCGATTAGCTGTTATCGCATCGTGCTACTTAGGCCGTTCGTAATGAGCGAACCAGGAGGGGGTTTAACCTGTAAGCTCTTCGTCCTTTCTAGAATCACGGAACTAACAAGAGAAGGGATCATCGTCAACATCTTTACCTGGTACACAATCGAGCTCAACCTCGCCATCTGCGTCGCCTGTGGACCCGCGAACCTCGCTTTTTTCAGACACCACTTCCCCACCTTCTTCGATAGTTCGAATACAGCTGGTCGATACATGTCGAATGGAGGGAGAGTATATCCCCTAAGCAATATTCAGAATGGCACGCGCGGGACAGGTGGACAGCGGTCGCACATTGGGAACAAGAGTTTTGTACAGACTACGGTCACCACAAATGATCCGTATTTCTTGGAGAATAATAGCGAGGAGATGATTATTCCTGATTCCAGGATTCGCCGCCAGGTTGATGTGTGGGTTGATCATGAGGATGCAGATGTGGAAGGCGGGAAAAGTCAGAATGGGAATAGTATACATGGGGTGGAGGTGAAGGAGAAGGAGTAAATGTATTATATAGACAGGCAACTATTGGGATCTGGGATAGAATATTAGAATGAATAATGCCTCAAAAGCTTCAAAGTGTGTTTATGGAAGCATGCAGCATCTATCTTTGAGAAGAAGTTCACTGAATAATATGGACGTACCGGTCTGGTGTAAGGGCTGTTTTGATTTGGAACATTCTCAAATCACGATATTGGTTTTGATGTTATCGCCATTGCTGGCTGCAATATCTTTCATCATCTTAAAAGTCGAATCAAGCACGCATATAGAACAGTAGTCACAGCTAGTGATGGTCAAGAGTGGAGTTATAAATGGTGAAAACACTACATCTGTTAAGACCCGCACTTTATATATTATTCCCCTCAAACGCTAGCGAGTCCTGGAACAAATTGCTTTGCGGTTAATCTTTGTTCCAACCTACTATTTCGTGACTTGTAATGAACTTTACGCGTCTTTCAAGATGCTTTATAATAAAACCTATATTTCTCACTAAGAGGATAATGTGTAATGCGTGAAGAACTTCGGTATACAATTTGTTAAAAGCTTTCAAACTCGATTGCTTATATTTCAAATAAACTAACATTTGCTTCTAAACTCTTTTTTATTGTCACAACACGGACAAATTGATCTCACTGTAGAAAGCGATAGGGACATACTTGGACTTCCAGTTTGATTGTTTCAGCTTGCCCATTGTGCGTGTTTGGTTTGGGGGACAAGAACCTTGCTAGATCGCCCATGCTGGCCAGGGTGTTTGATCCTCTGAAGCTCATTGCGCTGCGACCGCCGGGACAACGTAATACCGATTTGAGCGTTAAGGCCTAGCACATTCAAGCCATGAGTTTTGTAAACGGCATCTTGCACTACTCAATTGACACTAGGAAAACAGAAGAGAACCAAAAATAAGCAGAAGGTATCAAGACCCCGCTTCAGGAAATTCACCCCTTGAATACCATTGGATCTCTGACCCTTGTTCTCTGATGACCGCATCTCGAAGGGGACTGTGTCTGGATTGGCGTGCCGCATTACTCTCTTCCGGAGATTTCTTTCTTTTCCTGTTCAATTATTCCTCTTTTCTTCGAGGCAATGGTGCCGTGTGCAGCTTCATGTGCTCTGGAAGCTCCAATTGCAATCCAGTCGCAGGACACGTCTGTAGCTGCGGCTACTGAACAGCCTGAGAAGCTCCGAAGTATTTGATTGCCGGCAGATAGGAACTCACTCCTAACGTACAACGGCTGCGGTCGCTGTGCTATCTGAGGGGCTTCTAGGAATTGGTTACCCTCTGGCTAGGATACGCCACCAACTGATGGTGATAGGTTGGGTTGATGCGCTAATTGAGGAACTCCTAGGTTCGGGATGTCCATTGGTAGGAATATATTGTCATTGTACGGCGATGGCAGCGGCTCTATGGCTGCCTGTGAGGCCCAGGGTCCAGAATACCTTTCGGTAGAGATAGGTTGCTGAAGGCTGGGTAGGCTTCGTGTGTCGGTGTCTGTAGCTCTGGGAGACTTTGAGATGTTCCTTGATACGGCATTCCTGACAATAGGAATAGGTCGCCAGGGGGTTGTTGAAGCTGTGATTCCTGTGGCATTTGGACATTTCCTGGGTATGGGGATGCATTTGAGGGCGACAAGACTCCCGTGAACGGCAGTGTTGGTTCAGTCCTGAATACCACGCCTGTCGACAGATCTACCAGGGATTCTCATGGAGATCATGTCATTTGTTGAGAACTGTATCTTAGTTTCACCTATTCCCAGCTCTCCTGCAGTTAGAGTTCATGGCCATACTGGAATCCTGAGAATTGGTATTGGAGAGAATGTCAGCAATTTCGGAATCAAAGCGTTCAAGTCCCGGAAACACAACGACGTTTTGCAAGCCATTCTTGATCATCTCTCGGTAATGATCGCGAGCTCGGTCGGCCATAAAATCAATAGTGAGGAGAAGCTACAGTGCCTTATTTTTATTTGTCAGGTCTCTCTTACACACTCGCACAAAATGGCACGCCTATTTGATAGGGAACTTGTTTCGATATCCTTCATTATTCGGGGTGGTGGCTTCGTTTTCTATCATTTGAACCTCCTCTAAATCTCTATCAACTCTGTCGTTTCGGGATCTCTATGTGTAAATAGAAAACCACTTACCTTTGGATAAGAACAAGGGATGTTTGGAAAAGATTCCTCTATAGCTTCCCAGATATTGTCCAGATAAGCATAGAACCACACAATTGGATAAAATTCAATTTAATGATCCTTAGCAGCACTGGCTGATAGAAGACTCCACTGGATAATGAGCATGGTATGAGTTGGAAAGACAGATTGAAAGTGGACCAAATCCTAAGCGTCTCCATCTTCCATTTCGGCATCTGTGACCATGAAGGAAAATATAATATTGCCATCTACAGTAGGCTAATTCTAAAGCCGATCCATGACTTTTGGGTCATCCATGGATTGGCGGAAGCGATATCGTTGGAGGCCGGCGACAGGATCTGGCTCTGGTCCCTTATTGATTTCATGCTGCAGTAGAGGGGATGGACGATTCTAGGTTCGATTATATCACCTATGGTCTTCCCCATGGTATCGCAGAAGCCACTGTCAAGGATTAGGTAGATTCCCATATCAACAAGTAGTTCTGATATGTACTTCTCACTCAACATCTCCTCTTCAGTGAAATCGCAGTGTTCTCGCATTCTCTGACGCCCCATTAGGCCTTCACCGTGGTTTGGCGGGGGTGGAGTTTCGAATAAGGATGTCCATAACCGCTTCCTCAGTCTGAATGCGCGGCTAACTAGGTTTTGTAGGTGTTGGTAGCTATTTGTATGTAGTTATGATCATGTGACCAGCACCTGAAACAGTGGTACCTCGATCTCACTCAACTCCGTAGAACTAGAGCTGCAGAATCAATCAAGGACCATAATCACACCAACAAGAGCGTAGTTAATAGCTACTACGCCTTTTGCTACATGATAGGTATCCAACAGTAGGCTTCTGCACGTATATCCTGAAAAGAAACTTATGTCGAGATTTCTAGTATAATTCTCTGCTCACATCGCGACTTAGTTTTATCTATTATGAATTGGAATTCGCAACTAGATCACTCTGGCCTATCCCGCCCTTCATAGTTACCACACACTAAAGCAGTCTGTCACGATGTTCGCTTCAGCAGAGCACATAAAACACCTACAATTCCCAATCATCTGTCGGATCCTTCTCCGGGCGATTATCCTCGGGCTGGAGCTCACGACGAAGTTTCATTACACTATCCAGAAGAATCCTCGCTTCGTCTTCATTGTCCGGTTGGCCTCCAGCTAGGAGTGTCCGTCTAAGCTCCCAAGAGGCACGGGCAGCCCATGGCCTGTACCAACGTATGTCGCCAGCGAACGTGAGCACACTCTCAAGTAGACCAGCATGAGTGCTTGCCAATAGATTCGCCGAGAAGAGAGACAGCTCTCTTGCTGAAATCATATGCTTCATCCAGTTTACCTAGCACGTGGCAGATATTTGACGTAGCATTAAGAATGCCCCCAGTCTTGGATTCTGTTAGCCCAAGACGATCAGAACTGGAATGATAGGACAAACATTTACTATAGAGTTTTAGTGACGCCTGAGTCCAATTTCTCCTGTAGCTCTTTAAGAATTGGAGATAGGCGCGAATACCCGACTTCAGGATCACTAGAATAAGCCGGCCCCGGCGCCCAATTCATCTATGGTAAGGGGGGGTGCGGCCTGCCCAGGTTTGGTAACCTGCCGAATCGTTTCGCAGGACATGGCACACGACTTTTCAGCTTCTTCCTGGTTTGGTAATCTCATCAGAGATATCCAATATTCATTATAACCAATTGACAGAGTGTTAATATCAGTTTGTTGCTGGTACTTTTCGATACTTTCAACTAGCAGCTCGATCCATTTCTCGGTACTTGGGACTGCGAGATCACGAAGGTAGTCGCCTATTTGCGTGGCAGTGACGCCTTGGTAGCGATAGCTGTCAGCAAGGAGCTTGCTGGAAAGTTCTATGGTGCTCCTTTTGTTTTTAGTACTGACTGCGATAATGCAGCATAGGATTCTGCTATTTCCAATTAACGGTGTCGAGAAAGAGGGACCTAAAATGGAAGTTAGATGATAATATACCTAGTAGATTTGACGAGAAAACTACCACGATGCTACGTTGAAGAGAGCTGCAACGTCTACGTTAAGATCGAGAGCTTTCACAGTCTTGACTTCTAGGATAGACCGCAACATTGTGACCTGGGAGAAGTACCGTTGAACTTTGCGGAGGCGGTCAGTCCTGTTCAAGCATGTTTCGTCGAGGAATGGCCAAACGCCGAATATAAGCACTACTGTGGCACTAAACATGTCCCCCAATGCCTTTGTATCCAATCCCTGCCGCACAACTTCTTGAACAAGACGGTGGATCCTAAGGAACCCGAGTTCGACATTACGCGTGATCAGAGATGACTTCATGGGGGCTTGTTGAGCTTCAAAGTATTCAATCTTATTCTTCGGATAGTTTTCAGGTTTGACGTTCTTTCCGACGGTCGATAGGACGTCTTCTGGTATCAAATCCCCGTCGAAAACAGAGAGAGCACGAAGGAGAGCAGTGGCGTTCGGTGGAAGGCTTTCGATATTCCAAATTGAAGTAAGGGCTTGTTGTTTCGTCTAGCCTGGACCCAGTGTCTCTTAGAATATTTTCGTGTCATGATCGTAGTGCTCCATAAACTCGGTAAGCGAGAGATGTTTCATCTGGATGAGATGCGCCATTTGTATGATCGCAAGAGGAAATCCGCCGAGTCGGCTAGCTATTTGCATACATGTCAATTTGCTGTCTGGATGAGAAAATTTTTGCAACAGACCTCCAGCAGTTTCGTTTGACATTGCATGAAGACCAAGCCCTATAAGATCGGCCAAACTAAGCTGTTTAGCCAGTGGGTTTCTGCTAGTAATTATGATAGATCTTCCACCAATGGGTATGATGTCGTGTAGGAGATGAGGCATATCTGTGTTATCAAATACCATCAACCAGGTCGTACTTGTGTCGTCTTCATTAGTGTCTGGCTCAAGCGTACAAACAGGGTTTATCAGCGCTTTAACCATGTCCCTCATTGCCTCAGGACCTCTTTCAGAGCCTCTCCTTCACCTTGGAGGCCAAGCTTGATGGCGATATTCTGAAAGCCAGCCTCTGGCTCCGCTTTATCGGCGCTGTCTACCCAGAATATCGCATCAAATCTTGCTTCCAAGTATGGATATACTCAATAGCGATCTCCGACTTTCCCAAGCCTCCAAAGCCACAAAGAGCGAAAACATTCAGTCCAGGAGCGTGATTGGCTTCAACGTCAGAGTTGTTCGAGTCCAATGGCAAAAGAATTTTGTCCATTTTCTCAAGAACATCATCCTGGCCATAAAAGTTCTGGTTTCTATTTTGCTGGAGATAATGACATGGAGGAGGTAGCAACTTAGGCGGCATGAAAATAAAAGGCATGTTTGTGTCTGCTTGAACTTAGCATATGGTAATTGCCAATCTCGCAATGATTGCAGCCTATCTTGGATTTCTTTTAGTGTCTCATGTATATCACTTTCTGTATCAGAGAGTTCGCCTACGATTTTGAGTCATTCGTAAGCTATTTTGACGACTTCAATTCCTGCCTCTAGTGCCTTTGTAGGGTATTACGAGACGCCCGAATGGGGGTTTCCATGAAGAACAAGTGGAAGTTCACCACGCGACATTTGAATACATAATAGCTCTTCGCTATCCGTTCTGATGGTAGCATGTGAGCGGCCTACGAGCTATGATTTCTTGGATCAGCTGTTCACGTTACCCCTCAGAGAGTGGTGGAACAGCTTGCCAGCTTTTCCGTCAAGCGGAAACGTCCAAAAGGACTGGTGTCCCGTACCTTTGTAGTAGCGCGTTTGTAGACGGGTATTATTGGGATTCGAATATTCAGACTGCCGGATCTTTTACAAACGTCCACAAGAGGTTCTAGATCCTCTTCACGCAATGTATCTTTGAAACCACCTCTCAGGAAACATTTCAAAATCAACCGCCGGTTCTCCCACCTTTCATCATCGATTGTGGTGAGATGTGGAGTCCCAAGAAATACGATACTAGATAGAACATTACTGATTGCTTAATAACCGCGGTGGGCAAGATAAAGCGCTTGTTTGAGCGCGATTCCACCGGCGGCCTTAAGAAAGTCAATCTATTCCTTGATAACGGTGCCTATGCGGCACATGCATTGATGATAGCCATGAAGAGAGGGAGGCGGGAACAGGTCGAAGTCTTAGCACACAAAGCTGATCAGGTGCCATCTACTAAAGTTCTATCTCCGGCTGTATATCAACAGGATATTATGGTTGTCAAAATACTGCTTGCAAACGGTGTCAGCTGTGGCTTCGAAGAAAGTTGTCAACCTCGTTTCGGTATCTGCAGGGGTTAATTTGACGTTCCTGGCTATTTCTCTTATGTCGACCCTGCCAGCGTTTACGGTGCAGAAGTTGCCAGGCTTATGCCCCCATTAGTACACGCGGTTAATCCAGTGAGCGAGTTAGTATTATCGTGACATATCGACCCCTAAAAATCAACACTATATACCACGCAATATGAGATTTGAAATATGTATACGTATTACAGCAAAATTTGCAATCTTATATTATATCATACTATACCGCAATATACTACAACACTAACTCTAAATAACGCTATTCCGAAATTAGCAATATAACAAAAGTCTTAGCTTTTTTAATTCGGTTATTCGTACTAAAAGTAGTAAAGTTTATTTCAGACTTTTGTAAAAAAGCCTCAAAGTGGCTATAGCACAGTATTTAGTATTATTGCTAATATGATATAAGATTCAATTTCCATACTAATACTAGCGTAGTATCAAAAAGTCGATCTTATATGTCTCGAGACTCGATATTACTAAATACTACGATACTAACTCGTTCACTGGGTTAATCTGGGTAACCCAGCCCTGGTTCAGTTGCTTGTCGCTCATAAGGCCGATGTTAATGTTGGTTACCATGACCTTCGACCAACATAGTCAAGTATGCATTGTGGAAGGCCCGTGCAATTAGCTATGAGCTTGGAATATCACGATATTGTTTGTTTGTTACTTGGAGCTGACGCAGATATTTATCTTCGATATGCTATCTGGTGATATCATGAGTATCCGTCCCCGGGACGAAAGGTACACCTCGGAGTCTTAGCTAGTTTAGTGGCAACAGCAAGCAAGGCCGATGATAATACTATTCAACGGCAAGACCAAGTGAAACCAGTCTCCATCAATAACTCTGAAGATGTACATGGCGATTTGGAAGCGGCGTAGATCTTATAGATGCCGGATCTGAGCCACGGGTTGATTTCTCGCCCAGAGACTTGCTCGTCTAATGGGGGGTTGCTTGGCGGAATAATTGGTATTTAAAGCTACCTCCTTTCCCAATTTATCAATAAATTCACCGTAAGACTCCGTATGAGAGCTTTAATGCCAGTAAGTATTCGGTGAGGAATTGAGTTAAAGATGGGCATAACATAGCCGATGCCAATGTGTTACTTGCACAGGGCAGATTTACAGTGTCTATAATAAAGGGTAGTAATGTGTAGATGAAAACGCTGTCTTCTCGCCAGAGCCGCCCGCACTCCACAAGGTGCCAAGAAGCGCCTCTGGCAGTGGACCTTGTGTCCGTGGGGGAACTTCAAAGGTCTCTCGAGGAAAAGCGCCAAAGGGATCGCAGTTTCAACATAAAACTCAACGACCAGGTATCGATGAAGATTTGGAAGATATGCTAATACCAGAATACAAGTCGGCAGTCATATGCGATTTGTATAACTACCTCAATAGTTCGGTGTTTACAATATCAGCAGAAGATGTTAGAAGGGAATAAGGCAAAGTTGCTTGATTTATGCTAACAAGAAAACGCTGGCAGAATACTTTCGACTGAAGAAAGGTGTTGTTAAACTGTTGAGACAGGGCCAAAACATCAACTCAGCGGAGCGGCAACCGTGCGACAATGATGCTATAATAGTGGATAGGCACAAGCACGTAAAACCTGCCAACCACTAGGTAGCCACCACAGGAGACCATGGCAAATTCTATTAAGCGTGCGGCTCTTGTTATCCACGGAACCTTTCCTAATCTAATGCCACCTCCTTATTACATAGCTCCATTCCCGCTTAACACGAACATGTCTTACAATGCTAATCTTTTTGATCACGGAACAACTGTCAATTTCGAAGATATCTATCGAAGTATTATACCAAAGGAAGCCATTTCCATCAAGAAATTAAATATAAGGCTAGCGACGAATACGGGTTTATAGAAGGGCGAGGAGTTCTCCCTCTGAAAAAAAACGTTT
The DNA here is from genome assembly GCA_021307315.1 of Bisporella sp. PMI_857. Lineage (NCBI taxonomy): Eukaryota > Fungi > Ascomycota > Leotiomycetes > Helotiales > Helotiaceae > Bisporella > Bisporella sp. PMI_857. Next base: position 302,978 of record JAJSPD010000007.1, read on the forward strand.
TAATTTGAGTTGGAGGGTACTGAGTTGTGCGAAATGTAGATAGCAATGACTACCTAATACATCCAGTTGCCGACTTTGCCTAAGATGCCAGCGGTGTTTTGAAGGAGAGTTTATGAAGTATTCGCCGACCTGAATGAAAGTGTCTGAAGTTCTCTCTAATATCGGAGAAGGTGCGGCTTATTTATTGAAGTGCTAACTGCTAATGCGTAAACCTTTTCACTTTGTTATACGGCATTCGAATGAATTCACCCTGAGCCCAAATGTGAAAGCAAAGAGGCGCATTAACAAGTTAGGAAATAGACTTTATTCCCCAAGACTGCTACACAATTCCCCGAACCTCCCGAACCTTCTCTCCTGTACGAAAGTCCATAACTTCCAACCTACAACACTCAGAGACACAATGTAGCACATTCGTTCATGTGTCACAATAGTGGGAAATGCTAGTTAGCTGCCTTTAAGGACAGCCCATGCAGCCATTCTGAGTATGATAAGTGCTTCTGAAATTCACTCTGGGGTAGGAGTTTCTTACGCAACAAGCAACAACATACCCCTGGTCGCATGTGCAGCAGCCTCTGCCTGAACAGGCTCTCGTCTCAAGAGTTCCGATGAGGTGTTCATTGACCTCTACTGCCGCCCCCATAATAGTGGCTGCCAGTGTGACGATGAGTGCAAGAGAAATGAGTTTCATGATGTTCAGTAAAGGTATATTTGGGATCGTTCGACTTTGTTTCCCAAGACTTGCTATTTGTAGGTATGGTTTGCTTGGAAGAGGAGTGTGGTGGTTGGTATGTATACAGGACACGCAGGACGGACGGACATTTTATAGACATTGAAAGGGGCTATGACGGGGTTATTGAATCTACCCCTCCTCTACGGAAGCGCAGTGGTGAAGCATCCGAATAGTGCAAGACTTGATTTTGAATCTTTCTGCTGCTACAATAGGCCCCTAGTTAATACGATTGAGTTTTTGCTACGTAATACAGAAAGACGTAACTTTCCTTTAAAAGAATAAAAGAAATATTCCAAGTTTTGTAAATAGGGGTCAGCGGCTAGGGGTGAATAGACAAACATAGTGCGAGCGGACATAACTAGGCCTTGTCTCGTATAGTAATTAAGTTCCCTCCTTTAAACTCTAAATCATTAGCTAGAAACACGTAAAAATTTAAACGGAAAAGGGGATACTACCTCCTTAGCTTCAATCTTCGGGCTACTATCTAGTTATTCCCACTTCTCCTTGGCGTGAGCCAGGCAGTTTGGTAGGCTTATTTATCCCAACCGTCAATTAGGAGTTTGAGCCATACCACACCCCGACTAATAAAAACTACATATCATCGCCAATTCCCTTTGCAGTCGCCTTTCCGTCCATATTCAACAGTTATGCTAGTTTTTTAGGCGTTATAAGCATATTATCAATGGCTGCTAGTATCCCTTATACCCGAAAACCAACAACTGATATATTCACAAACGACACCTCAATCAATCGCAGAGAATGCCAACGTAAAGTACCAATGAGGGTTCTCGCACTCGGTCTTGGGCGTACTGGAACAGTTTGTAAGTTGCTGCACCTTGGAATTATGGCAATCAGTGACTAATGTTTAATCTAGCATTACGTATAGCTCTACAGAAACTAGGATACACGGATACGTATCATATGATGTCCGCAAGCGTCGAGAATCCTCCGGATTGTCTTATGTGGCAAGACGCGCTAGCAGCAAAGTACGAAGGGAAAGGGAGATTTAGAGTTGAAGAATGGGATGCCCTACTTGGCCATTGTCAGGCTGTCTGTGACTGGCCAGCAGCCGCATTTGCAAAGGAGTTGATTGAGGCGTATCCTACTGCAAAAGTTATTCTCACAAGACGAGACGTTGACTCTTGGCACGCATCTGCTAAGAAAACAGTCCATTGGCGTGCTCACGATCCTGTACTACAGCTCTTATCGAAATGTGACTGGGCCGCCGGTCTTTACTACCCCATGCTGCGAAGATTCTGGGATTATTTCTTTTTGTATGATTTTGAAAGAAACGGCAAGGACATTTTTAGGCAGCATTATCAGGAAGTTCGGGACCTTGTTCCGCTAGGGAATTTGCTGGAGTATCAAGTCGATATGGGATGGGAACCACTATGCAAATTTCTTGGCCATCCCGTGCCACCGACACCATTCCCAAGGGCTAACGATGCGGAAGACTTTGTGACTCGTTGCAAGAAACGAAACCTTGCACAGCTAATGAATGTTGTATTCCGTATGTTTTGTATGGCGTCAATAGTCTATACAGTTGGTTTTTGGGTGTTGAAACTGAGGCACGGATATGTCTTCAAGTAGTAGCAAGCCCTTATCTAATGAATTTGAAAGATTAGCCCCTTTCTCTACAGCAGTTATACTTAACAGGTGGGGATCTGGAAAGCCCAGTTCTGTATAGTGGCACATGTAGATGAAACTCATTCGTCTAAGTTATCTTCAACTGTGAAGCTCAAGAGGCAGCCAACAAGACTAACAAGCGCAAAGATCCACCATGCTAGACCACTCATTTCATTCCCCAGACCAATGCTATTAAAAGTACCAGCCATAATAGATCCTAAAGTACGAGACGCGCCGGAAATAGCACTTCCAATACCGTGAACTGATCCGAGAAGCGACGGATGTGGACATGAGTAGTTTAAGAGAAGGATAGTCGCCGGAAGGGCAAATGTTCTCCCAATAACTTGCGCCGTCTGGACGGTCAAAATCCCCAGCCAAATAAGGCCAGTGGAATCAAATGGTAGGAGTGATAAGTACGGAGTTGAAAAGTAGGCTACGGGATATAGCCACATGGAGAGTCTGAAAGGATATAGCAGACCGTACTGCGCGACCACGCGAGGATACAAAATCCATTGCATCACGAGCCCTAAAACTCCGAGAACAGATAATGCAAGGCCGACTTGAGAGAGCTGGAAGCCTAAGCCGCCAGTGAAGTAGAATGGAAGAGTAGTCGGATCTTTTGCGTTACGATGCGGAGACGAGATAAATAACGGCCAAAGAGAAGATAACCCCCTTTCATTGTTAGCATTGCATCTACCCCGGAGCCAAGAACCAAAAACTCACCCAAGGTGAAGATCAAGGACTGCTGTGGTGAGTAGAGCAAGGAGAAAACTACTGTTCCAGACCCGCCGAAGAGGCATAGGTTTCTTCACGGCCATTTCGGTTACCGATCTATTCGAGGCAACAACGTGATCTTCTCCATCATCAGAGTAACGACGATATGAATCACCGATGTTTCGTAGTAGAGAATAGCCTCGCCTCCTACCAAAAAGGCTCCCGAAACGGCGTCGCATACCTTTAAGGCCGTAGCCTTGCCAGGGCCGCCGGTTTGGGGCAGTCTCTCTTAGACCAAGCCAAACCACTAGAGCATCTAAGGAAAGCAAGATCGCGCATAATACATTCGGCGCAGCGTATGGATATCGCAACATCCAAGCCACTGCGCCAACGCCACCGAAGACCGAATTTTGACCAAACAATGCGGGATATCTCTCGGCAGGATGTACCAAAGAAGCTCCGAGAACTAAAAAACAATCAGACACAGAATTGAAAGAAGCCAAAACCTTACTTGGACCCAAAGTATTGGCGATGTTAAATGCCAAAGGCAGAAGCAGGAAAGCTCTGGGATGGTAGTCTCGAGAAACAGTCTCCGCAAGGGCGGCTCTGGCAGCACCTACGGTGCCGTTGATGCTACCAGCAAAGATTCTCCAGATCAGGAAGGCTTCGTAGGATTTAGAAAATGCTACACCGATATTTGAAACACTAGTGCCGATCAACCCTATAATCAAGACAGGCTTTCTGCCGGCTGTATCGGCAATACGACCCCACCAGATGGCGGAAAGCACTTGTGTCGCAGTGAATGCGCCTTGGAGAAACCCAATTTGGACGGAGATACTGTTCGGTGTTGAACCCGCGCCGAAGGATTCTAGGTGCTTGTACATACAGGCTTGTAGACTAGCAATTTGGAAGAAATCTACCACACGAACGGAGGTGATTATGGCCAGCTGGCCCTTGTTGGGTAGTGATGCCCATGAAACTGGAGTCATAACTCTAACCAAATTCCAATCAAGTGCTGGTTCAAGAATGCTTCTTGACTGAGATGGAGGCAATACTCATAGGTATTAATTAGTTAACAAATTCCCTGAAGTCTGCAAAATAAATAGAGTGTCTGATGCACCACGGAGAAGCGTTTAGTAAAATAAATATGCAAGTATAAATTATGCTTTATAGAAAGGATCGGCCCGGAACGGATAACGAAATGTTTCAGGAATAATCGCGCACTTAATACAATACGAACTCTCTAGCCGCCGACAATGATCCAGACCAGGATTGCGACGGAGTAAAACTTCCATGCGTGCTATTACGAGGACAATAAAGTTTATCCTTGGTTAAAAAAAAGCTTACGGAGACAAAACTTTATGCAAAACTAGTGATACAGTTCGCGTATAGACAGGAGAGGGTTCAGACTGAAGGGGAAGTTCAAATCCATCCACACATTTTAAGTTCATTATATGGCTTTATTAGGCATATAAGCGTTACAAATGTACATCGTATTTGGGATTAAGTATTGCTAGGTAGGGGTCACTCTAGGCTTGCTTAGGCCAGAGTGAGTATAGATGCATTGAAATTGCCTTTAGGTTTATGGGCTCTTTTATTCATAACTAACTAATTCTATAGGGGAGCATGACCACAAGGGCTTGTTCATGGCAAAATCTTGGCTCCGGCGCCATTTGAGTGTCGATCCCGGTTACTCCGCCTCGTACAACTAACGAACTCTAATCAGGATCGCTGTGAGAAAGGGGATCTACTCCAATCTCCTTTCTCTTAGGCAGCGGTCAGTTTCTCATAATTATATGGTTGTATATTTTGGAACATATATTTTTTTGGGTCGAGCTTTTGAGTTTACTTTATTTTATGCATGATATTACGTATAAAAAGTAGGGATACTCTCTTGTTTAGCAGTGTTTCAGTTATACAATAAAATTAGAAAATATAACATAAGCATATCCTAGTGATACCAAGCCACTAAGGAGTGGCACCCTGGCATATGTAATAATATCTAATGGGCTTTTTGAGTATTATTTAGAATAAAGTGGTCCATGGTAATACTAGGCCCATTCCTACTCCCATGATACTGTAGGGTTTCAGTCATCCCATTTAACAAACTTATATCCTTGGAAATTTACCTAGGGCTTATTTAAATGGGGATAATGTAAATTTCGCCGAGAAGTTTAGTATGTGTTTCTATATTCTAATGTTAAGTTTACATGGAATCCAATCAACCATGTATCAAAGCATGCTCTATCGAATGATACAACGTTTCTACTTTCTATCTACGCACCCAGCAGAACTTCAGGTTGCAAGGCCATGACTTGCCAGCAGAGATCAAACAAAGAGAATAGTGGAACTTCTCAAAGTGTTCTCGCATTCCCCATGCAGTACAAAACCTGCTGTTAGCTTGTTCTAGGAAAGCAAGAAAACAAAGCATAGTGGTGCCCACTGGCAACACCATTGGGGCAAAACCCAGGAACGAGAATAGAAACGAGAATGGGGCAGGCGAATTTTTACAACGAGCCCTTTCCGAGGGTGCCTCAATTTTTCTCTGTCAGTCCATTTCGCTTACCCTCCAGAACCTTTCCCAAAATTGGGCTGGGCTAACACCATAACAGCGGCCAGATCTTCAGCCTCCTAAGCTCCAGGTAAATGCCCATGACGTATCATGGGATAATCAGGAGTATATCTTCTTGGCTCCTTCATCCACCGCACAACTAGGGCCTTACATCTATGACCTCGATGGAGTAAGTAGCTTCCTCTTTATCTGCACTGAGCTCTGCTCCACTTGCCCTACTTCTATGCTCTTAAAAGCTTAAAACCCGCTTACTTATTAAAACTGAAATTAACTAGAATTTGGTTTGGAGTGGATTTGGCATGCCCTGTCCTTCTAAAGTCCATGGCCCACACATCTGTGCTTTCCAAGGAACCCCTCATCTTTGTTTCTTCACTGGTAACCAAATTGGCACCTTTGCACGAGGCCACGGGGTAGTGATGAACTCTGAATACCGTGTGGTTGCCACCGTTAGTGCCGCTGGTATCGGGATAGCCGGTGATCTTCACGAGTTCAGCCTTACGCCGGGCGGCGATACAGCACTGATAACAATATACTGCCCAAGGCAATTTGAAATCAACAAAGACGGCATCCTAGAATTCGTTTGGGTGATGGAAAGCATATTCCAGGAGGTTAACGTATCTTCGGGGGAGTTGCTGTTCGAATGGCATTCACTTGATCATGTCCACCCCTCACAGAGCTACCTCGCTCTGAACACTAGCAACGACGGGATCAGCTCATCTAAGCCATGGGATTATTTTCACATCAACTCAGTTGAGAAGAATAGTGTTGGAGACTATCTTATCTCGGGACGACACACTCATTGCATCTACAAAATTTCAGGGAAGAATGGTTCCATACTTTGGCAGCTGCAAGGCAAAAATTCTAGCTTCCTCACGTCAGGATTCACTTTTGCCTGGCAACATGACGCACGCTGGTTGCAGGAAAATAGTACAACCACTGTCGTCTCGTTCTTTGATAATGGTCGCACTCAGGACACCGTAGATTCGGGTTCTTCATCGGGCAAAATAATATCCATAAGCCACGAAAATGCTACAGCTAGTCTCATCACCCAGTTTGACTCAACCTTTGCTCCTAGGGGATTGATATCATCCATAAGCCAAGGTAACCTACAGAGCCTCGACAACGGGAATGTATTCATTGGATGGGGTGCTGAGCCCTTCATCTCTGAGCACCTATCCAATGGCACTACTGTATGGAGTGCTACCTGGGACGACAAAAGCCCAAATTATAGAGCGTTCAAGGGAGATTGGAACGGATGCCCAAATCATACCATTCCCGCAATATGGTCATATGCGCGGACTAACTCCTCTCGAACGGCTATCTATGTGAGCTGGAACGGAGCGACTAATGTTCATTCCTGGGCTGTGTATACGGCAGCCTTGCTAGACGCGCCAGCCACAAGAATGGCTATAACGGTAAAAAAAACTGGATTCGAGACTCTCATTTGGTTAGATCACTACTCTCCTTGGATTATAGTGGAGGCACTCGATATCAACAGGAAGGGACTAAGAAATTCTAGCATATTTCAGACTATCGTTCCTAGCAGCAGCATTGAAGCTAGCTGCGGTGATTCGCATTGTTTAGACGCTGTGGTTTTTCAAAACCACCCGCAGCATCTCATCCAGGAGCGTTGGGGATATGATATGGTAGGATTCGTTCTCATCATCTCAATCATGACGCCTGTAGCTGCTCTTTTCCTCACTTGCCAGTTGCGTATAAAGTTCAAGCAATATCTAACTTCGAGATATTTGCGTTTGAAGGTGGGAAGTTGTGGAGAAGGTACGGTTAACCAATAGAACACAGCTAATGGTAATGAATTGCGTTTATGTACCCAGGATGCAAATTGTGCTTCAGGATTTCAGTAAGTGTAGTAGCAGCAACAAACAAACCCAAAAAAATCGACGGCGAAAGCCAGTACAATCAGCATTTAGCAGCAATCTTAAAATGTGCATAGCGATTTAAAAATGACATAGATCTTATAAGTATTACTCAACGTCAAACTTAACCAAACCATATGTCTGAAGCGCGCAATAACGAGACCTTTACTCTGGAGCAAGAGACCATATCGGCCCTCGAGTGGTTTGCGCGCATGTCCTCAACGTGGGTAGCCAATTGTGAACTTAGCGGTGGGAAGTCTTGTAGTATCCTCCCTAGCTTAAAAAAATCTCATTACATTCTGCTATCATAATGATCTGAAATTATCAGCAACCAATAAGTACGCATTAGTCATTAAATCTCCTGCACCATTGTCGTGAGGCAATATGTATCATATCTCTGTAGTGTACACATTTCGGCCTGCACTAACAGTCAAAACGCTAGCCACGTCCCATGAATCCAATCGAAGCCGCCAACGAAACATGCCATACATGGTGGGATGAATGTAAGAGAACGATATCCTTCTTGCAGTCAACAACAAATCGATATAGTACAAATATCTATCCTTATCCTCGTTACCTTCTCGCACTTCTCTTCTGCAATACTTCCCGCATCAACCTTTAGTTGAGTTGTGTTGCTATCCAGCAATATCTTATAGTGGCCATCTACCGTTTAAGTACTTAGGCCTACGAAGTATACCGTTGCTTGGCCGACAGTCAATGTATCAGCAATATTTTCAAGTTATAGGTTATATATTTTATGATGGCATCCCCTAGTTTCTTACATACGAGGGTCGTCAAGCGGCGGGAAGAGTTTCACTGAGCAGAACTCAGTTTCAAATCATCGTCGTCAATTCATGTCTTCAGATCCTGCCTCGACAATGATAGAGTTTCCAGAGTCTAAACTCTGCAGCGTATCTGCCGTTTCTGCTGTATCTGTACGAGGATGGCCATACTCCCATGGAACGGGTGCCGCTGATTGTGAGCTAAACTGATGGCCAGTAACCATTGATTCGCGAAGCCTGACCTCGTGTTCTTGCTGTGACTGGAGAGGCAGCTCAGCACCCTGAGCCGGTGAAGTTTTATCCTGATCGTCCTGGTGCATATGAACAACCACACTAGGAATGGGGGGTCCTTCGGAGCTTGCATGAGAAGGCACCTCCGCAATGGTATCCATCTCTGGGATCTCTGATCTGGCCCACTCAACTATAGATGCGAGTGTATCAGCAACATCTTTCGCTTTTGGCCTCGTGTCGGGATCGATATCTAACACCTTTTCTACGAGATTGAGAACTTGCGCCAGACTTCCGTTAGGATTTATGGATATTGGAGGCTGGGACCGTAGCCTACTCATTTCGTCTTTTACGCCCGGCCGCACCACTGCTATCCTTTCCTTGGTGATGTAAAAAAAAGCCTCGTTTGCAGTGACGTTGTCGCCATACTCTGGTGATTGAAAGCGTGAGTTGTCGAAGTTTTGTCTAGCTGATGTGCCTCCGATTGTCCAGACAAGGACTTCCATGAGCACGCAGCCGAATGACCAAATATCATAGGGCCGAGACAATCTCAAGCCGCCAGATTTACTTTGGTCATTAGATTTTTTTGGAACTTTACTTTCAGGTGCTGCGTAAGTAATTGTCCCACGAAATCGCTCTGTTGCTTCGCTAGGCATTCCTGTTCCTGAACGTTTGCTGTGAAATTTTCCGATTCCAAAGTCGGCAATCTGAAAAAGCCCATAGCTCGGCACAGGATTTCTGATTTGGCAGATCATGTCTTGTAAGAAGAATAAGATATTTTCAGGCTTGATGTCATGATGGTAGCCAGAACCTTCTTGATTCTGCTCGGGAGTAGCAAAGTCGACGTCTAGAAACTCGGGTGTGATATTGGTCGCATTTTTGCGGGATTTCTTATGGATTTCGCAGATGCCTCTCGCAAGACCCTCCATTTGACTCCAAATCCAAGCAAGGAACTCTTTATTCTTCTTTGAATTCGGCAACATGAAATCTTCGGGATCTTTGCGCCCCATGAAGTCTTTGAGATTACAGTCTGCAAGCGGAAAAAGAAAATGACAGTCTTCTCCTTTGTAGTATGTGCCTAGTAGTTTGATTATGTGGTCGTGCTGTAGGTTCCCAAGCCCTTGTAGTATAAGTACTTCATTCTTGAACGCTTCGTTTGTTTTAGCCACATCGATCCGGCTTCGTCGAGCGACAACCTTCATTGCAAGTTCGGGATTCTTTTCCTATAGATAGTAATCAGACGACTTTCTTTTTATCTTCTCCGATATCTGTTGAGTTACCTTTGGAGTCTGGTATAGCTTTTGGTGACTCGGCTCAAGTCTGATTCTGTAGACAGTGCTATAAGCCCCAGTAGCTAGTTTCGTCTTTGTGAGGAAAGGGACAATTATATCCTCTTCAAATCTTTGAGATTGCCCAAGCACTTTAAAAGTAGCCGCCTGGAAAATCCATTGATCTTTATAGCAACAAGTATAAGCCGTAAGAAGGTCTTGGCGAAGCCATCGAGGTGGCTCACAGGGCAGTGGAAACTTGATTTCGCCGGACTCCTGATAGGAAAGCATGTGCTCAGGGAGTTGGAGATTAAACCCAGTATACACACATAGTAAGAGTAGCAAGCGCGCATCGCGATACATCCTGTCAGCTAGCTTTCTCCTCCCTGATATATCGTTGGTCGATATCTTTAATCCAGCGCACTCGTCTTCAATCAGTTCGTGAAAAAGCTCGCGAGGGGTAAGCTCCTCCAGTTTGTCTTGGGGAATGTACCATGGTTTCTGGTTCGTAGAATTAACAAGCAGTGCCCTGTAACGTTCAATAGCATTTTTAGGTAGATGAATAGGCACCATCTTTTTGGTGACCTCCAATGTTCTTGTAATGCTGATGCTTAAGTTTGTATGACCTTGTCGCTCATAAGATGCCGTGACTGTCTCTGTTTCTACCCAATCCTCGCAGCAAAACAAGCGACGAGTTTCGCGAATACTCTGGGCGTGGCTGTCACAAATACAGGTAATAGTACAAATACCTTGATCAAGGCGTAGCTCTTGATCAGGTTGGCAGTACTTTTCAGCGAAATATTTCTTTCCTTCTATTAGTGAGTAGTTTTCCTCAGGTTTTACTCTGTTGTTCAGGCTTATCAATGAATAGCTCTCTTGCTCCGTGTTTTCTTCGGTGTCATCGTTCTGAAGTTGAAGAATGTTCTTCTTAAAGCCCCGAATCCGTGTTTTGACCGTAACTTGCACAGACTGTGAGAATTGTGGCGATAAGGTATTGGATCGTGGAGGCGGTGAGGGCGCTTCAAAGGCAGATTCAGATTCGGAAAAATTCGAAAGAATTTGAGATCGAATGCTCACCGATCCAGTAGGACAAAGCGAAATATCTTCTACAAAGTCTGGAAATTGTGGTGATAAAGTATTTGATCGTAGAGGTGATGAGAACTCCTCAAAATTAGATACAGATTCGGTGGACCGTGAAAAAATTCGAGCTCGTAGGCTCTTCGATTCAGTTGAATTAGGTAAATTATCTGGCTGTTCGCTGGGAAGCCTTGTAGTGTCAAGAGATGTTTGTGAGGTTAAGCTATTGGACGGGCCAGTAGGTGCTTTCTGGATGCTTAGAGAATTGTTTACAGGAATTGGTGTCTCTTCAACGCCATCAGCATTTATAATATAGTTGGACATATAGGCAGATGGTTGCGACGTTCTAATCTCCGGCAGTGATTTTGAAGGAGGAGTTCCAGGCATTTGACTAGGTAAATGGCTAGGCAGAGTCTCAGAAAGTGGGCGTGAGCCTGCTGTGACAAATCAGAACCAAAACAGCCGATCGAGTAAGAATAATTGTTCAGAATACGTACTGTTATATCCAAATATTTGGCCTTTATGCCACCACCTGCAGCAAAACTTCATTTGGACTCACACTTGGAGTGAAATGATGATTGCTGATTTTTCGGCTTTAGATTCTGCACAAGAAATACCTTTTTCATCGTTTTCAGTATAAGGGGAGCTCCCAGCCGTGTGAGCCTCATTCTGCAGCCTGTGGAGGCTTTGCAAAGTAACATCTCCACTGATGCTTACCTCTGCTAGGATGTCCGTGTCTTAGATGCCTTCCTCCCATCTCAGCGAATAGGGTCTAATCTCACCCCTATCATGTACATATTACGGGTTTAGGTCATCCATCCATGCATGAGGAAAGAGACTCTGCTTTATGCGTATGGTCAAAGCGGTGTAGGTTGTGTTGCAAGTGCTGAGCCTCTAGTTCGTTAGCTACGGCGAGAGATCGACGTACCTATTGCCTAGAGCCAGTATAGAATCGAGGTTCATGCCAATCAGCATCGAGATTAGCAGAGCGAAAGTATGCCGTTCCTGGACTCGAACGGTTCTAATTTGCCATGATACCTTATACTTGTTGTTACACAAGAATTAGATGGGTCATGTACACTACCCGATGACGACACCACGGTCGGGCGTTGTAGCCACCCCTCTTCCCGCCATTTTGTCCAATTGATCCAGCAGTACCAAATGAAAATGATCATAAGCGTCAAGGGTAATGAGACAACTACAATAAGCCACCAATTGTCGGTAAGTTCGAGCAGTCTTCCATTATCTGATTGTTTAACAAACTGTGTTGAAAAGAAGCCCTGTCATCATTAGAATCGACCACTAGTTTCGCTAGATATCATATTAACTTACCGTCACAACTGTGGTAGGAAGGAAAGTAATGGTTATAAGTGTGATAACTTTTACCGCAGCCGCATCTTTAGTTCCTTTTTCGGTGAGTGCCCGCATGGCGGTGTTCTCTTCCCGCGATTCTTGTGCAATGATTGCAAGAGCCTTGCTGTTTTCCTCTGCGATTTTCGCATTTTCATAGTCCAGCAGATCTGATAACTGAACACAAATTAGCTTGACAATACCACTGCTTTTGGCTGAGTTTTACCAGTGAAGCCGTTCCCTGAACAGTTTTCAAAAGCGTTTTCACCTTCTTCCGGTATAATTCAATCTCACGAAGACTTGTTGTCAGCCTGGACAAGACAACATCGCGTTTTCCAACACTAGTGTTAGCTTGCATGAGTGTATATTCTTGTAGAATAGTAGAAACTGTATCGGAGCTAGCATCGAAGATTGTCAATAGATCAAGTACTTTGTCTTCCACTACTTTCAATATTTGGCGATCTTCGAAATTGATGTCGAAATCGATGAGTGTTGAGAGCTTTCCCTTTCCCACATTTGCAGCTACAACTCTGCTTGACTGTTCTGTAGCACGCTCAACAAGGCTTTTGATATACCACCTCCATTTAGCCAAGGCACATGGAATGAAAATACTGTGAAGTTCAAAAGGGTTGTTGAAGTGTGTGGTTCCATCATGTCCATCCAACTCTTTCATATGAATCTTTAATTCATCTTCAAGGCCTATAGATGGTGAAATCAAAACCCATGTCTGCTTTCCACAATCGTACTTTTGGTAAAATGCACTCTGACGAACAGACCATGGTTCTTTTTCAGCACTATACCCATTAAGTTCAACATATCGCAAGCCATAAGCACATTCTTGAATATTAGTTACAGATTGCACCATTTGGATTGAAAAGTTCATACCATATGCTGGGAAACGATTATCGCTTGACCCTTCTTGATCCTCATTGTCATTGTATCGAAATCGGCAATGAGGAGGCCCGATATCAGTCTCTCGTTTCTTCCAGCCGAACGACATTACAAAGTCATCGAAACCTTCGAAAACTTTATGAGAATGACAAAGAGTATTAAAAAGTGATTTGGTAACTAGTAGAGGACTATTGGAGTTTTTCTGTCGTACGATGCTAAAAGCCATCAGCAAAGAATCATTGCTAGGGAAACAAGAATACTCACAAGGCATGAATAATGTGTGTGTCCTATCGTCATTAATTGTGATATAGAGGAATGAAAGGAGGCATATTAAAGACATCTACATACTCTGCATCTTGCAATTTCCCATAAACGCTCGGCAGAATTGTCGTCGATTGTCTCATCACGTTGTTCATCCATGTCCTGTTCCATTCTCTCTTTTGCAACACAGAACTCGAGCCATGATCTTTCCCCTTTCTCCATAAACAGTTTTGTCTGGACATATCGATAGGATGTTCTATCGTGCAAAGGTATGTACAACGAAGAGCTGATACTTTCGGATTTCGAATCAAAACTAGTGGCGTGGTGGCATGCATGTTTTCTTTTAGTCATTTTCGTAAAGGCTCGGTAGTCATTGTCTCGATCAAATACTGTAAAGCTTGAATTTCGAACTTGCTTTGAGTTCTTGTAGATACTGCCGAGATGGTATTCTCGGGAGGATAATAATGGTGTGGTGACTTGCCCAGTTTGAGCGTCCTAAAGTGTGTAAGGTTGACAGTCCCAATATTGACAAGGCTAAATGAAAAAAGTTTTGCCAAAGAGGACCGAGCCTTACTTACCCAGCGATCAGAAATGAGGATGTTGTGTTTTTCATTATTATGCAGTGCCCCTAGGGGCTGTGCTGGATCTTGTTTATGTAAGACATGCAGAACGCCACGGCTCTATGCACCTCTGTGCATGTGGCATTTTCCTGATGGCCTCTTCTGCCAGCTGGACAATATGCGTGGCATGTACTGTATCTATAACTTTAGAGTAGATATCTCCAACCTTCTTCCAATATAGCAAAATGGACAGAACATTATCATCTCAAAAACACCATCAAAACACTCCAAGTAGTGTGCTTCAAACTATCCCTAATAAATATCTTGATGAGTACAAGCTAAAGGCCTTGTTGGAGCGACTATTTGGTAGCGGTTGCTTTAAGATCCAGGTGAGAACATATTCTCATCTATTGCTACAATAATACAGATAATTCAAGGAAAAAGGATGACCAAAGCTAACCTTCGGAAAGAATAAAGCAGGAGAATGGACCATAAAAGCACAGCGTGCTCTTACGGATGTAAGCATCGATCGGCAGAACATGAAAGTGGCAGTCTAACATAAAGTCAGGCTGAAATTGAGAGTACGGAACAACCAGGGCAATACTGAGAAGGTGGCAGAGCTTCAAGAAAGGTCTGGATTAGGGTCTAGCAGGACTTTCGGCAGAAAAGAAGCTCGAACGAGGCTGGGACAATCTCTCCGAGGAATTTCAGAGAGTATCAACAACTTATGCTGTTCGTGAAAGTTGATTTGATGAAAAGGATAGTTTATAGATAGAGCAAGGCTGGACGCATAATTCTAATCCTTGATCCATCGAGTTTGATCCGGCTTATATAATAACTCATGCTCGCCATGTGATTGGAGGCAGAAAAACGGGGTTATAGTGTCAACTCCTAATTCTTGTTCGCTAGCTTTACTTCTGACATTAGAGAAATTTCAATTGGCATGTGGTAAACTATGAATCCAAGGGAATTTTGTTTGGTCAAAATGAATGAATTGTAATAAAGCGAAAGGCTTAATACCTGTGCTAGACATCAGGCCCCAATACCTCCGCCCGAAGAGAAGCTGCGTGACATAGGGAAGCTTTCTGGCTGAGGCATCAAGAAATAAACCTCATAAACCTTACACTACCTGTAACGCCAATATAACTTAATAGGAGATCCACCTAGAATTAGATTGTAATCTCATCATCAACGCCAGAAACATCACTAGATACTTGCAAATCTGTGTACACCCCTGCCACGTTATCATGCATAACAGCGCTGACTCGGGTGGTCGTGCTTTAGCGCAGGTCATCCTTCATTCGTAGTGAAAGACCTCCAAATAGAGGATCTTGCTCGTGACTATCTCCTTTTTTATATATTAATAGCTATATTCCAAGACTGCGTCTGAAAGCTTTAAGATCAGTAGTATGTGCGGTGAATTGCTATAGAGTTATAAATGTTGTCAAACGTGTCACACCGAAGTATTTGGCGTCTTAAATCCAAGATTGTCACATATAGATGAAATCGCTCTGTTATTTTCTAGACACTTGCATAAATGGCCAACAGTCAAGATAGATGCAATTTAATTTCCACTAGATCGGGATGAGCTTAATGAATTCAGCATATTCCTCTGTATAATTCTGGCTACGTCCTATTTTGTAATCTAACACATCCCGTCTCCGCCAATATTTACTATCTTACATACTATTTCAACAAACCCTACTTCGTAAACCCCCGCCGAATCCCGAAAGCTTCTAACGGGTCTTTGAAACAATTTCTTTCCCTAGCTGGCCGAGCAGGGTTCAAGACAGCTGAGCTTCGAGGTCCGGATTGAAGGTCCTGAGCGCCGGCATGGAGCTGTCGAGGAACGGATGAAGCAGTTGAGATTCTAGCAGTCAAATTGATGGATGGCGGTGGTTGTATTTGCTTATATTGACTAAGCCGACTGTTCTCCTCAGCATTTATCTTCGTATTTGCTCTTTGAGGGCTTGCTTGAGCCGTAACTTGTGAGACTTTTCGAGATGACGTCTGAATGCTTTTTTGAGGAGCGGCTGTTGTGGAAGCAGGAACTCGAGATGTAGATGCTTGAGAAGTAATTAATTTTGGAGTGGATACCTGAGACCTTGTTTGAGGAATGGATGTTTGGGGAGTAGTTGGCTTTGAAGTAGATGTCTGGGAACTGGATGCCTGAGATGTCATTGGTGAATTTGTCACAGTGCGCTTCTGCTTCTTTGGTGGCCCAGATTGAGTGAAGACACCAGGCCGTTTAGCGGTAATCGGAGGTGGAATTATTGCAAATTTGATTTTGTTGTTTGAAGTATTTGTGTCTGGTGTGGTGGGCTGCTGCGGTTCCTTTTTGTCTTGGTTTATGACTGGTATCTGTTCAGTCTGGATATTGCTTGGTGTGCCGGCTACTTCAGAGCTAGTGAGTACTTGTTCTGGTAAGTCTCAGAATAGATAGCTTACTGGGACGAGGAAAGGCCGCAAGATGTGGAAGAATAGGTCTCTTGTCCTTTGGCAAGTCTCTCAACACAATCATACTTTGTACTGCAGGGATGTCAAAATCACTTTACAGCGTACTTCGGAGTACAATACTCACAAACTTTCCAGTAGATCATATAAACAGTAGTCCACTCAATAACAAGAAGATCCTTGATATCTACTGGTCCACATTCCTCTTCGATCATGTCCTCCACACCCTCCATATAACCCTCTCGTGACACGCGCGAAAGTGAAGTTTCAAAGTATTTGGCCATATCGATATTCTTGAGAGCCCATTTTTTGCCATGCAGATCTCTGATTGTGATTGCTCCAAGTTCTCTCGCTTTCTCGATCTGGCTGGCAAGCCATGCCCGCGGCGACGACAGGAGAGGCAGACTCATCATGCAGTGATGTTGTGATGTCAACTGAGGTTTGGATGAAAAACAATACAAGCAAGGCTTATTTAAGGGTAATGTGCAAGATTCAATGACGAGATCTTTTTTTTAATTTGTTGCAAAATTCATGTTGTTTGCTTCGTGGTTTGCGGATAAGCACTTCTTGTTTCGGAAGGGTGCAGACAAAGCCGTTACCATAGTACTTTCTGTCGCCGCCTCAACAAAGTATTTTAACCTAATGAATCCGAGAAATATCATTCTGGAGTATTGTGAACAATGTGGTCGTGATATTCAAGTCATAGCCGGGTCTTCTGAGGACAGTGATAGCTCCAATGAACCCTCAAACTGCATTTGCTGATAGTGAACATGCACTATGTGCTTGTTCATATAGAATAGAGAAGAAAAGGCTATGATATACATAATCTCATACTCAAAGCCATCATACTTTGGGAGATACAGTGAACACACCGGATATGCTGAACCTCCTTTGTGACATTAAATATATCCCTGATTCAAGATAATTGCGAACGCTATCTTGAGTCTCAGAAGTCGGATGTCCATTGGCTCAGGCGTCGAGCTTATCGAGACACCAGGTGCAATGCACAGCACGACATACAGAAGAGTGTTCAATGAAGTTCCGGATACTCATACTTCAAACGGTAATAAGAAAGCTGACATGAAAGGAGAGATGACGCTGTGACGTATGGAATAATGATATCTTTATCCATCCACTCTGAGCCAATGAGAATTACACGAGCGGTGAGACAGACCTACTTCACAAGCCAAAGTCCATCTCAGGCTCATGAATACATTGCTACTGCAGCCGTAGCCGTAGCTTTCTGAACACTCATCCTACTAATTGAGATCTCTGTAACATCTTACAACTCAGCAAATGGCAAGGCGCATCATACACATCCAACCTCATCCTTCCACCCTATCGGTATCAATGCCGCAGCCACATTCCCCGTCCCCCGCTCCGTAGCCAAAAGATTAAACTGTGCACTCGCATTCCTTGTATCCGCGACCTCAACCCTAATGCCCAACCCACCAAGATACCGCCTCGTCTCCATACTTAACGGCCGCACCTCCTTACCCATCCCAATAATCAGCAGGTCAGGCTTCGGCCACACCAGATCCAAGACTCCCCAGGCATCGTCGCCGATCTCAAACTGTCCTTTCTGGTTGAAAACCCGCTTGTCAGAAGACCATGGCGACCAGCCGAAGGCCTCGCCGCTCACGAGGAGCGCACCTTTCCCGCCATCGATCTTGACCCCAGAGTTCAGGTGGAAGCCATCCCAGACGCAGGCATCGATGGAGGTGGAAGGCGCGGGCATGCTGCCGAGGACATTCATGGAGCCGAAGTCTGTTTGGGTGTCTTCGGTCGATGCGGGCCCTCTATCGCGGGTGCGTGGGAAGTTAGGTGAGAGATTAGGTCTCGAGATGCGGCTGGTCGCGCAGAGGCGGTTGTGAGAGGAGAAGGCGCGTCTATTGGCGTAGAGGCATGTTGGCGTTCGGAGAGGAGGAGAGAAGAGGAAGGCCTGTAGGTCGCTGATTGTTGGGCGTGCCACTGCCGATGAGAGGCTACGTAAGGGAGGCATTGCTGATACTTGCTCAGTGATGATGATCAATGATAGTTCTGCGATTGGCGTGTTTGGCCTTTTGTAGAGTTTTGGATGTGATGTGACAATGAGCTTCTGAAATGTTCACTAAAGGTGATGTTGACCAGAGGTCGTCATCTTGGCAACTCGGTCTTGGCGACACATGTTGAAAGACTACTTTCACAAAACGGCTTACAGCATAATATTCATATTAAAGAAAAGTGTGTAATCGTAATTCTTCCACGATTAAAACCCACCAACTCTTAAGCAGCTGAAAGGGATCGAGAAAGTTGAGGCTGTATAGCGAACACGGTCACAGTATTGACCAGGTTCAGGTATGTCATATAATTATAGATCATATATTCTTTCTCTAGACTAAAATCCCCTCTAATTTAGAGATATAGAGAAGTGCACACACGAAACTGGCGTGCAGAATGTAAATCACCGCGTAGTCACTATATAACCAGTCGCATGTGATATGCATTAAGAAGACTTGAGTCCATAGCAGCCTCTTTGTATGTCAACAGTTTCATTCCAGGAGCTGTCAGGAGCAGAGATCATTCTCGGGTATTTTAATTCCAAGCACACGCAAGCCTTAATCCATAAAGAACCGCCGATCCGATGTAGCATACCTGCTACAAACCCCCCCTTAAGTATCTCGACAAATTAATATCCTCTTGTCAAAAATGACCTCCTCGCTAGAGTTTATGAGTTTCTTCAGCGTGGCTTGATCTACCTGGGCCCTTTTCCTCATCAACAAGCTCGCCGGTCTCGTATAATCTGGCTCTTCGATCAACTCTTGTCTTCCAAGCCGGCGTACCAATGATTCGGATAGAGCCTGGGGTTGTGTCGTCGAAGATCTCCTCGACTTCCTCGAGAGGCTTCTGAGCGGTCTCAGGGAAGAGGAAGAAGACGTGAATAAACATTGCAGCGCAGAAAACAGCAAAGACTACGTAAACCTTCCATCGGATCTGGGCAAATGCCGGAGGGACAAAGTATGCAAGAGCAAAATTAAATGCCCAATTGGCCGAAGTCGAAAGAGCAACAGCCTTGCCACGAACGCGGAGAGGGTACAGCTCTGGTGGGTAAATCCATGATACAGGTCCCCAGGTTGGTGCAAAGGAAGCGACGAAGAGATAAGTGCAAGCAATGATAGCCTTAGCGGGACGACCAGTGATGGACATTGATTCAGCATCACTGGAGAATTGGCCGGGAAGTGGCACCGTCGAGTACTTTCCAAAAAGCGAAGCGTTGATCACGAGCCATGTCATCATGAGGAATGCACCAACCAAGAGTGTTGGACGGCGGCCCCATCGGTCAACGAATAGAAGTGCTGGGATTGTCATGACAACATTAATGATGAACTGGATCGATGATGGTAGAAGGACATTATCACCAAGGCCGGCCACTGTTCATTATATTAGTAGTTTGAGACTGGAAAGTTTTACTAGCTCTACTTACTGGTAAAGACGTACTATACGGCACAATCTCTGGGTTAGCTTACGAAACTTTCCAATGTGCGGGTTATGCTCCAACAGATTGACACTCACTGTGATATAATACATCTATTCAATTGATCAGTATTGTAATATTATAGGACATAGGACACATTTAACATACCATGACGTTCATGCCAGTGAGTTGAGACCAGATTTGGGTGAAGACGCCGATATGAGTTCGATTGATCATCTCTGGCTTGAGCAGTTCCCAATAGGTAACATCCGCATTAGCTCGCTCGAATTCAACTACCTCCCGAATCTCAGCCATTTCCTTGGCAACAAAAGGCGAGCTCTGGTCTCCATGTGCGTGAACAAGAGCAAGAACTTGAATAGACTCATCCCACCGATCCTTCTTGGCTAGCCATCGAGGTGATTCTGGAAGGAACATCATGGCAACGTAAAGGAAGATGGCTGGTAGCATCTGGAGAGCCCACGGAACACGGAAGGCGGCCGGTCCATCTATATAAGAAGATCCGTAGCTGAGGTAAAACATAATTAGGATACCCCAGGTGATAGCCCATTGCTGGCAACCAATCAAACGGCCACGCTTAGATGGAGGAGCGATCTCACAGATATAGACTGGAACTTGTGCTGAGCAGATACCGACAGAGATACCATTGATAAGTCGTCCGACGATCAACATGCCAATATTCTGAGACGCGCATACCAGGATACAACCGATAACCCTAGGCACGTCAGCTCGAGTATGTTGGAAAGGCAAAAAGCGTACCAGATAAGTGCGCCAATTTGAATAGTCTTCTTTCTACCTAGAATATCAGAGAGAAAACCCGAGATGATAGCGCCTAACCAGGAACCTCCTGGCATAGCGGCTGTGATACCACCTTCTTAGGTGTCAGTGGATCGATATTCACTTATATCTCTTGGCGCGCTTACCTTGAACATCTGACCTTGGACCTGAGCATTTCCCATCAGTCTCCAGGTATAGAGGACCTTGGTTAAAGTAGCAGAGATATGCTTTGGTGGAAATAATTGCAGACATGGAGGAGATACTGCGCAGGATAATGAGTATATGCAATGTTCCAAACAGAAACAAAAACTCATGAACAACATAGTCACTTACTCGAAACCGAATAAAGCACCTCCGACCACAGCCACAGCTGCAATAACGTACACGTTACCAACAACCATGGTGCAGCAATTGAGGTCACTCGATAGATTGATGTTGTTTGGTGTACAAGTATTGTGGTTGGTGATAGAATATTCCTTCCGCGTGTGTAGAAGTTATTGGTATAAAACGAGAAGAGAATTTTAGTTGTAGGGAAGAGAAGAAGAAGTGAATGAATCGAAAAGTGAGGGGCTATACTTGGTAAAGACCCTGAGATTCGCTACATATGCATAAACATTCACTAAGGCGACTCACCAAAGCAATGTGGGAAGGCACGCAATTGCCACGAGCGCTGCTACTCGGGGCTTGTTGTCTTTATACTTCTTTACTTTTTTGTTTACGGGAACACAACAGGATTTACTTTGCAACGTAGTATGCCTAGGCAGGGAATGATGCTGTTCGGCGCTGCATCCGACTTGGTCGATTAATTCTAACTACCCCATATTCCACTCGACAAGCTTGGCTAGATGAACCTGTCACTATCATGTGCAGGAAAGTGAGACAGTTACACATCGGGCCTTCTTCCAACGGGAAACCAATCACCAGATAACAAAAATTTCAGCAGGGAGAAACGCAGATGCAGATCTTTGGGGCATTCACGAATGAATGTAATGAATTTAAAACTTGATAAAGTCGAATCCCGGCAAACAATACATATGGAGTAATGATCTGACGCGCGACACTGGGCACCTTTGATTGCTTGAATACCTTGCAAAGAAAGGACTTGCAGGTTGGCGATTTGGCGCATCCATTTTCCTGCAATTCATTCTCCACTCGTGAAAAGGGTTGCAGAGGCAAAATGTTATCTTCTTGGGGACCATTTTCTGTTCAACAAAACACAGCCAAGACCAATTGTGTGGATTAATGGAATAGTTCTATTGGAACTATTTTTTGTCAAGTGACCGGTAAATTGACACAAGAAATACCTGATGGTAAAAACTCTTGATGCCATTTGTTGGGTGGTTATGACATGTGCCAAGATGGAGCAGTTGTGTTACGGAAAGCTGAGCTTCGGGGAAATGCCATCCGAGTTGACGTCAGCTAAGTTATGCTGGATAGAACCACGTAGTGACTCTAGAAGCGGCTGAAGCCTTCAAGCGCCTCACAGATATGAAGGTAGGAAATGGCAATTAGAAAGACGGCTATCTGGAGTTGGTTATGTACTGTATGAAGGCGTGCAGAGACAAGTAGCACCTTATGCAAACAATCCTTGGCACGACGGATGGCTGCGGGAGGTGGGCGGGGTCCCCGCATCCAATGGTTCAGCTCCTACCATTCCTTTCTGCAGGGGATACTGGCATCTCCAAAGTCACATCAACTCGTCTGGTCTCTTCGTAAAGGACTCTTTTTCCTCTGCAGTCTCGCGTTCCAGGCAGAATTATGTAGCTATTCTAGCCCTTGATGGACTACAAGACACTTACAAGACAACTAGCAATGCCTTGTAACTAGGCGAAACGAGGACCTGGAAGCTCCAAGCTGTGGAGCTAGTGGGATATATCATAGACTGCTTATCTCTTCTAAATTTGCCATTAATCGAGATATGACGAGCTTTTGGGAGTTAAATAAGTATATATTTCTGTTTGCTTGCTACAGCCAGAGCCTTAGCGGAACATTATCACGTTTCAGCGCTGTCGCAAACATCATTCCGGCTGCATGTGTCCTCTCCTACACAACAAACAACCTATCGACAATCAACGCATACCTGCCCATCTGGCTTCAAGCCGCAAACGATTAACCCTCCATATTCAGGAGCAGCAAACATGTCTTGTAAGCACCTACCTCCAATCAAATTGACAAACAAACACCTAACACCCCACAGTCCTAACCGCATCCCACCACACCTCCGTAACCGCCGTCCTGCCACCCACCGTCAAGAAATACCACGTCCTGCGTCTCCTCCACGACACCAACCGGATGGTTAGCATGTCCCCCATAGTAACCGCGCACAAGCTCCTCCCCGCCTCCTCCTCCACCGCCTTCTACGCCAAAGAACCCGCAGAATACCGGCCCAGGCCCGAAGAAGCCCCGTTCCCGGTCTACGAGGTCACTGAAACGATGGGGGAGGGCGAAGAAGGCGGAGGCAGCTGGCGAGGCGGCTGGGCGAAACGGTTCATCCCCGAGAGCATCACGTACGAGACGGGGTTGCAGACAAAGGAGGACGGGCTGGTCTGTATCACTCATGCGGGCAGTATGTTAATTTTTTCTTCTTCTTGATTCTCGGATATAATATATATATTCCTGAATGAAAGGGGAAATAGGGCTAACGCGGATAGTGGGTGTCCATTCCGTCACGACCTGGACGATCCGCGAGGAAGATGGGAAGCTGGTTTTGGATGAGAAGGGGGTGGTTACCAGTAACAGGATGCTGATGAGCTTCATCAAGACCACGCTGCAGGAGAGCCACGAGAAGCTGGTGCGGGACGTGGTTGCGCTGCTGGAACAGGATGCCTCGGACGAGAAGGCCCCGGCCATATCTCCTGCGCCGGATGCGAGGACGGAGTCCGCGATTGCGGTGTAGGTTTGGGGGATCGAGGAATGCTTGAGGCTAGGAGGCTTGGGCTTAGATGTATCGTAGAGTCGAATCTTAAATATGATGCGTGGGAGTAGATATTGTTAGAATGATAAGACAAGCGTTTAGCTGAGGAATCTGTCTGGCCGGTCTGAGATGGTATTCATTCTCCCTCTCCATTGTAAACAGTGGTGCTTTGAAATGTGGCCGCCTTAACCATATATTACCTCTGTCTTTTGTATTTGTACATCGTTTATATATTATATATATATGTATAGTAAAATTATGATACATGAGCGGAGTTGTTACCATTACCTTCTAGCCCCTTTCCTCAACCCCCATATACAGCCGATTCAATCTACACCGCCACGGTAGTCTCCTGTCCCGGCCCCTTCTTCACGCTCTTCCACTGCAGGCCCAACGCGCTGATGAACGCCGCGACAGCGCACGCGGCAGCAATCCAATACGTATCCGTCAAGGCATCCACATACGCGTGCAAGATCCCCATCAACGCGCCTTCTTGATGCATGCCCCGCAGGATCCCGCGGATCTCCGTGGCGCCGCTATGCAGGAAGGTCTGGGCGCCCGCCTCGCCGAGCTCAGGCGCGTATTCGCGGATGCCGTCAAGCAGGCCGTTGGTGAAGAGGGATTGCGCCACCGCGATGAAGACGGCGCCGCCGAGCTGCTGGAAAAACGAGATGCACGCCGTGGCTACGGCGACGTCGGCGAGCGGGAGCACGGTCTGTACTACGAGGATGCCGCCTTGGAAACCGACGCCCGTGCCGAGACCGCTGAGGACCTGGTAGCCGATCCATTTGGCGCTGTTGGTGTAGAGGGAGAAGGTCGTTATGAGGGCGGCGCCGCTGGGAGGGATTAGCGATGCAGATGGGGTTAGGTGTAGGTAGAGGAGGCGGGATCTAATCGTTTGACGCGGAGAGGAAACTTACATGGCGAAGAGGATCATGCATACGAGCATCACAGGGACGTAGTATCCTATCATAGTTATGAGCGCGCCTGTCCCAATGGAGGAGAGCACTGTCGCGAGGAGGAGAGGAAGGAGCTGGATCCCGGCTTTGGTGGCGGAGGAACCCTTTACCGACTGGAAATAGATGGCTAGGTAGTATATCTGGGCGAAGAAGCCGGCGCCGAAGAAGAACGCGAATGCCATTGCGAATATTACGTTGCGGTCTTTGAAGAGCCGAGGGGGTAGGGTTGCAGATTCGCCGGCGCGGATCTGTGAATAGATGAAGATGATTCCAAGAACGCCTGTGGTGACGAAGAGGCCGATGATGCGTCCGCTAGACCATGCGTATTTGGATCCGCCCCATTGCAGTGCGAGTAACATAGAGATGACGGCTGGCATGATGATGGATGCGCCGACGAGGTCTAGCTTGAGGATTCGCTTGGTGATAGGAAGATTTTCAGGGTTGTTATCACGTTTGATATGGAGAAGGAAGACGATGACCGCAATGGTAATTGCTCCAATAGGTACGCTAAGCTTAAGTTAGTCGATATATCCAAATGTATTTTATATCTCTTACTTGATGTAGAAGCACCATCGCCAAGTCACCTTATCACTGTTTCTGTTAGAAATCGCTATTCGAAGTAATATTTGGCACTAACGTGAACACTCCTCCGAGGAGAGGGCCAGCGACGGAGGCGATACCCCACATCCCTCCGACGAGTCCAAAGGCTGCCGGTCTTTTTTGCAGTGGTACTACATATGTTCATAAGTATATCTGCCATGCCATCCTATCCCTTTTCGTGAGGGCAACCGGAAACCTACAGCAATATGCCATGATGACAATGGCGCCGGAGAATAGCCCGCCACATCCAATTCCTGCGATAGCTCTCCCAATTATCAATGCAGTACTGTTTGGAGCAGTGGCACAAACTAGGGAACTAGCAGGTCTCAGCAGGTGATATAAGTATACGATAAGAAGTACTGACCCAATCTCAAACAGTGTAATGGCCGTGACAAATGTCCATTTGATCTGAGATGGTAAGTTTGTATTCTGTACAAAGAGCATTGGTAACTTGCATCAAAGATGGTATATATGCGGCCAAACGTCGGTTGAAGGGCCGTAGATGTCAGCAAGTACGCGCTTCCATACCTGACACAATATCAGAGTCATCATGGGATAGAATTTGGGAGAAATTACCAGCCAATATCTGTGATGGAGTTAAACTGATCGGTGATCTTTGGAATTGCTGTGGCGAGAATAGTATTATCTAAAGCAACCAGGAAGATAGCCAGGCATAAACCCAACATCAGCACGACCAGCTTCGTCCCATGTGGATAGTCCATATCATCCGCATTCGAGTTTCCTGGCTTCGCTTTCTCTTCGTCGACTATAGCATCATCTCTAGGCTGGGATGCGGTACTCTGCCTCTCCTTCTCACTTCCAGCCTCCAACTCCTTTTCTCCCCCGTTCTGGCACGCATCATCCTTCACGCGCTCGTTACCATCGTACTTTGAGTCGCTAGTCGTGTCCGTGGTAGATGTCTCTTTTGATCGCGCAGGGTCTGGTATATCATTTGTCATCCTGCTCGAAGCGAACGGGTGGCGTCAGGTCGAATGTGCTCCCGTGAGAAAATAATATATCAAAACGAAAATGTAGTAGAAAGTCTTTGTCTATAACAGCATCCCTCAACGAGATACGAATTTGAAGTAAGAAATAAATACAGATAATGTCTTTGTAAATGTCCAAGGGAAGGAAAGGTAAAAGCGAGCATAATCCTACCCCTCTGTTTACGATGTAGGCAACCATATATAATATCGATGTGGTATCATGGCGACGCCGACAAAAGCCATGCTAGGGCGAAATGGTAGCTGATTTGCTGGGGTCGGGGTAAAATTCCAATCTACGGGGTAAGCAGAACTTTAATTTCTAGATGACCTACACGCGAAATCTGATCTTTTTACCCAAACTACCATCATTGCCTCATTTTTAGACATAGGATGCTTACGTCGTGAGGCCTTTCGCGATAACAAAAGACAGTCAACAATATGGTCAGATGGTTTTGGATATTCGTCATGCCAGAGCAAGCCAGCAATCACGGCCAACGGTGAAGCGAAGGGAGGCCATTGTCAGATCCCCACAGCAGGCTATCCTCTTCATCCTAACAAGGAAATATAAATGGCCAGCAGCAGCAGCATCATCATCATCATCATCATCATCATCATCATCATCAGGATGGTTCTGCTACTGGCTTCTGCATCAAGATTATCTCTACGTAGATGGAGAAACAGTCCTTTGTATTGGATAGACATCTTGGCGATTGAACGCAATATCGTTTGGTGAGAGATGGATGTGTCGGACATACTCCTGTACCGAAAACGACGAGGTTGAGCCTTTTCAAAAGGCGGCTCACTGGGTGTGTGAATTCTTTTTATTTGCTTACTTTCTCTCGAGAAGTCTGGCCGCTAAAAACTTCCTTTTAGAAGCTAGTCCGGTGGTCTGTTCATCTTTGATTACTAAAGATATATTTTGATTGCTGTTTCATTTTTGTTTCCATTATTTCCAGTCCCCCAAATCTCTCTCCCCTCCCCCCCAATTTTCCAGGGGGGAAAGGGGAACCTGGCTGATGATGCGCAGCCCCGTGACACCGCGAGGTCCCAGAAAACGCGTCTCAAACACTTAAGCGAAAGGCAAAGACGTAAACGACCCAAAAAAAAAAGCCAGGCAGAACGTCACCACATCAAAACCCATTTTTTTTTTTCTTCTTCTTCTTCTTCTTCTTTGGCTCACAGAAATACAGAACGTCACAAAAGAAACCATACAACAACGGACCCCGCTCACCGATTCCTACCTTTTAACCATCTGATCCCTTTCTCTCCCCAATTACATATCCTCATCACTTTTTTTTTTCCTTCGGGAGACATCACATCTCAGATTCAGATGTGGAGAAGCTAGAAGAGGCCTGCCAGGAACAAGGGTCGATCCTGCCGTTCTGACCGCTGCTTTCTTCTCCTCTCCATCTTTCCCTCTCTTTCCCTCCTTCTCTCTCTCCCTCTCCACATCTTCATTCACCCCTCACTAGCTTCCCATTGTCTGTTGCTGCTGATACCTGCATGTCACGTCACCTACCTCACCTCACCTATTCCTACTTGCTTCTCCAACACCTTTCTTTAGCTCTATCAGTTTTCCTGCACTGTAGTTCAAGAATGAACATAGCTGCTTAATTTTGACCATCTGTCACAAATCTCAATTGGCACACCGTCTCAATCTGTGGTGAATTGTCACCCACCCCAAACTGATCAGACAACACTGGCGCCAGAGAAGTGTGCAAAGACAAACGACATCCTACCAATCACGGTCAGTATGATACATCCTTTTTTTGCACTTTTTGTTTGCTTCCATTTGACCACGTCACCGCTGTACCAGATTGGTCAAAGATATTCTTCCCGGAATGCTACATTGCATGCTCCCTTAACCAGCACTTTGCACAAAACATGACTAGTCATATGGCATATCTCAAATCTGCTCATATAACCCTCAAGCAGTTCTCATTCACTAATGAGTCTTTGGTAGACACTAAGCAACTCACTACTCGCTGACTTTAGATATCCTCAACGGATCCATATTGCTCGAAACAAGCTCTTCTATACACTTCTCTGCCCCCAGACCGAGCTCCTCCTTACACATAAACGAAGAAAAGCGAGCACTATCACATCTGTGCTCACCTTTTGTACAGGCCGAGAGTCTCTTTCTACACTCAAGCTAAACGTGAAACATGTCCAGCCATGGAGGACGTGGTGGAGGTGGAGGCAGAGGCAGAGGTGGCGGAGGACGAGGCGGCAGTGACCGCGGAGGACGAGGCGGTAGTGACCGTGGAGGGGGCTCCCGTGGTAGTGATCGTGGAGGAAGCTTCCGTGGTGGTGACCGAGGCCGTGGGGGAGGCGGAAGGGGAGGCGGACGCGGAGGCGCGGATGTTCGAGTTTTCAAGTGAGCACTATTTTGTAACAAATTGCTCAACCAGGAACTCATAAGCTTCAGGGACCCAAAAGCTCCACTCGCTCCACCAGATGGGGTGGCCATGAACATCGAGAACACATATATGAAGAATACTTCTGGGATTGCAGGCCTCTCGCTGAAGGATAATTCAGAGTTTCCTGAACGTCCAGGCCATGGCACTGCGGGTTCGTGCTCTGAGCTCTTTCGAAGCTTCTCTAGCTAATTCTCTCAAACTTGTAGGAAAGAAGATTGCTGTCTATGCAAATTATCTCAAGGTTACTCCCCAGCCCGGCCTTGAGCTAACCCGCTATCATGTGGAAATTTCGCCGGAGGCGAAAGGCAAGAAGCTAACTCGGATCTTCCAGCTGCTTCGCGAGTCAGTACTCTGATCTACACTTGAAACTGTGCTAACAAAAACGATAGACTGCCAGACTTCACTCATGTTGCCACAGAATGGAAATCATTTATTGTGTCAAAACAACCCTTATCCATTCCGGACCCCTACGTTGTGGACATTGTCTATCGTGGAGATGCAGAAGATGAGCCTTTAGAGACTGCGCCTACCTACAAAGTGAGGGTGATCAACCCGACGCCTCTCAGCGTTGGCAATTTCGTCAGCTATCTTTGCGCAACTAGTAGAACACCAGAATTCCCCAACAAAGCCGAAGTAATCCAAGGTTTGAATGCCTTGTTCGGACACTACCCACACGCAAACTCGGGAGTGTCCTCAATCGGCCAAAACAGGTACTTCTCAATTGATCGCAACCCGGCCAATCTCAAAGTACTAGGTGGTGGACTAGAATCGCTCCGAGGGTACTACCAAAGTCTTCGACCAGCAACCGGAGGCCTACTTCTGAATATCAATGTCACTCATGGCGTCTTTCTGGAGCCTGTACGTTTGGACTTGATTTATCCGAGAATTGGAACGGGGAACAAGACGACCCTGCAGAAGAAGCTAAGCAAGATTCAGGTGAAGATGCTTCATCTCCCTCCCAAGCTTTCCAAAAAGACGAAGAGGGAGATTCCCAGACTCAAGTCTATTTTTGGTTTGGCTCATCCCCAAGATGGCCGCTCAGATGCAAATCCACCGCAGGTACCCTATCATGGTGCATCTGCGTCAGAAGTGAAATTCTGGCTAGGGCCTGTGCCACCAGCAGCAGCAGCATCTGGTGCGAAAGCCCCCAAGAACCCAACTGGATCTGCGTTGCCTCAAAACGCCTACATTACTGTGTATGATTTTTTCCGGAAGAAATACCCAGCTTTTCAACTGAAAGGAAGCAATCCTGTGGTCAATGTCGGAAATCGTGAGCATCCGACGTACCTTCCAGCAGAGGTGTGCGAAGTCATACCAGGCCAAACGATCAAGCGCCGCCTCAGTCCTGCACAAACTCAAGAGATGATTACTTTTGCTTGTCGAAAACCCTGGGAAAATGGAATCTCAATTGTAGAAGATGGCAAGGCAGTTCTCGGCCTAAACCCCGATTCGGTCTCTCCCCTAGGCCACTTCGGTCTTCAAGTTGGCACTAGTCTGATTACAGTTGCAGCACGAGTGTTGCCATCTCCTACTATCAAGTATAAGACTCTTGACAACAAGGAGAAGAATCTCAATGTTAGTGGTGGCCAATGGAATATGGCCAGTATCAAGTTTCATACTGGCAGCAATCTTGGACCATGGACATATATCCTCTTCCGCTCCAATACCGGCAGAAATCCGGATCCACAGTACGTACATGACACGGTCCAAAATTTCAAGCGATTCTTGCAGACCGCAGGAATCAATTCTTCTGGCTACATTACGCAACAGCAGCCAGCGATAATTGATCTTCATGAAGGGGAGGAGGCCCGGAATGATGCTATCATCAAAGACATTTTCCGCCGAATGTATTCAAGCCCGCACAAGCCAAGATTCGTGCTTTGCGTCTTGCCATACCGTGACGTTGCGATCTACAATAGCATTAAAACTACTGCAGATACAAAGGCGGGCATTAATACTGTCTGTGTTGTGGCTCAGAAGTTCCTGAAGGAGCAGAGACAGGAACAATACTTTGGTAATGTCAGCTTGAAGTTTAACCTCAAGGCTGGTGGCATCAACCAGACCATCGACCCGGCGAGGATGGGCATCGTAGGGGAAGGGAAAACAATGGTCGTGGGTATTGATGTGACCCATCCGTCCCCTGGGTCGAAGGAAACTGCCCCAAGTGCCGCTGCAGTGGTTGCGAGCGTTGACAAGTTTCTTGGCCAATGGCCAGCAACATTCAGTATTCAAGAAGGCAAGAAGGAGACTGTTGTCGCTCTGGAGAGCATGTTCTTGTCTCGCCTGAATGTCTGGGAAAGCAAGAACAAGTCACTGCCAGAGAATATCATCATCTACCGAGATGGTGTATCTGAGGGTCAATATCAAATCCTCTTGAACGAGGAGCTGCCTTCGGTGAGAAAGGCTTGCCAGCGCAAGTATCCTGCCACGGCGACGAAGCAAGGATTACCCAAAATCGCTATCATTGTTTGTGGTAAGCGTCACCATACCCGTTTCTATCCCACTGTGGAAGGGGAGGCGGATCGATCTTCGAATTGCGGCCCAGGCACGGTCATTGACCGTGGTGTGACTGAAGTCCGTGGTTGGGATTTTTTCTTGCAACCTCATGCCTGTCTGCAAGGCACCGCCAGAAGCTGCCATTACTATGTCGTTCTGGACGAAGTATTTAGGGGACGCCAGTTCAAGCAACCTCATCAGAACCATGCTGATGCTTTGGAGGAATTAACAAACAACATGTGCCATTTATTTGGTCGTGCAACCAAGGCAGTTAGCTTGTGCCCGCCCGCATACTATGCTGACTTGCTCTGCGAGCGTTTGAGATGTTATCTTTCTGATCAGTTTGATCCAAATGATAGCTCAGCCACCGCAAGCGTTGCCAGTGGAGGTGCACCACCGCCACTCAACTTTGATATTAACGTTGCGCCTGACGTAGCGAACTCAATGTTTTACGTCTAGACTACCCGAGATGGCTCTCCTTGCCAACTGGCATATTTTTTACCAGTTCGTTCTGATATCTACAAGCGTCTTTTCCTGAATTGTCTCTGTGCCTGCAATGTCCCGGACCTTGTCAGGCATGTTCTTCTTTATGCACTTATGCAGCCACTTTTTCTTTATATCGTCTGTCGCTACCGTTCGATTTCACGGACATTCTCCATCCTCGTTAACGCTGAATCTGGACTAAGAATCTACTGGATCAACTTGACCAGCTCAACAATTCACATCTTGCCTAAATCTTCGATCATCTTTGTGATCAAGTTTAGGTTCATATTAGATCAACTTTAATGATATGACAATAAAACTCATATTTTGCCTAACCATATTGTCCGCCGTGCTTGGCTGTATTTTCTTTTATGTGAGTCTGAGACGCGAACCAAATTGAGCGTCATTCCTGAAAAATACCACATTCCAGAATGACAACTCCATCTTCTACCTCGCTTTCCCTATCCCCCTCACCAAATTATCCCTATCTCACATAGCCTACGTCCATCCGCCATGCATTTCCTCTCCATCTTCCTATCCATCACTCTCCTTCTCACCACCGTATCCGCGCTGCCACCACCCCAACCCAAATCTCCGCCTCCGTCTCCTCCAAGCCCGGGAATCAAACACGGCGCGCTGCCGCGTCCACCCGCAGCCAAACCGGTAGCACCCGCCAAACCAGCCCCCAAGCAGCCACCCGCCAGCTGCATCACCTTCCACGCCCGCGCCCCCTACAACGACGACCTCCCGTTCGAGGCGAGCATCACCCACAACGGCAGGCTCACCTGCTGGATCAGCATGAGTTACGCCAAGCACATGCAGATCCAGCGGGGCAGGAAGGTCGTCCGCACGCGCGGCGACGGCAAGGAGGGCATGCGGTGGGAGTTTTTGCCGTGGGATTTTGAGTGCTTGGATGGGTTTTTTGGACGGGCGGGGATTGGTGAGTTTTTTAGAGTTTTCATTTATTTATATTATTGCTTTATTTTACCCCCGTGGAGAACGAGGGAAAATGGGGCTAATGGCTAACAGGGAGGAGGAGCTATCATTACCGCGCTAAAGGCCAGGATATCTCGTTCGTGGCGGAGATCAAGGAGGATGTTCTTGGTGGCGCATATTTGTATCGGAAGCAGGTTGGCACGTGTCAGGGGAAGTTGGGGTGGGGGGGGGTTGATCTAATTTGATAGGAACTGGCAGGAGAGCGAAATGGAATGGGATGACGGGAGCTTGGAGCGGTGGTGATGGGTGATGGGTGCTATGGCTCAGGAAGGGAGGGGAACATGGAACATGTATATTATATATGGTACTGCGTGCTGGATCCTGCAAGGATATGTCATGAGGGAACTTTGCAAATGTGCAAGTGAGGTAGAGTGGACTTGAGATCAAGTATGCTTTGCTTGCAGATCGAAACTGGTGGATGTGGATTTTGGGTTATAACCTGGCACAGGATGGCTTGGGTCTGATTGCGATAGCGCTTATTGAATTTTAAGTCTCCTCGTTTTGTACCGCGCTAGCAGAATGTAGTCGTCATGACAAAGAGAATCATACTGTGTATGAAGCATGCAAAAGAGTGGTATATCTGTGTCCCCAAAACGCCGGCACACTCAGTCATCAAACGCATCGCTAAAATAACTACCAACGCTGTTGCAAGATGTCCTCCAAAATTGGTAATCACAACTACCTTGGACCCAAAACTTTTAAGGTTTTTGCATACACCAAAGGCATCGTCCTTCTGTTTCCCACCATCATTGACGTGGGGCAAAACTTTCTTTGGATAATGACTTATCTTATGGCAGTACTCGAACCTGACATATTCGAAAGGCAACTAATAGAACATATCTAAAAGTTCCTGCCACCTTTCTTCTCTGCACGTGGTTTCTCAATCACCGCATCTGCTAATGTCCGCATCGTCGATGGATGCGCAAGATTGTTGGCCTGTCGTACATTAGGGCGTCTATACTTACGAGAGGCTTGCTTGCTGAGCTTTTTCCGGGCAACCATAACGGGTGCAGAAGATTTGTTGACAAGGTAGTTGGAAAATGACCCAAGGATGACACTACAAATTCGTTAGTAAATAACCTTGAACCTAAATCCTGTTAACATACCCCTTAAGTGCACTTCTTCCCCGACTGCCTAGAACCACTAGTGTTGGAGAGAGATAATCGATGATTTCCGTAATCAGATGCTTCGGACTCTTGCAATGAAGTACCTCCACAACAACCTTAACCTGTAGTTTTGTCTTCCTCAGCAATCTTGTCACCATATCAGTAATGGTATCCGTTGCTTTCATGCGAGTGTGCTCGTCTTGTTTGAAGCCTCGCCCCATTGGACTTGCTGTTGGTGTCCTGCTTCCTGATCCTAGGTTGAAGGCAGACGACAACGGGCTAGGTTCAGCAACAGGACGAAGCTTAGGTGTTGATACCGTAGCAACTGTAGACGCGGCTACAGCAGAGGCCTGTGCTACCAGTTGCTTATCCTCGCCGGCTGGATCGGGTGTTGTAATTACTTCCTCATCCATACAGTAGATAGCAAGGAGAGTGTCCCCATCTCTGAGTACCGTACCGATAGTCCATTCCATAGCATGTTGTGCTTCTTCACTGAGATCGGTTGCGACTAGATACTTCCTCACCCGGCGATAACCCTCGTCTGCCTCCAACTGCATGCGATTGAAGTCACCTCTGTAGATGCTACGTACACATCGTTTAGTAGCAGGTGTAGAGGAAACAACCGTCGTCCGTATCGCAAGCCTTTGAGCACCGTTAACGTCCTTGAGCTCCGCCTCCGTATCAGAAGTGACTGGTGTCATGAATCCCATGTCATCAAAGCTCGTGTGTGGGTGCACGCTTGATTTTGACGATTTCGTCTTACTTGCAGAAGCCTCACTAGGTGGAGTATCGGGATCAAGCATTGAACGCACTTTGTAATCCTGCAACTGTCGAGATGCAACCTCGAGACGTTCCTCTTCAGCAGCAGCCATCAAGCTTCGAGCTGTGCGCTGTCCTTTCGTTCTTCCCGTACCCACAGATTTCTCCGCAGCCTTACCTTCTGAGCTTTTGCCTCTTCTTCCTCTTCCATGACTCTCGTCAGAGGTATTGCCATCATCGCTGCTGTCCACAATCACATCTTCTCCTTCCATTGGAGTATATGACTTTTGAAGCCTGGAATCAACGCCTTCGAGAACATCGCCACTCCCCGCCCACTTTCTCTCACTGAGAGTTGATAGAGAACCTCCTGCTAGAGCCAAATTACCATCCGAGAGCCTCCTATAAGCATTGCTCATATCTAGGATTCTACCATCCTTAAGAGTAAATTTGCTTGTGTCTTGACCTGATCCAGTATGCGGCGAGTTGGAACGCAGGCCAAGACGGCCATGCGGCGATCTGGACTTGGCTGTGCTTTCTATATCTGCAAGAGAGTGATGACGTCCTCTATCCCTTGCTCCAAATGCACTTATATCTCCTCCCTTCATTACCTCTGACATCGCACTTGGAAGTTTCTTTCCCATCAGCGACGGGCCCTGCGTGTTCCTCTTTGGCACAACAGGCCCTCCAGGATTTGCTGGAAGAAATCCTGGCCCTGAGAACTGAAATGGAGACGGCTTTTCATACCCAGGCGCTCGCTCTCCAAACTCCGGAGGCCGGGCCGCCGCATCTGATGCGCTTCTAGGGTGCTTGCTCACTGAAGCAAGCTTGTGAGTAGAAAGCGTCGGTGATGTTTGCGCACTCCTTGTGGATGCGGCAGACGAGGATGGACCGCCGATATCCAACATACTTCGAATTTTTGTGCCATGTTGCCCGCTCGATACACCATTATCCGACCCAGTTATTGATGGTGCTCTTGGTGGGCTAGGGCTATCTCCCACATCCAACATACTCCTCACTGGCGATTGAGGTGACAATGGCGAGGACGAGCGACGTTCACTGCCGGCCGAGCTTGCAGAGCCTCTCGGTCCATTCGCAGGATTTCCCTCCAACAGAGCCAAGACCTCCTTAGCCTCCTGGTCCAGAACCGACTCCATCGACCTTGGGTACGACATGATAGCGATCTTTGTAGAACGTTTACGCCCAGCAGCCTCTTGGCCGATGCGAAGTAAACAGCAGCTTTCCCAACGAAAATCAAGGGTTCGCAGATAATTCAGTGACTGTTCGGGTGGAAGAGGCTCCCAGCGTCCAGTAACGTTATCGATTAATGAACTTGGGTTTCCAGATGTAGTAGAGATTCTGCATTGTGGTAGAAGAATTATTGAGCTTGAGGTGTCTTTGGGGCTCAATTCATGGCTACGGCTGCGAACGCCCGGGTGACTTCGTGTTACAGGATTTCGTGGAATCTGCCTTGAGATGGAACGACAAGACACTACTATGATCCAATGATCGCAGCGGGAAGCAGAGACGTTCGGAATTTAGAGGGTTAAGCTTCTTTGTTGACCTGAGGCTTTACCGATGGGGCTGCAGGTGTCGGGAAAGCAGAGACAGAATAATGGTTCCTGGAGCTGCAAATAAAGGCGTTCGAACTACACAAGTCGTATATTGAATCTCTCCAATACTGGCGAAGAGTCGAGGGCGCAATGATTGCTGATCGGAGAGGAGGCAGAGAGTTGAAAGGTAGCCTACTTTATTATCTGATCCTTGTCAAGTAAGTGTAATGGTGCTACCTAGCCTGATTCGGTTCTGCATGGGTGGGTAAGCACGGCCCAGACCGACTGACAGTTGATGGTTCGATTCGATAGAAATATCCGAATGATATATATCTGAGGATATATAGATATTTGTTTTTCTAAATGTTGAGTTGTGATGGTAGCAGTGCCAAAGCAAGCCTCCGCAGTAACACCAACCTTATCCCCGCAACTTAGATGTCGAAGATCTAACACAAGCTATTGGACCCTGAAGGGAGCCTCGTAGAATTTCAGCATATTACTCAAGTTCCGAAATTCAGAGGAGCCATCAGAAGTGCTATATACTGGAGGGAGGATCTCCAATATTCAGCATCGCCGGCAGGACCAAATATATTCCTTTGCCCTATTGCAATAGGCCTCCAACTCTTGGCCACAATCAACACTCATTAGTGCAGACAGTCACCACGCAGCCAAGAAACCTCCTCTCCACACACCCGCCAAAAACCGACGTATCCAAGGCACTGTCTATGTGGCTTTCGCAATGCAATCCATGAATCTCTGCCGACTTCCAGAGAAATCCTTCCTCCTGTGGAGAGTCCAACTGACCAGACGCCTCGAATGAAGCCTCAATCCTCATCTTGGCGTGATAATGCGAAGATGGCACAGCTTCTTCGCCAAGCCCATATCGAAAGCTTACCTCCAGGGAAATATACGAATGCATCCAGTCCCGGAATGCTTCTCTCTGTAGGTATCCATCGCCGGCATTCAATCCGCTGCACCAAGCCCTTGGCCATACCATGAGAGCTGAAAACTGCTCTTGGCTCTGCTATCAATCGCATACGTCGGAATTGCGCAGTCGCTCTGTTTGGTCGGTGTCTCAATATGCTATTGAGCCATGGGTATTCTTGAACCAGGAAATAATGGCCCGTAAGGGAGCGTTTGTCTAAGACCGTTTTTAGAATAGGAAGGAAAAGGAGGTGAAACAGAAGCACATATAAGTAGGCAAATGTGGAGCAGAGCACGTTGACAGTCATGATAAGTCGTTTCCAAGCAAACGAGACGTCGAAATGACAAACCTGCACCATACTGATCAAGCCACCAGCAGGTCAAAACATCAGACGCTGCCTATAGGGCAGTAGGGGGCTTCATCGCGTGCTTCAAAGCCTCCAGCTCTCCATGGCACGTGGTCTGCTTCATCGTTGATGCAAGATTACTATTCTAGATGACATGCATAGCGAAATGGTACGAGTGCCTTATCTGGGTCCAATCCAGCTCAAACCAATTACCTTCTCAATTGTTGTCATATCTCACCGCTGCTCGGAGTATGTCATCATGTCCACGAAACCACAAAACAAGAACCGTGACCATGTCCATTTTTGTACATTATGATACAGAGCTTTTAGACCAAGTATTATTAGTGTTTTACGAACCCCCGGTGGTTCAAATTCGCTCGAGCAGATGTACCAACTTTATGTACCATGAGTCTTCGATCCCATGCTGCACTCCTTCCCTCCACAATGCCGATGATCTCTTCCGCAAATCGCTGTGCAAATTGTCCACGTCCACTTCCCCTAGACTTTTTCTTGCTGACTGAATCCAGAATCCATTCAACAGCCTGTCGTCTCCGTTGTCTGATGCCGAGGGGTACAGGAATTTGCAAGGCTGCTCCACCACCCGCTGCTCCTTTTTGTGAGCGAATTCGAATAAGGGGCGCTACAGAATCGATTGCCAGGGTGAGGTAAGTGACTGGATCTAATGGTAAATGCGTTGGAGGAGGTGCGCCAGGAAGAAGAGGTCTTGCTGGACTAGGAGTTGGCGCAGGAGCGGTTCGTAAATGATTTAATACATATGCCATGTTCTGCAGAGAAAGTACATTAGAATCATCGAACAATAGATCGGGAGGATGTGCAAGCACATATCAATGAACAAAGAGAAGCTGATGAGCCTACCCTCTGGGCAACGCTCTTCTTGCCATGCCGCATAATTAAATTTGTGACCTGCTGGACCAAGGGATCGTAGCGATGCTTCATATTATTTTGAGATGGTAGTGGTAATTCTGGTAGATCATATTGAGGAGATTGGTATGCCCAATTCGGGTCGAAGTTTGCAATATTGACCTCATCTGTTCCATGGCCGCCAGCAGCGATGTTTTCCACCTGTCCCAAAGCTAATAAGTTCTGGAAAGTCGTAGAGTCCGCAGCACTCTTATCATTTGACTTTTCCTTGATAACCTCCGGGGCCTTGTCCAAATCCCCATCACGCTCAAGAATCTGTAAATGTCAGTTGGTGAACGCTGATGTCATGGCCGTAAAAAATGCCTATGGGCTTATCACATACCTCTCGCACAGGAGTACCTTGATCTAAGTCCGGCGTAGTCTCTCCCTTAATTTCCCCTAAGTCTGCTGCCTCCTCACTAACGTGTCCCATAGTCGCAGAATTTCGACCAGTTGCTGGAGGGAGTGATTCTGGCTTCTTGTCGTCTGCGAAGCACCTGCGAGACGCCATTGGAACTATTCTGGTACGAGCGGCCATTGAAGGCTTCGTGCGAATAACAATTGATCGGCCGAAGCCGGCGAGTGGCAGTCGCGGAGGCATGGTGGTAATGTAGTTCTTTAACAGTCACTCTCAGCAGTTTACTTCAGGGTAGGAGGTTCGTCTGTTTTTTATTAGTAGCCTTATATTCAAGGCACCAAGCCACACTTTCTCATTCTTTACAGCTCGCTCCTTACATCCAGGACACCCCAGGCAGAAGTTTTGGTCGCATCGGGTGACGTACCGGGGAATTGGAGCCGTTACACGGAGGTGTTTCCTCAAGATTCAAAGGTCTTGGATGGCTGAACATCGCATTTGCCATTGGCTGGAGTGGTGAGTATCAAGCCGCCATTCCACTAGATTGGAAGCGAGCACGATATCTATCACAATCTAGAACTGATAACAGCAAAACAAAGCTGCAGCATAATCTTTTTTTTTTGTGGCAAAAGCCGCTCCTTAATCAAATCTAGAGCTTTTGATCAGATCCCCCGAAAACAAAAATAGCCCAGTTCCATGGAGATGTCCAGCCCGCAGCAACGCCAGTGCCTCTGCTGTCCTGTATTCGCCCTGCCCGTGAAACCGTGGCAATACCTGACGCCAAATGTCACACTTGTGCGCCGACCCATGCTTTACCAACCATGACGGCGCCGTCTAAAAACTAACTTATATCCTACATTTCCTTAACCAAAGTTGAAATTGCATCTCCGCTGGTTTGGAGAGTTGTATCTGTCGTCATATAGACCCAGTGCTGGTGGGCCTTACCATCCATTCCGGCTCCGCATTGGCGAAGTTGGAGATGAATCATTGAGATGCTTCAATGCAACTTCTGCTGCGTCTTCCTTTGCATTCTCGACATATTGTCCATCGTACCAATATCTAGCTGAGATGCTTTGCCCGTGAATAGTTACTGTGCTGGACCATGCTGTTCGGCCACCTATCTACCAATCAGTCAATGCATCTATTAGGCAGTATCCAGGACCTTACCACGCCTATCGGACACGATTTGGAAGACCGGTGGAGGGCAATTGGCTGCACGGCACCTCTCTAAAAATTATTAGTAAGAGTCATTTCTCGAGGGCGAGGTATATACCTGCAAGCTTCTCCTGCCAGGTTGAGCCATAGTTGGAATAAGACATCTTGTATTAATTGCGAATGAGGCTTCAGACGATGTAGAGATTGCAGATGTAGATGGTGAGGACGGACAATGATATGGGTGTTATGCTTAGCAAGAGAGGTTGGAATGGCGAGATTCTTATAGAAACTTGACTGCACCTGGTTGGCACCAAGTAGTAGTAGTTGGGTATCGAAGTTGCAGTCTGACTTGAAAAGAAATAGAACAGAAATTTTGTGCGTTTGCAATTCATGCAGCACGGAAACTGACCAAGACAGTTTCGGGTCGATGCATCTATCAGGAAGATGGACCTGAAGAAGTAACGTCGATCAACCGCAAGGGCATTGTAATAAAAGATTGAGTGTGCTGGTCTGCGTCGGTGGCAGAGGACAGCTCATGTACGACCATCAAATGACTTTGGTTGAATACAAAAGAAATTATGTGAGGCTTGAGACAAGATGAGCTAGTGGACACGCATGGCCAGCGCTATAGCTCTTGCAGCAAAAGGCAAATTCATGATGGGATGAATTTGAAAATAGGCTTGGAATTGGGCAGGCTATGACAATAGCAGGTGCAGAAGAAGATGTGGGGTGAGGGTAAGGGGGGGGAAGAGGGAAGAGGGGGAGGCGGGTGGACAGGATTTACTGTAGTAATAATAAGGTAAAATACGAGTGGTCGGTACAGGTCAAAGGTAAGTAAGGTAATGGTAAAGGTAAGGTAAGGTACGGTAAGGTACCTTTCGGAACACGCAATGCACAGAAAAGCGAGGCGAGCCTAATGAGCCTGAAACCCCAATAAGAAGTGTAGACCGGACTTTGGTCATATCTTCCGGCTGCACAAAGGACAGGAACAGAAGTTCGGAAGTAACAGTGCCATCATCGCTTGTCATATCATTAACTCCATGAGAAAAGGGTGGGAGTTTGATTAAAACATATACAATACCCTTAAAAATAATAGAAAGAGAGAGAGAGAGAGCGCGCGTGTAAGTTCATTAGATCATTTATTGCCCATAATGGCACTTGACAAATAAAAATATCGCAGTTTCACGTTTGCTGTTATTATTTAACCCACGCTCTATCTCTACAACATATGCAATTGTTTGCTTTTCGGTGTCAAAAAAAGAAAAAAGGGGGGAACGAGGTGTTGACGAGCTAGAATCCCGTGCGTTTTGAACCTTGATTCAGGAACTGGCTTATCAGATATATTGTGTTACCACAGATGGTGTCATGGAGGTTCAATATATAATACAAAATAATTGCCGGGCGATCAATGCATCTGACTTGTACCGTACGACGGTTCGATTCTAGAAAACCACATGTTTAATGTATGGGTATGCAGGCTTGTAACCAAGCATCGTCTCAACAAAGCAACCTTGTAGGGCTTTGGTATTCTCACGTCGTACTATTGTAATATCATGTAGATTATGTAGATACGCTCATCCGAGGCAATAATTAAGACACGCTGCAGGGACAGAACAAAGGCGGCGAACCATCGAAGGCTTATAGAAGCATGAAGCTCTATGATTCGTGTATGCTGAAGTTGTTGAGGCTCGAGCCCTTGTATCTCTATGAACGAAGGACAAGCATGCATTACATCAGCCTCGCAACCTCTGGAAAGTTACTGATCTGATCAATTACCACAACAAGACATCGGTATCGTGATTGTCGTATACCTTTTCACCGCTTTTCAAGCCCAAGGAAAGATCCACTAACCTGGGTAGAGGCATTGAAGGATCTAGCAAAGTGTCTGAAGATGTTTGGTGTCTCATCATATGTACATTCCCTTTCTAAACAGAGTCATCAGGAAATGCAAATTGCCTGCCTGCCAGCAATTCATGTCAAGGAGCCGTCAAGGCGAGAAACCGCCGACTCGTATTATTCCTACGGATAGTTCCAGGTCCAGTCGGATAATCAGCTCTGTTGGAAAAGCAACCGCTGGGGTGGTGTTGGAACCGATCCGATCCAAAAGGTTGACAAGGGCCCGGCATTGCGGAGAGCTAAAGATATGCTTGTCGGAAGGATCGAAAGCATACTTAGCACAAACGACATGTCTGCGTGGCATCTTGAGAGAAAGACAAGTAGCCTTCAGCCTTGCAAAAAGGTATCCAGGTAGCCTCAATTCCGACCAGCTCACGATTGCTGCCCAAGAGAGTGGGATGTTGCAAATTCAGCCTATGGTAGAACAGCATATGCACGTATGCCACCCCATTTATAGAATTGTCGCTCTCGAGAGTTTTGCTGAAGTACAGTCACTTACGCCG
Organism: Bisporella sp. PMI_857; assembly: GCA_021307315.1. Lineage (NCBI taxonomy): Eukaryota > Fungi > Ascomycota > Leotiomycetes > Helotiales > Helotiaceae > Bisporella > Bisporella sp. PMI_857. The sequence continues at coordinate 344,987 of JAJSPD010000007.1, forward strand.
GCCTGAATAGCCTGCATCTCGCTGATGATCAAGGTTCTCCAAGATAAATCTTGACCAACATACAGGGCTGCCTGGTTGACGATGATGGAAGTACCATGGTCCAACGCTAACATGTCTACGTACATACATACACCAACCCGGGATGAACGTAGTGGACGATTATCTCGAGATTACACGTGAGGAAACACACACACACACACACACGTGACTCCCTACCATTCCTCCCTACTGTCCTCTTCTCCTCTACTGTTGTCCTGTACTACATTAACCTGCGCCTCTTTCATGTATGACTTTTCAGAGACGAGTCATTGAAACCTCGATGGAAAGTCCCTCATTTTCCTGCTGAGGTAATTGTCGGCAACAAGAGTGTCGCATGCCTCCGTGCCTCGGGTCAAACATGTGGTGGGGAAGGCTAGCCTAGCCTAGGTCCTTGAGTACCGTAGCCTTCCCCCAGACATCAAAAAGCAGCTGATTTCGATATATTCAAACTCCCTTTCGACACAACAATACATAGATTTAGACTAGAGAGGACATTCGCTCAGTTATTGTTCAGTACATCTGCGTATATTTGACCCTTCAGCCGATATGCCATTCGATACGAAGCTCACCCGAGCCTTGGGCATCCAGAGTAAACCATCCTGAGCTGCAAAGCCTGCTCGAGACCAAACCGCTAACTCCCAGATCACAGAGCCTATTGTTCAAGGTGGAATGCAATGGGTTGGTTATGCTGAGCTTGCATCCGCCGTCAGTAATGCCGGCGGACTCGGTATCCTCACTGCCCTGACCCAGCCAACCCCCGAAGACCTACGAAAAGAGATCCAAAAGACCAGGACCCTGACTAAGAAACCTTTCGGCGTCAACATCACACTTCTACCCAGCATGGTCCCTCCCGATTATGGTGCGTACGCACAAGTGGCCATTGATGAGGGGATCAAGGTTGTAGAGACGGCCGGAAACAGCCCAGGACCGGTAATCAAGATGCTGAAGAAGGAGGGCATAATAATCCTACACAAGTGCACAACCATCCGCCATGCGCAGAGCGCGATAAATCTTGGCGTAGACTTCTTGAGCATCGATGGCTTTGAGTGCGCCGGCCATGTTGGAGAGACCGATATCACCAACTTCATCTTACTCAGCAGAGCGAGACAATCACTGAAAATCCCGTTCATTGCATCTGGAGGTTTTGCCGATGGACAAGGGCTTGCTGCTGCATTGAGTCTTGGAGCTGAGGGTATTAACATGGGTACTCGTTTTATGTGCACAATCGAAGCTCCGATCCACCTAAAGATTAAGGAACAGATTGTGAAATCCTCCGAAAATGATACAGAGCTCGTACTCCGAAGATGGAAGAACACCAGTCGCCTGTACAAGAATAAAGTTTCCAAAGAGGCCGCGAAGATCGAGCGAGAAAGCACCACCGGCAAATTTGAGGAAGTTGGACCACTTGTCAGCGGTAAACGAGGCCGTCAAGTTTTCATTAATGGTGACCCAGACTACGGAGTATGTATTTCCTCTCGACCTTTGCCTCTATATGCTGACAAATTCCTAGGTTTGGACTGCTGGCCAAGTCATCGGCCTAATTCACGACATCCCTACATGTGACGAGTTATGCACAAGAATCGAGCGCGAGGCAGAGGAAACTCTGAGCAAGATATCGTCTTTGATCATCCCCGCGAGCAAGCTATGATTATTCTGTACTTTAGATCTCAATTTATCTAGAAACTACAAATGCTACAAGATCACAATAGCCATAAACTTCTCGCTCGTACCGTAAACTTTATCTGACCGCCGCGTGTTCCTTCTTTTAAGTGATAGCCCTCCCGTCCCACAAAATCTCTCGGTAAAGCCCCTATTATGCTCCATCACGACTTCCCGCCAAGGTAACATCCGAAGCAGAGCTGATCGAACGGTCAGAAGGAGTTCCTCGAGACGAAAGCCGCCTTTGTAGACTTCTGTTTCTCCATGTTACCCCCTTGACAAGCCACGATCTGAGATTCAAGAAACCGCTTTCACAAACTATCAAACTGAGCCACAGTCAAACAACGGCCTCTTTGCAATATTTGTTTCTACCTTGAGTCATATTCCTCATCTGACGTAGTGGCTTTCTCGATAACAAAGATAAAAGTGCTCAGCAAACCAGGGACTCACCTTTATTCACGGTTTCACAACCAAGACATTCACTTCTACCGCTATAAAAATATGATATTGGCTAACCGTGCTATCGAGACCCATCTCATGTCTCTCAAAACCTAGGTCTCAGTTCACCTTTCTAGAAGGAAGCGTTAAGCCGGCTCTCGAAGTATCCCAGGCTAAAAAAAAACTCCTCATATAGCTCTCCCATCCTCCAAAAAACCACCAGTGTAAATCTTCAGCTTTTATCGCACCTTCTACCGGCATCGACCTAGCCCGGCTCCAACATGTGTATCGAATATTTCAACCGCTTCACCCAATGCCACTGCCGAATCAGCGCCTGTGTTGAGCCATGCTCTGACCATCTAGAACAGCGCATCATCGCTCTCTCGCTCAATCTTGAGGCCCCATCCTCTAAGTCTTGTGACAGGTATTGCTCCCGCGAAATAGCAGGCCGTCAAATAGGATGCTGCGAGCAATCTCCACAAGGCTGCCCAGTCATCGCCGATGCCTTCGAAACCGCACTGGAGAATCTCGAAATAGAAGAGATGTTCGACTACACCTCAGAATATCTCCGCATAACTGTGCCAGTATGGCTTTTACGAGAACTTCCGTTTTTGGTGGATATGCTTTGGGGAAGGGAAGGTGTTGTGGGGATTTTGCTTCGTGATCTGGTTGAGGACTCTCGGTCTGGGAGAGGCGGATGTTGGAGATACATTCTGATCTTGAAGATGACGCGGGTGATGAAGGCGCAGAGACCGAAGAAGAATCATTTGGCCAAGGGATCCATGATTGTGATGAAAATGAGGACGATGAAGAGGGACAATCCGGTGGTGATTTGAGTAGCAATGGCTACGATCTTGATGATAGATGAGTACAAATGATTTTTCATGGTAGAGGGATGAAGCTCATACGAGCTTCACAACTCTGGAGAGGTTAGATAGAAGTCCCATACAGGAAGATAGGACTTACAAGTCAAATAAAATTGGAATTCCTAAACAATACAAACATCTCTCGAGGCAGGGATATTCATCAAACACTTCTACCATAAAATGTACTCTAGCTATAATTTCCAACTTTACACATATCTTTCTTTATTGCGGCATCTCTCGATCACAAAATCTAAGCTACTAACTGATAATCTTTCTTAAAAATATATATATATATATATAAAAGGTTGATGACTTCGCTTGTTCATGGAAACTTATTCCGCTACGTAGCAGTGTGCACGAGACCTTCACAATGCTTGTATAAAGGGAGATCATTGCAAGGGCGAATAAGTAGACATACCAAAGGAAGTTCAGCACACCTCCAGGAGCAAAGAACAAAAGCCCCAAGGAAATGACTGCTTGAACGACGAACCGGAAGATGCCTTCATGTAAATCTCATATCATGAGACAAGTTGCCATAATGAGATTAACAATTTCCCCAAGACATGCAGGTCGATTAAGATGCTCACAATTTCGTGAGCTCCGTATATCCGATTCTTGCTCGTGCTTCCGCAGACGAAGAAAAAGTCGAAGTCGTCACAAGAGTCTATCTCTCAAAGATCTCAAAACCTTAATAATGTATATAATCATTGACGCGGGACCGAAGCTCGCAAGAGAGAAAATGAACCAGGCGGAGCTGCTCTTCAGAACGCCGAACATAATCCTAAAGAAAATAGCGATCCTTACGGATGGCCCTGAGCGAAATTCAATATTGTTCCAAGCGAAGCAGATGCCTTAGGCGAGAGACTCCGAAAACAGATCTTGGCGCCGTAGCAGGGTGTGAACGCTAAAATAGATGATATCTTGGGGAGTAATGCTGAGGGGCAGGGATAGGGGGACGAAGATGTCCGAGATTGCCGTGGAGAGGGCCGAGTAGAACAAGATACGGAACTAGCTGAACATGAGCATGGTACCAATGCAAAGGCAGGCGAAAGGCCCAGAGTCAATGATAAAGATGCACCCGGCCATTTCGACAATGGTCGTTGAAGCAAAGAGCGTGTAGGGTTTCCAAGACTCTCGGTGGTCTATCCGGTGATGGATCCTAAAGTATATTAGACCAAAATCTACATTGCGCGAGATATGCACGAGAAAGGCCGCGAGATGGAGGGAGTCAAGTGACCATTGCCACTTACCAAATCTCCACCGGAAGCGAGGACTATATATCTTTCCTCTCTTTGTAAGGTGCTTTCTCAAACGAGTTGGGATTTCCGTCTGTCTCTGTGGAAGAATGTCCACCAAATTATATTGCACTCCTTCCTACACCATATTATTAGTTTGAACAACAGCAGCACTTTAGCTACATTACCTTAGCAGCTCAGCTTCATCATCAAAATCTATGCAGACAATTCATTTTCCATTCAAGCATTCCAAAAGAAAAGCACAACAGGGTATTTATGAAATTTTATTGACTCCTAGTCTAATTCACATCCTCAGCAAAGAACCAGCCAGACCTAGCAGCAAATGCAACCACGAAAGCCAGTCCCAATATCCGAAGCAAAGCGAAAGACATCGAAAATGGTATCTGCCAGGCAAAGAGTCCGCCCCGGCCAAATAATCTATGATTACAGGTTGTAAGGAAATGTGGGGAAAACGCAGGTAAGGCTGATGGAAAACACCAAACCGAAAATTGTTGTTTGCCGCACTAGATAAAGAAATCAGTGGAAGCACGCAAAACTTTTCCGGGCCGCGCCATCAGCTGAGTGACAATACGTGAAATGTATGGTGAAGTCGTTAGGGGTATCGTGTGAATTTTATGAGAGTGGGCAATTAAGCCTTCTCTTCGGTCTTCTCGCCTTCTTTGGCATCGCCTTCCTCCTCAAAGCCCTTGGCCTTGACATACTCATCGTAGACATTCATAGCTTCGTCAACCTTGGCCCGCAGAGCAGATTCATCCTCAACACTTTGAAATGTCAGTAAATGAGGTCAAATAACAAATCATGATGAAACTTACAGGTTAATCAACTCAGAGTTCTCCATCTCCAACAGCATTCCGGTAATCTTGCCTGCCAGCTCGGGTTGCATGACCTGAATCTTAGGGAAGAGTGCCTCTCCAAGAAGCTGCTTCTGTTGTTGTGGATTAACCGAAGCAAGCTGGGCTTGTAATGCAGATTGGCCAGCGGCGTCAGGTCCTGGGGCACCTGGCAAGCGGCCACCTTGAGGGGGAAAGCCTGGATAATTTTGTGGACGCCCAGCTTGGGCTCCAGCACGACCACCTGGGATGCCGCCCTGTCTAGCTGCTTGAGGGAAGCCAGGAACACCTTGTTGACCAGGAATACCGACCATATTTGGTGGCATACCTGGAAGTTGAATAGGACGACCGCCAGGCCCACCACGGCCACCAGCAAGCGCAGCAGCCTGTTGAGCTTGTTGCATAGCTGCGACGAAAGCAGGGCTATTTTGTTGGCCATACGGTCCAGGTTGTCCAGGAAACTGACCAGGAAGGCCATAAGGCATGTTTGGTGGAAGCTGACCGCCTGGTCCTCCACGTCCTCCTTGTTGAGGTGGGAATCCAGGGAATTGACCAGGCCGCCCAGGTTGACTACCGGGAAGGGGAATGGCGCCTTGGGGGAATGGAATGCCTCGTCCTCCTTGTGGCAGGTAAGCAGGCTGCTGACCTGGAGGATAAAACATGGCTTGTTGTTGCATGAACTGTGGTGGCACACCTGCAGCAGCGGCTGCTTGTTGCATACGGACCTGGTTTCGAGCTTGGATGCTGGCTTCCAACTGGCTCTTGCGAACATCCTTTCGTTGAGCTAGGGCAACATAGAGGGGCTTGCCGTTGACCATGCGTTGATTCATCTCTGTGACGGCTTTGGTGGCCTCATCTGGGTTTTGGAAGCAGACAAATCCAAATCCCTTGCTCTTTCCCAAAGCACGCTTTTCTGGCTTGGGGGTAGAGGAATTCTTCTCAGAGTCCTCTTCGCCTTCACCCTCGGTCTCTGTCTTAACATTCTCCTTGTTCTTCTCGTCATCTGACTTCTCCTTCTTCTCCTCAGCCTCAGCGGTCTCAGCTGCAGTGTCACGCATAACCTTGGCAGAGGTAATTGTACCATAAGGGGCAAAGAGCTCACGGAGCTTGTCGTCATCGACATCATCCTCCAAATTCTTTACATAAAGATTGACGCCTTGGTACTTAGATGCCTTCTCGATGCGAGCGGCTTCATAAGACTTGCGGAGTTCTTCCTCACGTTCATGCTTCTTTTGGGCTCGTCCAACGTAGAGGTCCTGGCCCTTAAAGTCTTTTCCATTGAGCTCTTCGACGGCCGTTGCGGCGTGCTCGTGGTTAATAAAGTTGACGAATCCAAAACCACGGCTCTTGCCAGTATCATCACGAGCGAGAGATGCAGATGTAACATCACCGTACTTCTCGAAAAGCTCACGGAACTCCTCGTCAGTGGCATCGGTAGGGATGTTCTTGACATAAATGTTTGTGAAATTGGCCTTCATCTCCTCGAACTTGCTCTGGCGATCCTTCTTGGGGATGTGGTGTCCAACAAAGACCTTCTTCTCGTTCAGTAACATGCCGTTGACGTGCTTGATAGCCTGGCTTGCGGCTTCGTCGGTCTCGTAGTGAACGAATCCGTATCCCTTAGAAGCTCCAGACTCATCTTGAGCAACCTTGCAACTCAAGATATTACCAAACGCTGCGAAAGTATCGTGAAGAGCTTTGTTGTCGATTGCAACGTCCAAGTTCTTGATGAAAACGTTACCTTGACCGGTCTTTCGAAGGGCTGGATCACGTTGGGACCACATAATACGACATGGGCGTCCCTTGATGAGGGTGTAGTTCAACTCCTCCAGCGCCTTCTCACCATCAGTAGTAGTATTGTAGTTGACATATGCGTATCCGAGAGAACGGCGAGTGACAGCGTCACGGCAGACACGAATGGATGCGACAGAACCGATTTGAGAGAAGAGCTCGAAAAGCATGGCTTCAGTGACGGAGGGGTCGAGCTCTCCGACATAGAGTGATGCTGAAGCTTGTGGATGAGGGGCCGCAGAGTTTGGGGTAGGGCCAGCAGTATCAGGATCCTCAGAGCCAGTGTTTGCGACATCAGTATTGATGGCGGGAGCAGCACCATTTGCGTCTCCTCCATTTAGAGTAGCGTTGCCCAAGTCAGATGTGAGCTGGTCAACAGCATTTGCGGTAGAGGCAGCCATTTCGAATGATTTCAAGTCTATCCAGATGATGTTAGTCTTCGTCGCTGCTATTTAAGGAGGTAGGCGGTCTGGATGCTTAATTTCGTGCATATGGGAACATCAAATCGATCTTACCTCCTGAAATGTGATTATTGAAAGAAGTAAGATATGCGGGATGCGCTGCAGATCTTGATATACAGTACTGAAGCTGCAACGAGGTGCAAGGACCGAAAATGAGGTGGTGCGCAAATTCGGAAAGAGGTAGAGGAAAAGGTTGAGTTACCGTCGACGATGGAAATCGTAGATCGTATGTGGGTTTTTATGGTAATTTTCAATTTTTTTTGCTTCTCCGGAGGAGGGTTTTTTCTGAAAGAAACGAGGCGAGGGGAACGAAAAAAGCACAAGGCGATCGTGCTTTATGTGTTATCAAGGACGTATATTTGATTTGAGGTTGAGAGAGAAAGGCGGATGGAAATTTCGCGACTGTCTTTTCTGCACTGGGTGCCAGGGTGGCTTGGCAGAAGCTAAACTTAGATTGGTCTGATGGCTGTCGTCTTGCTCCACTTATCTTCCAAATCAGGAAAGGTCGGAAGGTCAACCGTGGTCAAGAGGAGAGATCAAAGGCAAGGCTATGCTTAGTCATCAGTGTCTTCCGTGCATGACAAAACGTCCCGCAGCCTCGCCTCACCTTTCAGCCTGGACCAGCTCCATACAGAAATCTAGAGTAGTAATCCACCCAGAACGTCCAGGAAGTACATGGAATATAAAATCAAAATAACCACTCCCACGGGTATGTCCATCAAACTCATGCCTATGTCCATATCTAGTCCAAGTCAAATCTACCCATCGCAAAACATTCCGGTTCATTGAACAAAGCCACTTTCGAGCTTCTGCGGGGCACTGATCAGTGCCGTGCATAGCTTGCGCTGGCACTATTGCCTCTGTGACGCCCTCTTCGGCACACAAGCACTGGCAGGCTGAAATCATGTTTCAAACATTCAGCGGAAACTCTCGTCGTCCGAGACAAGTTAATTTATCTGGTCAGAATACGAATCCGTTTTCTGCGAGTTCTTGGTCTCCGAGTGGCTCAGGAACACAGAGGACCGTGGCAGCCGCTCAGCAAGAACGACAAATTCGACAACAGGAAAGAGACCGCCTTAACGCATCAAAAAAGCTGCAAAGAGTATGGCGAGGCCACAAAGTGCGGAGAGACCTGGCAGAATCAAGGAGGAAGGTTTGGGATGATACTGAAACAGACGGAGGGAACTTCGTTGGACATGAATCAAGATTGGCAGAACAATTGCAGATCCTAGTTACATTCTTCAGTCCAAAGAGACAGGACGATATTCGGAGGTTGGCAACGTTGAGCGAGCAAATATCTGTTGTTGGCTACAAGTCATTTCTGTACCGCCCAGATGTACAAGCACAGCTATCGAAATTGGCTAATATCACCCTCGAGGCTCTCCAAGCGTAAGTCTCAGAATCTTATTTCTGCCCTGATTCATTCAAACTGGGCTGATTGTTGATAGTGCTTTTCCACAATGTCCTAATTCTTTGTTACAGCTCCTTCTGGCAGTACTCGATAGTAAGCCGAGTGCCTTGAAAAAGATATACAGAGCATATTATAAGTATATCGCGACTTTTTTCTCTGGAAAAGTGTCCGATCCATCCGATAGGAGCTGGATGTTATCAGCAATATGCGTACCTCTGGTAGACCGTGGTTTCTCAAACCATAACAGTAAGCACCCTTCAAGATTTCAAACGCTCATCTATTGCACTCCATCATAATTTGCATATTTTCATGTATCTCAAAGCGAAGTAGGGACTGACTTATACATGTAGATGAATCAATTCGTAGTGCATACTCAGCTTTTGCTCTGGAGTTGTTAACAAGTCCTCATCTGATAAGCTTTCTTGGATCCCTAGATGACCTTGCGGCTGCTATCAACATCAACCACCTTTCTGCCGTGATTACTCAGGTTTCCGCGTCAGGGAAAGCGGAACACCTGCCTTCTGAGCACAAATTATGGCTTCTTGCCCACTTTATTGCAGTTCATCGCCTCCAGGGGCGCAATGATCAGGACCCAGAATTTGTGCGAGCTCTCTCATTTCAAATCTCGAGCTCTTCGAGCGATGTCCTGGGCCGTATGGCCCCTAAAGAATCAGATACGTTAGTTCGAGCAGTGGATGAGGACGAAGAATCTTCTGGCAATGTTGCGCCATCGTTGCATCCATTTATTCGAGAACAGCTCTTATCTCTCGTTAACCAAACCAGTATTTCAGGACTATTAAATAAGTTTAATGGTGACCAGACCAAAGGGTCTATATCCCAAGAAGAAGATGCCAGTTTATTGTCTAGCTATGCCTTGACACTTCTAAGGATATTTCCCGGGCGAGGAGACGAGATTCGCATGTGGCTATTTCAGGGTTCGATGACAACTTCTTCAGGTATCCAGCTTCCGGCCTTGAAATTCTTTTGGCAAGCAACTTCGGGAACCAAAATCTTTTCTGCAATTAAAGAGGATTCTAAGGCAGCATTAAATTTGCTTCGGCCTCAAACCCAATCTAATGCTTTGACTCCAAGTCAAAATGCCAGAGACTACGAGTGGCGGACTATCCTTCTTTTTCTTGAGTTGTATAACTTTGTGCTTAGATTCACCGATGACGAGGAATTCTTGAGTGCGGGCAATATCACTTTAGGAGACCAGGCAATCTCTAGGTTTCGTGAAAGCGCGCTCCCCCTGAAGGATATTAGATCCTTGACTATATTCCTTAAAAACCTAGCTTTCACAGCCTTCTATAATGCCAGCGAGTTATTAGATGATGACCAAAGCGTAGCCAACGATTCTCCCAGGGTTGGTAGCCTAGGTACTTACTTCGGATCAACAACCACTTCCATATTCCAAAGTCAACCACAGTCCTCGGAAGCAACAAGACAGACATTTCGACCTTTCGCCGGAATTGCCGGGATGAATTTTCCCTATGTGAGAACAATAGTTACAGGAGTGATGCGGATGCTGTACGAACGAGATTCGAGACGACGGTTCCTACCAAAGGATCATTGGCTCATGACATCACGTTTTGACATGGAGGGATTTATTCCAGCGGTGGTTGCGGAAGAAGAGAGGCTGCATGAGTACCATGAAGAAGGTGACGATGGCGAGGAAGAAGATGAGGTAGCAGATGAAGATGAATGTAAGTCTATTTTGGCATTGATATCTTTCCAGTTTAGGAGGTCATGCTATGAGATCTTATATTTTTGTTACAGTATCTAATTGTGGATCTTGCAGCACAATTCGCCTATGCCCTTATTGGCATGGAAAGATCAAGACGGGCCCAGCACATTGAGCAGCAAAAAGTAAAGCAGCAAAAGGCTGCTCGTGCCAGGTATATGGCTCAAGTAGGCCCAAGGCTTGAGATCTTACAGAATATGCCTTTCGCTATACCCTTCGAGACCCGCGTAAATGTAAGTTGAGGAAGACTTAATCGCGTTTGATCCGAAAACATGATGGTCTGGCTCCCTTAAGTTCGAGGACAAAGAAGCTAATATTTTTGAAGATATTTCGACAATTTGTCCATCTAGACCAGCTTAGGCGACGTGGTGGAAATACAGACCCAGACATTTGGCGTATGTCAATGGTTCAGAACGCCATGGCAAACCATCCAGGCCCGGGTCTTAGACCGCCAGGACGAGAAGTTTTATCTCGACACCATGCCAAGATTCGGCGAGACCAAGTTTTTGACGATGCTTTTGAAGCTTTCTATCAGTTGGGCGAAGGGCTCAAAGAACCTATTCAAATTACCTTTGTGGATAAGTTTGACACAGTGGAAGCTGGAATTGACGGTGGGGGCGTTACTAAGGAATTCCTCACAAGCATCACCAACGAAGCATTCCGTGCAGATGATGGTCCCAACTTGTTCGTAACAAATGACCAGAATCTGCTTTATCCCAACCCATCGTCAATTGATGAGCGGAGAGAGTTTATGAAAACTGCTGGCATCAAGGAAACTTCTAAAGATTGGAAAGACACATTGAAGCATACACTTCAGCAATATGAGTTTCTTGGTCGGGTTGTAGGAAAGTGTTTGTACGAGGGAATCCTCATTGATGTTGGATTTGCTGGCTTCTTCCTCTTAAAGTGGGCTACAGCGGGCGCAAGTAATTCAGAGTCTGGATATCGGCCGAACATCAATGATCTGAGAGATTTTGACGAAGGCTTATATCAAGGTCTTCTCCAACTAAAGAACTACGACGGCAATGTAGAAGACTTCGCGCTTGACTTTACGATTCAAGACACCTATTCATTCCCAGGAGCGCCTACCACACAGACTATTACTCGAGAGCTGATACCTAACGGAGCGAACAAGGCAGTGAGCAACGAGAATCGTCCGATATATGTATCATACGTTGCTCGTCATCGACTCCTGGTCCAACCTTACCACCAAACGCAAGCTTTCTTGAAGGGTCTGAGCGAAATAATCAAGCCCTCTTGGCTTTCTATGTTCAATCAAACCGAGCTACAAACACTCATCCGAGGCGACACCTCAGAGATCAACGTGGAGGATCTACGGAACAACACGATATACGGCGGTGTCTATGAGATTGGAGACGACGGGCTCGAGCACCCAACGGTCCAGCTCTTTTGGAAGGTCATGGAAGAGCTCGACGATTCTGACCGTCGTAAAGTTCTGAAATATGTGACCTCGACGCCACGAGCGCCGCTATCGGGGTTTTCGCAGCTCAATCCCCGTTTCAGCATCCGCGATGCAGGTGGCGACGAGGAGCGCTTACCAAGTACAAGCACGTGCGTGAATCTGCTTAAGCTCCCGCGATACTCGACTGCCTCCACGCTACGGCACAAACTCTTATATGCCGTGAATTCCGGGGCAGGTTTCGATCTTAGCTAGACGTATAATCAAGGCGTATATAAATTAGGTGACTAGAAGAAACAGCATATTAGGAAGGGATTAGGCTATGAAAATGTTAAGATATGGGCTAAGATTGATGACCAGATATAGAATATACTAATGTCCTTGTAAGGTGTATGACAGCGAAGGTAATTTTTTTAAGTCAGTCAACGATCTTCTCCAGGCTCTGGATTTGCTGCAATAGCATTAGTAACCGCCAGTCTAACATCCGTCTGCCGCTCCAGGCAATCCAGCTCAACACAGCTGCGGAGCCGTAGTTTGTCTCAATACACCGATCACCCACTCACAGTCCTCTTCCCCCTCAAACATCTCAAGTCAGGGAAGAAAGACACTATTTGCACTCCCCGTCTTCTCTGCTATACCACGTGGTTACGTTCCCAAACCACAACCGTCCTTGAAATGCTCTCGCGGCCGGATCGAGATCCATATAAACTCTTTTTCTTGCACGCGAGTGTGTGCCAAGGCAATTTCGGGTTGGCATGCTATGCCCATGGCCCCTTTTTCCAGCTCGCTTAGGCCAGCACATGAGGTTAGGGTTATGTTAGGTAATAATTAGGGCAGGGCAAGGCCGCTTGTCTTGAAAACGAATAAGTGTTGGCTAGCGTTCACGACTCGGGGTTTGGAGCAAGTATCTCCGCGGCTTTAACGTCATAAAACACACACATCTTTTGGGATTCTAGGAGGTTTTTGGCAACAGTGTGATGCTTTGCAGCCTTGGCTGTTTAACCGCCAGATGGTGAGGAATGAAAACCGTCTTCGCGTGTGTCAAGCATCCGTGCCATAGACTTCCTGTTCACTTGGAGATGGCCTCAATACAAATGGGCCGTTGCAATTGGCCGGGGGCCCCATCCTCAGGGCTGCCGATATATTTCCGATGCTAAGGCCCCACCACAGATCTACTGCCCTATGGGACTTGCATGTAAGCACGTGAGGGGCGATCCACCTTGGAGCTTTTCTGGAAGCATGATGGAAGGCACCGCTTATGCATCACAAATAGCGGGTCGTCCCCGTGCATGCGGAAGATGTTTTCAAATCCGCAACAAAACAGGCAACTAGACACCCTGTACTTTATCCACCTCTCTAAAACCTCGTAAATGAAGCGCAAGAAGCGAAAAGTCTGAGACCCCAAATTCCTCCAGAGGCACGTGAGACAAGTACTTGGTGACTAACTTCAGATTCCACATACGATCCATCTCAACAGTTTTGGACTTCCGACAATTACTGTACCGATCCCTCCAGAAGGAGAGACCAACCACTGTGAGGTTGGCATTCACTGCATGATGTCGGGCGTTGTTGAGCAAGACGACCCTGCCAAGGCTCGTAGGCACAGCAAAATCGGGTGCTCTTCTCTCCCAGAACGATAGGAAGATCTCACCGATCACGGAGCCTCTTGCTGGAGGTGAATCCCTTTCCAACGATGATTTGATGGCTTGTGGAACAAATACTTTCTTATGCATCATGCCCGTGTCGACTATTACTCAGTCGTGGTTGGCAATCCCTTTTTGAAGCGGTGACAGTACAATAGTACGGATGGTGGACCGGGATCCGCCGGACCCTGGAAAAAAAAAAAGAGGGAGTCTCAAAGTGAATCATCTGAAAAAGCAATGAATGTATTGGTGTTTCCCCTGAGGCCCTGACTTATGAATGCTGGTATGACGTGGGTCCAATTGCAGGCTGCGACGGTCCGACAATCATACGGGCACGGTCCTCAGATTGATACATGAACACCAGAGGAGTAATCTGGTTTTGTTTTCATCATTTCTCCAAGATCTACCCATATGTACTTTTACTTGTTTGTTGGCCGCCCACACAGCCCATGACGATTATAAGTTGGGGGGGAATGATAAATAGAGTTTAAAGATAGAAAAAAAGGGTGTGTGTGGGTTTGGACTAAGAAAAGTGCTTGTCTTATCGCTTTCCCCACGATTCAAGATGGAATGTCGAATGTCTAAGTGGTCGAGGGATATCGGCGCCCGATGCAGTTTAGAATGCAGGGCCAGGCGATCAACCGCCCGTCTGCGAAAACAGCCAAAACGCCCCCCAAAAAAAGCATAGCCTTTTTGTGTTGGGGATGGCAATGCTGACAAAATATGAGGTAGTAGTCATCCACCCAGATGCGAGACACCTGCACCACCACCACCACCCACCTCCCGTCGTACAGGTCACTCAGCAAATACAGTAAGCCCCCACGGGTCGCTGTCGCCGAGCAATGGTATTTTGGCAATCTTAGCTCTGGCGCGCAAGAATATTAGGTTTTGCGCGTGCGGCCAGAGATGGAGAAATGAAAGATAAGAGGGATTGAAAAGGAGAGTCTGTGTGTGTGAGAGAGAGAGAGAGCGAGGGATGGGTGGGTTGGTTGTCTGATAAGTTGAGCTAGACGGAAAGAATGAATCAGGCTTATCTTGTTGCTTTTGCCAGTTCATCGGAATGGATTATCCATGAACACATATTTCGATCGATGGAATACATGTCACCAGACTATTAGATGACCAGAGCAATTCCGGAAGGGTGAACAGAACAAAAATTCAGATGGGGAGGACCAATATTAATCCTTCTGTCGTAAAATGAAATGTGAAATAGGAAGCTGAGTCGCGTGTGCTGTTTTAATTAGTGTGTGTGTGTGTGTGCATGTGCGCGTGTGTGTGTTCTTTTTCGTATTTTTTTATTATTAATTATTTTTGTTATTCATCTGGCCTGTTATTTTGGGGCTTTGTTCCCGAAACTTGAATAAAGAATAATAAAGAATCTTGGGCCACTGCCACTGATCAGGAAGGCCCAGCAATAACCATCCGGGAAGGCGCACCCCCAGCTGTGGATCCCCCATCCCTCATCACTTTCCAGGGTTAATGACTGACGGGCTGACGGACTGACGGATTGACTGACTGACTGTTACTCACTGTTACCGACCGTGACGGTGACCAGGGGGGGGGGGGGTGGTTGTTCTCTACCTACTTCATCCAGTACTTACTTATCACACACCTCTCCCGTACTACCCTGTCTGTCTACCAACCTGCCTACTATTACTGTTGCTTCTTACTTTCCCTCTTGACTTTTACAACACAACACAATTAACACAAATTCCGTTAACTCTGCACTTTTTTACAACATCCCTCAACTCCCCTCTCTCTTTCTCTCTTTCTTTTTCTATCTCCATGTCATCCCTCTAGGACCTAAAGAGCCCAGTCAGATTCCCTGAAGCCTGACATGCCGCACCAAGACCACCAGACTCAGCTGTGTCTCGAACTGCAACGAACCACTCGAGTCTCCTTCCGATAAGGACCTACACTGGCCCAAACCCATCCCCAAGGCTTATACACTTCATTACCAACTCAATAAGCTTTATCAAGCAAGAAGCTGCAAGGCTTTCGCACAAAGTCTTGCAACTTTGGCATCTACGACCAGGGTTGCGCACGCGACCCCGATATGACGATGCTAACCCCACGATCCTATCTATTCACTCGCCCAAACAGCACAAACTCAACACAATCCGAGAAGCCGAAGAAATTTGAGACGGCATCATCGTCTCTCCGGAGAAATGGAGGATTCCCAGTCCAGCAGAGTCATTCTAGACAACCCAGGAATAGTGATTTTACGGAATCGCCGTCGCGGCCTACTACACCATCCTCTCCTGTTGTGATTCCTTCGCGTGGGCAAAGAGATACTGCTCAAAATCAGAGATCTGAGGCGAAGGCGACAAGGAGACAAAATGGCAGGAAACAGTCCAACAGAATGGAACGGCAGGTGGGCCACCCGGTGCATTCTCCAGATGCCATTCCACCTTCCGTCGCCGCCCTCCTCGCCATTACAAATATACCACCACATAAAGTGAATACTAGTGAGCGGAAGCGCAGCGGTGCGGGTCAAAAGTTGACCGTGGATGCAATGCTGGAGCACACCAAAGTCTCCGAGAAGGAGTTGAGTGTGTTTCCCGGCAGAAATCCGATGGACCTTCTTCTTACTCCGCCGGATGAGCTTGATCAAGATGAACTCCTTACTACTTCTGCTAGCCGAGGATCGATCGCATCTATGAGAACTTTGTCCAGCGAGTCCGTACCGTCCTTATGTGAGGAGTCAATGTCAGAATCATTATCGTCGCCTTCTTTACATTCTTTTGTAACCCCTTCATCTCGAGGTCGAAGATCGATGCCAACACGCAGATTCAACCTTGCTTCGCCATCTGGTCAACTCAGTGCAGAGGACGATCATCCCTTGTCCAAACCCGGCATTGATCTTGATGAGTTGGACTTCCGAGTGTTTCAGAGACCACCCCAGAGTGAGAAACAATCAAACATTGAGATCGAGATACCGAGACGAAAGTCAGCTTTCAAGTCGAATTTAACAGCTTCTTTGAAAGCATTGAGATCCGCCGCGAGATCATTTTCAAGTCTCACTACACCAATGATCACACCTGATGATTTCCTTACGAGGTCAATTATTTCTATCGATCCCAGAGTCCCTTTCACAGATGAGCGAATGCCGCCTCGGCTAGAGGACACTCCTACTCCAGCTTTGCGTCGATACCTGAATCCAACCACAAATGCGCCCATCGAAGCACATGTGCCTGCCTCGCTAGCCCAGACAATGAGCGCAACGCAATGCACAGCTTCGATTCAGATGCAGACCTATAAAATATCTCGAGCAGCGAAAAGTACATCACCTAGCGTCATAAGTCGTCGTACCCAGACGACTCCGGAAGAGGTATTCGCTGACGTCGCTGCTGGCCCAGTTGCACGTCAACGCGATATGCGGGAAAATAGCGATTTCATACGAATAGCGGTCATGGAGATGGCTATGAGAAGAAAGGGAAAGTTGGATGATCAAAAGCCTGGCAGAGCTCGGTGGGCCTTACCTCCTAGAAAGCTGGCTACCAAACCATATCAGATCGGGGAAAATGGAGTTCCAGTACGCTGGATGGCGGTCACACACTGAGCTAAAGGTGGTTACATGGCAGGTCTTACAACATTTCACGATCGTTTGCGAATCACCTGGGTATGGTTGGATGTATTCGTTAACAATGGCTGGATCCGCATTGGCCGTTGCCATCTACCCGAGGTGAAGGTTTAGGTTCTTAACTGGAGGCTCCACATTGCAGCACCCTTGTCAATGTATGACACACCATTTCACATTTTTAAGGCATGGTTTCATCCCAGTGATTTCTGAGGTTGCTGGTTCTCCAAACTCCCGTATACGTGAACAAGGGATTAACCTGGTTTCATTTTCGGTGCCCATGGCATGTTAAATCGTCTTTTGGGAAGGTGCGAAATCATCCGGCACAACGATGAATTCAATTCGGAAGGCCAATAGAGATTTGATGGACGATCGCGATTACCATTTTCAAAATAAGAATTGTGGATTTGTCTTTGAAATCTGCGAAATTGGTTAGAATAGTCGGGCCTGGAGGACTGATATGTCGGAACTAGACCTGTTCTGTGCGTGTAATATTGGTGCCAAATCCATGATCGCTGACAACTGAAGATAAGAAATCATATTTCAAGAGGTGGGGAAATGGACAGATCTATACGATATAAACCTTCTTTTGTTTCAACACTTTACAGCCGAACATTAGTTTTCTGCATAGCAACAGGGACAGGATATAAGGGAACGGACGGTGCATGGAATGGACACATTGGCATTGGTTTTGGTGAAAGGCGCAATACCCATTTGTGTCCGTATCGATTGGGCTGTATATAGTCAAAGTATGATATGAATGAATAGAACGACAATTGATCAAACTTGGCAAAATCAAAATTTGTTGTAGTCACAATGGGAGTGTCTGACTGGGATCACTTGCCGATTAAACCATGATCTCGTTGTACTTCTGTTTTAGTCACAAGACTATCTAGGTGACTGGTCACTACAGCCAGTATATTTTAAAAGTTAAGAGCCAAAAGCTACTGTCATCAAAGCCCAAATTCTATATTCAGCCTTATCCATTTGGATTAGTCACGTGAAGAGGACGAAGCTCCCCGGTTTCCCAGCCTGGCCAATTCTTAAAGGCGGGTTGTTCGGACATGACCATGATAATTGTACAACGTGTCGTCTCCCACCAAGCGTTGGATCTCGCATCAGAGCACAGCCAATAGCAAAAGAAATCCCATGTCCGACTCAACACGGAAGTATATGCGATCTCTCAGCAAATTGAAACTGCGGTTCTAGTAGCCTGATGACTGCAGAAAGCCCCTTTGATGGAATAAAAGACTCCCAATCTAAGAGAGATGCCCACAACGCGGCCCTTCGAGGCGCATCTTTTGCCTTTGGCAAGCCGGCATTGAAGCCAAAACCTGAGATCAATACATACAGTGGAAGAAATGGGGCTCTGGCTGCGGCAGCAAAGGTTGGATTGCACACGCCGACGACGAGGTTGGAAACGCCTTCGGATGAGCACCTAGTCTATCAGAAGAGTGGCGGCAGTACAACAAGTGTTACGAGTGGAGCCTATACACCTAGCTACGAGCGCAGGTCACTGTATCCTCTTGATCAATCAAAGTCCCCTTCCTTCATAGCGGCTACTCTTGCCGCCTCAAGATCCGTCACTCCGAATCACACTGGCCAGCAAATTACGTCTCCTTCAGTACAACGGCCTTCAAACTATACGGGGCACACCGCAGGGTCTATCAGAAGCATGAGCTCTAGAGAGAGCTTGGATCAGCCTCTAGATACTTCATCTATACCTCCTACTACATCTTTAATCAGCAGATTTGAGCAGGAGCAACCACGGCAGACTGTGAAGAAGAAACCACCAGTGAAGAGAGTAACTCCTTCCAATGTACCGAGCTCTCTACGTGATGAAGCGGCAGAGGCTCCCGTCCACCCCGAACTACACGCGACATCACCGTCTTCCTCACAAAGCAAGGTCTCAAAATCAAAACCAAAACCAAAGCCGGTCATAACGTCTCCAAAACCTACCTTACCACCAACTTTTGCGAAGAATGCCAAACCATCAGGCCAGCCTGTGGCAGCAGCGAAGCCTCTCACGAGTACCACAAAGCCCATACCCATTCCGGCAACAAAAAGTGCGCGCCCAACGGTTGATAATGATGCCTCTTCAGATGACTCGTTCGTATCTGCATCAGACTATACACCATTAGGCAATCCACCATCATTCCGCGTGACTCTTCAAGAACAAAAGCAGATGCAAACGAACAAAACCTCGCCAACCACGGGCAACACATCTGCTGCTGCTGTGGAGTCTCTCGCTAATGCCATTGTTGCATCATCGCTCGCTACGTCCCGCGCAGGTTCGCCTGCTAAATCTCTACTGCAGCCACCACCGCTTCCCGCACCACGTCGAAGTCCCCACAAGCATCTTTTCCACAATGGCGGCAAAGAACTGTCAAGGACACCAAGTCCTGCGAAGCCAGGAGGTTTACGAACTACGATGCGGAAGCCAAGGGAGGAAGAGGAGGATGAGCAAGAAAAGCGACGAGGAAGAAAGAATCTGATGAAGAAGCACCCCAATAAGCATCACGAAGGAGACCGCAAACGTTGGCGAGACCAGGTCACGGAACGGGAGAGGAAACGGTATGAGGCCGTTTGGGCATCAAACCGTGGTCTACATCTTGAGTCTGGTCACGAGGGCGAGGTCTGTAATCTCGTGGCAAAGGATATATTCTCTCGTTCTCGACTATATACCGACGTTCTAGAAGAAGTTTACGCATTGATAGATCGGAAACAAACAGGGACACTAGATCGAGAAGAGTTCGTGGTAGGACTATGGCTTATAGATCAGAGACTCAAGGGCAGGAAACTGCCTATTCGGGTCTCGGAGAGCGTATGGAGATCTGTCGGAGTTTTGGGCGGGATAAAGGTCAGGAAGGTTGGGAAATAGACAGATTTGCATTTTACTTTTATAGGCGCAGAGGATACCCGGGATCTTTTGGTATTTAAGGATAATGAGAAGATGTATCAAAAGCCCCTCTCTCGTTCTCGCTTGTTCCTCCTCAGGCATCTGTCTCCATCAACTTCCTATGCTGCCTTCACTAATCAAGAGCGAATGCTCGCCAAGAAGTCGCTCCCCGAGCTTCCTCATCTGGACAGCTCAACTACCGGTACCAAATATGTTATCAAATTGTGCAATCCCAAGACAACCCTGCAGGGTCATACATGTAGGTACCGCAACGATGAAGTCATCACCAAGCTGCTCCCACTTTACGCCTTCGTTTCTAAGCCCCCTTCACTTCCCACGACGAAGCTGATGAAGCACCTCAAAAACCCTCTCCCCAACCCACATCACAGCCCACAAAGGAAACAAGCCGCGCGCCGCTCTCGAACATCCCCTCCTCAAAAAAAGCCATGGTCCACCCGCAATCCCTCTCCTCCTCCGCCGCCGCCGCCGCCGCCCTCCTCGCATCCCAAGGCCCCCTCCTCAGCACCGCGCAATCCTTCACCTTAAAGGAGCACGCCGCCGTCGGCGCCGCCATCCTCGCCCCGAGCCCGTTCCCCTCCGATATCTGCGCCATCGACGCGTGGCCCGTTCACCAGCAGGGCGCCGGCGCCCCTTACACGCCGCAGCTCCCGGACGCGGAGCTCGTGTCCATCCTGGACCAGCTGGATCCGGTGCGCATCAGGGCTTACGTGGAGAGGCTGGTGGGCTTTGGGACGAGGCATACCCTGAGCAGCGCTGCGGAGGGGGGGAGCAGGGGGATCGGTGAGTTGAGATGGGAGCGGCCTTGCTTTGGGATGGTGGCGAGCGCGGGCTAATGCCGTTGCGAGCGAGTAGGTGCCGCGAGGGATTGGTTGCTTGATACGTTTCGAGGGTTTGCGGAGGAGAGCGAGGGGAGGATGAGCGTTGAGTTAAGTGAGTTGTCTTTTTTTTGTTTTTTTATATGAAATTTCGAGAAGGAGAGGAAATGTGCGCCTTTTTTCTCCCCCCTTGGGCAAAGAGGCTTGGGTATAGGGATAGGGGTTGGTTGGTATTGGTAGGGGTGATTCGGATGCTGATGGGATTGTGGTAGTGAGTTATATTCAGCCCGTTGCGAATAGGATCGATAAACCGACGAATATCAGCAACATCGTTGCGACGTTGAGAGGTAGCAGTGAGCCGGATCGGATTGTGGTGGTGAGGTGAGTGGCGTTGCTCATTTAATCGTGGGTCAATGCTAATGCTTAGGTGGGAAGTGGGCATTATGATTCGAGGGTTACAGATGTGATGAATTATGTTGACGATGCTCCTGGGGCTGATGATGAGTGAGTTCTCTAAAGAAGGACGGGATATAAAAAATACTAATTATTTGTCAGTGCGAGTGGAGTAGCTATATCATGTTGGTGATCCTCAAGCTTGAAACAAAAGCTACTCAGATGCAGCAAAGAAGCATTACTGACTGTATATCACCAGTGGAACTGGCAAGAATTTTGGCCAAATACAAACCAAAAGCAACAATGGTATTTGCTGCCGTAGCTGGAGAGGAGCAAGGTCTTTTGGGCAGTACTCATTTAGCAAGAACATACGCCAATGCATCAGCCTACGTAGAGGGGATGTGGACCGTAAGACTTCAAGCCTGGAAGTTTTCCATTTCAACTAACATGCAATCAGAACGACATCGTTGGCTCGCCTATAGGCGACGACGGCAAGAACTCCTCCAACATTATCCGAGTCTTTGCGCAAGGCACTCCTGTAAACGAGTCGTCTAGACAAGCATCACAACGACTTACTGTCGGCGGCGAAAATGATTCCCCAGCCAGGCAACTCGGCCGTTTCACCCGCGACGTCGCCTCCAACAACGTCACCGGAATGAGCGTCGAGCTCGTCTACCGCCTTGACCGGTACCTACGCGGCGGCGACCACCGACCCTTCCTCGAAGCCGGCTACGCAGCAAACCGCTTCACGGAGCCGCGCGAGAACTTCGCGCACCAGCACCAAGACGTGCGCCTCTCCAACGGGACGCAATACGGCGACCTCCCCGATTTCTGCGACTGGTATTACATCTCGCGCGTTGGGAAGGTGACCGGGGCGGCGATGTGGAGTCTTGCGAACGCGCCGGATCGGCCGAGGAATGTTACGATCGAGACGGCGGCCCTGACGAACGATAGCGAGTTTGCGTGGGTTGGCGTTGAAGGCGCGGTGGCGTATGAGGTTGTGTGGCGGCCGACGAATCAGCCCTTCTGGACGCACGTTATCGAGGTGGGCGATGTGAGGAGGGCGAGGGTGAGCGTGAGCAAGGATAACGTGGAGTTTGGGATTAGGAGCGTGGGTGCGAATGGGTATCGGAGCCCTGCTGTGTTTCCGTTTCCTGTGTGAGCCGCGCGCGGGCTTGGTGGTAAGGAGATGTGCGTAGATATGTAAAGGGAAGTTGATATATGGAAGATAAAGTACGACCAAAAAAATTCAATGGTCAAGGTGGCAGTGGAATGTTCAGCTTACGCTGGCGACCTGGCCTGTTCTCATTGCCTTTCACCCCAGAGACGAATTCCCATGTAGCCCCCGCTCATCAACGGCGAACGCTACGATCATTCTCAGCACCCAATGAAGGGCATTGGCTTTCCGTATGTCTGGTTGATTCTCTAGGTTATCTAAGGTAACCGTCTGGTCAACTGGTTCTGCGATGCAGTTCTGCTTAGAATTAAAGCCATTCTCCTAATTCTGATGTTTATACAAATCAACCTTGCAGCTGGTTAAGCTTTCTCAAGCTGCTGAACATGAGGGTACATCTTGTTGTTCTTATTCATGTTGGTTTTAAGGTGTTACCCTTTTTCACTACATATGTGTTAGTTGCTGTATATCTCCAAGCTAGTGAATTTCCAGCTTGGCGATTGGGTTTGTTCGGCAGCTAAGTTCTGCATTCTACATCACGTATGTTTAGCAGGCTTAGCGAATGAGAAAAGGGAAGCGAATCTATGTTTTCTATACTGACGGGTTTCTTGTAGTAGGAGAAAAGGCAACACCAAATAAGATTAATTACCATGATTTTAAATATGAATGGTATAACAACCTCAAAAAGACAAGTTCAATGGCCATGCTTCTTAGCTGTCACTTACCGCCACACCATATATATCTGATGTTGTCCATCTCCGTCCGACTCTAAATCTAGTCCCTCCCCTCAATACCAATCCGTGCCCATCCCAGGACGCCCAGCTCAAACCTCCAAGACAATCAACTCAAGCATACGCATTATTTGGCAATCAACCAATTTCGTATCCAACGTAATGGGCCGTTCGGACAATGAAGTGCGCACCCTAGGCCAGTCTCATGTTAGCCGAAGCTGACATATATGATGAATATGAAAGCTGGACGCGCCATTGAGCTTATTTTCGCAAGAAGGATATCAAATCAAAATAGATCAATACGTTCTTGTAAGCAAGAGGGATAGGGAAGGTGCAATAGTTTGCAGCTTCCTCTGCCTCCTCCGCCTTAAGAAGCATCCTGCCACGATAAACAGGACCGCTGTAGAGTAAAAATATAGGAGGGGTGCGTGATTACTTTAACATACCTCGGCCGTCCAGCCTGCTAGTAAGGCATTTGGAAAAAAGAACAAAAAAAACAAGTTCAATGGTCAAGCTTTGGAGAGTTTATACTTACTTTAGAGTTACTGTACTGGAACTGGTGATCAAGTCATGGCGTGTCTTCTTGGTGCTGTCTGATGATTCTAAATGAGTGTCTATTGGTCAGTTTTCTCATTCAGATGGTCGTGATATGTCGTATGCTGGCGTATACTGCGGTTCCGGTGAGTGTCTATTATTCAGTTATCTCACGTCGGCTCAGGTCGTGAACTTTTTTTTTGCGTCTGTGAGAAGTTAGCTACAAATTGGATCAAGCTACAGGTTTAACAGCTTGACCAATGAACTTGTTTTGGCATTCAAAGTTGTTATTGAATTTTATAAGGCTGAATCCTGATTAATTAAATTCACAGCCAATGCTGCTTTAACTTCTGGCTACCAGACGTCTTGATTCACTCTTCCATACTGAGACACCATCTTCTCCTGCCTTAAGCTTATCGCCTCCTCTGTTTTGAGTGGAGGCTCAAGTTCAACTCCAGTCACACCTGCCCAGCTATTTGCCCACCCGAGCACAGTCTCATACCATCTCAGAGAGTTCTCTCTTTTCAAGACAAGATGATTCTCGTCAGGAAAGTTCAGGAATCGCGCTGGAATCCCCTTCATACGGCACACATTGAATACTGCTAATCCCTCGGTGATAGGACAACGGAAGTCTTTGTCACTGTGGATGATCAACATTGGCGTTTTCCAGTTGTGCACGTACTTTGCTGGGCTGTACTTGTCCCAAGCCTCTGGCACATGGTCAGACTCCCACGGAGCGCCACCAAAATTGCCTGGAACCCACGAGGCAATATCAGAAGCTAGCATGCTGTACGGAGAAAAGACTCCATCGTGAGAGATTAGAGCTTTGAAGCGCCGGCCCAGTGGCTGCCCGGCGATCCAGTTAGCCATGTACCCGCCATAAGAGCCGCCAGCTAGGATGGCCCTGTCAATGTCTACGAAGGCCAGGTTCTCTTCAACATACTGGAAGCACTTTCCTATATCATCATATGGGATACCGCCCCAGTTGCCCAGCATTGCGTCCATATAAGCCTGGCCAAAACTTGAGGAGCCCGTGCTGGAAAAACAATCGTCAGCGATGTCTGAAACATGGACAGGGAATACGAACGGGTTTGGCGCAACAACCACATAGCCTTGCTCTGCCCAAACTGCCGGATTCCATCGGGTTGACCAAGCATTCGACCAGTTTCCGGTTGGTCCACCATGAATGAGAAAAGTTACAGGATATTTTTTCTTGGGGTCAAAATCAGATGGTTTCCATAACCATGCGTGGACGTGATGATCATCAGCTTTGATGTTGATCTCTGAAAATTGGTTCTTCTTGAGACCAAGTTTCAAGTGGTTCATGGAGAACAGTGAAAATGAGGTAATATATCCTGACTTAGTATCCGTAAGGTAGAAGCTACCATCATCAACAAAGCTTGAAATGTTCACAAAAAGCTTGCTCTCCATTGGATCTTTACTGAGTGGAAAGACAGCTTCGACCGAACTGATAGCATTGCCAGCGACGAGTTTTGGCACCACATCCACCGAGCGAATGCCTGGAGGCGAAGCCAGAGAACTGGATATTTTCCAGACTTTGGTACAAGCTCGGTCCTCAGCTTGAATGAATATCTCGCTTCCATCATTTGACCATAAAAGCGAGCCTGGATTAATGTCCCATCGCTCACTTTTCGCTATGTCTGTTACAGCATGAAGCTGAATTAGCGCCTCAGGATCTCGTAAGGACCTGACCACGAAGATTCGATTGGCATCAGTGTACTGCAATGCACTTTTGGTGGACAGAAATGCGGCTGATTGACCATTCGGTGAGAAGACCGGTGACGAAAAGTTACCGTCAAAATTAGGAATGTCAATTTTCTTGAACCAAGTCGGCGGCTTAGCATAGTTTTCGACCCTCAAGTACCAAAGCCGGAGGACCATAGCTGTGTTGATGTTATAGTCGGGATCATTAGCCAGGATCAATATTCCCTGGTCTGATAATTGGAAATCTTCTGGGGCATCACCTAGTTGAGGGACTAGCGGAAACAACAATGCAGGTCGAGAGCGTTCCAGAGCATTTATAAGGCCACGTTTAGAAAGTTCATAATTGGATGTCGACTTGGCTCTTTCGAAGGTGGTGTACCATAGAGTGCTCATCTCTTTTTCAACGTACGTGTCCCAATATCTCACTAGGACGGAATCGTATTCTCTTGCTGAAGAGAAAGGCTTACGCTCTCTCTTTCCTGGAGGCTGAAGCAAGCCTTTATCATCCATGAGTGCTGAGAAAGCAATGGCTATGGTACCATCAGCCAATTCTCTAGTTTTGAATTTGATGATGCTGCTGTCAACTGTCCCAGCAAGATAGGCGCTATTGCACAATTAGATCCTTTCTCTTTATTGATTCTTTCCATGTGAGCACGTACTTCTTCTCGGGTCCAACTTTACCAATCCAAAATTCCGTTTTCCCTGCCTCTGTTGTTCGCAGCCAAATGATTTGATCTTTTACAAGCCATTGTGGCGAAACATTTTTTGCGTCATCAGAGAATAGCGTCACCGCCTCCGTCTCAAGTTCTATTACTTTGATCTCGTTTCTTTCGCTATGAGAGTCAAGTGAATATGTTGAGACTGTATAAAGTGCATACTTTCCATCTGAACTGGGTTTTGCTGCAGAACGACGAGGTGCTGTGATGAGCAACCTGCGCTTGATTAGCAAGATTTGAATCAATTGAGGGTATGCATACTCCGGAGTCAATCTGATGTTTGATTTGATAGTCATTTTGTGTCAGCTGAAATGGTTTCTATGACCCATCAAGTCTCATAGATTATGTCCAGCTTATATCGATGTGGGGCTAGACTTATTGTGGCTGCCTAGATGCACGTATTCATCCCCATGGGGCAGGTAATGTAGAATCCGTACTCTAATACGTAAGGTTGACCATCGTACACGATGATCCTGAGTAGCCCGACAAGGATACTATTAGGACAAACTGCCATGTTCTTTGTGTATTCCAAAAATTATCATTTAAACCAGGTTGCTGGGCAAGTTCGTCGGATGGCACGGAATAGCTTCGAGCTTTCATTGCGCTACGACCCAATTCTTTCAGCTCTCCAAATGTAGATCTCAGCTACATTCTTCAATCGTGATCTTACGAGAACTGTCTATCGCATTTGACTTGATGTTATCATAGTCCTCTCGGTTCATGTAGCTCACGTGACTTTGGGAAGAGCGTTTCCATTCCCGAATTTGAGTTGAAGCATCTTGGGCAGGAAGAGATGCTTTGAATTACACGAGATTTCCAAAGGGGTGTGCGTACATGTAACTTGTCAAATTGAAGGGCACTATTCCTGCTTTTGAACTTGGTCTCTGACACAACTGGCATGAGCCCAGTCAGTCATCCTCTCCGAAGCTGACAACATTTCTTTCCATCTACATCTAGAAAGTATTGCATCAACTAAATACTGGTGCTGCATAACAACGCGATGGTTCGAGGTTTCTGCAATTGCTGACAACTTGTGAGCTGACAAATCGCCATTATTAAGCAATCTATACTGGCCAAATGCTACTGCGTTGTGTGCTGCATGTAATCGCGCTTAAATCCGAGAAACATCATTGATGTCTTGAACGTCAAGATAACTCAGCAAAGCTATCATAGTTATACTTACAAATTGAGTATAATTATTTCTCTCACAGCCACAATGCAATCGTTATTTTCTGTGCTTAAAGCACGAAAATTGACGAGTACACGCATCAGTCACTAGACGGGGCCAGACAGCAATGGCTAAAATATCGCCAAGAAACAAAGAGAAGCAACAATTTTCATTTAAAATCGTGTCTTTTGGAGACGGGGAAGAGAAGCAAGAATCAATTCCGCGGCGGCCCGCTCGAGAATTGCCATTTATAGTCAGCAATGCTCAGCAGCGATATCAAGACGCGAACACCAAGACCTATATCAGAAAACATGTCATGCATGATCATGTTCAGAGAGGCAAGACAGATCTATCAAACTCTGTGACCAAAAAAATTATTCCTAGGCTAGAGATCCAGAATAGTAGGAAAGGCACTAGAGGGTTAAGTAAAGGTTCGCATGCGCACGGGGATCCAAAAGTACAAGAGATACCTCCCATCAATACATTCGTTGAAAGTTATGAGCACGAGCTTTGGGACGATTTGGTGAATGGTGAGCTCGGGGAAGTGGAAGATGACATATTGTCACCCAATCCAAGAAGTATTCTTGGTGCGGGAAGAGTTGACCCGTAAGTGTACACAAAAGTCCTATATCTGTTGGGAGCGAGACTAATATAAAATCCAGGTTCGGCACCTATCCCATACCAGCTACCAAATTATCTCATTTACTGCTTGATCACTGTAAGACGGCAACTGTTTCCTTCCTCGGCGTTGACTCACGTTAAGATGTAAGGCTAACATCGTTGATTAACGAAAGTCGTCTCGATCGTAGCACCGGCCCTAATCCCCCTCCCGTTCTGCACCTCAGATGTCTTCAACCCCTTCAAGACGATATGGTGCCGCTACTCACTGGATGACGCTCTCATGTTTCAAGGGATCCTGATAGTAGCATCCGCTCACCTCGAAGTCCTCACCCGTCAAGCAAGCACCCAAGAAACGCTATTCTACGAGTGCGAAATCGCCAGAACCGTGAACGAAAGGCTTGGGACAGCAGATTTGGCCATGAGCGACAGCACAATCGTCAGCGTCACACTCTTGGCAGCAGCCGAAAGCCTTCGCGGCAACACCGAAAAGCTTCTCATCCATGTCTCCGCCCTGGAAAAGCTGGTAGAGATGCGCGGCGGCATAACCACGCTCGGCTACAATGGCCTGTTACAGATGACTCTCAGCTGGGTGGATCTCACAACGAGCGCCATCGTCAGATCTCCTCCTCGATGGCCGCATATCAAATGTACAAACACGATATCCCGAGAGCTCTTCGCAGCCATGCGATCCGCTCTCAGAGTTACGGCTCGCGATCCGGACGCAGAAGTGGCTTTCCTCGCACGGGGCGACTTTCCGACGATCTTCCAAAATCTTCGGATGCTGTCGGTGATGCTGGGGGCGGCAAGGGAGGTGAAAAGAGTGAGCTACAGCAGCGTATTCTACTTCTGCAGCATGAGATTCTATCTCGAGCATTGCCTGCTTAGCCTACCGGCCCCTAAGCCTTTCGAATGCGCGGATGGCACGGTAGCGGAGCTGTCCAAGCTTGCCTCCCTAATATATCTTCATCGGGTACTTAGAGAGTTTCAGCCCGAGGTGGGAGCTCTGGTCGCCCTTAAGAACCAGATTATGAGCCTCTGCGACCGAATGGAAAGTTTAGCCAGTCATTCCCAGAGAGAGGCCTTGCTCTGGGTTCTAATTTGCACAGGAACCTGCTTTATTGGCGAGGCAGAGAAGGCTTTCTTCGCTGAGAGGATGGCAGTCTTGGCGGCTAGTTTAGGGCTTCGGACTTGGGCAGACGTGGAACTTGTTCTGATAAAATTTCTATGGATCAAGGGAATATACAAGGAGAAGTGCGATGCGTTATGGAGGGAGTCGGAACTGTATATTAGTGCTGGTCCTTGGCTAGAAATGCTAGGTGTTGATGTGAGGATGAGATGACAATATCAACAGACATTCTTATTCGCTAGGATTGCCCCAGGCTCCATAAATAACATGTTTATTAGAAATGTTGAAGGTTTCATTCAAATAAACGTGACACTTATACATATTAACCACTCTATTCCAGTATCATGACATCGTTACTGAAAATTATAGCATCTTCCGCACAACTCAATACATATCTCATTTCATTTCAATCCATATCCAGATTTCAAACAGAAACCAACGGCCTATATTATATCACTTGTGGCCTAAAGCCTGCCAGGCGACCTTTAGACAAGCCGAAATGACTACACGCATGCTATAGCTCTTTCGAGGCAAAGCCCACATGGTGCCAAAATCAGACCTAAAACGCCTACATCAATCATGTAATCTTGTGCACAACCCAACGCAAGGCCCCGTAAATTAAGTTGCATTTTGGGAATATTACGACTCAGTCATCATCAATCGTAATTGGGTTTCTCGTCGTTCCTCTCTTTGCCCCTCTTGGACCACGCCGCTTGTCCAACTTATTGAGAATCTCAAAAGAGAATATAGAATCCTCGATCGAGGCAGCTCGCCGACTAGATCCATAGTTAGGTGTATTATAGCCTGAGGAGCTTGGAGTTTCCATGCCGGAAGACGATAGGCTGATGTTAAGATTGTTGAACCCGAGAGAGGATGCCGACGTAGGAGTATCTGCACCTGAGGAAGAGGAGCTAGTTCTGAATGGTTCATGTTCCCGTGAAAAGAGCCCGGCGCGAGGAGTCTTCGATGATGAGGAGTTCGACGTGTTGGTGCTCGGGGCCGCATTAACCGTACTGAGACTTCTGACCGTGGCCGGAAGCTCGACCACAAGTCTGGAATTCTGTCTTCGAATACGGCCATAAGAGCTGCTCTCCGACTCTGACCCCGAGAACCATTTTGAGTTGCCGCGTGTTGGTTTGCCGACTCGGCCACTTCTAGTGATATCAAGGTGACTTTTATGCTTCTCGGTTAGAACATTTTTGTTCCCACCGGACACGAGTCGGGTTTTTATGACAATGGAAGGAGGTTCTGCTCGATATTTCTCAATCTGGCCAAGTTCCCTCATTACTTCTAAGGCAAATTTGATGTTGGTGAACCGTTCTAGCTCAGCAAGGAACTCTTTGCATTCCAAACAAGGAGCCTTATCCATTGAAATTACGGCTTCAAGTTTTGGTCGCCGCTGGCGTAACTCCTTCAACATCCTCAGATTAGGAATCCCGGTCACAGGATCTGAGCAATAATGTAGTGTGAACATCAACGCCAGGCGTTTTTCAACATGGCACCCTTGATATTGGCCTGGCCATTGCTTGTCATAATAATGCTTGGGGAGTTGATGGCCAACAAGACTGCAGAACTCTTTTATTGCTTCGGTCCAAATCTCACCATCTAATAATTGTTGGTTCCCAGTTGCTCCTGGGCGCCATCCTGACAAAGAGTTCACCAATGGCTTATCAGAACCTTTCTTACGGATACTACCAAACGTGCGATGTTTGGCCGTGTCTGCAGTTTCAGCTTTTATCTCTTCTACCGGTGTTAGAAGCTGAATTGTTGCTTGAAAACGCCGGATGACAAGATTTGAATGTGTGACCATGGCCAGCTCCGGGGTATGGGAAGGCGCTAATTCATCGTTTTGTGTCTTAAGCAGATGGGCAAGAATTCTGCAGCGCTCCTTAAACCCTGTGCTCTGCTCTGTTGGGTTGCGTACTAAAGGAGGACGAACTGAAATGGAAGAACGCTGAGCAAATACTAGGCTGCTAGGGGATGTCGCAGAAACGGTCTCAAAGGAATGGCTAACAGGTCTGCCATTTGAAGTTGAAGATGTTGGTCGATTTCGTGGTAAAGCTGGAAGGTCTGGTTCAGATCCTGAAACACCAGTCCATAGAAAATGAGGAGAACTACGAGCTTCACCGACTCGACTTTGTAAATATGGAGGTGAAGGAGAGCGAAGTGAAGACAGCAAAAGCTCGTCATTTCTGTCATCCGACCGAGGAGACGTAAACCTTACTACCTCCTCTTCCAGCTCTGGGCTGGCCGTGGCATGCCGGAATGGAGAGCAGCACTCCACAGATGGAAGAATTAATCCACCTTCGAGCTCTGGACTTGGTGACACCAGTTCAAAGGATGATTGGGGAAGGCGAGACTCTCGAGGAGCCTCCTGATCGGAAAAGTACATGGGGGAAGGACTTCTCAACTCCGTTTCTCTTTGAATTTGCTGCTCCTCATTCTGCTCCTCACCCCATGGCAAGTCCATTCCTCCATAGCGATCTTTCCCCGTGATTATAGTTCTTCCTGGGTTTGCCGCAACTTGTGGTGTGACAAGGATGGGCGAACTGAAAATATATGCCCCATCTCGAGGGTTTGAAACTGGGGACGGGAATGGCTCAGGGGAATCTTCTAGGAGGACTCGTGGCTGGATCACAGCAGGACGGAGCGCAGTAGGTTGGAAGAGTCGCCGAACGGTAGGTGGAGCGCCGGAGATAGGCAACGCCGAAGCCAATATAGAGACGTGTCTATGATCATACTTCATTCCAGATATATGATCCCGAAGAGCTATAATAGAGGCGTTCTCTGGTCGAGGCATCCCAAACGAATCAAAACCAGCTCCTTTACTAGCCTTCCTCTTACGTGTGGGGCGGGTTTTCGCCATGATGGATACTACTAGTGAGGTTAATTTGCTGACAGAATGAGACGGAGAGAACTGTGCCTCACGTTGCTGAAGAATATGATCGATGGAAAGTCCGCTGGAGGAGAAATACCGATGTCCACTTGTCTTAAGATGAGCCAATGTCAAAGGTGAGTGTGGAATCGCAGGTGTAGCAAGAATTGACTTAGCTCTAGCAAAGCTAGAAAAGGAAATAATGAAATGAGTGCGGTGAGTTCAATTCAGAAAGGATGTACGTGTATCAGAGCAAAAGGCAAGGAGTTGAGTATGATGGTGTTTATGCAAGACTGGAAGATCAGAGACTTGGTTGAAGACGCGTTGACGCGTGGAATTGGCAAGACCAACTCAGGACAGCCTCACAGGTGCCTGGGTGACGAGAAGGAAGGAGCGACTCAAGTTATGGTACCTGGATTTCAATTGACTCTACTAAGTTCATGATGTAGCTGTATAGAGTGAAATCCATCAAGTAGATAAGAAGAGGCTCATCACCAAGCCTTGTGAGAATGGATGATCTGGCTCTCGAGTGTGAAAACGGTATTTAAAAGTCTGTGCATTAGTCAAATTCAGGAGACTGTTTGAACTTGACTTGTCACAAAATCATGGCCGGGGAGCTGCCAGTTCCCCGACAGCATGATGGTATGCCAGCCTCTTCTGCCTGCTGCGAGTCACCAGAAGCATCTATGGATATTTAAGGCAATCAAGTGTATTGGGAATATAAGACATGTATTATCCGTTTCAAACGAGGAGAAAATTTCTGTGTTCAGCCGAAATGGGAATGTTCATGTATAGTTAGGCTGTTGTTCAGCAGCATTGCGGTTTACATGTATAAAATTCCGACTCATTTTAAATTTCGTTGAATTTTTAGTATCATAGGAAGTAGTGAATAGACAAGATGGGAACAGTGATCTTTTTCAAAATCACAGCTCATAAATTTTGGGGTGATATTTATTATCTGGAGCGCGTTGGGCGCTTGATGGCTTGCAAGAGGATAATATGTAGGGATGGCGTCGAAGTCACGAAAACGAATAAATATGGTATGACGATCCTAGAAGCTGAATACTAGGCGTGATTATACAACGCACGGCGGATAATTTACACTTCTATCTCACTCTGCACTGGCTAGACCAAGCTAATGGATCTGATGGCTAAGGAATGAGTAGTATAGACATGAAGTTTCGGTGTAGAGAGTCAGTTCTATGACAATTTTGAGGGACACCTGCAGACTTGTTGCTTTACACATTTTCAAACAAGCGTTTGGGCGAACGTCCGCATATTGATTCTTCATATCGAAAACAATGCTACTGTGCTTATCTGTTGTTGGGTATCCTGAGTATTGGTGGTCGCTTTCATCAAACATGATCTAGCAGCGGTGAAGGAGAGCCTTGAGGAGACTAAAGGAGAAGCGTTGGATGTAGATGGCACTTTTTCAGCCATGAATCGCACTATACGATCCATCGAGTGTAGCCGCCGCAGCTTGACAAATTAGATAAAAATATTAGGGCACAGACTTATTAAAACCTGAAAAAAAAGCAGGCACGTCAGTTTTGCTGGTCAAGGGACTTCTTCTACTCCTTTTTGGATCAGGCCCGATTCTGTCACGAACCATTTCATGTCAGCAATATCGAGCAGAAAAGCCTCATATACGCAGAAGGTGTACTGTCAGGCTCTTTAAGTGGTTACAAGCAGACGAACTGAAGCTTTCGAAGATGTGCAGCACCAGCAACCCGAGTCAAGTCCTTGCAGGTTTCATGGTATTGGGAAGAACATGAGTAGACTTTCTAGCCCTAGACAGTAAGCGAGGGTCGTGGCGATGTTGCTGCCCAATGCCAGATGATCATCGTCAGCATCGGGAATTGTTAGATACTCGCTAAAATGCGCTTTGTTCTTGAAGAATGCCACTCAATTTCGATATCAAGTCAAAATGTCGTAAAGCGGAATCCGCCATCTGGATTGTGAATAGAGGCGGAAAAAGCGGTTAATGAACTGAGTTTCGGTGGCTTTCCAACCACTGGTGTTCGACTTCCCGTTTACTAGTCTACTAGGCTAGACGCTTTCCAAATTCCTTTGCGGCTTCTAGCTTCGCACCAGGCAGGGCTGCATGTTGTGAACTGACTTCGGATCTGATTGATTGACATCTTCATCCTGGTCATTGGCTGGTGATGCTGGTAAATATATCTTCAGGAAGTTCAAGAAGCTGAACTATCCCATGCTAGTTCTGAGGATCATGCCTGGTCTATGCAAAAATCAGACCAAATTTTGATCCCGGTGTTATTTTAGAAGAGGCTTGAGGAGATTCTGCCGATCGTTTGGGTCAACTAAGGGCCACACCCACTTGGTAAAGAAACTCTGAATGTGCCATTTGGCTCCCATGACGGTGTTAGGCTATTCTGGATACGGAAACCTCCGTACAGTTTCCGCAGTAATGTTCAACCTCAACTATCTGTTCGTCGGGAAAGAGAGCTAATAATAAAGCTGTATAGCATACGAATCTTACTGACAAAAAGTGACAGTCTCTCTCTCCTTCGTCTTTATTGTTGCAATATATCGAACTTTTGTGAATGATTTTCTTGTCAAGCAGCGATCAACAGATTGGGGGCGTTCCTCACCTTGATGCATGGCTTGCGCAGTTTGCACTATTGCTGCAAGCTTTAGCGCGACTACTTTAGCAAGTGCTCTATGTCTGGTTTATACTGGTATTGTGACATGACCATCTTCACTTTGGCCATCAGAACTTGACGACTCGTCAGCAGGTGTCAGAGGGTGCTTCAACTATGTTTTTAGCGTCGCTAACTATGTGGGCAACTCAAGCCGACCGGCAAATCTAGCGGCTTCCCATGACCCTGAACCTGGAAACTGCTGGATAATGCTAAGTTTGCGCAGCAAAAACAGGCTCGTTGTGTTCTAAGAGTCTGCATTAGCATTAGCATTAGCCTTATCATTTCATCGTTTATCTAATGTTGTTGGGAGCTGCAGATTTGGGGGCTCTTAAGTTATCACCTGTAGCTGGAGCTATTTCGCTCGGAAAGATTGACCAAATGCAAAGACTGCACCGTATCAATCAAGAAAACTTGCCATGAACAGAGCCTGATCATAAATCATCGTCTTAAGCTGCAGGATGTGTCTCGCACTTTGCCGTGGCGGAGATGAATTCTATAAGTTGCTGTTGATTTGATATGCCCAGTCGATTGGTTTCCCAAAAGAGTCAAGCACATCGCAGGCATTAGGAGATGAAACTCATGCAATCTTCTAGAAGGTTTAAAAGCTTCTAGCGGCACAGGGGGGTATCTCCACTGCCATGGCGGACAACACGACAACTAGTGGTTCAAGTGTCGATCCGGTGGTTCTGCTTCGGGCCCAGCGAGCTGATACGGTCATAGTATCGCTTTTTGTGTCTCTGAATGGTACGGCAGGACGGATGTCTTATCGAAAGAAAGGAACTGCATATTTCTTATTGCTGCTATTTGATCCTTTCTTCAGTCCTGATTCGCTGTCGGTTGCTGATCATTGCTCTGACCTCCTAAGGGTTACTACCGCATTCTGAACCAACTCCAGAGCAGGGGAAGCGCATGCAAGATATTTTGTTTTGGGGTCGCGAATAATGTTACATAGCTTGAGAAATAATCCGAAGAAACACAAGCCAGACAAAATTGTACTATGGAGCGAGCCGGTCTTTGCTGGCCAGCTTTTTTTTTTCACTATGCCTGTTGTAGCAGAAAAGTGGTGCAGCTGGTAACGATGCTGCGTAATTTCGGAGGGGGAGCGGCTTTTGCCCTGATAACCCTTCAATATGTAAGTGATTGCCTTATTGTACAGTAGGAGTAGCAATAATGACAATTGCTGCACCGGAATTTGCTTTTCCCAGCATAGGCTTTCGCTTCTGCCTGTCTCAAGCATCTGCAGGATCCGAGCGTTATCAATCATCAAGGAAGAAGCAAACTGCGTTGGCCGTCAACAATGGCAAAGTCAATCGTGACAGGGTGCCAAAGCCCTAAAAAGAAATTTTATGGGAGCTTCGACCACCATGAAAAAGTAATCACATGAAGACTCTAGAAGCTTTAGAAGACTGATGGAAGACACACGGTCCAAGGGGAAGAAAGACGACAGGGGTTTTAAGCCAACCCATCCCAGAAACTCCAATGCCATGAGGCCGGATTTAGAATTTGCAAGGCTCCCACGTTGCCCAAAAAAAAAAAAAAAAAAAAAAAAAAAAAAAAGGGAGCGAGCTGCAGCATAGGGGGCGGGCAAGGGTCGCTGTGATGCATTCTCGGCCCATGCTCGCCGATCTGGGTGGTGGCCGTTCGAAATTGCGCTACTGTATGGGAGGAGGATGTTGACTGTCATGTCTTGGACTTTTGTCCTGCATCTTCTGCGATTCAATGCCATAAAGCATGAGTGGTTGACCACCCTCCATCTTTAGCATTAAAGCAGGCTTTGGTCGCGTGGCAGCCACTACAATGATATATGTTGCTTTGATTTTGTGGGCTCTTGCATCGAGTGCATCTAGCAATATTTTTTTTCGTGTTAAGAGGATAATTGAGAAAGTTGAACTCTTGCTTCACGAGTCAGAGGTCTTCCAAAAGGTTCTGCGTCACACTGAAGCGCGTCCTGTGCCGGCGGTGAGACATGCCTACTGATAGCATCTTATTTCTATCGCGTTTGCTACGTTATTCCGTCGCTAAGATGAGCTTTTCAACTTGATATTTCTTTCCAGTGTGTGGGCCAGAAAGGGCAGCTAATTAAGCTCCTTTTCACTCCCTGAGTTAAGCTGAAAAAGGGGGTTCGAAACTCGAAACTAAAGGCTTGGTCATATGTTTTGAAATCATTGAATACGACGCTGCCTATGCTCAATTTTAGAGCAGACGCAAAAGAGGTCAGACCACACCCAGCGGTGTGTTCAATAGGTGGTCCTTGCAGAATCCAGGTAACTGAACGTCCCGGGAGCTCTCCCGTCATTTTCTAAAAGCACAGATGGAGCTGGACGAACGATGCCCTACTCTCTTTCTTGCCTCCTCTCAGCGATGGCTCATGATCAAGAGATTGAAATATTTCACGGGAAGACAATGACGGTGAAATCTGAGCAGCGTACTTATATCTTTTCTTTTGTAATTGAGCAAGTTTCACGGGTTTACTCTTCTGCTGCAAGTCCTGACTCCTGAGTGATGGATGGTGGAAGAGTGGCTGTGCTGTCATGCCCCATGTCATTGAGCGGCGGCCTTGCTGTATATTCCAACCTCTTTGAAACGAGTCATCTGGGGGGCTCGCGGAAAAAGCCTGCCGCTGTGAGCTTCTTTTTCCATCCGACTGGAAGCAGATAAGCCTCGGTTGTTAGTGGTGTTTCCGGTTCTACCGAATCCCCAGGGCAGAAGTCTGCTTGTTTGGTGAGGACAGAAGGAGTGACGCTATTCTGCCATCGACTCGCTGCTGTCGTTGCGCTGCCAAACAAATAATGACTTAAGGCTGTGTTTCAAGACAAACTCTAAACCTGTTGCGCTCCTGGAGGACGTAGGGAACTGTGCATCACAGCCTAAAACAGGAGGGTAACACGCGTGGAGCCTCTTAGAGGTGGAGCGGGCACATTAAGCAGTGAAATGAGGCGACTAGAGAGCTGGCGATCTCCAGATGGTCATCTTGGCCCTGCGTTTGCGGAGTGAATGTCTGGCATAGAGGGGGGCGCCACGGGTGGTCAGTGAGGAGGAGGAGAGCGAGTTTAGCAAAGACTACTACTACTTTATTGTACAGGATGTGGATGGACGGACTCGGCGAGATTGAGCATGGAGCAATATTACAGTCCGGTTTGCTGCCTTGATTTTGAGCCGTATGAAAAGAAGGGGGCAAGCCTTCGATGCAAGCACTCGAACTGGAATGCCGAATTCCACTTTAACCTTCTAGAAGGCATCCCTGGCGAGCCTGACAGAGCACGGCAGGGTAGGTCAGGGCAGGCCGTGGCGCTCAGCACTGAGGGGGACAGGCGTGGCCCCCTGAGATACAAGCCCGTATCCTGGTCATGGAAGCATTATTCATGCTTCCATGCGCTAGCAATGCTGTTGTAACTTGTAACGGTTGGCTTTTTTGTTATTGTTAATTTCCAAAAGGGCTCCAAGACTTGAGGAGGTGGTAATAATAGAAGCTTTGGAAGCTTTTGATCCGTGGCTCACGTACAAGAAGGTGTATTGCAACGTCCATTATCCGACCCTGTTCAATGACGAAGGGCCGGCGTACCTACGAATTGATTGCCTCCCCTGACATCTTCGTTATAGATATAGACATACCTATAACTATAGCTATAGGATACTTTGTCATAGTTGCCTCTGGCAAGAAGCTGCTGGAAATTCAACCGACGTCGATACATATCTGGCTAGCTAAAGTGACACCTATCAAGGCGCTGCATTAGGGGACAAGATACAACCTACTTTACCAGAATCTCAGATATCAACGGCAGGTAAATTTGACCAACACAAAAAAGGAAACCCTGCAGGTGTGGTGGTTTGGGCTAACAGGCATGCAGTAAATAAGCCCGGCCGTTGGCTGTCCTGTGTTGATTTCCCCACGTCCACGCTACCGTGCTGTACTACTTCACCATTTTGCAGCGGACACCAAAACTTTATCTGCCACTGCCATCCTCTCTGCATTCCTCCTCACCGCGCGCCAACACACATACACACACACCGGTCCACCCCCGACACTACTGCTCATCAAGGACAGTAATCATAATAGCTTGAGCAGCAATCATTACGACGCTTCAGGATCTACCTTCAGTGCAAGCACTTCGGACTCTCGTCGACCCTCAAACGCTACGACCCATCGCACAAGCGAATCGCATCTCTGGTTCCTCGGTACATTTTTTACTTGTGTGACCTAAATCGCAACCTCATCTTCTCAAGCCAGAACCGGTCCTCTCCATATTCACTGCTCTTGTAAGCAGAGTCCTTGTGGTAGCCCGCCTTGAAGGCACTGCTAACAGCACTTAGCGTTCCGTCAGGTTATTAGAGCTGCAGCCTTCTGCAGTTTATCCTCGATACCTAAACATCCAATTCTAAGACCGGCTCTCCTACCATTCGGATTGCTCTTCTTTCACAAGTCGAAGCTCTTCAGGGTCTGTTCGCCGATTCGGAAAGCGACTCGCAAAGAATCGATAAGTCGCGACCTCGTTGTGATTTGGAAGTCGCACAGTGGTAGGCTATTCACAAAGAGACTTTGGGATACACACAAAAACATTTTACGAAGGAATCCGATTTTGCATGGCTCTCACCACAAGCTAGGTATATTTGTTCCCTGCCGTCATCAAACATCTCGAACGTGATCTGAGGAATCAAGAACGTCACTTTTGCAGACGAACATCTCGCTTCTGCCTTGAACACTGCAAGCTGCCGCTGCTCACCTTCAAGGAAGTTAGACATAATAAGTGTCTCGATAGCATTTTGTAGGAATCACAACATAGGAGGGACCGCAACGACAGAAAAAAAACACTGTTACAGTGCATCCACGATCCGCTTTCGCGTTCACTTTAAAATAGAGCCAGGACAACCAGGCTTGCATTCATAATCCTGAGAACGCAAGTTGGAAGACGATAAATACAGACGACAAATTATATCCAGTGGCTAGGGGACCAAAGTTGTCCGTGCGCTTTGACAGTCCCGCTTCCCCCGCGACCCGGCACCCACATTGGCGGATATCTTGAGGTTGGAATCTTTAGAGCAAGGTTTGTCACCCCATCATTCGTTGTTATGGCTTGTAATCTTGACAACATGAACGCGTTCGGGTCGGTGCATGTTTTGAACACATCGACTCCACTCTCTTTCTTCACCCTGTTCCCTTCTTGATGCCTAAGATTAGCGGTGAGACTGGTCTGTGGTAGTAGTGCTGCAGATCACAAGCTGCGCCCGAAGCTTTTTCTCCCAACAGCACTGACATCTTCAACCTCGCAGACACTTTTGGTATTGAGATATCGAAAGAGATCTCAACCTGGTTTCTCGAACACCTCAGTCACCTTATAATATTCATCAAACTCGATTAAAAGCTCGATCATTCTGACTTGAGAGTCTGGTGAAGAGACAGCTCGACACTGTGGACACCCTCCTGACCAGCGTGTTCCCGAGACAAAGAATCAGCATCCAAGACATTGTTCCAGGTCTCCGAATCTATATTGTACAATTGGATGAACTGTTGACCCAAGCTTTCATCACCTCCTATAACCCTCTCCCTCGTCGCGGTTTTCCTCTTCACGACTTAGATCCTACCTCTAGAAATCGTGTTTTCACACAATGGATATTAAACAAATAGTGAACTCGAGAGGTGGGAAGGGAGCACCTGTTCCTTCAACTATCAATGGAAATTCCCAGGACATGCATTTACTCCACTCTATTTCGCAGGCCGGCGGTTACTCCATGTCGGAAACGGGCTCGGAACGAGGCAATTCACCTCATGACTCCGAGCATTCCAGATACTCCGCGCCTCGCTTGATGAATGGAAACATGGTAGCCCGATATCCTTCGCCGGCCGCCATGCACACACAAGTTCCCATGCAACACCAACCAACACAGGCGTACCGTCCCGACAATGCCTATGACCACCACAATGTTATGATGCCACAAAACCACAACAATGCACCACAGCGATCACCAGGAGAGCCTGCTCCTAAAGCCTTCCCGTGCAGCACATGCCAGAAAGGATTTGCCCGACGAAGTGACCTTGCGAGACATGGTATGTGTCTGAGCCATTTTAGTCTTCTAGCTACTGACAAGACATAGAACGCATTCATACTGGAGTTCGTCCTCACGCATGCGATCACCCTGGTTGCAATAAACAATTTATTCAACGATCTGCTTTGACCGTTCACCAGCGAGTTCATACAGGAGAGAAGCCCCATATGTGTGAGCGCTGTGGCAAGGTAAGAACTCGTATTTATCGCGTCAGCTCTATACTTATACTATGCAGCCTTTCAGTGACTCAAGTTCTCTCGCCAGACACAGAAGAATTCATTCTGGAAAACGACCTTACAAGTGCCCTTACGCAGATTGTCAGAAGACTTTTACCCGAAGAACTACCTTAACACGCCATCAGAATCATCATACGGGCACTGTTGAGGAAGCTGCCGCAGCAACTGCAGCAGCGTTGGCCGCTCGAGGTGGGGGAAGTCAGCGTGGAGGTAGAACTCGATCTGATGGAGAACAATATTCGAACAATGGCTCCCCCATTTCTACGCCATCACCCGGCCAGCGGAACTTATCTGCCTCCCCAAACTCAGATCTTGCTCCCATGAATCAAATGCGACATCCAGATTATCCACCTCCGTATATGAGTAACAGCTCCTTACCAGGCCATCTCCGAAATGACTATCATATGCAGAGCCAGGCTCCACCAACCACTGCTGCTTATTCTAATGGTATGCGGCCAACATCACATCCTACAGGCTATGGACCTCCTTCTATCCTTGAACCTCCCGCTCATATGGAGCAGCGCCAACAATCTGGAAGTGCAGCTGGAAGTCCACATATGGGTAGTGTAGGATGGCAATCTCCTTCTCACAACAACATGCCTTCCCCAGCACAAAGCAATGGCTATGTCTATCCAGAGCCAGACCCATACGGAGGCGTTAACCAGATGTATTACCCTAACTCGAATATCCGAAGACCCCAGAGCACCGAGCCTGATGGATATGAAGTCAAACCAAGAATGAACCAACAACCCGAAATGTGGACTACGGCTCAATAAGCTACCAATCTAGGAACACAAGGATCGCTCTTGCCTCAACACCCATCAAGATCCTTTGCTGTCTGTCCACGTTTGATACCCTGTATATTTCATTATATCACGATACGTTTCCTTTGTCATTCACAAAATTCGCTGCGAGCATTGCATAGTATAGAGGTTCGCGGCACCCGCAAGAATTGGCGTTGGAACTTTCTATATCATCCCAGTTTGGACCCAAAACATAGACTGGACCATGTCTTTTGACATTAGGTCATGACTTCACGATTTCCCTTGTTTGTTCGATGTGTTTTCTTTAGCGGAAGGGCTAGCATGGACGCTTTGGTATTGCGCGGGCCTTTTGTACAGTATATATGGATAAGGGATAATAGTAGGGTGGTTTACCTGGAGATACATACGCAGCATACTTAAATGAACCACTAGTAATAACGCATGCATGTACATCGTGTCTCATTATGTATTTATGCCTGAAGGCACTTCGAGCGTTGGAGCATTCTTCCATAGTACTCTAGACCATAAAATGTGCTTTCGATACAAGCCCTAGCATTACCATGGCACCAGTATAGCCGATCTTGCTAACAGTTGTCTAGTGCTAACAAAGTAAAGAACAAAAAGTACTTTTGCAAGAGCTCCTTTTTATTTGCCCATCCAATATATTCCCTATCAACTCGTCCCGTTACTCCTCTTCTCCAGCTTCCCCTCCGTCCGCTCCACATACTCTACCAGATCTTCAATAGTACAGACACGCAGCCCGAACCGCTTCCCAAACGCCAAACATCCATCCCGTCGCAACATCCCTTTATCCTGGATCTCCACCCGACCTTCCACAACAGGCAGGTCCTCCACTATCTCAGAGATCGCAGCAACCTGCGGCAAGCCCGCCAGCCGACAAAACTCCACCGCCGCCTCCGTATGCCCGATGCGTTCCCGCACACCTCCTGCTTTCGCTCGCAACGGGAAGATATGCCCCGGCCGCCTCAGATCCGCCTTCGTTGCGTTCCCGTTCGCCAAAGTCTGTATCGTGAGGGCCCGGTCGTGTGCAGAGATCCCGGTCGTGATCGAGGGGAGGTTGGCGTCTACGGATACGGTGTACGCCGTGCGGTTCGGGTCCGCGTTGTCTTGTACCATCTGCGGGAGGTCGAAGTGCTTTGTAAGAGGGGGAAGCATGGGTGCGCAGATTACGCCGGATGAGTAGCGGACCATGAAAGCCATTTTCTCGGTGGTCATTGCTGAGGCCGCAATGATGAAGTCACCTTCATTCTCGCGGGAGAGGTCGTCAAGGACGATTATGAATTCGCCGTTTTCTGGACCGTTGGTGTTAGTGGGAATTGAGGTGGATGTGATGGTGGGAATGGGTTAGAATGGGGGCTTACTGAAGGCTGCGATTGTATCTTCTATAGAATCGAATGCTTGGGCGATTTCTGAAGGCATTTTGGAGGTTTGCTTGTTGTGTATGACTCTTCGGTTCTCAGAGAAAAATATGTCCCGCGCCGACCGGCTACTCTGCTGATGATGGCGGGGAAGGAAAGGAATTAATTTTTAGGGATGACGTGATA
Source organism: Bisporella sp. PMI_857 (assembly GCA_021307315.1). NCBI lineage: Eukaryota > Fungi > Ascomycota > Leotiomycetes > Helotiales > Helotiaceae > Bisporella > Bisporella sp. PMI_857. The sequence goes on from JAJSPD010000007.1 coordinate 388,190, forward strand.
TATACAGAAGTTTGGCTTCGAGTTAGCACAAGCAATTGAGATCAACGTATATTCAGATTCTATGAGAATAATGTAGAATATGAGTTAAGAAAATACTTATGCGAAAGAGAGTGGGAGTTGGGTGGTCACGAATGAATTAATAACCCGACGATGTGGATGAGATCCCGAAGCACAGGCGCAGGGTCCGGATGTGGGTGATGCGATGGGAATGCAAGGGCCGAGGCGTGGCTTTTGAATAATCCGCTGACAATTCTCTTCATAATCATCATCACATTACTGTGCATCACCAACCCGAAGACACCTTCCGCGGTGCCATCGGCTCCCCCTCACCGTTGCTCATGCTCACAAGATTTCCCTATTGTCTTCAACTGACTAATTGAGGGCATAAGCCACAATGAGCAACATTCCGCTGCGTCCAACCGCTCTGCGGAACCTAAACCTTCTCCTCCGCTCAGCACCGCGCTTCGTGCAGAATACTTTCCGCCCTCGTAGCACCTCGACCAACACATCCTCGGTGAATCCGACTGAGGTCTCGCATTTCAATGCCCTGGCTTCGACATGGTGGGACCCCAATGGCTCTTCACGGCTGCTGCACCTCATGAACCCTCTCCGTCACGACTTCATCCAGCGATGCCACGCTTCGCAACCCGTTCCGCCGCCCTCGTCAAACCTCCGGCTCCTAGATATAGGCTGTGGCGGCGGAATTTTCGCAGAGAGCGCGGCAAGGTTAAGGAGTATTGGGAGTGTGACCGCGATTGATCCGAGTAGTGAGGTGCTAGCTGTTGCGAAGGCGCATGCGAGACGTGATCCTGCCCTGGCGCAGAAATTGAGTTATCTGAATACATCGATTGAGGGGCTCCCGCTCCCAAAATCAGTAGAGGAGCAGTATGATGTCTTGACGCTTTTCGAGGTTATCGAGCATATCTCGCACCCCGCCGCGTTCCTCGATTCCCTTACGCCTTTCATAAAGCCTGGGGGCTGGCTCATCATGAGTACGATTGCTCGAACGTGGACGAGCTGGCTGACCACGAAGGTTGTGGCCGAGGATATAGCCGGGATTGTGCCAAGGGGGACACATGATTGGGACAAGTATATTAACGAGGAGGAGCTGCGGGGACATTTCCTCAAGGAGAGGGGATGGAATAGTCCGCAGGTTATAGGGGTGGTATATGTTCCCGGGATTGGGTGGAGGGAAGTGAGGGGAAGTGAACGGGTAGGAAACTATTTCTTTGGGATTAGACGGGATGAGTAGGTTGTAAAAGGCATGTAAGATAAGCTTGTAAATATGTGTATTATATAACGCAAAATGAGAAGCCATTGATGCATAGCAGGACTGGAGAATGGCCAGCATCTACTTTCTTGTTGGGGCTATAGCATGAATTATCATCGCCTTATAATTGGGAGCCAAAGAAACATTTCCGGTCTTGATTGGAGACCAATGCCAGCTTCTCTATTGCAATGATGCTGATTTGATTTGGAATTCTCTTTCTCTTTGTTATGGAAGAAGTTCACGTTCTCTGGACTTGCTCTCTTTGATGCTGATATCAGCCATATCTCTCATAATATCCTCATTGTCTCTCGCCGTGACAGTCTATTACAAGATGGACGAGAGATTTACGCACCGTTCAGCACAACCATTCTTATGATTCTCCAATTAACATGGCGGCTACGGAGAAGAGAATAAATTTCACCCCAATATAGTCGTGCCATATAAGTTCTTGATATAAAGGCAATTGATCTTCTAGGAGAAGGTCAGGAGTAGGAATTGATTTACTTCAAATAGGGAGCAGGTCTTTGCTAATACGTCTAATACTGTTAGGACAAAGAGATGAAGCTGCGATCAGGAGAAGTACAATATGAAGCATCGTATAATTTCCATTGTCATTAATGACTCCCAATTCCAACACAAAATATTAACTCCGCTTAGTACGCAACCAGACTTGTAAGCCCGTCCAACTCGCGCTGGAAATTCCGGTGCTGCGAGATATTATATGCATACGCATCCAAAAAGTTCTTCGCGCCCTTCAACATCTTCAATCCTTCCCTAATGCTACCAGAGCCTTCACCTACTCCGCTAGCAGTAACCACGCCATAGCTATCAACGACGTCTCCACCCTTCTCCGCGCTGAAGACCATACCTTCGACACTCAATGCTGTTTGCACAAGCTTAACGGCCTCGCCTGTAGCGCCGATAGCTTTGCAGTGGCCGAATGCCTCGCGGATCCAGTGGATCACACGGCCTTGTTTGAGGAGCGTGGAGACATGGGAGCCGCCGCAGATGTAGAGAGAGTCGAACATCGTGCTACGCATCCCCTCGAAATGGTGGTCTGGCGCGATGCCCTTCCCGCCGCTGGCGGGAATGACATGTTGGCGCTTGGGGCCGATGGTGAAACAGAACGCACCAGCTGCGCTGAGAGCACCCTTCACGACTTCGTATTCTGAGAGGTTGAAGCCGTCAGCGATGATGAGCGCGATACCACGCGAGGCAATCGTTGGCGAGAGGCCAAGCGCTTCTGGCGTGAAGTCAAATTGCGAAAGACCCTTAGTTTTGTGCCCGTGATTTGGCCGACCAGCTTTAGTAGGTGTTGGCGCACCAGCTTTCTCAGCGACTGCTTGAGCGAGACCAAGGTCGATGTCAGTTAGTCTTTCAACCATACGGTTATACACTATTGGTTCGTCGCAGTGGTCGAGCTCAAAGCCAAGAGCGTTAACAATATGTGATTTCTCGACCTTAGACATAGAGTTCCAGAAGAGTTGTGCCTGCGAGAAGTGTTCTGAGAACTTTGAGGCGTGTAGTCGCTGCTTCATGGCGATGATTTTCTCTGGGTAGTCGAAGTACCCGCCCTCGGATGGCTTTGCTGGAGGGATGAGAGATTCGCGGTTTGGCCAGTAGTTGATCTTGCCGGGAGTAATGGTGTAGCGTAGGGCTCCATCACGGTGGTTGTTCATGACAGGACAGACTGGGCGATTTATTGGGAGTTCCTGCCAATTGACACCTAGGCGAGAGAGTTGGGTATCGAAATAGGAGAAATTACGGCCTTGAAGGAGCGGGTCATCTGAGAATCCGATACCTGGGACAACATGAGCTGTGCAGAATGCGGCTTGCTCGGTTTGAGGGAAGAATTCGTCTACATTCCTGTTGAGTTGTAGCTCTCCTATATATCTGACTGGGAAGATATCCTCAGGCCAGACTTTAGTAGCGTCGAGGATGTCAAAATCGAACTCGTCTTGACGCTCTTCTGAACAGACCTGAATGCCGAACTTCCAGGTTGGGAACACACCCATGTCAATGGCAGTCATTAAGTCTTTGCGATGGAAATCAGGATCCTGTCCAGCAAGCTTTAAGGCTTCATCCCATACAAGAGAGTGAACTCCAAGGGTTGGCGTGAAGTGGAATTTCACAAAGGAACGTTTACCTTCTGCATTGGTCAAAGTGAAGGTGTTGACACCAAAACCTTGCATCATTCGGTATGACCTAGGAATACCGCGATCAGACATAGCCCACATGAACATATGTGTCGCTTCTGTATGTAGGAATTGAAAGTCCCAGAAGTTGTTATGAGCAGTTTGTGCCTGAGGAACTTCATTATCTGGCTCAGGTTCTTAAATTTGGTTAGTTTCGCTTTTGAAACTGGCCGAGATATCACTTACTGCCTGCATGAATCACATCAGGGAACTTGATCGCATCTTGAATGAAGAACACCGGAATATCGTTACCGACAATATCCCAGTTTCCTTCGTCGGTGTAGAATTTAACAGCGAATCCACGAACATCTCTCACGGTATCAGCACTGCCACGAGATCCTAGAACGGTTGAGAATCGCAAGAATACTGGTGTAGTCCGGGAGGTATCGGTGAGAACACCAGCACTGGTGACGTCCGCTGCACTCTCATAGAGCTTGAACGTTCCAAAGGCGCCAGTGCCACGAGCATGGACAACTCTTTCTGGAATTCGCTCATGGTCAAATTTCATGATCTACTTCAAAATTAGCATCAATACTAACTAGGCATCGAGATCTTACCTTCTCTCTGGCAAAATTGTCTTCCAGAAGCAGAGGGCCTTTTCGATCCCCTGTGGAAGCTGACAGCCAGACATCATGGGAGTTTTGCTTGACACCAAAGTCTGAGGTTAGGTGCTCATGGGACCTCAGCTCCCGCACATTGCGCTTCAGGTCACTTGTCTTTTTGTTATTAGACATGGCTCCTTGAATAGCCTCTCCGGCTTTCTGAACCGTTCCTCCAAGCACAGATTGCATCCTTGACACACTTTTTTTGAAGTTTTCTTAAAAGCAGACAATCAGGTACGAAGCTGAACTTGAGATCAATGGATTGATTATTAGATACAGCTACCATCTTTTAAACAGGTGGCATGATGGTGACGTGCATTGTAAAATCGCGGAGCTGTTGACGTATAGCTCTGGAGAACAAGCCGAGACCATGTATGAGAATGCCAGGTACCAGGCCAATGAAAGATTGCACAGGCATAAATTGAGGAGAAAGAGCCAATGGATATAGAGCAATTACAACTACCCGCCTTGAATAAAGCTGGACTATCAGTACTTAGACCTGTCACAGCAGCTTTGCCGGCACCTGTTGTCGGATTCTGAAAATCCCATTATGTAGGATGCTTCACAGCTACATGCTTTTGCAGTTTGCCCCAATCTCTACTTTTCTTCTACTGGTTGTTGGGAACAAGGACCAATAGAAGATGGTCAATAGGAGTTGCCTCCGTGAGGTCAGCTACGCATTGGGTAAGACCAAAAAGTCTATTACGTCGTTCGTTTAAAGAGCAGTGGGGAACTACAGAAAGCAGTTCTTGAGAAGTTTTGAAGCAACCAAGGTTGGTGATATCCGCAACATGGCATATGTCTATTGAGAAACCAAAAATATCTGATTGAAATGGCCTCAATTTTGAAGGCAAACAAGCTTCAGTGAGAGAGAAGCCTCTGTGTCAAGGTCACTACTGCCTCGTGTTGTAGTTTAGTCTTAAAAGAATACAATACATGACGTTTCTGACGCGCCAAGCCAGCGTCGCCGTTACTAGTCCTAATTTAGCCAGCCTTTCCCCGCACTAAAGTTGCGAGGCTAAAAAAGTTTCAACTTGGACAATTTTGGTCAAGCCAACAATCCCAACAACTCACAATTCGTCCAACATGTCAGAAATACATCCAAGTAGGCTGCGTCAGATTGAAGGTACTAAGAAGGTCCCTTATTCGCAACCACCAAAAAAGAAACCCAAAAAACCAAAAAAGGAGCCTGTTCGTTCGACCTCACAGAAAATTATCTCCAAAAATGCTGCCCGAAATGAACGTCGGAAGAAAGCACGTCAAGTAGCCAGCCTTCTTAAGGCGCAGAAAACTTCCGCTACAAAGGGAACTATCTCTACCACTGCAGTGCCTGAAGAGGACAAGGTGGATGAGGATGAGTCTGCTGGGGACAAATCTAGCTGAGGAGGCATATTCGGACTACCATGTATGTCGGTTTGCACTTCTTCCTTGTGGCAACTACTGCTAATATATTCTAGGGAACCACCATGTCTTTCTCCACAGATTGATCCGTCAAGACACAAGATGGCTTTATGTGCTACCACCGTTATAAGGGAAGAGTACTTTTCAGCATATTGAGGACGCGACGGTTGTTCTCTATCTGGTGGGTTCATCTCTTTGCTCTGCTGTTCTACCACCAGCTTCTATGATGAAACAAATTCCGAATTCGCAGTTTTCACTCGAGTCTCGACCGAACCTAATAGAGATGAATGAGGGGCAATTCTTCCTTGGATGTCTGATTACGCCTGATCATTTCGACCCTTTTTTACCAGTACTTTCTTACCAAGAGCTTACTGACCACATAGATCTTCACAGAACAGCCGAGTTAAACCTGCAAACGACAAAGATGAAGTGATGGTCTGATGTTATCTACTAGGGTATGTGTTGGTTGCGACATTATTGATGACTGCGAGCCAGAGGTGATAGGTTTCATACATGAGCATATGAATGACAAACCACCCAATCTGAATGCAATAGGCTATTTTAAGGTGCTTGATATTGTGTGTGATCTTGTCGGCCGTTGATTACTGGACAACATACACGTCATGGCGTAAACGCTTGCTGCACTTTTCTGCATCTTTATATTTCTCACCTGTGCCTTCCATCCTTATTGGGGCTTTTGAATCACATCAAGAATCATGGCAGCTGCACTGCTTCCTTCCCTTTGTCACACCGCGACTTCAAATCTTTCTGGTGCTGAGACTGTAGAACCAGAATTTCTAGTTATCTCGGAGCCTATTGAGAGATTTGAAGAGGTCGTGGGACTGTGTGCGAGCACACATCCCACTCGTATAGTAGCGTTTACTCTAACACTCCACTATACGCTTATAAAAAACACCATTACCGCGATTCGCCAATGCTAATTAAGATGAAAATATTACTAAAAGGAGGCATCACGGAGCGATTTTGCCGTTCCTAGAGGCGTTAATGTTAGGCATGTTGAGATTGCACTTTACAATCCCACTGGTAAATCAGCCAAGAACTTTGTCCTTTGTTTATTACATTACAACAATATAATCGCACTCCAAGTACGCTACGATATCATCCTTCATGGCTAAGTCATCTTTGGCACGCTAGAAGAAGTATCTGAGAGGGAAGGAAACGATAAACTTCGCGAAACGGTTTGCAATTCCGGAGATGTGGCCATGCAACAAGGAGCATTACTTTCATAAGAACCGTTCCTTTCATGTACTATCAGTGACAAGGCCAATACGCCTCGTTAGATAGGAGAATCACTCAATGGAATGGCTGCGGCTTTTAGCAGCCATACTTGGTGCTAACCATGCAATTGTTAAATTGAAGGAGAAGCAGGTTCTACGAAGTCTCTTGTTGACTGCTTTGAACCTAATGGAATCCTTATATCTATATAGACGTTAAGTCACCCCACGATGCATATAATGGCTTTGAAATAGCCGTCAAATGTAGAGTTCAAAAGTAAGGTGTACACGATAACAAGATGTCACGTGCTCGGCAACTCGCCATCAACGTGTTCTTCTCCTCAACAATATCCAAGTTCGACGGCGAGAGAATTAACCTTTACGGTCGAGGCTTATGTGCGCATTCTCCGAGGCGCATTGAGAAAGAGTGTCATTACGAGAGAGATTTGGAACGGTGACCGTTTCTGGTCATTCTGGCCCACCGACGCGAAGACAAGATGTGTCCAGACCATAGAACAAGGCCCAATGCATTCGAATCTACCTTTTTGGCACTGCTTCCGATCTCTAAATGCGTCCCAAAAATATCTTACCTATGTAACCTGCAGATTGCTTGGCCCATGGGGCCTGTTCCTGAGGATAAGCTTTATGCACAGGAAAGAACGTGGTTAAATCTCCATCACGTCCCCGCGTCTAGGTGGCTTGATATTTGGGAAAGTTTACATACGAATTGATCAGGCGCTCGTTCCAGACTTTTGGTAATGTTGTGTAAAAAGTCGTGTTCTGATGTCGGATATATTAAGTATATTGAGGCTAAATTTTATTTTTAGCATTCCCTTCCGTGTCTTCAGCTGCCTCGAACACTGATATATTCTACGTATTGGGAATTTGTGATTCGGCCATTGGAACTTTTCAATATCTTTTTCTTGGTGGGCAACATGGCAAGTTTGTTGACTTTTCTCACATTCGTCGCACTTGCTTCTTGTGTTGTCAATCTTCCACCGCAACGCTCAGGAGCTCTGAAAAGTGTAAAACTTGCAGTAGAAGGGCCGGTCTCAGGACTTTTCGATCAATATATTGACCATGCTAATCATTCAGTTGGAACTTTCCCGCAAAGATACTGGGTTAATACAGAGTTCTGGAATGGCTCAGGTTCACCAGTAAGTGCTTCCGAAGCCAACATTTCTGAATATATATTTAAGAATAAACAGGTGATTCTTTTCAACCCCGGAGAGGTCCCTGCCTTAGGACCAAATGGGGACTTCACGTTCTACCTAAAAAACCAGGCTCTCACAGGTCAATATGCAGAAGCAGTTGGGGGTGCTGTAATCGTTATCGAGCACCGGTATTGGGGAGAATCCTCCCCATATACCATTCTTTCTGCTGAGAACCTCAAATATCTTACGATATCACAATCCGTGCAGGATATGATAAATTTTGCCCAAAATGTGGTATTACCATTTGATCCTTCTGGGAATAGTAATGCAGATAAGGCTCCTTGGGTTTTTGTGGGAGGAAGTTATTCGGGATCTCTGGCTGCTTGGATTGAGACCACAGCCCCTGGGACATTTTGGGCATATCACGCATCAAGTGCTCCCATGCAAGCGATTCAGAACTTTGTATGTGCACTGCCTCTACTCCTTACATTTTTGGCTGATGATACAAGTGGCAATACTTCTGGCCGATTCAGCAGGGAATGCCTCAAGTATGCAGAGTGATACTTGAGACTCTGGTTGACTACGTCGATAATGTCTTGACTACCGGGACCAGTGCTGACAAGAGCTCGCTTAAAAACATGTTCGGAATGGGCATCGTGGGCCATGACACAGATTTTGCCAGTGCTATCGCTCTGCCGTTAGAGCTATGGCAAACCGGTGAGCCAAATCTCCAGCCGTTCTGTGATGCTATCGAGGTAAGCTGAGGGCTCCTGTCCAATGACTTAGGGTTTATGTATATTTAGGACTCAGGAACTGGTGACACTGTGAATCTCGGTCCGCTTCCAGGTTACTCCCGCTATGTAAACATTCATTATGGTACGTACTAGCCTAGTCCTTAAAAAATTTCAGTTCCTTGAATCTACGTTGACCTCATAAAGCTTGTTCTTCACTTCATTGCTATGACACATATAATCCAAGAAATGAGATATATACAGACATCACGCTGGATAAGAGCGAATTCGGAGGGAGGCCGTGGTACTGGATGTTGTGCAATGAGGGCTTGGGATGGTGGCAGACGTAAGTGTTGCTTCTCACATATGATTGTCTTGCTGATAATCTTTGAGTGGGGCCCCTACTGGTCAAAAAAGCATTGTCTCCCGCCTGGTAACTGCAGATTACTTCCAACGCCAATGTGGTCTGCTATTTCCTGGGGTCAACTTTAGCAGTACAGCAGAGCAGCACAACGCCAAGTACGGTGGATGGAATATCGGAAATACAACGCGGCTGATGTTCTCAAACGGGTACTGTACGCTTTCTAGGTCCTTTCTCTAAAAGCTAATCAGTTGAATAGCGAATTTGATCCATGGCGAAGTGCTGGAGTGTCCTCAGAATTTCGGCCCAGCGGACCGCTCCCCAGCACCTTAGACATGCCAGTATATCTAGCTAAAGATGGAATTCATTGCCAAGACCTGTATATGAATGATCCAACTCCAGAAATCTTAGCTTTACGTGTTCAGGAGATCAAACAGATGAAGTCGTGGTTAGACAACTATTATCATCCAGGATTGCCATCAAGCACTTCTCAGACACTGTCACCGAGCACAACTTTGGGCTCGGACACCACGACACTATCTTCATTAAGCGCTCCTCAGACGCTATCTACGAGTACTACTTTGGTTTCGGATAATACGACGCTATCCACGTTCAGCTCGACCTCAACGGAGTCTTTACCGCTTGAGACCTCGAGAGATACCACGACACAAGCAGCCTCGACACGCACTTCTGCTCCATCAGTAGAAACTTCGTACTTCTTTTCCATACCAAGCATAACATACATCCAGCCAACACGTTCAGTCATCGTAACGTGATGTTATATGCAGCTTTTGCGTCAACTTTTCAGATTATGTACTTTACATAAATATCAATTACAATACGTTGAGAATCATATAAAGAACTAAGTTACCAGTCGCTGATCCTCCAAATTAACAGGATATGCATGTCTTGATTCTCTATCTCAAGGAAGAATTGTCTTGAAAATCTCTTCTATCACGCCTCGATGCTTGAATCTCGTGACTCGCTTTTAGGAGCAGGCTTTCCGTAATGCCAACCCTCTTTATTGCGCAATATATTATTCAACCAGTTATCCTAAGCAGAAGTAAACAAAAGAGCGAAAGATGCAGCGAAGTTTTGTCAATAGTGGTTAAATATGCATACCACCAAGGTACTGCAGCCAAAGGAGAGAAGGCAACCAATCGTACTTCCTACTCAAACGGTAAGGCTCGACTCAGCATCATATCTCATATTCTATGTGAATATCGTCTCCAGAAGGCACTTAAATAGATCCTAGCTCGTCTTCATCTTCTTCTATTCTTTCAAGCTTTATTAATCATTATCACTGAGCCTTTACAGTACATCACGTGCACTTTCAAATACCAGTAAAATATCACCACGACCATGGATAAAGATTCCGTTATTCAGCCCCAGTTCTTACGATCCAACTTTCCTACTAGGCCCCTCGCTGATCCTAACGCAATTGTCGGCGGCGGCTCGCACAAATATCGATTCACGGTGCTCACCGATGGCCTCATTCGTTATGAATGGGCATTTGATAGCCAATTTGAAGATCGTGCCAGCTCTTTCGCAATCAATCGTAATCTCCCGGTCCCAAAGTTCCGAGTTACTGAGAAGGATGGTATCATCGAGATTGTAACAGAAAGATTCCATTTTACGTATGACGGACAGCCTTTCAGTCCTTCGGGTCTTGTTGTTAGCGTGAGTGGTTTTTATAACGACCATAGCTCCGTCTGGCGCTATGGAGAAGACTGTGAGACCTTGGGTGGTACGGCACGCACCTTGGACCTTGCCGATGGCCGCATTCCGTTGGGCCCCGGAGTGATAAGTCAGCAAGGGTTTTCGGCCATCGATGACTCTAAAACCATGCTCTTCGACTCGGACGGCTTCGTCACAACTCGACGGCTTGATTCCACAAGGGTTGACGGGTATCTTTTTACATATGGACATGACTATGCAGGGGCTGTGAAAGCGCTTTACGCATTGTCAGGAAACCAGCCATTGTTGCCAAGATGGGCGCTGGGGAATTGGTGGTCGCGATACTATGCTTATAGTGATAAGGAGTATCTTGCTTTGATGGACAAATTTGAAGAGGAGAAGATTCCGCTTAGTGTCGCAGTTATAGACATGGACTGGCATCTGATAGATGATCCTAAAGTTCATGCTAGTGGAAAAACAGGTTGGACCGGATATTCATGGAATAAGGAACTTTTCCCCGAACCTGCTAAGTTCCTCTCAGAGTTACATAAGAGGGGCTTGAAGGTCACTCTGAATGACCATCCTGCTGATGGCGTGCAGAGCTATGAGGATTTGTACCCTGCGATGGCGGAAGCGATGGAACATTCCACGGAGCACAAAGATCCAATTCATTTTGATATTACCGATCCAAAGTTTCTGAATGCTTTTTTTGACGTGCTTCATAGGCCACTTGAGGAGCAAGGTGTTGACTTTTGGTGGATAGACTGGCAGCAAGGGCATCATTCGCGTCTTCCAGGCATTGATCCACTCTGGGTGCTTAACCACTTTCACTTTTTAGATAACAAGATAAATCACAAACGGCCACTCACATTCAGTCGCTATGCAGGACCTGGTTCGCATCGTTATCCGGTAGGGTTCTCTGGAGATGCATTCGTAACCTGGGCTTCCTTGGCTTTTCAACCAGAATTTACTGCCAAGGCAAGTAACATCGGGTATGGCTGGTGGAGCCACGATATAGGTGGCCATATCTATGGAGGAAAAGACGATGAACTGGGAACCCGATGGGTACAATTTGGTTGTTTCAGCCCTATTCTGAGACTACACTCGACTAAAAGTCAGTGGAACAGAAAAGAGCCCTGGACTTATGCTGCCGAAGCTGGTCATATCATGACAACCTTTTTGCGGCTCAGACATAACTTGCTCCCATATCTGTATACGATGAATGCAATCAGTGCAACTGAGGCCCGGCCGCTGGTGAGGTCAATGTACTGGGCGTATCCCAAAAGTCCAGAAGCTTATAGAGTGCCAAACCAGTATTTGTTTGGTTCGGAGCTCATTGTTATTCCAATCACGGTACCTCGCGATCCCAAGCTCAGGCTAGCTAAGACGAAAGGATGGCTACCTGCTGGAAAATTTGTAGACATCTTCAACGGTGTGGTATATGACGGTGACCGTGAGATCTGGATCTCTCGAAGGTTGGAGGACTATCCCGTTTTTGCAAAGACAGGCTCTATTATTCCTCTTGATGGAGTGAAAGAGCCAACAAATAGTACAAGCAATCCATCTAAGATTGAGATTCTAGTAGTTGTTGGAGCAGATGGCGCATTTGAGCTAATAGAAGATGATGGAAGTGGTGACTCAGCTGAAGAAGTCAGCTGGATCAAAACGCCCATTAAATATTCTCAGGCGGAGGGTACGCTGACTATTGGGCCATGTACCGGTGCCCAAGCTGGGAAAGATGGAAGGGAATGGTCTATCAAATTTCTTGCGCTCAAGGACCCAAAAGAAATATACGTTCAACTAGGCACAGGCGAAATATCTGTCAAGCCTGAGAAAGTGAAGAATTCTATTGTGGTGCAAGTTGGAAATATCTTGCCGAGTGCCACGGCGACGATCGCATTAGGGAACCAACCTCAGCTTGCTCCTAATAATGTGGAAAGCCTTACTTGGCCACTTCTTGCAGATGCGCAAATTGAATTTCGTCTGAAAGAAGATATATGGCAGATTCTGTCCGCCAAAATTGACACAACAAAGAAAACTAGGAAGCTGCATGCCTTAGAGATGGATAGCAATCTCCGTGATGCAATGCTAGAGTATGTACTTGCGGATGGATAGTCGTTAAAAGTACAAATGGGAAGATACGATTACTACCGAGCAATTTAGGGTTCTATTTGTTCGTCATATAAGGCAAAATTATGGCATGAGATGGGCATCGATATCGAATTTTTTACATTTCAGGACAACGCTCTGGACGGTGAAAAACACAAATTTTCATTAGCTCAAATTTCTTCTTCTCCTAAAATAAAGCAGTAATGATGGATGAATAGCAGCGACTTTTTCATTTTCAATTTATACGAAGTTCAAGAGAAGAGGATGCTATTGTCAGCTGCATTGAATTTTCATTTAGTGCTCTCAGTCTTGTAGCATGTACACATTAAGTGGCTATCCTGTCATTTGCCTTGTGAGGTAATACAAAGCCGGAAAATAATAAGAGTAGATTAAGCGCTCCCATTTGGACTACGTAGAAAGCCTACCAAGGCGCCTTAAAATTTGTATTAGCGGCATGGCGTCGAGCCTCGCGAAAGGCGCATAGCTATGGCCTATCGTATCCTTGGTTGATCGGGCGCGATAATGTTGTACAACCATTTTATATGGTCTCTTGTCCACGTCGTGCGGCACAGTCAGCCTTTCACAGCAACAAAAGGTGGTGAGGCTGTGAAGTCTCCCGTCTATTGGCATTTTGGTGGCTCTGAATTAAAAGCTCACTTCTTGTCCTTCAAACGCAGGGTTCTATTTTTTATCTTTGGAGAGAATTGCCAGTAGCGTGTTTTGGACTTCAGCTACTGACCCTCTATAGTTTAAACTCTTTTCAGATGCACATGCCTCTACAAGACAGAGCATACGTCTCGCCTAAGATGCGGCACTCTTCAACATGGAGTCATCAATTTGGCACCGGTCAGCCACACTTCTATGCGGCGGACAACGCTCCTATGGTTACACCGCCGGGTCAGACAGAAACTGAAGCTTTCATTCGTGCGGGAGAAGATCTTCTCACTCCTCCTTGTTTTAATTGGAAAGTTAGAACTTCCCCTAACGGGTTCCTTCAAAAGGCACACATGTCTTAGATTGATATGTGTGTCTATAGAGGAAGGGGCTTCTAACGTTCTCCTCCGTGATCATTTGTAATAAGCTAATTTCCGAGATGTCGCAGCCATTGAGTTTATTCCTGGGACATGCTCGTATGAAAGACTTAACAGATCCAAATGCATTTCCACAGCTTTCAAAGCTGTGCTTGATTGATGATCGAAGTCATGCTATCCCTGAAAATGCTATTGTGACAAGTCCGCAGGACGAAGTGTCTCAACAAAATGAGACACTTAAGTCAAGCTACATTCCTCGAATGGATATAGACGTCTACAGACAGCATGCCAATGAGCTTGAACTTTATCATAGACTATTAGAAAAGATAAGTTTTTGATGCTACGGCCTAAGGAAATTCACTGACTGTATTCTTACCAGAAATCTGTGATTGGATTTAAAAGACAAGTGCTGTAAGTTATTGATTTCCTTAGAACGTCATTAGCTAAAGGAGACAGATTTATCGAAGGCCTAACACCATTATGTACCCTTGCGCTTGCAACCACTGTGGCAGCTTCTTTTGCATTTGTACTGAAAGTATTCCTCCAATCTTATATTCTCGGCGAGGTATATTTCTTTGCAAACACTCATACTATGCATCCTTCTGTCGGCGAGAATAAGAAAGTGAACCCGTCAAGGCGGCACTTTACATTTTCCATGGGCTTCCATTTATCATATATGGCACTGCGGGACGGCCCTGATTATTCAGACCCAAGAGGTTTCCGGCAATGCTACTCACTGATCAAACCTATGGGCGGGTCCTCGAAGGAATTGTACTACTACGATGCACAGATATCGTTTATGATTACTGGAGTTGATGAGACCCAATGGACCGCATATTGCCTTGTAGACACCCATTTGGGAAGTGGCCAAGGCCCAGAGGCGTACTTAGTGCATAAACAGGATGGGCCAAGTGGAGGAGCCCAATTGGACTCTGAACCATGCTGGAACCCGAGAGAGTACTTATTGCTTGTTTTGGCCGAGCGGATCAAGCAGACGGCACGGGAATGGGGAAACATTATCAGCACCCTCATGGAGCGGCTTGATGCCTATGTATGTGGTACAGGCAACACCAAGCTGCTTCAAGCTAATGGGAGAGTAGGAGAGTCACTACATCCGTACCATTGATACAGGCGATCTTCGTGACAACGCGGATATGAGCCAGACCAGGTCATACACCAAAGCTGCATCCATCTTGCGTCAGCTACATGATGCGTTGTTTGCACAGAATGATTCTCTCCAAATCTTCTTTGATGATAACATGCAATATTTCGAGACACGGGATGCCGAACTAGAAGCTCGGTGTAAATCACAACTTGACCGGATTTTTAACGAGATGATTCATTTGCGCCGTTGGCAACGTCGATTGATGCAGCGAATACAACGATTCGATGGCATGAAGGAAGGTGTAAGCTAGATAACTGATCCCTTAATTTTTCGGCTCCGCGCTGACCTGCGTTAAAGTTGATGAGTGCTTCAAGTCTGCTCGAAAGCCGTCGGTCTACGAAACAGGGTGATGATATTGGCGTGCTCACAAATATGACTGTGGTATGTTTTGTACCCATCCCCCCTCGTGTCTCAGCCTATTTCAAAGAATTCAAAAGGTAATCTTTAGCAGGGGTATCTTCCTTTCAACTTGGCTGCGGTAAGTCGACCATCTTCTAAATACTATCATCGCATGTCTGTTTTCTAAGATCATTCTAGGGTATATTCAGTATCTCCACAAATCCTCCCAAAGGCTTGGTCTGGCTGTATTGGTCAGTGATAGCATTAATGCTTAGTGCTCTTACTTTTTATTTTGCCTTTGGGAAACGGGCGATGAATGTTTGGCGAAGATGGAAATAAAGATACTTAACGGTATAAAATGTAATATGACGCGCCTCCAAGTATTTTGCGTTATCGTAATACAGCTACTGATGTTCTAATACACCTAATTTACGTATCAACGCCTCCCTTATTTACCTATATTAGTCAAAAATTTTTACATCAACATAACGGCCGATGCAATCCTTGAAAATAGAAAGCCGATGACGACAAAGCCATACAGACGGCTCGTTCCGCGAAAGCATCGACAGAAGAAAGGCAAAAGCTGGGAATAATGCAAAGCAAAGAATTGATATTCGATATGAAGGGGCATAGAGAACTTATGGCGGCCGGTCACTGGTAATAAGTAAAATAAGCACAACAAGGAACACTTATGCTGCAATGTAAACAAGGACAACGACAGTCAAAAGCTGTATTAATCGCTAGATTAGATCTGATAGTAAAGTCATAGAACTTTGATATCCATCAGACAATTATCCCGGGGTACTCGTGCATCAACTTGGCTCTGCAGCTTCGTGCCTATCTTCTTGAGAGACAGGGTCTACAAATTTAGGAACAGTGACACCGTTCGGCGTCACCATAGCAGCCTGCAGCCACTCGACATATTCCGGAAATGCAAGAATGCTGCCATATATCTTCGCCTTCCTGACCCCACGTATACCATCAAATAGCTTCAGGACTCGGTAGTCTGAACTGCCAAACTGAGCTTGAAAAACCTCTAATGTCAACTCGCTCACGCCTGTAAAAGCTTCCGTGGCATTCTTTGCAGAGAAATTTGGATCGCAGTCTAGCCGTACGCGTATGTGGAATCGTCTGATCAAGGCTATGAGATGCTTCGAGCTGATCGTATCGTAGTATAGGCGTAACCGTGGGAGACCTTTGAGGAGCGTAGGATGCGCAAGATATGTATTACTGCCGTAAAGGATCTGCCTGGCTTCCTCGTATACCTCCCTGCACGTTCCTAGGATGTGAGGGTAGAGCGGTGGATCACCCAGGAGTCGAGGGGTAGATAGGTCGGGGACTATCAGAAGTTGGTGGTAGATCTGGTTCCGAATCTCACCTGGTAGATCGAGAAAGGAGAGCATCGTGCGGTCTTTGTATCATGTAGCTGCCCGCATGCAATTCATTGAGGATGTACGTGAAGTACAGTACATTACATCGATCGTTGATAAGCATCGATCGTTGATAAGATATCAAGTTAAGCTTTTGTGGATCCCTTCCGTCGGCGGGCTGGAAGGTGGTGCCGAGGTTCCTTAATAATACACCGAAGCACGCAACAGCGTCACGCTTTGAGGTGACGCTGACCCGCCAAACTGCCTACAATCTATTTTATCTACAATCTCACCCATCTTTGATGTTTTGATACTTTGTCCGCTGCCCATCATGGCAGCTTCATTTCTGGAGGTCGTCTCTCTAATATTTGGCTGGATTTATACGTTTTGCTGGTCCTTGTCCTTCTATCCGCAACCTATTCTCAATTTCCGTCGCAAGTCAACCGTAGGCACCACCATTGACTTCCCAGCTATCAACGTCTTAGGATTCGCTGCATACTTTGTTTCTAATTTGGCGTTTCTATTTTCTCCCCAGATCCGCAGAGAGTATGCCGCAAGACACCACGGTCTCACGCCCACGGTTGCGCTCAACGATGTATACTTCGCGGGTCATGCTACTCTCATTTGCTGCATCATCGTCACACAGTTCATACCGAGCTTGTGGGGTTTTGAGAAGAGAAGCAAGCACTCTCCAGGAGCTAGAATAAGCAAGAGCATATGGGGCCTGCAACTCGGCAGCATCCTTGGAGTATTGATCGTCATCATCATTGTTGCTGCAAGGCATGATGAAGACCCAGCCACTGGCTGGGCATGGATTGATGTGGTCAGTATTGTGTGTTTAGTACAAAAGGCGCTTATCTGATAGACCTTACAGATATATGCCATATCATATGTCAAACTCATCATAACGCTCGTCAAATATACACCCCAAATCATTACAAACTATCAGAATCAATCGACAGTGGGCTGGTCTATCTACCAAATCCTACTTGACTTCACAGGTGGTATTTTATCGATTGCACAGCTCTTCATTGATAGCTGGCTCCAACGGGATTGGTCTGGTATTACTGGCAACCCAGTCAAGTTAGCCTTGGGAAACATAAGCATATTCTTCGATATCATATTTATAGCTCAGCACTACTGGTTATATAGTGGGAATGAAGAAAAGCTGGCTGTAAATGGAGAAGAAGATCCTTTGTTGCATTCTGAGGACAGGGCAGCAAGGGTTGCTTAGATGGAAGCCCTTAATGATGTACGTACGAACCGAAATACGCTCCCAAGTAATTGCAAGACGCGGTTCTTGCCAGAGATAGCCTGCTAGAGCATTTAGAATAAGCATATATTATAAAGTCCCACGATGAATATCCGAGAGATCGAGAGAGTATCAAGTACTGCTGAAGAGGAGAATGCAACTCTGAGCCGAGAACCAGGATACGGAGAATCATGTTTATTACTCGCAAAGCGGAATCGAACCAATGCATATCTATTTGACAGTAGAGAAGACTTCCTACATCGCTTGCCCTTTCTGACGCCGAGAAATCCTGGCTTTCATCTTGTCTCGAGCTGCTGCCAAGCTTCCGGTGTCCGGCCACAAGCACCAACTCTACTGGATTGAGAACTGCAATGAACTCCAACAGAATACATACCCGCACAATGCGCCTAATTCCAGATGCAGCAGCTAGAACTTATACAGCTTTGAGTCAGTAAAGCGGAGGAGAAGGGACTAAATACGCTGCCGCAAGTAGCAGCAAGAAAAGACAACTTACCACCGCCAACGCACCACCAGAACAACTATTGCAGGCTACTTTTTGCATCCTCAAATGCCTCCTTGATTCTCGTATCCCAGATTTGATGCGCCTTATCCAGCTTAGACCTGAATGTCTCAATGAGCCACAGAGAATGCGTTCGCCCAGCCTTCTCAATCTGCTCTTCATGACTTCTGACCTGACCTCTCCAGAACGTGGTAATAGACTCCATCTTTGCCTCCAACTCCCTCAAAACTCCTTTATCATTCTGCTTCGGTAACTTCTTCTCGGGCTCAGCCTCATCGCTTTTCAACTCATTGATTTCTTGCTCCGCCTCCGTGAGAGATTTTCCCGCGCTCATAGCCTTCTCTTCTGCAATCTTGACTTTCGCGGAGTATATATCGATCAATCGATTCATCTCTTCCATGCCATCGTCGACGACGAAGTCGCCAAACCTCGAACTGCCTTTTCCGTTTCTGACATATGAACCGAGACGATTAATGTGGCTCTTGGCCTTCAGATCGAGGTCTTTTAGGGATATTTGAGAAGCGTCGTTCTTGATGTTGCATCTGTAGCAGAGCGCCGGTATATTATTGGATAGCGTAGGTGTCCTGGCACAGATACTGTTGGTGCTTGTCCACAACTCACACTGAGATATACCTAGCTCTGTCATGTGGTTGCAGGCGTAGACACTGACGAGCTGATTGCACATTGTGGGGCCAATCTTGGTAAGAACGAGGTTGCGTGTTGGGTGTTTTATGAGTACCTTGGAAGCGGTGGTGCTAAATATTCAGCTATCAGTGAGTTTTAGATCGGCATTGTCTTGGAGAATTTGAATTTCGCGGTCTGCTTCACAAGGAGACCGCATCCCGAGATATAACTTCACTTTACAGCCTTGGACCAAACTCTCACCAAGTAGTCATTATCCAAATATCTCACATAAATTCGCTTTTACGTGGTATTTATAAGGTGAGAAAGAGCGTAGTTGGTCAGCCTTATTAGCACAACAATGATAGTGAAACCAACACGCGAAAGATTTTATCTTCATAAAATCGCCACACATTCCTATGTTCCGATGACTCCCCCCTCTTTGAACTGTTTGCATATGTAGAAATAGTTTAAACAATAATCTTTGGGAGTAATGGATATGTGTAGGCACGATCAAGATATTGAACAAAAGTACGGTAGCAATTCTCTATATCTAAATAGTTTGACAAGGAAAAGATCTGTAACATAGCACCAAGGCAGCAAGCACCCATAAAATCTACTTCGTTCTAGGAACCTCACCAATACTAGCCTCCCTTATTTGCCTCCCTGGGTCTGCTAAAAACACTTCCAGCAACCTCAGATAAGCCCCCTTCAGCCATTCTAAACTCTCCACGCTATACAAATACTCCTGCGCCGCAAACATGATCCTCGCACAATCCCCTGTCTCTAACACGCTAACGCAGAAATCGTAGCTCACGTCCACACCACTCGCATTCCACTCTTTCATCTCCAGCTCCCCAAGCGGTACGCGCTCAATGGCATGCCGTAGGTAATTGATCTGCACTTGGTACAGCGGATGATGTGTTTTTGGCATGAGCGGGATGTGAAGGGACTCGAGGATGATATCAAAAGGCACATGCGCGTGACCGGCTGCGGTGTAGCATGTGTTCCTGGTGGTTCGCACAAGGTCGGTGAATGAGCTGTCAGGGGAAAGTACAAGGCGAAGAGGGAGGTAGTTGAAAAGAGGTCCGAAGATCTTCTGATCGGTCTCTGAGGTCCGGCCTGAATCGACGCTGCCCATACAAAGATCTTGGATACTGACAAGATGGTAAAGAAGTGATTGGAAGATGGCAGTGTGGAAATGGTAAGGGCTGACTTTGAGGGCGGTGCAAAGGGTCTTGATAGCGGTTGTTGTCTTTGAAGGAAGGTCGTGTCGAATGTTATGGAGCAAGTATTTGGGCATAGGTTCCCTTTCTGCGACGAGCGCGAATGGAAATAATGGAATGAGTGATGGTCGGTGAAGATGTTGAAGCTTCCAAAAGTTGATGCTTTCACTCCAGGTCCCTTTACTTAGTGCTTGGTACTGGAGATGCCCATGGTCTGCTAGGTGAGCCGAAGCTCTGATCTCAAGATGGCGATAAGCACGATCTAGATCTTCCAGGAATATTTCGATACTCCGTGTATCAATGACGATGTGATGGAAGCCAGCAATGACGACGTATCTGCCTTGAGGCATTAATGAGAGCGAAAAACTCGTTGTTTCACCAGCTGGAAGATTGTAAGCATAATTATTAATTGTGTCCCATTCATTCTCCAATTCAGCGTAGGAGTCCACTTCTTTCGTAATTAAATGCGCATATGAAGCTGAAAGAATCTCTTGTATTAAATCGCCATTGGATTCATCTTCGAAAAAGCGTGTGCGGAGAACTTCATATGCTTGTGTGGTAGCTCTAAACGCGCTCACAAAGAGCTCAACGTCAAGGTTACCCTGGATATTATATGCTACAGTCAAGTTGTTGACGTTTGCTGCCGCTGTATGCTCGTTCACTCTCCACATTCTTGCTTGAGCGAAAGTCATTTTTTCTCTTCGGATTAGCTTTACTGTCTCCTCTTCGGTAGCAGGAGTATCTATTGCTCCGTCCGAAGACGTAGAATCATCTGCTTCTTCTGAAATTTTGGTTTCCTTTTCAATAGACGTATATTCTATTGGATTAGCTCTCTTATCTCCTGTAGTCTCTTCGAAATGTGAAAACACTTCCTCTGCTAGTTCTGTCACAGTTGCGCCGCTGAGGATCTCGAGAATAGGCACGTCTACACCAAGTTGAGCTTTGAACCAACTCCTGATTTCAACGGCAAGTAATGAATCAACGCCGAGTTCTATGAGAGGGGACACTGCCACAACGCTGTTGAGCGCAAGAAGAAGCATACGTTCTAATTTGACCGAGAAAACACTGATCAAAATTCTCAGAGAGTGAGATATGCTTCCAGATTGGGTCAATTGTAATTTTAAGGGCACTTCTTCCGTTTTCACAATCGTATTTCGTTGAGAAGCTTCATCTGCTTTATCATTGATGAGATGGGACACCCTTGGATCGAATAGCCATCCCGCAAGAGATTCCTTGGCAATTATCGTAGTATCAATGTTCCCATCGAGTCCAGCGATAACCTCCGAATCATGGCCAGATTCAGGCCGACCAGCTATAATTGCTTCAGCAAACACTGTTTGTAGTTCGGTTTCTGATATTGTCATGACGTTGCGTCTCTTCGCATGCTCGCGCTCCCGCCCACCGCTCGTCCGAGCCAGATATCCAACTCCAGTGATCACCCCGATGCTCATGGTCGATGCTGCGAGACCTCGTTTTCTTCTTGCTGCTGCCAGTCCTGCCATGAATCCATTAGCTGCAGCATAATTCGATTGACCTGGATTCCCAACCACCCACGCAATCGAAGAAAGCATGATGAAGAATTCTAGTGGAGTATCATAGAATAGCTCGTCCAAAATTTGGCTTCCATCTACTTTAGGAGCTAAACAATCTAATACCTGTTCGTAGCTCATTTCCTGGAAAGAGCTATCACGAAGCACCATCGCTCCATTGATGACACCCCCAACTGGAGGAAGTCCTGATAATTTATTCTTATGGAAATCGAGTACGGCGAAGCGATCACATATATCTAGCGCATGTACTTTTACTGTAGCTCCATGTCTGTGGAACCTGGTGGCCCAACTTGTATCAACCCGAGGATTCCTGCTGGTGAGTACGATGTTACGAGCGCCTTGCTTGACCATCCACTCAGCAAATGACATTCCCATTGACCCAGTTAATCCCATTAACAAATATGTCTTGTCGGGAGAAAACAATTGAAAAGAATCTGTCACACTCTTCACCGGTAGGGAAAGTGATTGAGTCTTTGTCCAGTCTAATATGCGGAACAAATTGGTATCGGCGTTTATTCTGTCTAGATCATCTGGGCCGATAATCATTTCAGCCGGAATTTGGAAATTGGAGTAATAATTTCGAAGAACAGAAGAAGATAATCCCTGCGTGAGAAATTCTGCGAGACTAATTGACAACTTGGCGAAGGTTGGTTGGGAATGGCGTGAGAATGGTTTGAGGTAAGTTGTTAGCGGAAAACATGCTTCTATGTTCGCGGTCAAATCTTTGCGGTCGGAGAAGTCTACAAAGAATTTTAGATTTAGGTCTGCAAACAAATTTTTCAAATATCTCCGAGATGCATTTCGAGGTATAAATATTTTGCCACTCTCTTTGGCATTGGATTGCGAAGAAGATAGGCGAACGGCATCATGACCAAGACGATATAGCATTTCCTGTCTAACAGCCCAGGCAAGGCCTTCATCGGCATCATGCAATATAAGGTGAGAATCAGCTGGAAGTTGGTGTAGCAGAACTTGGGCAAGTAAAGTATAGTAGATTAATCCCAACGTCCGAACTTCATGGCCAACGTTGATCGTCGTTTTGAGTATCCCCTCCTTTGGCCTAGCGAGGCGCGAGGAAATCGAGGTCGAAAAAAGAACAACTTGCTGTGAATCCGAAAGTTGGCCGAGACAGACAAAGACTGATAATGTACCTATTTTTATTGGCTGCAAAGCTGAGTGTGTGACAATGACCAGATCATCAATGTTGTTTAAAGGGTTGTTTCCTAACCTCAAAGCGTAAGTCAAATCCTCAAGATCAACAACTTCTACTTGTGCCAGCTTGGGAATTACTTCGGTAGATATAAGCCTATGCGAGCAGTTAAGTCGGTTATTGGCTGGCTCATCATGAACTATTCGAGGGATTGAAAGTACGCCGTCTTCCCACTGAAGCTCGGGCTCAAAACTCCACAACAGGTGTTTACTCTCGCTTAGGGAAGGCAAGTAAAGTAGTCGCAGAAAGGTTTCACAGATAAGCGTTGCATTGATGCTTCCGCCTTTGATACTCAAAACCTGAATGTTCAAGTGGGGAATTTCCAGCCTCAGAGACCGCAGAAGCCCTAATAAGGCATCATAATATGGACGGTTCATCCCTTCACCTCTGATCACAAACAACACCTTCTCCACGTGAGAAAATAAACTCTGTAAGCCTTTAAACTTTTTCTCTGTAGGATCTTTAAAGATTGGCTCAACGAGCTCGTTTAAGCAGAGCAAAGAGCTACCGTTGGGTAAGCTAGCCGGATCCAGATCTTCTATTGATTCTAAGAGGGTTAAACCATGTGTCAATGGCTTGAGCAGGTTATATGCATTTGCCATCAGGTCCTTGATTTTGCTAGTACCAAGGACGGAAATATGGTGTCCGGTTGATGGAGGCTGAATTTCTAAAGGGGATCGTAGGCAATTGATAGCATCGTTCACGGCCTGGCTCACAAAGACGAAGCCAAGATTGCTCTTTGGCAAGTTGCTGTCTTTTGCAACGGCATCAATGCCAGAGAATCCATTCCGGCGAAGTAGACTGTCCCATTTGGTAGGCCCCACCATAGGGCCCCATTTCCTGTCGTCACCACCCAGCCACCAGCCTGGCAAACCTGACATCATGAACCCGGACCGCAATGTATCTTCAGATCCCTCAACTAACACAAGATAGCCACCTGGCTTCAGGAGGGACCTGATGTTCGATAGGGTCTTGTCCAAGTCCTTAGTTGCATGAACAACTAAAGATCCCAAAATCAAGTCGTATGAATGTTCTTGATAGCCTTGTGACCTTGCATTTTTTTCAAGATCAAAGACTTTAAAAAGCATCTTCTGGGACTGAAGGCTGAATCTTTCCTGCGCCCTTTCGAAGAAGCCGGATGATACATCTGTAAACGTATATGAGAGAAACTTATTGCTCAACGCGTTGAGAATGTGACTAGTTGCACCGCCTGTACCTGCACCTACTTCCAAGATGTTCATTCGGGGATATCGGTGGGTAATTTGCCTTACCATTCTTTCGAGTATCAGATATGCTTTTTGGTATCCGAGGCCAGTGTTGTAGTATTTGTTGAGCTTATTACCCTCCATCATGAACTCCAGCATGGTACGTCGTTCACGTATTGCAATAGGAAGGTTTTCGCCTACGGCTTGAATAAGCTGCAGATCAGAGGAGCTTGGATTTGATTCGACCAGTGAGAGTATTTGCTCATGTGTATCATTTTCCCAGTCTACCTTCATGTTTGAGAAGCTTCCTGCCGAAAACTGAGGGAGAATACGGTCTATGTAATCAAAGAGCCTGCGGTAATGTGCTTCGGCCCCTGCCAGTTCTTCCGCGCTAATATCGGTCTTGAGTGAGCGATAATAATACCAAATCGCCCGGCCACAAGCAGCAACCAAAGCTTGCTCAGCTTCGGTGTATTCTGGAATGCTGATCTGGGCAGCGTTCGATACATCAGACTGCCAGATTGTCTTAGAGAACATTTTCCGATCGTCTGAGGGCTTTGGCGTTGACAAAGGTCTCCAGGATATATCTTCAAATTGAAATTCGAGAACTCCGTCTTCGTCAAACAAATCGATATCTCCAATCATTCCTGACGGAGATCTCTGCGTGACAAAGGCTTGGTAAGTGATCATCCCCTGACGGACCTCAGTACCGACTGAACGAGGATTGAACACAATGCGTCTGATGTGTTGTGGAACAAGTAATTGGTGAGCATAGCCATCATCTTGGGATAGAAATGCTGCAAGAAGAGATTGCAAGCCAAGATCTAGAGTGGCGGGATGGGCAATGAGGCTGCTTCTTGACCTTGTACATTTGGTGACCGACGATTCCCCATTCCGAGTTATTGATTCTAGTTTTCGGAAGAGACCATCATAACCCCATCCTATTCTCTGAAGACACTCGTAAAATTGACTGGATTCTATCGACTCAAAGCTTTGCGGAGGTTCAAGAAGTTCGCACGTATCAGTCAACAACGCTTCCTCGAGCTCAATCTCCAAATGCCCTTCAAATGATAAGTCTAAGAGACCAGATGCATTAGCTGAGGCTGTAGAGCATGAGAATTCAGCGGCAACCGACTTCCAAGAAGTGTTATCCCTATCCCTCTTCAAGGAGAACAAGGTTTCGATAATCGATCCTTCATCGATAATGATCGCCTTGAGAATCTTGAAGTTTAGGATCGAGATTGTGGCAATATTTTGGCCGTTCACGAGGAATTTTGCAGCTTCCAAGGCCATCACAACGTAAAACATAGCAGGGACCACAGGTTGACCTTGAACCCGATGGTCCTTGATCCACGGTATTTCCTTCGTGGATAGCATATTTCTCCAGCGCATGTCATGAGCTGTATCATTCGGCTCTCTCATGCCGAGAAGTTCATGGCTTGGAATGTTTTGCGAAAGATAATTTTTAGACAGTCGTGACTCTCTATATAAAACTTGTTGATGATCCCAAGAATACGATGGCAGTCCTTTGAGTAGAGAAGGCTTCTGATATCGCCGCGCATACCAAACTTTTCTGTATTTCTCGAAGTCAACTGCATCCGAGCGTTTACGCTCCCATATAAAGCCAAGTGACCGTGATAGTGCCTCTATACTGCCATATTTCCTGTCAAGTGTCCCATAATAAGACGGTAGCGTTGTAATTTGTGATTCATCTGATTTCGATAAGAGTGTTTCCGTTGCAGGCCCTTTCAGCGCGGGGTGGGGTCCAACTTCCAGTGCAATGTCAAAGGGGCCATGGCTAGATACTGCCCGATCCAGGGCTTGCGAGAAGAAGACGGGCTGTGTCATATTATCGACCCAATATTCACAGCCTAAAGTGCCTTTTTCAGCGGGGTCCCCCGACTTGTAAACACTAGAGATCCACCTGCACGAATTATCACGATCGTGAATAATCTTGACTCCACATGCTTGAAGAGATTCAAGATACGCAGCACCACATCTTTGCATATGGTGACTATGATACGCCGTATCCACGATCAATTTTCGGGAGAATGTTTTTTGCTCATTTAGCTGCTCTTGTGCTGCATCCACCATGTCCATATCACCAGAGACAGTAGAGCTAGATGGTGAATTGCTAGCTGCGACACCAATTCGTCCTGCGAATTCCGGCCGAGCACAAAATTCGGATGCCTCATTAAAGGACATTCCAACAGCGATCATGCCGCCCTTTTGACCTGTGATTCCACCAGCTAATTTAGCATGCAAACCTCGATAGAATGCAATGCGGATAGCATCTGAGGCTGTCAAGTATCCTGCAGCATATGCAGCAGCTATTTCGCCGGAGGAATGGCCGACTACTGCGGAAAATGTCACTCCAGCAGAACGGAGATGACCAACCAGTACAATCTGAATTGCGGTACACAGAGGTTGAGATAAGGCAGCTTCTCCTATTCGTGACTTGCTATGATCTGCCAGAATCTCTTCTTTGAGCGACCACGACGGCGAATCAGGCAATACAGCAAGAGAGTCCTCGAGGCTGGAGAGAATAATTTGAGCTAAATTAGACTCTTCGATGAGTTCTTTCCCCATCTTTGCGTATTGTGCGCCCTGTAATTTCCATATTTTTAGTGTTTCAACTATTTAATGAGGCTAGGAGCACTACAAGAATACCTACCTGACCTGTGAAGACCCCAAGTATACGAGACTCATTTCCTTGCGGCCTAAATCCTAATGGACTAGTTGGTAGACTCTGTAGACGTTCCACTAAGGCGGCTAAAAGCTGTTCTCGCGAGCTTCCTGAGAGAGCAACTCGAAAAGGAAACAATGACTATATAGATATTAAATTTAGCAAACGGAAGGTCGTGACTATATCTAACGCTGATGCGTTACTCGAATATGGATAAAATTGCCAAATTTAAGAGAGATTTGGTAATGCACAATATACACTTACGCGTCGTTTTTGGAGGGTCCAGGCCAAGTCTTCTAGATTTACTTTAGGATGACTTTCGATAAACTTGAGTAAAGCTTGAGTCTGTGAAACTAGTGACTGCTCTGATTTAGCTGAGATCACGATAGGCGTGATAAGTCTATCTGATCTCAAACACTCTTTGGGGATCTGATCATAGCTTTCTAGTATCGCGTGTGCATTCGTTCCTCCAAACCCAAAGCTGTTCACACTAGCCCGCCTTGGGACCCCTGAAGGGAGGCTTGGCCATGCCTCTGCTTTCGTCGGAATCTGTAATGGCCCATAGAACGGCTGGATCTTCGGATTCAAAGTTTCGAAATTCAGATTTGGAGGTATAATACCATGTTGAACCGCTAATGAAGCTTTCAGGAGACCAGCGATTCCAGCTGCCCCTTCTAAATGCCCAATCGCCGTTTTGACGGAACCAATAAAGAGTGGAGTGTGATTTACAGTGGTGAGATCACCACTAACGGTGTCCTCAGATCTGAAAAATGCTCTACTGGTGGCTTCCGCCTCAATGGGATCCTATGTAATTTAAGATTTAGCGAAGGAATCAGGTAATCAGATCCTAGTTAAGGCTTACTCCTGCTGGTGTGCCAGTTCCATGGGCCTCAAAGTACTGTGGTCGGTCAGTTGGTTTCCGAAGGTCAAGCCCGGCCCGCTCGTAGGTTTTCCAGATCAACTTTGCTTGTGCAGTTGGACTTGGCATCGTGATTCCAGTGGTTCTGCCATCCTGACCAACTCCGGTTTCTCGAATGAGACATTCTATATGATCCCCATCTTTCTGTGCCTGCGAAAGGGTTTTCAGCATCACAGCACCAAATCCTTCGCCACGTGAATACCCATTTGCGGAAGTGTCCCACATGCGTATGTATCCAGTGGGAGACAACATCTGAAGGTTTGACAAGGCAATATACTGTTCAGGTCCTAGTATCAGATTGCTTCCGGCCGCCACAGCAACCGTGGCATCACCATTCCGCAATGTTTGAACCGCTTGATGAACAGCAACAAGACTTGATGAACAAGCAGTGTCGATACTCATACATGGTCCATGCCAGTCGAAAAAGTACGATATTCGCGCTGCTAAAATACTCGCATGGGTCCCCGTTGCAGCATATTCGGGAATACTTGCTGGATCGCGGATCGAAATAGAATCCCTAAAGTCGTAACTCATTCCGCCGACAAAGACTGAGGTTGACGATCCTTGCATTCCCTCTATTGTGAAGCCAGCGGATTCCATAGCTTCGTATACCGTCTCCAGCAAGATACGCTGCTGAGGATCCATGGTCTCAGCTTCCCGAGGATGGATCTGGAAGAACGCTGCATCGAATAATCTGTGGTCCTCCTCCATAAAATATGACCTCCTTGTATTTGATGTCCCATGGTGGTGGCCATCTTTGTGATAGAACCCGTCGACATTAAATCGATTTGAAGGTATTTCATCAGATATATCGTAAGGGTTCTTCAGAAATTCCCAAAGTTTGGAAGGGCTTGTCCCAGGGCCAGGGAACCGGCACCCACTGCCTACTATGGCAATGGGTTCATTCATACCATATTCGCGACCCATTATTAGAGCAAGCCTCGAACAATCTATCTACTCGACCACAGGTTCACCACAATTTCTTTTAATAGCCATTATATTGGATAGATTGATTTAAACAAGATATTATACACTGTAGACGTACCTAGCTCATCGCATAGATAGCCACGTGAGGCTTGGCAAGAGAGCGAGCAGGAAAATTAGGGCGGCACTCCATACAGATGGTAACTTTGGGTTAACTAATTGGGCTGTTGATTTCAAGCAGCGACAATCGAGTTATCGGTGGAAAATAGCGCTAGTCGTACAGCAGGATGTTTACGTGAGAGATAATGATACCATTTCGAGCCTTGTGATCTTCATGCCTTGGTTTCGCTCCTGCGCCGCACGACTACATTTCGTCCCGTGCCCAGTTGTATGACATCTTCGTTAGCTCTGATGATTCTTCTTGCTAAGAAGAAGTCGATCTGAGTAATAGCCAGGACGTACAAACGCCACTGGAAGGGTAGTCCAGAGCTGGGCTGACGGGAGCGTCCGGGGAACCTAGGGTCTGGCATAAGTTTAAGCGCCACATGCGAAAGATGGGACTTTGCTTGAAGCTATAGAGGGCTAAGCTGTATAGACTGTAGCATAAGATTATTTGTGGTCCGTGATAGTTTAGTGATTCACTCAAGGGGTAGCGGTGAACAATTAGGTTGGGGCGGCGTTAGCCCCATTTACGCCAAGACATCTGCCAAGAGCAACTCTAAATCCACCACAACCCAATATTCACGACAAGGAGATAATTGTTGTCCGACGTGCCTCAACCTTGCAGAGCCAGGATTGGTCTGGGTGTGACTATGTGGATGTCGGAACCATCTCCACTAAGCAAGTAAAGGCGTAAGCGCTATTATTGGCAAAGGAGCTTGTGTGGTTGTCTCAGGACCTCTTTGACACATTAACTTAATGTCTCTAGAGCTAACACACATTCAACTTTACTCAAATGTACTTACAGTGAAATTATATGCGTATGACACTTAAGGGTTAGTGCAAATGTTCTCGGACCAACTTTACTTTGTGAGGAGCAGTGAGAATAAAGAAACTGGGGACTACGCCTCGGCCCATATTCTGTAGAATCTGTGGAGCTGGAGAAAGCGCTGCTTACATTAAATACAGTAAACAAACTTGAAGCAAGGTTGCACATGCTGATTTTGGTTTACTGTATTATCCGATTTCAGCCAATCAAGTGTGCTTGATGGGCTGGCCCCCTTTCCAGCTGATATTGATTAGATCGTGCTCCAATTATCGACTTGTTTGCAAACGCTGCGTGTCCAGATATATTGCCGCTAACTCTAGAAAATTGTGTTCAACAGTAATGCCTCGTCCATTTTAGACCCTCCTTTAGGAATAGGATATCTGCAAAACCAGCTCTCCAAAAACATGCTACTTTGCAACCTTTAATTATTGTATCCCCTAGCCTATCTATTTTTTACGCAGCCAATTTCGGTCCCAAAGTCCCCAAATCAAGCAGAAAAAGGAACCCAGAGTTAATAGAATAAGCCTCCGTTCGATCTTGAAGCGGTGATCCGGAATGGCAATCACTTCTGACAACAACTTGCGTTGCTCCTGGATTTCTTGCTTTGCTTCTTCCCGTAACAAATTCTTCATGATTTTCCCAGCCGCGTTTCTTGCGATTGAATCCACCCTTTTCACGCCACCAGCTAATGCCTTATATGTGGCTAGGCGCTGGCCTAAGTAGTTCTTGATCTCTATATCAGTGATAGGATATGGGACAGTCTGGTCAATAACAACGTATGCACGGGGCACCTCTCCTCTGTCATCAGAGAAGTTGACTCCTATAACCGCAGCATCGCTGATGTGAGGATGAGTAAGCAGACAGGCTTCTAGCTCTGTAGGAGACACCTGCCAGCCTCGGACTTTGATTAGTTCCTCCATACTATTAGCTTATCACAAGTGGTAAGGTTTACGAAACTGACCTTTGCTCGATCAATGATATACCATTTTCCTTGACTTTGATACCCAATATCACCTGTATGTAACCACCCATCTATGATCGTGTTATGCGTAGCATCTGGATTGTTCAGATACGTTACCATAAGAGGTGGCCCTCGCACGTAGATCTGCCCGCTAATATCATCCCCACTGATTTCTGCAGAGTTGTCATCTAGAATTCTAACACGTGTTAGTAGGGTATTATCTGTGGCATTTCTATCTATACTTGGCTTCGATGCCCGGGAGTAGTCTTCCCACACTTCCAGTTAAGTCTTTCTCGGGAAAGTGGAAAGTTGTGATCCATCCAATCTCAGTCATCCCGTACACTTGAGCTACAATCGCTTCTGAAGGAAGGAGATTTTGGAACTTGTTTTGCGTGGATCCTGCCAGCGGTGAACCACCAATCCAGATAAAACGTAGAGAACTGAGCTTTGCTGAGAGTTGTAATTTCAGTATTTTGAACACGATCGGATTGGCCATGGCCGTTTCTGTAATGCGATAAAGGTCAATATACTCTAGGTACTGATCCATGTTAAATCTCTTCATAATATATGTCGTGTGCCCTTCTCTCAGCGGCGCGAAATTGACCAGTGGGCCAGCAAAAGCATGAAATTGTGGTAAACACATTAGACGCACTATCTAAAACAAAGTAAGTAGATTATCCTCCTGCAGTGTTCGACAACTTACTTCATATTCTTTGCCTCTCGAATCATAGTACAAAATGTTCTGTGCTATGAGCGCATGATGCGACAATGCTGCTGCTTTCGGGAGTCCTGTGGTACCGCTCGTTGACATTAAAGCCGCAATTGTTGACTTTGCTTTCTTCTCATCGTTGAAAGTACACCAGTGTTGTTCGCCATATTCAAGAAGCCTTTCCCACGAATACTTGCCATCAGGACATCTCTCCCCATGTACATTAAATACGATGACATTGTCAGGTGGTATCTTAGACTTCTCAGCTGAAGACACCACATTTTTCAACAACTCAGGCTCGACAACAACAAACTTAGTGTTGGATATGGAGAACAGATGGTCCAGCTCATATGAGGTATATGCTGGATTGGATCCTACATAGCATCCCCCGGCGCCAATAATTGCAAGATAGATCAATGCATAGTATATCTACCAAAGTCAGCGATTGTGCTCAGTTGTGCACTTGGAAGTCATACGTTATTGAAGGAGTTCACACAGACACCATCACCAGGCTGGAGACCCAAGGCGCGAAATCCTGCTATTAGACGCATCACATATGATTTTGCCTCACGGTGGGATATTCTCCTTGAGGAATTATGGGCATCAATGAATATCTTGAGACGTTTTCAGTTTAAGTCACGGGATCTGCAGTATTTTTAGACATACTGGCTTGCCATGGTCAAACTCGTCATTTCCAAATATCCACGAAAGCAAATCGAGGTACGGTACTTCTGGATACTCCGCTGGATGGAACATCTCTGCATTCAAATCGGCGAGGAAGGATAGTCTCTGTATTCACTGTACATGTTCCTAGTTTAACAGTGCGTACGAACCTCCGTTCGCTCTTGGCCTAGGAGGTAAAGGTCGAATAGGAAAGCATCCAAGAGCTACACACCAGCATGATAAGTGGTGTTTACATAATTCACGGGCCTTTACCAGGGCGATAATTTGGCGCTAATATTATGGTAAAGCAAGCTGGTAGCTACAACTCGTGATAGGATACGGAATACGGAACTAGGGCCGTCAGATTATAGTATAGCGAGACTACCCTCTTTACGACACCCCTCCTGACAAGCAGGCTTGCAAATCCGCCAAGCCCAAGGATAGTTTTAGAGCAGCGCTGGATCTGACATCTTGTACCCCGCGGCGTATCTATGACAAAATGGTGGGGCCATATCCTTTCGACACTCTTAGTGGGGTAAGTGAAGCTCAAAATCTTTGTCTCTTTTGTTTGGAAGTAGTATTGGACGCTTACATTGATTTTCCCCTCTCCTTGCACAGTTGAGTATTGACTGCGAGAAGCTTCAGAATGGTTTTTCTAGACGACTTGTCAGGCTTCGGGCCACCCATCTCAGACAATACAGGCCGTCTTTATATGCTTTTTACTGTCGCAACTTTCGTTTATGTTACAGCTCATACGCAACGACCATTATCACTGCGTCTTTTCGTCACTGGGTTAATTGCCTCTGATGTATATCTCCTTCTCACAATGCCGGACGTAATGGGCCACGTCCCGGGCTTTGATCCTCTAATTGCTAACTTTGTTGCTGCTGATCTCCTCCGGGTCATTGATCTATACTTCGTTCGTGATCATTCCAAAGAGCTCAAGAAGAAAAACGACGAGGTGGCGGAAACGAAGCTCCGAAACGGAAAAAGCATTAACGGGAAACACAACAAAAGTACCGGAATTGCAAAGTTCCCTCCAATGACCAGCTTTCAAGCGTTCGATTATCTGATCATGAATCACCGAAATATCGGGACACCGTACAGAGTTCGCAATGTCCCCAATTTCAAGGACTCGGATCCCAGTTATGTCCCTTCACGCGCATCATTCCTTCTGCGAAAGTTCGTCACGGTCTTTCTCGCATATGGACTCCTCGATCTCTTGACTTGCCAACCGCCACCAGAGCCATGGCTCTTCACCCGTCATCAAGAGTATTTCATTACGCGTCTAAACGAAGTTACGTGGAAAGAGATACAGTTCCGCATCATCACAAATTTAAATTTGTGGGCATCGACCTATCTGCTTACGCAGTATGTTTTTGCCATCATAGCATTCGTAGGTGTTGCATCGGGCGTATATAAAACAGCGGATTTCCCGCCTCTGGAGGGGCCCGTGAAATATACCTGGAGTATACGGACATGGTGGGGCAGATTCTGGCATCAGATCCTCCAGTCCCCTCTGACAAGCAACGCGAATGCAATTACAAGACATACCGTCCCTGCATCCCTCCAGCGGTCCCTCTTAGCTAGGTATTCCAAAATCTTTTGGGTCTTCGTCCTGTCGGGACTGTGCCACATGGTATCGCCCCTCGGCTCTACGGGAGGCTACCAGCATGCTAGAGGCTCAGCTTGGTTTTTCCCAGCACAGGCTCTTGGAATCTTGATTGAGGATCTGGTTATGGCAGGGTATAAGAAGGTGGTAGGTAGGAAAGAAGGTGAGAAGGCTAGGACATGGGAGAGGCTGGTTGGATATCTGTGGGCGTGGTCTTGGATGAGTGAGTGCTATTATTCTGTTTTGGAGTAATATTTGTGAGGCTACATGCTAATAGGAGTGCTTAGGCTATACTTGTTCAATCTGGGTGTACCCTACAATGAGGATGGGAGGCGAGGGAATGCTACCTTATAGTTTCATTCGAAAGGTATTCATTCAAAAGGAAATTTGGAACCAATGAGCTTAATAGGAAACTGCCAAAGTTTTGAGATGTAGTGAAAAGAATTCATCAAGAGGGAAATTTGGGACAAGTAAGCATAACAGGAGTGCCGAGATAAGGTGAAACTTATGTTTCAAGAAATTGCGTTGCATAGAACAGGTGGATATATGCTGATTTAGTGCTGCAACATTATGATGGAATGTTATAAAATCGAAACTTGCAAGGTATCTTAGAGGAAACTATGCATTAGTAGACACATTCATCTTCAGTTTTATTATTTTTTTGCGATATGCAACCGAACATTGGTAGCAAGAGACTCCGCGAAAAGATTTCTATCGAGCCCTCACCAAAATGGCCTTACTAGCATCCGGTACCATTCCACCTTCCGTCCACAAATTCTTCGGTCTCCCGGCTCCATCCGGCATCTTCACCTCATAATTCATCAATAAGTATATCATAATAATCTTAATCTCGTTTGCCGCAAAGAATCTGCCAGGGCAGGCATGGACGCCGTGGCCCCAGTTCAAGCATTCCTTGCCCGTCGTCGTATATTGCCATTTACTCTCCTCCCCCTTATTCTCCCGCAACCTCCAGAACCGCAACCCGTCGAATTCTTCGGGGGAGGGGTAGATGGTAGGGTCCATGGATATGCAGGATACCGGGAAGGTGACGGTTGTTGAGGACGGGAGTGTCAGGCCGTCGTGGAAAGTGACGGTGGTTTTGAGTTTGCGGGAGAAACCGGTGGAGGAGAAGGGGTTTATGCGTTGGGACTCCTTGATGAAAGAGTCCAGCTTCTTTAGCTTGGGAACAGATGTTCTAGTTAGTGTTCCCGATGGCTCTTCAGAGAGAACTTGCAGGATCTCTTCACGCAGGATGGGGGCGTATTCTGGATGGCCGGCAAGGTCAAGCCAAATTTGTGTCATGGTGATCGAGGTAGTGTGCATAGCCGCAGTTGCAATTTGAAGCTGGTACTGTGCTTGCCATGCCAAATTTCTCGACTTTTCTGCTGGTGAGTTGTTCATGATCCAAGTGAGCATGTCTTGTGGCTCTTCGCCCGTTCGTTGACGTTCTTCAATGACCGGTTTGAGAAGACGCTCCATGGTTTTGATATGCTGTATGGGTTTCTGGCATTCCTTGACCCAGAGTTGTGCAAGCGGACGTAGGAATTTAGGGTATTTGCGCATGGCATCGATAATGGGAAAGCCTTCGATAGAAAAATGGACAATACTATGCAAGTACTCTTCATTCCGGTTCAGCGCAGGACCAGCGAAGATGCGTCCTGAGACTAAGGCGACCATACGCATGATAGCTCTGTGAGGATATATCTCGGTCCAATCTGAAACGACATAAATAAACATCCGGGAAGTCTCAGAAATACGCACTTTTACACTCCCCAATGTTTTCTGAAAAAGCATAAGCAATTTCTTCCTGGAGTTCGCCCATAATATTCCCAATATTCTTGGTTAAATCATTCTTAATCGTATATGTAAGTGTCTCGTCATGGATCCCTCCCGGAGCAAGCATCTTTGTGTACTCTCCCAAAAATCTCTTTTTTTTCTCTCATTAGCCTTCTCAAGATTTAAGTTCCCATGGTGAATTGGTGCTCACATCGTTAATGTCTTCTAAGAAATTAACAACATTGTCAGGCATCGCCTTAATCTCGTCCACATACTTTGCTGGCAAAATCACCACGTCCTTATGCGGATGCTCTACTTGATACACATGTTCCTTGTTTTTCTGATACTCTCCGGCCATTATATCATCTAAGGTGTCATACTTGGACTCATTTGGATTCTTAGTCGTAGTGACATATTTTGGAATTTTCGACTTTTGCAGTCTATATGCATATTGAGTCCAGGTTGAGTAGATTAGGAGAGGTGCAAGAATTGCTAGTATAGCGTTGAATGAGGTTATGTGCTCAAGAATAAGTCCCAACATGGTGATGGAGTATCCCAGAACTACGATGAGCAGACTTGATCAAAGCTGATGGACAGACTGATGCGCTCTGGTGCCACGAGCTTGGGACCAGTAAGGCGCCGCACATGTGGTATGACAGGTCCCTCAGAGCATAAGCATTATCACTAGAATCTATTACCAACGTCACTGCGCGATAAGCCTTCTACTTTCACAAGCTCGAAACAAGCTACCTCAAAAACACGCGGTCCGCGCCTCCAACGCATTAGCTCCACTATCGTGTGGTATTTGCCAAGTATCCATGTGGGCAAACTACGAGAAACACGTCGAATGGTCGTGCATTTACCAAGATTGATCCTTCACCAGAAACCTGATATCGCGAAGACACCACGAGCCTTCCAATCACAACCAATCCACGCAAATGAATTCCGAACATTCCTGGCACGAAGCCCTCGAAAAGCAGCGAGAAGGAGCGCAGGTGCATGACGATCCCCCGCTTTGGCGGCGGAAGCCTTGACCCCAATACCAACTTACCCCTTTTGTCTAAGCGAGGGAAGCGCAAAAGCGGCGAGGACGTCGCTGTTTTAAGCCCCTTTGGTGCGTGTGGATCTGAGAGTATGGATCGAGGATAACTATATCCTTGGAGTGAGCTGATTGTTACGGCCGCTGCATTCTGACCAGAGGTGTCAAAATGTTCAAAGCACAAACTCTGGCACGAAGAAAGGGCTTCTCACCACCGTGAGCAAGAATGTCGAAGGAGACGTCACCTGACCATGTTCCGCCTTCCACCGGCCATCCCCTTGCTGTCGTGCTATATCCAACCTCCTTTGCCGGGGTTATCATTCTAACGGTCACCCAACTACTTCTCTATGTTATCCTCCTCGGCTTTACTCCACCCCGCTCTCTCCTGCGCCCCGCCGCCCTCCCGCTCCTAACCTTCCTCCTCTGGAATCTCTACCAAACATGCTATCTCGGGGTCCCTCTTGACATCCTCAATGCAATGATTGGAGGCTTTGCTAGCGGCTGGTGGGTGCAATACATAGTTTCCGCGCTCATCCTCCAAGAACACTATCCCACAGCCCCATCTTCCGCTCCGCAAAACGCCGTTCCCGAACGATCGCCAGCCAAGAAAGGCACTTTTTGGAACAGAACATGGTACGGGCTGAAGAAGATCAACAGCCAGAGAAACCTGGGAACAGAGAAGGAGGCGAAGAAGATCCCGCATTTCTCGACCTCAGATCCATCCTACGTGCCATCTCGACGAGCTTTCCTCGTCCAAAAGGGAGCCGCCATCATCACATGCTACCTCCTGCTCGACCTCTTGACCCTAAACCCGCCAGATGTCTCCTCAAACGCGACCACTTTCTCGGCTGAGAAAGTCCGCCTCCTCTCCCGGATCACGGAATTGTCGGGAGAAGAGGTCAAGACCAGGGCGATGGCCAGCATAGGGCAATGGGTGGCCAGTTATATCTTCTTGACGATGGCGCATTCCGTCCTCGCATTTGCCACCGTTCTACTGCGGTTCTACGAGCCGAGGGATTGGCGGCCCTTATTTGGCTCCATCACAGAGTTATACTCTGTCCGACGATTCTGGGGGTATGTCTTCGTTTCTTTTTTTCTTCCATTTAACCCTTTGCTCTAGATTGGTTTTCCCCTGGCCTTTTAAATAAATAAAAAGGCCAATAATTTGTATATACAACGAGATAACTGACACGATATAACATAGAACATTCTGGCACCAAATGATGCGTCACAAGCTGCAAACCACCGCCGACGTACTCACCCCACCAACCGTCTCGCTCCTCTCTTTCCTTCCTCTCATCCTCCCTTTCTCCTCCCTTTCATCCCAGCAGAGGATCCTAAAGAGATACACCAGCATCTTCTGGACATTCTGGGTATCAGGCGTCTGCCACATAATGATGGATCTCTGGACGCAGATCTCGTGGTCCGAGACCCGCGCCATGAAGTTCTTCTGCATCCAGGTGCTCGGCATCATTCTTGAGGATTCCGTACAGGAAGCTTGGCGACGCGGGTACTTAGGCCCGCGAAGTCAGGGGGAGAAAGGGAAGGATGGAGAAGAGGAAGAGAAGAACATATGGTGGGGAAGGGTGTTGAAAGTGGTCGGCTTGGGATGGACGATCGCCTGGTTGGTGTATACGACGCCGATATGGATATACCCTGGGCTGCGGCGGGCGCAGGCTGGTCCCAAGGGCGGACTGTTGCCGTTCAGTATTCTCAAATCGGCATTTAGGCAAGGGTAAAGCCTCTTCTGAAGGCGACGTGGCTCGTGGGGGTTCGACTTTATCAACACTCCGGAGGGAAGCAAATGTGCAAAATTGAAACAAACCTTGATACTCCTCTACCCGTCCACCTTCCGTAATGTTCGGACATGAAAGCAGCATTTGAAAAGTTGCGATCTCAATATAGCGGCTCGTCCTTCTGGTTTGTTTATCAATATCCAAGATGAGTCGGTTCCATAACTCAGGCTGGTTGGTAGGTTCTTGCTTCACCTCAAAAACCTCAATGCTAGAAAGCCATACTTGGAGAGCGAAGGTTAGTGGGCCGCAAAGATGAACAAAACGTGTCATTGTAAGCTTTTAGATTAGATTATCTCAAAATAGGTATGGCCAAGATCGTGAAGGTATTTATTTATGCCTAACCTTGCTCATGCGAGTTCCATTTCCAAACTACCAACCTCTCCCGGCTTTCCTACTTCAAGCACTCTTCCTCCCCCTAGCTTTACACAGAAGTCTGCACCTCTGACTGCTTCAACACGATGCGCGATAGTTATCACGGTGCTCTCCTTCATTTCTTCGCGCAGTATCTCTTGGATACGCCCTGCAGTCTCGAAATCAATAGAGGCTGTTGCCTCATCCATCACCACAATCGCGCTTCTTCTCAATAATGCCCTTGCTAGACCTACCAACTGTCTCTGTCCTTGACTTAGATTCCTTCCACCGGAATCAATATGCGTGTCAAGTGACCAATTATGCCGGCCAGCGATCTTCTCAAGAACTGCAGCGCAGTCGGTATCAGAGAATTCGGAGAGTGGATCCAGATTGGATTGCATGGTACCAGGGAATAGGACAGGCTCCTGCGCCAGGAATGTTATGCGGGAACGAAGAGCCTGGGTATTGACTTGCGAGATGTCAATACCATCGATCAAAATGCGGCCGGATGTGGGAGGTGTGGTTGCAAGGAGTGCAAGCGCGAGTGTGCTTTTACCAGATCCGGTGCGGCCTATCAATGCTGTAGTGGAGCCGCCCTTAATAGTTAGAGAGACATCCGAGAGGGCGGGATCGAGATGTGGTGCGTAGGATATTGAGACACCTTCAAAAACGATGTCACTGCCAAGACTGGGCCAGTAGGCAGGTGGATCGATGTCTCCTGGTGGTTCTTGGTCGAGGTGTAGCAATTCGACCACTCGTTCAACAGACACAAAGTCCATTTGTAGCTGTCCGTAGGCTCTACAAAGGATGTGTGTGGAGATGACAAAGGACGAGGCGGCTGTAAGGAGGAAGGCTGTCATGCCTGGGGTCACGCCAGTATAGAGGGCGAGGATGGTGAGGAGGAAGGTGGAGATTGCGGAGAGGGCATCAAACCGGTATGTAAGCCACGCTTGTAGACTCCAGTAGAAATGATCCATCTTCTGGAAGTTGTCGGTGACAGCGATTACGCGTTCTTGGAAACGATATTGTGCGCAGAAGGCACGGATAGTAGTCAGCCCTTCTGTTAGAGCCCCAAAATTAGAAATTAAGGGCGTTAGTGAGACCATTTCCAGACGGCGTAAGCTTTGTGATGTTGGGATGAAATGTGAGAATATTGCTATGAACGTTACCGTGAGTAGTATGGCGAAGATCAGGAATAACGGAGTGACGGATGCGATGATGATTATGGAGCCTAGCCAGACGAAGAACATCATGGCTATCTGCTGAAATTGAGAGCTAATATTGCCATCCACGGTGTTGATATCAGATGTAAGCCGGTTCACTAGATGGGATCGAAGTTAGCCATTTATTTTTCGACATCAAATCATACTTGACAGACGTCCAATAACCACATTGGCAAGTTCAACAAGGGGGTGGTGGGAGAATGATAGCTGATACTGGCACTTACTCAGGCGTCCAACAGGTGTAACGTCATAGAACCGAAAAGTAGCATGAATGCATTTTTGCATCACCCTCTCAAATAGGCTCTTCCCGGCATGGTAGATTATGACGATCGAAAATCCAGAAAAAAAGGAATAAGTGATCACTGTTGCTAAAGAGATTAAGAGATACCCAACCAGCCAGGGCAGTATGTCGTCATCCGGAGAGGGCATATCTTCGAAAGGATTTTTTACCCTGATATAAAGCTCGACCGGCTTTTTATATGCTTCACCCCATTGTTTAAGGAACCAGTTTCTTCCGATGATTGCAAGGCGGAACAGTACAAGGACAATGACGAGCACAAACCACCACCTTAGTTTGCCTGCTTTGATATACTCCCAGTAGACTGAGAGCATGACTCCACCGTGCGCACGATGTTCGTCTTCGATGAATTTATCAGGGATAGCCGCAAGCTGCTGGTCGTCATCATCTTTCGGGGGATCATTTGTCGACTCTGAAGACTTGACCCGACTTAAGTCATTGGATTCTAAGGTTTCCAGATCTATGGCTCGTGCGTGTTTGTCATGAATCTCGATGACTTGGTCTGCTAAGGTGATACAGAGATCAGTCCGATGGGTGACCAAGATTGTGGTCCGCCCTTCGAGTAACGGTCCTTTAATGCACCGCCGAACAATTATCTCGGCAGTTTGATGATCCAGTGCTGAAAGTGGATCATCTAAGAATAATATCTTTGAATGGGAATAGACTGCTCTTGCAAGTGCAAGACGAGCTTTCTGACCACCCGAAAGTCCTACACCATTCTCACCGACTAATGACAAATCACCATGTTTGAAGTTTGCCATATCCGGTATCAACGCACACGCTTCCAATACCTCTTTATAGCGCGCGCTATCATACGGCGATGAGAACAGAATATTTTCCCTAATGCTCATGCTTTGCAACCATGGCGTTTGAGCACAATATCCAACCATTTCGTTGGTACGATGGTATTCTCCAGCTGTTAAGTCAGCTTCGCCTAGTAAAGCCTGTAACAGCGCAGTTTTCCCAGACCCAACTTGTCCAAAAACTACAGTCAGCCCAGGTGGGAATGAGAGAGTAATACCCTCCAAGACAGATTCCCTAAATCCGGGCCAAGAAAATGATGCGTTTTTCATTTCGAGATGGGTTGAAGACGTTGAAGCTTCTTCAGCGTCTAGCTTATCCGGCTCGTTCATGAATTTCTCAATTCTCTCAATAGAAACTTTTGCGTTCAAAAGGACTGTGATCAAATTCGGTAGTTCGCGCAAATTGTCCTCAAGCATCGAAAACAGCTGCAGGGCCGGGAATGCAACTTCAACTCGGAGCGGCAGGCCGGCAAGAACTGTATATGCATAGAAAGCAGCAACTGGAAACATGCCACTACCAAACACATTTACGACAGAAATAAGGCTTCGCCACAAGGCTGTGATGACTCTGAGCTTCAGTTCGTGCTGGCGTGCTTCCATGATGCGTTCAAGCCAGGCATCTTGCCATCCATACCATCTAAGATGTCGGATGGACTCTACAAGTTGAGAGATTTTCTGAAGCTTGACGTCTGAAGCAATTCTGCGATCCTTTTCCCACTGTAAGAGCGTCCTTGCGATCACGGCGTTAAGTGCTTGAGCAATAAATACTGTGATCACGCCAAGCAGACAGGGCCAGCCTATGAGTTTCCAAATAAGTATCACTGAGAACACTATTCCAAGAGGTTGCGTGATGAGGGATGGGAATTCCCAAAATCTTCGTATAGTTAGGATATTTCATATCTTAATCTATGGATTACATACCTTTGAGCGACTTCATAAGCATCAAATCTACGTACACATTAGTAACAGATTCGTTATGGTTACACACGACATACCGCATAATATTGAGAATTTTGCCCATAGTCGCCAGGTCATCTTGATCTGATGACTTCCCCTTCGAACGACCGCAACATGCTCGATATGGTAGCGATAGATAGTACACAACCATAGGCCATATTCCCTGACTCTCTTCGTTTTTTGCTCCATTTAGGGGCCCATTGTGCTGTCCATTTTCCTTTGCTTCTGAACTTATGCTTACAACCTTTCGAGACAAGGTCTTTTCATAAAGCATAGTGATCATTTCTCCTCTTGACCTCTCATAACATCTCCTTCCATACCAGAGACTGAAGACAGACGACTGAGTTGCGACAAGGCGAACAATCAGTGAAAGAATAGCATATGTCAATGCGGCACTCCTAGGTGCTTGCGGATTGTCCATAGACTGAAGAATCTTTTGCAGGAACACAGGTGCCGAGAAATCTAGATCCCTGTTAGCCAAAATTGCAGATACCCCAGTGCTACTCATACTTGCAAACAGCTCAATAAGAGCCAAAATACCCATAAAAATTAAATCTATCCCATTCGCTACCAAAAGTCGTCGAATCACTGTCCCCTCTAATTCTTTAA
Source organism: Bisporella sp. PMI_857 (assembly GCA_021307315.1). Classification (NCBI taxonomy): domain Eukaryota; kingdom Fungi; phylum Ascomycota; class Leotiomycetes; order Helotiales; family Helotiaceae; genus Bisporella; species Bisporella sp. PMI_857. The sequence continues at coordinate 430,728 of JAJSPD010000007.1, forward strand.
ACCTGTCTGTCAAAAGGCGATGCTTAAACTCATATCCAAGACTCCAAACGTCCTCGTCATGAAGCTGCCTTGTCTTTCCCACGCTGATGAGAGGGGCCATCCATGAGACAGTCATATATTGCCATAAGGTAAGATTATCCTCTGGACTTCTGAGTCCATTTGTCGGTTCTCCAAACGCTGGGCTTATGTCTCTAGTCGAAAGCGATGGGTCCCGCAATGGCATATTTATAATGATACATAGAGCAATGAATGCAGCGAGAATATCCAAAACAATGGGGATATCATCTTGTCGTAGTTTATAAGCTGAGTCGGTCAGGACTATAGCTTGCGAGATGAAGATGCTACCGCTTAATATTAACAGAGACCTTGGTGTATGTGTTGGAGGATATATAGCGATGATGACACTACTAATAGCCCAAGAGATTGCTGGAAATAGCTTGTATATCCGAAAGGCAGGATGGAAAACCGTAAATACTTGTAATAGGAATCCAATGACAGAAGTGACGAGCAATTTGAGAGCTAAAGATGTGTATGTTCTTTTGCTTTTAGAAACTAGCTCCCCTTGAGGCTCTTTCGCTTCCTGAATAATGTTTTGCGTCCATTGCGGCGCCCTCAAGCGCCATGGAAGCAATTTCACCAAAACGATGATAACGATGCATGTTGCAACAGCAAAAGGTATGGCAGCGATATATGGCAGCGCACACTTTTCAAAACATGCTTGAACGGGATCCTGGTTATACCAAATTAGTGGCCGTTCTTTGGGGATGAGGGATGTTGGGATTGTGTACCCAAAAACGCGGACAGGAGCGCCAATCGTCCTTCAAGGCTATTGCTAGATGATCATTTATAGCTCCATCTTGGACTAAAAGCTGCACCATTATGAGCCTGAGATTGAGGCTCTAGCAACCTCTATGGTATTCAGTCCTCTCTGTTAGACATCAGTCATAGTTCATGAGATGAAAATAGTATGTTCACGACGCAATTGGAGGGATGATGGATACGAGTGTAAAAAGCATCAATATGCAAGAGAACGGAAGTGTGTGCTTGTAGCAAATTGGAGTTCTTGATTTTTACCAGTTGGAAAGGCAAATGTTCCCTTGCAGGTGGGGAAAATCAGGGTGGCGCATTGCACAGGGGTGGGATGTCTACACGTGATAACCATAGCATCCGAACATTTCAGGGCTTAGATTGATCTCTTTTACATTCAACATCCTTTCATTAATTAAAATGAGAGTTCTGTCAATATCATATCATTATTCGACATCTCTAGTGCCCCAAATCGTATTTACCACTATCGCTTTTCGTACATGCATATGCTTATGCATTTGAGTATCAACCATCCTTTCCCATATAGAGCCATATGCACTCCTGTAAATGCCCGTTGTGAGCGCCTACTATGTTTTCCCGAAACACCAGCGGCGCATCGCCATTCATATGGCCAATTCCCTCAATATGACATACGCCTTATTAATGCAAATATAAAATGAATTCGTAGCGCTTTTCCTCGGCGCAATCGGCCAGGATGTTCACGCTGCCTGATGTGTTCCTCCATTCAAGCGGGCGAGTGCCTGCGCGTTAAACATGAAATTTCGATCAATATCCATACTTCTGTTAATTCTGCCTCCGGGCGTTGGAACATTGACCCTTCCGCGGTACATGACCCGGTTTCTGCCCTCATCGTCTGTATCCTCTTCCTCATCTTCATCATCAAACGCAAGACCTCGACGGTGAAAATAGTCTGCAAGCCCATTAACACTAGGCGTTCCGATAATGTCATCGTAGAGTGGAGGAGGAGTCTTCAACGGCTCAAGCAACGGCGGCGGAGGCTCCACATCTTCAAAAGCAGGCGGATTGTATGATGGGTGCCTGAGAAGGTGGATAGGGCGTTCTGAGCCGATTTGTTGCGGAACCTCATGAGTGCGTTGCACACCAGCGGCTGAACTTGTAGAGAGATGTGCTTGAGGTGGCAGAGCAAGATGGGGTGTTTCAACCACATCGACAGACCTTTGACCGTCACGCAAGTTATTAAGTGTAGGGACAATGTCACTTGATGTGTGCGGAGTGGTATTCGAGACTGTGGCATCTGGACAACCACAGTTATGCTGCTGGGCCAGAGCAGTTTGGTTAGGCCCCGAATATTCTGGAAGTTCTAGATTTTCTCGAGTTGCTCGACAGTCTAAAATGGTGAATGGCGAATCAATGGATATCTCAAAATGTCGCCTCTTTCCATCGGGATTCTCAGGATCTCGTCGAGATATTCGCATCACAATCTGGGGAACTATTAGCAAATATACAGTTTTAGGGACAATCAAGGTCTACCTTAATCCAATGATGCACGTCGACGTTCTTCCACGTGCAGTCATGATGCAATCTCTTTGTCTCATCCTTCTTCATCATTTTACACGTTGGTAATTGGACCTGCATTTCAATTTCCGTAGGGCCAATCAATCTTTCAACTGGCAAGTCAATATCGCCAAGGAGGTTGTCTGTTGGTTCCGGTAGGGGGCCAGTAATGTTATTACGATGTCGCACCCTCTCGGCCTCCCATCGTCCTCTCTCCCGCTCTTCGGGGGATGGCTCACCGCCCGCATTAAATTTGATATCACACATGCTGTATTCCTTCGCGAGGGGTTTCCCCGCAACTTTCTCAATGAGAAGAATTTTCCGCTGAGCACCTTTGGCATCACGCCTTATAACTCTCCGATCGGACGTATGATAATCAACGTTTTCACTTACATAGACCTTTAACTTATGAATTTGCACTTTGTCCAAAGGCATAAGTTTAAATGCTATAGGAATTTTTGATCCTGATGGAAAAGATTTCCCAGATATCACAATCTCATAGTGCAGTTGGTCCTCCCAGCGGCGGCTGATTGAGATCGGTTCTACCAACTCTAGAGAATCCTCCGAAGGCGATCTGATTACTAGCACCTCTTTGGATCCTATTAAGTTCGACTTGAACGTGCCAGACCGTTCGATGAGGCACTCCAGCATCCATCTCACGGAAGCATTTGGCAATTCCGTGGTTTCAGGGCTAGAATTGTCGATGTTGAATTCAAAATTGTACTCGAAAGTCCCCGGAGGAAACGTTTGATAGCCTTTCTGTGCCGGAGTTGGCCCGTACGGTGAATCACCTTTCTGGAAGCTGCGAGCTTGTACGCTTTGTAGAGACAATCTTTTCGTCTCTTTTGCGGATACGCTTGATAAGGTCGAAGATCTAGTCGATCTATTGCTAAGGATTGGTAATGACAAGAGAGATTGTGCTGGCGACGAGCTGTTGTTGCTGCCATTTGCAGAAGACAAATTATTGAGGTTGGTGACTGAAGAATTCGCTGAGCCCGGTTTCAGAGTATAGTTGCACGAAATACCATATGGTAGATTCTCCTCTCCAGCAAAAGCAGCATTAAAGAATGGCAAACGATGATTTCCAAAGGAATCTTCTTGAAAGGTTTCGATTTTGGCAGGAGGAATACCTAATCATGGTGAGCTCCGAAATATTTATGGGAAAGACTTTGTTCATACCTTCTGGCCACTCAGTTCGACCTTTTCCGGTGAAAGATAGATTTATAGACTTTAGCTTGATATTTCTGGTGACCTTCAAAATAAGCTTTCCTCGAACCATAGCCGGTGCATGGCCGTGGGCAGTTCTAGCAGTGCCATCATGATCGAGTCCCGTCAGAAAAGTGGTTGGCTCCTGTAAAGTGATATAGCATGAAACTCCCCCACCAGAGCATATCGGTTTCTCAATTTCTACCGCCCCGCTTGTAGATCCTGTTGACAACGCCCGTTCCCTGGTTTGTCTAGCAACTGATCCTCGAGCATCAAGCGACGTCCTCCCCATTTCAGTCGTATCTAAACTCGAGACCCCCAGCAATGCGGGTCTCCCCTGAGATGCAGCTTCCGGTGGAGGCGCAGGTACGATCGTAGACAACCTTCGGGGCATCGTTGGATCTGTAGGCGTCGCACTGGCCGTAGAGGAGGAGGCGGCAGCGGAGGAAGAGGAAAGGGAAGAGAGAACCGAGCCGAGTACCTTCTTTGCGGTCTCTCGAGAAGCCAGCTTTCTTAAGTCTATGGGATATCGTGGGGTATTCTTGGGCTCTTTGGTGGGCAATTGGGGACGCAGTTCGAGTGGCACGTAACCAGGTGGTGAACGAGTGATGTGAATCGAATGCGGACGTCGCTGTCGAGGTCGACACGGAGGATCTGGCAATCTTGGGGCTTGCGATTGCTCTGCAACTGTGTTTAGCCTCGGAGTATAGTATATTCTGCCGCTGGTGCTATAAAAAGATATGGCTGCTGTCATTTTGAAGGTAAGTTAGCAATACCGTTGAAGTGAAGCTTGCGGAAGATGGCAGGTAATGATAGCATGGAGATGATATGCCTTCTGCTTTCCTGCATCTCTGCCATGGCACAGGCACAAGAGCGAGAGGAATCTGGCCATGCTCACACTAAGTCATGAGGTGCAACGAACGTCCCTATACCGCTCAAACTGACACAGGGACGGGCTAGTGGGGGGGTGTATTACAACCAGGTGATAAGAAGCATGCGACTGGTCTCCAAGGGATGTACATACCAAATTAATTTAGGGTTGCATATACTATAGAGCTCATCAAACAAGGAGGTGATGGTTGTTTCCTCTGCCAGCACATGGAAACAATCTTTTTGAATGGGGGGGGGGAGGGATTTTTGTCGTCATAAGAATCAAGGTTTGCAGCTGTTCGCAGGGTGTGGCTGGCGGTCCACGACAAGAGTCCCCAAGATCAAAACATCGGTGAGATTCTAGTCGGCCGCGTTGCCTGAAGCCCGATGTATACCTGACAGTCAACTAGAGGGTTGTTAATCAAAAGCAATAAGGAAAAGCGTTTGGAAAACTGGTGTGGTCATGTAAATATGGGGTAGTGAAAGCGGATAGGACGAATTATTTACTTACGTAGTTGAGGGGAATGGGTGCAGGGTCTGGAAGTCAAGTCCTCCACCCGGTACAAACAGATAGGGTTGAGTCCCGCTCATGGGTGTGCCGGCAACCCTGATGAAGCAAATCACATACCGGTCCGCGGCAGTGAGGTTAGTCAGCATTACTGATAGGGATAAGCGTGAGAGAAATTAAAAATCTTTGTGCAAAATCCATTCATCATGCAATTCTCTGCCTGTGGTGATAAGCCACTATAATATTAGGATATGTATAATACATGGAACTGAGAAGTAGGGATGAAGGAGCATATCCGGCCGCTGCCAAGATCTTGGGTCCCTTTCTACATTGTAGCCTTTGTCGATAAAAACCTGATCCCAAAGGCGTTGCAGGATCGAGGCCTCGACAGTGTTGAAAAAAGGGGAAAACCATGTTTTATTTTGACTATGTCCAAAGCGACTTGGTTTCATAGCCAATTGCCCAATTCGGGCTCGTTGCTTTTCAAGTGCCGCATGCAATGCTCTTGGCTTCGTATGCCAGCACAACCGACCTAGATCCAGGAACCTGGGAGCAAATGAAGATCTGAGCATCATCTGCATGAAAACCGTTTGTTTTGGAAGTGAATCAAAAGTGGATTATAAATAGCATAGGTTTATGGCTACACTTTGGCATTACCCTAGATTAACACTCCACTACTCTTTGTTTTTGCATGCAATGGTCACAAATATGAAAAAGGACGTTATCGAATTGTCCTGGATGATTACTGTACAGTACAGTCTTGTCTGCAGATGCATTGATCCACAAGGGCTTCCCGTGCTGACCGGAATCCGGCGGGTGCATACGGATCGCCTGAGACCGCGCAATCTCAACTGGCTGAGCACTGTAGCACGGGATACGAGTGATTATCGACGGCTTGTTCGGGGAGCAGGAGGCGCAGGCAAGCTCTGGGAGACTGGAGTAAGTAGGATGGGGAAGAGCTGGTCAGCCACTCACATCATCACCCGGCTGAACCTGGGTTTTGAACCTCATTCGCGCTCCTCAAACCTTCAACGAACGCAAAAGAGTGAGTCAAGTGTTGGACTACCTCGGCATTGTTATCGCCCTCCAAAAAAGGTTGCCCAGCGGAATCTCACGCGATTCTTCATCTATGCTGCAGCCTCACTGGGCCGGTGGTCTTGAATTTTGAATTCACTGCTACTCACACTTAAGGTGTAACCGAGATCCCGTGACAAAACACGCCCCTCATCAAAGCACATCAAAATCACCAAATTGTACAACTACAAATAAATTAATATTAAATCAACCACGCACTCAATTGTATTGAAAATAGGTTTATTTGAAGCGCAAGAACTTGCTCTATTATTAATGAAAAGTTTATGTATGTGTATAGCGTGCTGGGGTTTTGATTTGCCTTCCGGATCGATTTTGTCGGACTACTACAGGTGCAACCATTTCTACCTCTATAACTCGATTCAGTGATTTCCACCTTGATTTGACAGTTGCGGATGCTTTGATGGGTTCTTTTTGGGGTTGCAATACTTTCCGAGGTGTTACTACAAGCGTATTAGCTGTAGAAATTGACTTCTGAGCATGTACTTTTTCCAAATTGGGATCTTGGCATGCATTCTCTCTTCGCAGTTGGTCTTCAACAAGCTTAGCAAGTTTTGCTTCTGCTTTTTGCTTTCGAATAGCTTTATTAGCAAGAGCTTTGACCTTTCTATCAAGCTTAGCTTGCTCAGCAAGTTGATTCTCAACTTCTTTTTGAGATTGGAATATCATAGCTCGAGCTATTTTCTCAGGCGAATAGATAATCGTTCCAGTATCAGGTTCGCCACTTAAATCGAGCTTTCCCTTTCTTTTACGCTTCTCTTTTTCAAGGAGAATTGCTCTTTGGAGGCCTTTATTAAGGTGCTCGGCGATTTCAGCTCTTGTAATGCACACCTCTAACCCTTTCAACAGCTTTTCAGTGAACTGCTCACCCAAATTCCGTTTCCGCGCTAAGCAAGCCGCACGAAGAGATCTGACGTTTGTAGGAGTTTGAATGACGTGTGGAACCTTTTCTATAGCACGTGCTGCTGGCCGACGAACTATAGAAAGCAAATACTCTTCGTTAATTGGCCAGATTCCAGGTTTCTCAAAAGCATGGCGAATACTCGTTTCAGTGAAGACTTCATCAAAAGCAGCCTTAAATACTCTGAAAAACAAGCTTTTTGTCATTGTAGTCATGCCTAAGCTTTCCGCAAGCTGTACGTCGAGTCGTACAGAGTAATTAGTAGCTAATGGGCCGAACATTCCAACATCGAGAGGTTGCAATTTGTGCGTAGAATGCGGTGGTAAGATCAATATGATAATGCGATTTTTACTAGCCCATTGTATAAATTCCCAATTCACATGACTAGCGTGGCCATCGACAATTAGTAATCGCTTTTCTCGAGGGCTGATTGGCCGAGTATGTCGGTCGAACACTTTTTGTAGCCATAATAAGCCCATTTCATTACTACTCCACCCATTCTCTGAAGAGCTGAAATAGGTATTAGAATCCTTATTAACTTGAGATAGCCAGCTAGTTTGAAGCTCGTGATTCGATCCTTTGTATATTAATAGAGGTGGAACTGTTTGGCCAGCCGCAGAAATGCAAGCTACGCAAGTAACAAATTCTCGATTTCCGTCTTGACGATTTCGTACGCCTTGAAGCTTATTTGAAGCTTCTACAGTTATAATTCGTTTTGCCATTTGTCCAATGCCTATTAGAAATCCTTTTTCATCAACGTTGTATATATTTTCAGGCTTAATTTGATGTTTTTCGGTTGCTCGATGCATCTGCAAAATGGAGGCAGTTAGCCACTTAATTACTTAAACAATTAATTAAAAATCAACCACAAATTCAATTAACTTACATGGCTGTAAAATAACTTAAATAAAGGCTCATATTCAGAAACTGCCCTTAAATTGTCGATGTTCCGTAAATAAGCTGACTTCAGTTGATCCTTATACCGAGCCACAAATTGACCAGTCCAGTTCTTCCCTACTGGGGCTTGCCGTAGCTCTTCCGCAAGGTTTTTGACGATTCTACTTGTCGGAGGCATATTTCTCATACTCAAATAATTGATTCTATCAATTAAGAGCTTTTCTTGAACGTCTGTAAGGCACTGTCGTGTGTACGAGTCAGCGTCCTTCTTATGCACCGTAATTCCTTGCCTCCGCCTGTCAATTGCTGATCTGGAAACTTTGAACTCTGCCGCTGCATGAGATGAATATTTGAACTCTCCTCTTTCGATTGCTGCAATCGCCTTGCTAATACGATCTGATTTGCTGTATTTATCCATGATTGAAGTGTTGTAAGTAGCATTTTTTAGAGGTCAGAAGCGGGGTGTTTTGATGCGGGGCGTGCTTTGTCACGGGATCTCGGTTATGCATCAAACTTCAGCTACTTACAGTAACTTCCCACATATCGCAAGAACGGATGAAAAGCTCGAGAATTTATCATTGTCGAACCGAGATCCCATAAAGACGAGGAATTGCTGTAGATGATACCAGATCGCGATGGTTATGATATTCAGATGAACCTATGAGAAGGTACAGGGAGAAGTAACAGTGAGGGAACACTCCCAGTGCTTGGTACATTTCAAGCCCGCCCTGGAGAAAATCACTTTAGCTTACGGTGAGTTATGAAGAACAAAATCGGAAAACTAAACCAGAATTCCATTAAACGAATATTTATGCTCACTTGAGTTTTATTTGATTGTTGCAAAGTAGGTAATAGGTAAGTAAGACTATGATATCTTGGCTTTTGAGGAATGGCGAATAAAAGGGGCCCATTCTTATCACCACGTGAGGATATGTTTCTTATCTCGCCCCATTCTTAATGTTGACGCGACAGGACAAGAACGCGGTTGACATTGAGATTTTGGATGACTGTAACTCCCATCTGCACCAACATAATGGCATATCCGAGCCCACGATCAGAATCCCCTAAGCGTGAAGATCGTGCAGCTCCGTTGAATAGCGATGCTGATCCCCATCCGCTACGAGGAGTCGTCATTTGCTGCACCTCAGTCGACGATGAGAAACGCGTAAATCCACCTCCTTTGAAATGCTCCGCCATCTTTAGATCTCGAATACTGATACGCAATTGCAGACCCAGCTCGCTCAGTATGCTCAACAGATGGGCGCAAAGCACCTTTTCGATCTAACGTCCGATGTTACACATCTCATCGTAGGTGCATATGATACACCGAAATACAGATATGTCGCGAAGGAACGACCAGATGTAAAGCCAATGGCATTGGATTGGGTACAGGCTCTCAGAGAGCTTTGGATAAACGATAAGGAGATAAATTTTGAGGCTCTCGAAAAGGAGCACACGTTGCCTACTTTGTCGACGTTAAAGTTCAGCATGACTGGATGTGAAGATCGTAAGTAGTGCAGCTCTTTGGGCCGAACAGGACCGTACTAACACATCGGATAGCTACCGAAAGACTGCAGATTGCGGAATCAGTCAGATCCAATGGTGGCATATACGAAGGCGACTTGACCAAACAAATTACACATTTGATATCGTTCCGAACCGAAGGTGCCAAATACAAAGCTGCAAAGACCTGGGGGCTACGCATTGTCTCCATTGAATGGCTGCGAGATAGTTTGGAAAGAGGTATGATACTGGATGAAAACCTTTATGATCCTATTTTGCCACTGGAACAGAGGGGTGTCGGAGCCTGGGACCAGAGTAAGAAGAGAACATTGTTAGGGAAAAGATTTCGAGACGATAGTAACGGCAATGGAAAAGAGACAAAGCGGAAAATTCGCAGAACTGCGAGCGCAAGACTGAGTAGTGCACATGAGGGCATATGGGGAGACATCGTTGCCACCGGTGTACCCCAAGTCGTGAGAAGCGGTGTGTGGGAAAGTAATGATGAGCAAAATGGAACACGTACAACTGAGGCGCTAAAAAACGAGTGCAGACGAGGCTCTGCCATCGGAACCGTTGCTACATTGGACACTACCCAAGAGATTAAAGGAATGTTTGGCTCTTGCAGTTTCTTCTTGGATGGGTTCGAGCCAAAGAAGTTCCAGATTCTATGCAACCATATGTTGCCACACGGCGCAGAAATATGCAACACTTTGAAGGACTTATTGAGATCGATCAATCACACCTCAGCCACTCGACTATTCAGAATTATACCCAGCTCTATTGTCGAGCATGAAAATGAAGACGTCGCCTCGAATATAGAAGTAGTTACTGAATGGTGGGTTGAACGATGTCTTCATAACAAGACGTTCCTTGAGCCATCGTCACATGTCATAGGACGCCCATTCCCCAAATTTCCCATAAAAGAATTTAACGACATGACAATATCCTCTGCCGCCTTCAGCGGTATCGATCTTCTACATCTTAAAAAGGCGGTCGAATTGATTGGCGCCAAATATAGCGAAGATATGACCCGCCATTCATCGGTGTTGATCACGAAATCAACTGTTGGCTTGAGAAAAGACAAAAGTGACCATGCTCGCGAATGGAACATACCAATATTGGATGCAGACTGGCTTTGGGACTCAATAACAGCTGGTCATAAATTACCTTATTCGAAATACGCATGCAGACAAAAACGAAGATCAGGATCAGCACCTATTGAAAAGTCAATCGTCAAAGGGAATCCGGTTGAAAGATCAAAAAGCGATATACATAAAGCATATTCGACGATAGAAATTAGTTCTTTGAATCAGCAGACACATCGAAGCTCAAAATTGGATACTTCAACTTTTACAGCTGATAAGCAAGCACGAACCAAGCAGGAAGAGCCTGCACAGAACAAAAATACGCCAACAGGAAATACAAGCGACTTGACAGATCGGGGTTCTAAGACGCCAACACAGCCACTATCTGAAATCAATCCAAATTCCACTGCCAAAATAGTTTCTCGTGCTCTAGCGCCAAGCAATAATCTTGTGCCTCAAGAGCAAGAAGACCCTGATATCAGCTTCAATATCTCCAGTCTTCTTGCCAAAACCAAAAAATCAGTACAGCCAGCACAAAGCGAAGCACCAGAAGCTCGCAAAAGGGGTGCAAAGAAGATTCTTGGGCGTGTCACAAGCAACCTCTCCTCCGCATCTGCTCCGTTCTCCCGCGCGTCGTCGGTCGAGTCCACGACCACAGGACGTCCCGCAGAAATCCTGACCGAATCCGGAAAGGCGGGATCAGGCTACTCGGCTCTGGAACAACTTCCAAAGGAGCTGTTCCTGGATGCGGGTAATGATCGGCTTGTTCAGCAAGATATTGATAGCCAACCACCAGCAACACAGCTCGTATACGACGATCCAGGAAGCGATGCATATAAGGATCGCATTCAGGCGAGGATGAATGGGCAGACTGTGGATGTGCGACGGAAGCTTACAAAGCAGAAGGCTATCACATTAGGCGATATCAGTGATGCGAATAAAGTGCGTACGGGTACCAGGAGGAAGCCTGGATTTAGATGATATTGCTTATGTAATATATAACGCGGAATGGAATGACGGACTAGATATCCAGTATATACAGGCAATAAACTAATCAGCTCGTGTGTTCACCTTCTACGATGTCCGATTCTAGATATTTAGCATCATTTCGTCCACAATATCGCTTTTCCTGGCAACTGCCGAATATTTGTTCGCCCTTGTATGAGAAGGATCATTCAACTATCTCTATAGCCTGCTTCTTGCTCTGCTACTCCGTGTCGTGCTAAAGAGGCACTTTTCATTCTGGAATATGCTTTCAAGCATCGTTCGGATTGAGTGTCTGTGCAGAAAGCCTGATCATGGTTTTCTGGGCACGCCATGTATTTGGGTACCGTGAAAAGACCAACAAAAAGTCGTATGCAACTGTTTTAGTTGGAATCAATTTAGAGAAATCGCTTTGACTGTAATGATAATTCTAGGTGTGCGCCCCTAAGATGATGCTATTGCAGATATAAGGCTGTGTTTGAGTTGATCAAGTGATAGCGGCGGTGAACATCGTGTTTCGAGATATATTCATACCTTGATTCAAGCCTGTATATCAATGACCTATGCTAGCTCGATGACACTTCAGCTCGCATGTACTGGCATGCGAATGACAGAGGATTCGCCCAGAAAGGAGCTGAGAATCATTTGAGCTCAATGTGTCGCAATGCATCAATGACGAAGTTCATACGTGCCCATGAATCAAATTCAAATTACCTTCTCTCTGCTGGCTACAAAAACCAACATCCCATGCCTTTCGCCCATCTTGATTCTACCGTCCCGCTTCGAATATTTATCTCCATCCCTTCCTCAAACCGGCCGTACACAAGGCTATTACATCTTCCAGCAATCTCGATATTACATCTTGCCATCTTTCTCATCAAAAAAGTTTACGCAATCTATCTCGGGATCTCGGATCAATATATAATACCTCTCTCATTTTTAAATCAGTCCAGCCGACAATGCCGTGCATCAACGAGAGAACATACAGTCTTGCGCTTCGCCAAGATGATAGCCATGGCATTTCCATAAGCACGGCATTCGCCTACGCTGCTACGCCTATTTTTCTGGTGCTGTGCCTCACCTTATTCTTCTGCTGGGTCTGGCCGAGGTGGAAGAATAGCCTTGGATGATAGTACGTAGTTTTCATTTTCCGGAAGATGTGAATATTATTATGTCTAGGCGGTCCCGAAAGTGGTCTCTAGGAGCCAGGCGTTTAGAACAAGCTGTGATGCCAAATTCATGCGATGCTGTTGAGAATCAAGATAGTGGCCACATGGATGACTATGCCTCTGAGTTTCTCTTCTAAGGGTGCTTCTTTTATCCTTGTATTATAGATGAATGGTCTTTTCAGGCTACTTTTACTGTCTTAGTCATACTTAACACTCACCACTCTTCTTTTCTTCCCAGGTCTATACTAAATACTAGGGTATTCTTTATCCTCCCATCTGCTTATACCCTACATTGTATAAATAACAAAGACCTCTGCCTACATACCATAACCAAGATAATAGAAGCCTTTACGCTGCTTACGCGCCATTTTCAATATAATGCATCAGGAAGTCCATGAACAGATCTTGTCATGTTAATCTGTGAGACTTCTACATCCAACCACTATCTCACGATCGGACAGGCCATCAACTTCATCATCGTGTCGATTCTTGTGTACGTCATTGTTGCGGCAATTTTCTGATGCCGTGGACTTGCGGTGAAACTGAAGCAGAGGTATGAGAAGTGATAGAAGATAATATAAAGGAGAGCCATGATAATCTTCCACGGGAGGCAAAAAAAAAAAGCAAACAGACTGCAAAGTATGTTATTGCTAGGATTAGGTAATTTCACGAGAAAACAACATTAAGTACACAAATGCGTCTCATTTGAGTGCGCCATTCTCTTGAAAATTCGAATCGAAATCATGAATAACCTTTAGCGTCCCACCCAATCACTATAGCACAAGGCCATTGAGGATTCCACCTCTCACGCTTATTACCGCGCATCTTTCATCGTACAGATTTTCTCCTTTCCTACATCCATGCTCTGAAATACGATTCATCTCCACGATAAAACAAATCAGTTCACCTCCCAAACTGCACTTTCCGTACCTTTGAAGAAATCAGAATCAGAATCAGATAGTGCATAAAGACCATGGCGTCAAATGCGACCATAACAGCCACCTTTGTCACCTTTGCCGTGCCCGCTGTCGTCATCCTCGTTGTGGTCGTCGTTGGAATCATCGTTGCGGAATGGACTTTTCTACGGAAGAGGCGTCGTGCATACGGAGCGAGTGCGGAGAGAGCTTGAGAGTAAGTCGATAAGAAAGGGCATTTTGGTTGTTTTGGGGGAGGGGGAGTGTATTGAAGGATAGAGTTTTGAAGATGAGGCTCTCTGGAGAACGAGAATGGAAGAAGAGTAGTGCAGGCCCAGGGCAGGGCGAAGCTTGGGAATATACGTTGAGTTGAACGGTTTATGATGGATATCGTTAGGGATTCGATGGATTGTGTGGATGGCATACCTTGAAGGAAGAGCTCACCCAGCGTCTCTCTCTTGTGTATTGATATCTGACCAATGAGAAGTATCATGGCGTGCAAGACTTTAGATCATCCATTTCAGCCTTATGGTAAGCACTCTTTGTGGCGCTTATACACATTGAGATTTTATTCTTAAACTACGGTTCGAGTGATTATATGTAATAGGCCAACATAATCCCTCAAATAGCACTATGTTAAACTAGGATTGTTGGTCACATGTCAGACAGGTCCGACTACACGTATGAAATGTAGGCTATTGAATCTATGAAAGACTCAGGCTTGCTCTTTCTCAAGGAGTTCTAGCTTTTTTTAATATTTTTCGCCCTTCGACTGTGCTGTATTCTTTTTCTACAGTGTCACCAAGTTTGTGACTTGAGTATCCCTGAAGGTACTCTAAGACTGAAGCCCACAACGGCTTGGGTCATGCGCTTTTGTAGTAGCTGCAAGTGTCACGAACACGGTTCTGTAAGTCTGGAAAATCAGTTTGTAGGTGCTTCAATACGAAAATACTTAACTAAGGAGAAGAGGTAGAGCTCTGGGAAAGCTCTCGACTAAGTACGGATATCAGGTCATACTCTACTAGTCCTAACTAGGAAGCATACACGAATTTTCCACGTGCTAACAGTGACAGCAGGCTTGTGGCTGTTACAAATAGATCAGTTAAATCAGCAATTTCGTTTTTTTAAAAGACTTTTTTACAACGCAATTCGCAAAGCTCAAGTAGTTAAGCTGTTAATCAACTTGTTAAAGATTGCTAAATTGCAATGCATTTAGCTGTTATTTTTGCGAAAAAATAATATAAGGCTACAAGCAGCTAATCAGCGCCGTAAAAATAAGCGATATAGCCGAAAGTATTGTGGAGGGAAATATGCTGAAGAGCAAGAACAGCAACAGGACCTAGCACAAAACCTATAAGCGTGATATCGGTAACCGTAGCATACCAGGGAGAGCACCGGCGAACCTAAACTCTATGTAATAGATAAGCGTCAATAGCTTATAAAGGTGTAATATATAGGAGGTTTGAAAAATGATTGTATTGATGATTATTGTGCTTCTATACCGAAAGCAAAGCTTATATACAACTCATGGTCCTCAGGCTACATGACACGTGATAAAATAGCAAAAGAAAGAAATCAACCCCGCCACAGTATATTGTGCAAAAAGGAGCTTTACGGGTTCAAGAAAGTCAGCGTTTAGTTGAAATATAAAAAAATTATAAAAAATCAAGCATCTGCAACTTCTGTACGCCAGCATGCACCACCGACGTGTTCTAATTGTCATGTTCAAAGTCATACGAGACTTTGATGTGCTAGCTACTAAAGAATCTATATTTTAAATACTATAGAATTTGCTTTTATTGCTGTGGTGCAATCAAGTGGTGGGTTGCAAAAAGTAGCTTGAGGAACGGGGTGACCCGGGGAGTGGCGGAACACGTTGCACCATGGATGTACTAGGCGCCGTGGGGTGCGGGATACGCTTAGTCAGATTCTAAATTACATACACCAATTCTCAACAAAATCAGAACTTGTGTCGAAAGCATTTTACGCGTATTTGTATTTAATACTTTTTGTAAAAGTGCAGTTGTTTCGGTTTTGGCCAATTTGCGGTTATTACAGCTCAAAATAGCTTAAAATAAAGTGCTATAGTACTTTCGGGTTAAAGTGCTCTACAAAATGTTGTACGACTCTGCAGCGGCTCGTAAGTTTTGAAACCGACTTTATTGATAAGCCCAAAAAGCAAAAACTATTTTACTTTTTTTGCCAGCCATTTCGAATGTTGGCTGTTGGTTGTTGGTTGTTGGTTATTGTATAATTGTAATTCAAAAAGCAAAAAGTGGTGGTGGTTGCAGGGGTACTGTTTCACTCGCATATCTGTTCCACTTGTCTATCAGCTACGTTATATGATTAACTTGCTTATAAAGTACGTTACATGGGATGTACGTGTAGTCGGACCCCCACGTCAGACTCGTTAGTCAGCAGTCTGAACCTACAATCAGCTGTTCTCTAACCTAAAGGCCTAAAGGACCACCTCTCACATTTCTCAACTTGAAGGACTGGTGAAAGCCCAAGACAAGACAAACTAAATCTTTAAAATTGCATTAGCAAGTACAAACTATCAAAACCTCAGTCGGTATCCGAAACCAGACTATCATTGGTCGGTATCCGAAGTCAAACTATTAAACCCTCAGTCGGTATCCGAAATCAAACCCTCCACAAGGCTGAGACCACAAATTCATAGTCAAGCAACTAAGCAGCAACAATGGATCTCCCTGTCTCAGGACTCGTCGTGATGGTTGTCTGTGTCGGAGGAGGTGTTGTAGCGGCGGCATTCGCGGTGCTTCGTGTGAGGATGGGATGGAAATGGACGAAGGGTGATGAGGAAACAGCAAGTTCATGATTTTAGGGCGTTGCGGGTAAGAGGCTCTTTTCTGGATGATGAGATTATAGATTTTAACTATAGTGTATTTAGGAGAGAATGCTGGGGTGGGCTTAGAAGACATGGAAACCGGGTAGGAAATCTGAAGGCGTTGGTAGTGATTATCTACTAAAATGGACTGAATGTAAGCGGGAGCGCGTTGGGGTACTGAATATCAAGAATCTATCTCAAAGTACATCTTTGGTGTTAAGCAATGAGCACAAGGTAGTTTTAAGTATGAAAGAGACTGGAGTTGAGTGCACTGTGATAGCTCGCTACGGGATCTATCCTAAAGTAGGTCTTCTGATCCGTGTGTTCAAAGTTGAATAGAAATAGTGTTATTTTCCAGCGCCTACCCCATAGGGCCAGAGTAGGTTCCCAGGCTGGAACGTCCGCAATTCACACTTGCGGTAGTACCATAAATCTCGAAAACAATAACATGAAGGATCGCGTCATTATCTGTCCAAGACATGCACATGAGGCGTACTACACACTCACCACCATGAATCGCTCACCATCACCATCATGAATCGCCCACGCCAATCTACCACAAGTTGCCTTAAAAGAGAGATAGCATTGATCGAAACTTTTTCTTCCATTTCCAAAGTCTTAGAATAGCAACTTCACAGCCGATACACAACTTCTAGTTCAATATTGAAACGTTAATACACTCTATTCAAAGCTAGCCGTACGTATAGCATCTGAACTTGGGACCAAGGCTGATAATAGCTGGATAGGAGTCCGGCCCCAAGAGTCTGTTGTCAACATGGAAGCTCTTGCGATAGGCGGGATATCATTCGCTTTTTTCTGCTTGATTATCTTGATACTACTCTTTTCGTGTTGGTCGAAGAGTGTATTAGGTTCAGGTGGCTGATAGAGGTGCATCATTCATCTTTACTGCTTTGTTTTTGATTTTGCTGACTTTGGACATGTAGCGTCTTAGAAGAGGATCGAGGATATGGCAATAGCAATGTCAGATTGAAACGAAGCATGGAAGTTCTGTGTGAAGTTGGTTTCTCCATAAGGAAGGAATATGGCTGCAGGCGACAACAAAGGTATGAGAATTGGTGGAACAATGAGATCTAGGCATTAGTCTCCGACTAGCATGAATTTAAGAATCCTTCCTCAACTCGCAAGTTTCTGGACTTAGAACTTCCCATGTAGCCGGTCCTTTCGATTGTAACTTGGTCTTCGTCAGAAGGAGCACTTGATTACTCAAACCTCAACAATGAGTCTTTCTTCGCCTCTGGCTTCCCTCCATCTGTTTGTAGATCTTACCAAGTTGTCACATCCCTTCAACAAGAATGTCCATTTCCTTGCAAAGCCTTCGCTGATCTCCCAGCCTTCTTCTAACCATGGCTCGCCCCATAGAATGAGCCCTCGACTTTCGACTTCGCTAAGACCATCATACATTCCACCCACGAAGTCGTTACAGAGCCCGTCGACGTCAATGGTGTCTTGGTGTGTGATGATATTGTCACGCATCTCTGGGTATGGTAGGACATCTATCCATACCTCATGCGAAACAGCCTTTTGGAGAATTGTAGGCTTCAGAGCCGCGGGTGCAGTCTCTGGTAGTGGTAAGTCATTCGTATAGAAGTCCTCCCAACCTTCGAATGGACGGCCACTAAGCTGTAGCAATGTCGCCATATTCGCCATTACCCCTCGTAGTGTATTGTGCTGTATGGACACGAATATCTGGTGATCAACAGAGAGCGGAAAATCGGGTGTTTGAAACAACATCGCAGAAGTTACCTCCCGTTTCCGCTGTTCTCTTAGCGCAGCCCAATAAGCGTATACGCTTTGCGACTGGCCAAGAGTTTCTAATGCTGCCCAAAAGGCATCTCGACTCTGTGGAGAATCGAAGCTTACAGACAGTCTTTGACGTCCAGTTACATGGTTTAGAACTAGCTGCTTGAGAGACGAATATGCATCAGCATGATCTGCAGAAACTTGTGCATCTTTCTGATATGCCGGTACAAGCGCCGTTGAAGTTGCAAGCTCTTGCGCTTTTCGTCTCCCTATGGTGCTTTATCAACAACGATGGGTACCATCTTAGATGCGTCATTCAATACTCATTCCATGCTCTTTGATGAAGACGATTCTGCCGCCTTCGTCTCTCGGCCAGATCTGTTATCCCAGTCACATAGTCATCTTTCACCCGAGCCTGCCTTTAAATTAGATCTCCGGATCTTGATCGAACTTTGCAGAAACAGCTATGAGAAATCCAACCCCACCTCTTGAATCTCAACCAGGGTTTCAGCCATAGTTACAGGCAGGAATACACAAGAGCAGGGTCACGCCCGGACTTAATTTCGATAAGGAGGTTAAGCCTAGTCAAATCTTGCTTCATGATACATGCTCCATGCGGCATAAGCAGACTGCAAAACCTCAGCATCTTCTGCTTATGCTGCATCAATGTAGTTGCAATATGCGGCTGATAAGTGGAGATTTTGGGGCGACAAATCATTGGCTGAAATGTTGTCTCACAACCCATTTAATTCGCCAAGACGCTATATACTTATCCTGCATACACGCTAACCTTCATTCGTGTACCACAACTGATGGATAATTAACTTGTTCTGTCAATGTTTTCGGATGTGTATAGATCATTGCAGGATGCTGCAAATAACGGCGTCGGTGTTAAGATGCGAAAGCGATCTGCGTCCGAGAGCACACATCTCTCAAATGAAGATAAATATCGATATTCCCTCTCTGGAGCGCACCCATCATCATTAATCATTCTACTCATCAAGCAATAGCCTGAATATTCGTAACATCACCCAAAAAATTCTCTAGCTCAGCTACACACAATTTCAAACTTTCTCATTTCAGATACGCCAGAAATTTTCTACCACAAATCACATCTGAGCAAGCCAAACAAGCGCCATGCCTAATCTTGAGCAATTCGTGGACTTCAACCCAGAGAAAGATATCCCTTCTCTTGAAGGAAGAGTCATCTTCATCACTGGGGGTATGCTGTTAAGCTCAAATCTATTAGAATTATATCTAACAGATTGTAGGCACCGCCGGACTTGGGAGAGAATCAGTGTTAGCTCTTGCGAAACACAACCCTGCCCACATCTACTTTACTGGCCGAAATACTGAAGCGGCAAAAGCTCTCAGCGATGAGATGCAAGCCGCAAATCCTTCAGTTGGAACAACGTTCCTGAAGATGAATATGTTGTCCTTAGCATCTGTGAAGAATGCTTGTGCTGAGTTCTCTCATGATCGCCTCGATATTCTGATGTAAGCGGTGACATCTCTCATAATACCCGGTTGTACTGTTTGTTATACGGAGTCGAGACTGACTTATCTTGAATGACAGGTGTAATGCTGGTGTCATGTTTATCCCACCTGGTCTCAGCCAAGAAGGCTACGAGAATCATTTTGCCATCAATCATCTTGCACACGCCATGATTATTCAACAGCTCCTACCTGTCCTGAAGAAGACCTCTCAGCTACCTGAATCAGACGTGCGTGTTCTCTCTTTGACATCTACGGCCTGGAAGTCCAGTCCAAGGAATGGCATCACGTTTTCGACATTGCAAACTACGCAAGAAGGATTCATGGGAGCAAGTTACAGATATGGGTAAGCAAGCCCTTCAGAGCCTGTTTCTATTAGTTTGGAGGTTAGCGCTGACGCCAACCAGGCAAAGCAAGCTTGCAAATATCGTATATGCTGCCGAACTAGCTAGACGGAACCAGGGCTCCAACATAAAATTCATTTCCGTCCACCCAGGAGCTGTGGCCACTGACTTGACGACCACCATCTCATTCGCTCACCAAATTCTTACGAGGATATTCCTTTTTTTCCTGGGCGTCTCTCTCATGCAGCCAGAACAGGGCCGTCTAAGTCAGCTATGGGCAGCCGCCGGCGCGAAGAGAGAGCAGCTGGTGAGTGGCGGGTTTTACATGCCAGTTGGAAGGTTCAGCAATGACAGACTGGATATGACGGCGAAAAGTGAGAGGCTTGGGAAGGATCTATGGGATTATACGCAGGATGTTTTGGCCAAGTTCTGAGCATATATGAAGTCCACCAGCGGCGTTCAGGTTTTGAAAAGGATAGTAATTCTTGTTCTTCGTTTTGTATCCTAATATAGAGGTTGTTTTTATACGCTAAGCCCGTTATCATCTCAAATCATCTCACAGTTAATTAGTTATCACGGCTTTGTGGAAAAGGGAGACTTGCTTCCTAAGATAATGTTGCATTGGAATTCCGATCATGCAACGGTCAAAGAGTAGCTTTCCAAGCTACTCTACCCTTTCCTTCAACATGCTTGAAAACGTTCTAATCCAACAACCATTTCATCCTTCATTATAGCTATATAACATTTACCATTAATTCATTATCCTTTTCCAGCAGCTGATTCAACATGTATTAACACGCCCATCAGAAAGTGTTGAGCCTCAGAAGTGGTTTGCTGGTGAAGGTCTTACCCAGCAGCTGACTCGAGATCTCCGTAATGTCAGTGAGTTTGCTATTTTTTTTCAAGTCTCTCCCGACCATGATCATTCTCATTGCACTCTCAGCTGAGTCTCTTAGCAAGCGCTCAGCTTCTTTGATTGCTGTCTCAAGAGATATAGGTGCCTGTATGATGCTTACGAAAGCATCTATTCCGGCCGCATAATTAACGTCGGCATCAACTCCAACAGTCCCAACGAGCGCGATCACAGGCAGTCCGAGGCGTTTTGCACGCGCCGCAACTTCTGCTGGGATCTTTCCTCTCGGTGTCTGATAATCAATTCCTCCTTCAGCTGTTATGACAAGATCGCAATCTTTCATCAACTCGTCAAGCTGGAAATGCTGCATGATCAGGTCGAATCTTGGGTGTAATGTGGCTCCGAGAAGCATGAGTCCTGTTCCAAGTCCTCCGCTTGCTCCCGACCCGGGCGCTGTTGATATATCGCGCCTAATTACGTGCTCAACAGCCGACGCGTATATGCCTAATCCTTTGGCCAATATCTCTACCTCCTTAGGGGTAGCACCTTTCTGTGGCCCAAATACTCGAGCCACACCCTTAGGTCCACACAAGACATTCAGCCAATTACATGCAACATCTATCTTGACGTGTTGAAGGCGAGGATCAAGACCAGAGAGATCTATGCTGTGGAGGCTCAACAAATCTTTGCCCCCTCCTGCAATCGGAAGTTCTTTGCCGTTGATGTCCAAGAACGTCCCACCCAATGCTTGAACACAGCCGATACCTCCATCAGATGTCCCAGAGTCTCCGCAACCAATAATAATCCTTTTTACGCCATCATTCACAGCGGCGAGAATAAGTTGTCCAACCCCGTATGTTGTTGTGAATCCTGGATCACGAGCATTTCTTGGGACCAACCTCAAACCTGCCGCAGCTGCCATTTCTATCACAGCAGTCCCTGAGTCTCCTCCGAGAAAGCCGTAATATGATGCTACAGGCTCACGTACCGGACCCATGACCTCGATGTGTTTGAGTCTGCACAATTTTATGTTCAGCAAGATTCGGAATACTAGCAAGCCTCTACCAGTCTTTTCAAAAGAGATCGCTGAATTTGGGCATGACTTACCGTCCATGAGTTGCAGCAACCAGCGCGCGAGTGAACCCTTCCCCGCCATCTACTAGTGGCGCCTTGCGAACAATTGCAGTCGGTATGACTCGTAGTATGCCCTCTTCAATACGATCCGCAGCGACATCAGCTTCCAAGCTTTCCTTAAAACCAGATGGGGAGACCAGAACCCTCATACGTCTCTCTGTGATCATTGATATTGTAGAAGCGATACTCATATTATCGACCAAAGAACGAATGTGGTGTATTGAAGCGAATGTGATTCAGACAAGTGCTGACAGCTAACCCTTTGAATGTGATTATGCTTGTGTTTGTTAGGGTGTCCTAGCGGTCTATTATATATTCTCATACTTGAAGCCTCAAGAACAGTTGCCCGAAAAGGCAGTGCTGCACGCGACCACGGAAATAGATTTCATCAGACGGAGAAGCACACGATTATTAGCCGTACTCAATGACATAACCCTGATGGCTTCGTCATGGGATGGCTGATCTCCCGTCAAACCTTTGCTTAGATTACAAAATTTGAGATTTTAATTCGTAGTTTAACACTCTATCCTGATTTCCTAATTGCATTGGATATGAAAATGCCAATCTTTTTGCTGAATGTGCTTGCCAAAACTGCCAGAAATAGAGTCAAAGTAACAACGCCGCAGCCCTATATCGTTTGTCAACTGTCATCTGCATATACGGAGTTTCAGCTGATAAGATTTTGCTAATTCTTTCGTATGCTGTATCCATGGTGAACAGCACGTCGGTGGCTTGTAGTGACATTCGTGGCGTCATTGTACCTAATGGAAAGTTCCAACAAACGTAGCCTTTCAGTCAGTTCTTAGAATTACAAAAAATGGTTTCTTGAGAGCTTATTTGTTCATATTCTCGTTTCAGATGGATTTAAGAAGTCCAAGCCACATCGATTACGCAAAAGAATGGGGGCTTTCCGAGATCGTGATTTGCGGCGGCGGGCGATCTTCAACGGGAGCGGCTCGGCATCCTGGGCGATAAGCATCGGCAGTTGTATCGCTTCGCTTGGCACTGTGTTTCTTATTGGCTTCTGAGTTCCCTTTGAATGAGTCGAGCAGTTATTCTTTGTCATAAACGCTGAATCATACTGCCACGGCATAGTTGATGGGCTAACCCTTTGTTAGCCCCTGGAACTAAATATCAGAAAACTCCAAATCTTTCCTTTAGAAGGTTCTATGGACTAAATCGAAAACTTGGAAGTTCGCCAAGTCTTGGCCTCGTGCTCTTCAGATCCTCGACCACCTAGGCTCATAGGCGATGATCTTGCTTCGCCTGGCTAGGCTAGAAGCTATCAAGTTCGAGTGACGCGTAGCCTCAGGATGTTTGTACGAAAGTGATGATGATCTTGTGGTTGAACCTCAAATGTGATTTGTTACATTGCTCTCTAAATTCTATCTTTAGATCCCAGGTTGACAACACAACAACCATACTGTTGCTAATGAATTCGCTATCACCACACTACCTTATAAAATGGAGAGAAATGCTTGTCAATCATTGTTTCTCTATCAAGTTCCACACTCGTTTCAATATCTGCACATAACATAGTCATTCGTTTTCCTACCCTGTCAGAGCATGGTTATTGTTCGTGATACTTCATCCACGCATAGTATTTCACGGCTACCTTCGTTTCGCCAATTCGAGCTTCCGCCTCTGTCTTTTACACGCTTCCCAAGCCACAGGACTTTGAATCCCCATTACCGAATGTGTGTCAATGAGAAAATAACGGATGATTTGGAGCGGCAGGAATTTCAGAAGCTGGTCACGAGCTACGAGGAGGATGGATCAGCGTCAGACCCCGAACAAGCTCAATGCCAAGACTCCGAAAGTGATCCAAATTTAGTAGTGCTTCCAAAATCCTTCAGGTTTGCTGTGACTGATGATATACAGGTAACTTGGTCAGGCGAAGACGACCCAACGAATCCATTGAATTGGCCAAACAGAAAACGATGGACAGCCACACTCACTGTTGCTTCCTTTACGTTCATTTCCCCGCTTGCTTCAACCATGGTAGCACCGTCGTTAGACGATATCGCAAAAGAATTTAACATCACGACAGGCTTAGAGAAAGCACTTGTGATGTCCATTTTCCTGCTTGCTTATGCCGTAGGGCCATTTATTTTAGGGCCGCTCTCCGAAATTTTCGGTCGTGTGGTTGTGCTACAAAGCGCCAATATGGTGTTTCTGCTGTTCAATACTATTTGCGGATTCTCAAAGTCTAAACAACAGATGATGTCTTTTAGATTTTTGAGCGGTCTTGGTGGAAGTGCACCGCAGGCAGTAAGTCAGCGAATTTATATTGCTTAGCTATTCTATTGACACGTTTCAGCTTGGTGGTGGTGTCCTTAGTGACTGCTGGAGAGCCGAAGAACGCGGCAAAGCTCACGCTCTCTACAGCTTAGCACCCTTTCTCGGTCCCAGTCTTGGGCCAATAGGTTCGCATTGCCTCTCCGCCTCCACTCCCACACTACTAACAACAATCAGCCGGTGGCATCGTAACGCAACATTTCACCTGGCGCTGGGTATTCTGGGGGACATCCATTCTCGATCTAGTCGTCCAAATCCTCGCTACACTCTTCCTTAATGAAACCTACCCTCCCAAAATCCTTGCCATAAAGGCCAAGCGACTACGTAAAGAAACCGGAAATGCTGCTTTGCATACTAAGTGGCAGAATCCTGATCATACGTTCGGCCATATCTTAAGAAAGGCTTTAGTGCGACCGTTTATCATGTTGTTTACGCAGCCTACTATCCAGGCTCTTGCGCTATATCGTGGGTATATTTATGGGTTGATGTATCTCGTGTATGCCTTTTTCGTCTTCTTTCAATGTGGCCGGGGTTAGCTAATAGAACCAGCCTCTCTACATTTCCAACGATTTTCCGCAGCGTCTATCGGATGTCGCTTGGCAACGCAAGCCTTAACTACCTTTCGCTCGGTTTTGGATTCGTCCTCGGCCTGCAAATCTGCGGACCACTACTCGATCGCGTTGGTTTGCCCTCTCATCTTTCTCCTCCACACTTTGCTGACACACAGAAAGATCTATATCCGCCTGAAGAAGAAATACAACCACCCGGGGCGTCCCGAGTTCCGTGTCCCGCTCATGCTCCCGGGCGGCCTTCTCGTACCCGTCGGATTATTCATCTACGGTTTTACCGCCAGGGCCGACATCCATCCCGTGGTCCCGAATATCGGCGCCGCGATTTTTGCAACGGGGTGTATCATCAGCTTTCAGTGCGCACAGGTCTATGTCGTAGATGCGTATACGACGTATGCAGCGAGCGCGACGGGAGCCGCTGCTTTTGTGAGGACCATGGCAGGCTTCGGATTTCCACTCTTTGCGCCAGCTATGTATGCTCGCTTAGGGATCGGATGGGGAAATGGCTTGTTGGGATTTGTGGCACTAGGGTCAGGTATTGTTGCACCGTTGCTTCTGTGGAAGTATGGTGAGAGAATGAGGGCAAGGAGTACGTATTGTGCTGGGTGAGTTTATGTCTTGATGAGATATGGTGTTACGAATGAAAAGTTTGTAGGGGGAGGTATTACGAGTGAAATGCGTAATGTATAAATCGCGATGGATAAATAGATAATCGCTTAAATAGAGGCGTCATTGTTACTGATAATTTGAGGCATGTTAATTAGATGAAGTGGAACGAGACTGGTGTGTAGTTTCCAAAGTTAGCCATTTATATTTGTCCAGCATGCTACATAAAGGGAGGCTTGAAGCTCGTGGGATTCAAAGTTGGTTTGCGGGGGTTTTGAGTAGTAGGTGATTGAAGCATGCTTTGAGCAGAACCCAAGCAAGCCCCGTAACAGGTCTTAATGACCCATTTGCCCCATCGTTGAGAATGCGGAGAAAAGAGGACGGTACGCAGCCATCTTATGGTTCTACGTGTCATAACATCATTTATATCACCAATCTCTTTATGTATATCTAGCCTCGTCCGACAGCGTCCTCACTCCCGCTCATAAAACTCCCCAGCCCACTTAACCAGCGTCCCAATCTCCGCATCAATTACCGCTTGCACGCCGGCATTCGCCTCCCCATTCCTCAGCCTCAGATCTGAGCAGTGAAACCCGCCCGGGATGACGTGCACGGGCAGTTTTTCCGTCGATACGAGTGGCCCGCCTGGTCGGTATTCCGAGGAGTGGCCTGCTGTTCTCCAGGGATCGAATTCGCTTTCTGTTGTTAATATTTTTCTGTAAATGGATATGGGGTAAGGGATGAAAGGGGTTCTTTAAGTACCCGTTTATGAAGATCAGGCGTTCTGTGTCTTCTAGTCTCCAGCCTTGAGTGTGTTTGTTGACCTGATGTACGTTGCTATCTGGGCTAATTGCACTTCCGTATGTGAAGCCGTTTACGGTGGGAAACCATAGCGCGCATTGTCGTTGCCAATATGATGCTGTAACCAGCCTTGATACTAAAGTCGTCTCGTGCCGTGGAGCTCCGCTGGCACTTATTAGCATGCCACACTAACGCCAACAACTGGCAAAAAAAACATACTCTTGCCACCATGCAAAGGGCTCGTTGCAGAGCATCCAGAACCATTGCCGATTCCCTGGGTTTTGGACGGTAAGGTTTGTGAATAGATGGTTCGATGCGTTATACGAATCCAGGCAGCTGAGATCGGTCGAGTCGTAGCCGTAACCTTCGCAAATACCAGGGACGATGGTGGAGTTTGTGAAGTTGGCATAGCCAGCGAGGGCCTTTTCAAGACCTACGCCATTGACGTCAGGAGTTACAGCTGCCCCTGCAGCGACGCCCTTATGGTTGCATTAGCAGTTTTCCGCTGGTTTTGGGCAAGGTTTGTATACCTCAACTGCATCGCAGAACTCATAGAAGATAGAGTATCCGGTATAAAAGCTGTTCGATTGCCAAAACCAAGGACCATTTTCAAGAACACTATTGGTCGTGTTAGGCTCCATCTAGAAACTAGAAAACTGGTAACCTACGAGGCAAAATCATCGTTGTGTTCAATGTTTTCAAGGCCAAAGCTAGCTTTGAGAGCATATATGTCATCTGCCGTTCCATGTTTCAGGACATCATCCACGTGCTCGATTACGAGATTTACATCTTTGGAGCAGTTCTTTGGCATTCCTTGCTCAACCGGTTTGAAGTATTGCCACTATTTAAGTTAGTATTCCGTTTTTGGTAAGAACTTGAGACTAACATAGTCGTAGATGGCCTCTGTTGGAGCACTAGTCGATTGGTATGCCCAAAATGTGCCGGGGTACATCGATGCTGTCCATGCTGATAATGAGCCGCTATACGAGCCTCCGACAAAGATCCATGGTGCTTTATCAGCATTACTTGCTCCGCTTGGATCAAATGGAAGCTTGATGGTCTTGGCGATATTGATATTGTCTTTCAGCGCATTTTCTAGTGTCAAAGCTTGAAGTGTCTCGGCATTCAAAGTCTGATATGGCGAGGATTCTCCATAATACCGGTCTGGACCAAAGTTAGCATACACTCTCTACGGCGGTCTCTGTTTGAAGGGGAACTCACGCTCAACCAGAACTATAGCACCTCTGAGCTCCTGAGCGAGTCTACCCGTGATGGTTACGTTGGTGAGATACGCTCCATACCGAGCTGCTGCAACCTCACCAGGCGTGAAGAAGATTATTGGCGAGCCTGGGCCACCCCAGAACTCAGACGAGTACCAGTACTTCTGGTTGAAATTCCCCTTGCCCGGGTTACTATGCTCGATGAGCTGAGAGAAGAAACCGGATCCAGTGGTATTCACTGCCTGGGCTGCGAATGCGTCTGCATGAATATCGTCTTCCTCTAAAGGTGGAAGAAGGCTCTTAAAACGCTCGAAATGTGTCGCGGTAGTGAGGGATATTAATAGCGAGGTCAGAAAGGTTAACCAAATCATTTTTTTAGGAGACCAAAGGGAATTGAAGAGATCAGTAGGCGCTATTCTATGGCTCTATATGTCTAGAACTCTACAAAATCCAGAAGTACAGGCCGAAGTAGACAGAGGTAATGGCGGGTACAGAATTCACGAACCATTTGCAAGATCATTCTTTGTCTACTTATACAGACAAGCAACATCGCGTTTTAACTAGGAAAGCTATTAATTGGACCGGAAGAAAGCTGCATGCATATTACACCTGTGCGTCCCCTACCTGGAGCCAACGCTATTCAAATTTGGAAATGAGACAAAGTTCGAGATTGGGAAAGTCGTGACATTACGATTGACAAACTTACCATTATTGGCAGGAGATTTACAAATAGACCGAGCGGGTTGGATGTTTCAGTATCATGTGCCGAAAACCAAGGATGATCTTCCGGCTGGCGGCGGCTCGATGCATCTTCAGGGGTAGAGTGACAACGCTACCACTGTCCAGGGATGGGTAACAATCATCTAATCTTGTGCATCATTTTGCCAATTTGGCTCAATTTGTTATTGCTAGATCACATATGTATGGTGTGGTAATATAAACTTCTTCGCCGCCTGCCCTGTGCTAATTTTCGGTTCGATTTAGAGTTTGCGTCGGGAGCGTCGGCCATTTAAAATCCAGGGTTGGAAGATTCCAACATGACTTCCGACACTGAAGGAAGCTGTTGCGCGACTAATAGTTAACATGTGCATATAGGTTAGATGTGCCCAGCATATAGTTTGTACAGTCCATCCTTGTGCATGAATCCATTCGCACCTTAGGCGGACAGGTCCCTGCCAAATGCAAGAGTCTAGGGAAATGCATTTAGCCGTTGCAAATTCACCATCCAGATATCAACCAGTTGCTGGCGCTTTGGTGTTGATAATTCCCATGGAGACCTACTTTGCAGGGTACTTGATGTTCATTTAGATGATGCGTTTAGGGAGGTATGGGGGCAATCCAAATAACTTTCGGAGCATCTCTAGGATCGGATATCTCAGACATGACTTTGATTTGAAAGCACTGCATTTGTGTAATGCAGGAAATCAGTTCATGGGGGTGCCAATGAGCACAAGCGCGGCTGGAAATAATAGCCACAATGCCTTCGTCAACAACGCAGATCCAAATAGTGGCATATTCGGGACCTTCGATAAAAAGGTGTGGCCGAAACTCTGATTGCTACCTTCTCTCAGTGTCGTGTTTCAGAAACTAACATTTTGGTATTCAAATTTTGGCGTACCATTCTCTTGTATGTCTAGTGTATACATAAAATATTCGAGAAGCCTCTAGTCCATTGCATACTGCCCATTATGACTATTAGGAAGCAGAGTGCAACGATGACACTCGTCGTCCCATATCTATAAGAGTGTCTCCTTCTCAAAGTCGCCAATTCGCTCACCCAAGTACTGACAGTCGTCAAGCAGCCACAAAAGCCATCTTGTATGCCTTGCAAGACTTGGCATCCGATAATACCTCCTAGAGGGACGTGTTGAAGGTCGTAAGACATGCCCAGAATTGCGGTTCCGAAAATGTTAACCAAAAAAGTCCCCAATGGGAAGGATAAGATCTTGCCATTGAGTTTGAGCGAAGCGTAGAATCTTGCCAGGCAACCAAGAGGAGAGAATACCATTGCAAAAACAGCACGACCACGCCATACTTCAGCATTCCTGCTATTGAGGTCTGGTGGAAATATAGCTAGGAATATGGCTCCAATCCAGCATCCCCATGCAAAAAAGACCGCTAGGCGATCAAGAACCTTACGACCAAATCTGAAAGGTAAGCTTGGAGTATATTGCTCTGAAGCAATAGCAATATGCGCGCCTATGTACAAGCCTGATATACAAACAGCCACAGTTGTTATGGTAACAGCTAGAACAGCCATGATAGAACGTCCTCCATTTCGGTGCACAATTGGGGCAGAAGGAGTCTCCAAATTATTTGCCAAAGCCAGGTAGGCGTCTCGAATGAACGATGAAAAAGAGGTGAAGCATCCACAGAATCCAGTAGTAAGACCAATATACAGCGGAATCGTCTTTTTCGTCGCCGTATGTGCCTTCTTAGCAGCAGCTAGATCAACAGCCGGGACAGGAGAACCACTCTCCTGGCCGCGAGCCTTTTGCCTTTCTCTCTCGAGCTGCTGATGATAAGCCGGCGTTCCCCATTCCTCCTTGAACAGCATACGATCCTCGGCAAGAAACCCGAAAAACAGGCTCCCTCCAAAATTGGCCCATAGCTCGCTGAAGATGACAGGAGCCCCGGGATAGAGCGTGATGCCCTGTAAACCGAGCCTTGCCAGCGTTCCCAGAAACGAAAATAGAATCAAGTAAGATATTGTATACAAGTGTGTTGCAAGTTTCGAGACCTCATGCACCTGTGGCGTGTCTTTCTCTCCTTCTGGCTGGCGGCCATTGGTTGACTTGAACTTCCTGGGCTCTTGCACCTGGTCTTTCTCTTCCTTTAACGACCTATGCAAATAAACTGGATTCTCTTCTGGGTTCCGGACTGGTGGTACTCCAACAAGGTCATCGAGGTTGGCGTAGACCTCAGGCACATCAAACTTGGGATCCTGAGGCTGCTGATGTTGTCTGTGAGATACTATCCTGTCCTCCATCACGACAGTAGAATCTGCTGTCATGTATCTTCATTATTGCTGTCATTCTTTAATGAATATAGTTAGCTCCCCTCTGACGTTGATGTGGGACTAAACATTTCCACTTCTTCAGGTACCTCACCTTTCCCAAATACGTTAGTCTTGTTGATAACGATAAGCGATAAGATTATATCTTGGCAACGGGCTCCTCCGCAAGCATCTACAACAACGACCTGCCTTCACCGTCTTTAGTCAATTTCATCAATTCGATTTCTCTTAAGTTTCTCAAGCTCTGAGAAAGTCTTGTTTTCTTCAGTATTTCCTTCGCCCGTTTCAATCTTTCTTCTGCAGCTCATATACCCTCAGAACGCCATATGCCAAAAATGACCCCTCCGCTTCCACCAAACGTCCACATATCAACACACCCATGCCTGCAAACCAAGCTCTCCCAGCTCCGAGAAAGCACGACCAGCGCCAGAGAAACGAAAGCTTTAATCCATGAAATCTCCCTAATAATAGGCGTAGAAGCCACAGCTAAAGCTCTATCCACCCGTCCCGGCCCAAAAGTATCTACCCTCCCTTGCTCCCCCTCAAATAACCCCTCACCAACTGATCCCCGCAGAAAACAACACATATCGGCTATGAATACACAACTACCACTATTTCCCCACAAACCATCTCTCTCGTGCCGATTCTGCGAAGCGGGTTGGGCATGGTAGAAGCTGTCGAGACGCTGCTTCCACAGGCCGTACCGGTCCACCACCTAGGGCTCTTCCGCGAACGCACAACCTTACAGCCGGTAGAATACTACAACAACCTCCCGTACCACAAGCCATCCAACCCTGGCGATGCCGTCGTTTCGGATCTCGCTATCCTCGGTACGTTTCCCTTTTCCCCAAACCTCCTCTGCTTTTCCCGCAGGCGGCCAGAGCTGACAAAGCGGGTCCCCACAGTCGACCCCATCATAGCCACCGGCGGCACGGCCGTAGCGGCCATCCAGACGCTGCGCGAATGGGGCGTCTCCAAGGTCCTCGTCATCTCCATCCTGGGCGCCGTGCCGGGGCTTATCGCCGCGGCGAGCGAGTGGCCGGAGGGGACCGAGATCTGGGTGGCCGGCGTGGACGAGCAGGTTACGGAGAAGGGGATGATTCGGCCTGGGGTGGGCGATGTGGGAGATCGATTGTTCTTGACGATTGGGAAATGAACAGTGAAGGCGCGGGAAAACGGAAAGAGGAGGTGGAATAGGGAAGTGGTAATGGAAGTGGTAATGATAGGATAATGAAAATGAAGAGATGATTAGATTGGAAGGATTACAGACGCCAGTCTGGATATTAGGAATGTGATAATCTAGCTAATTTGCATATGGAGAGAAGTTTTTGGCGAAGGTTGTACAGAATCCCATGAGTCAACTACCTCTGTTCACCTAACAATGTGAAGTACCCTTAGGTTATGTTGCGATACGAGCTCCTTTGTAAACATTATTATTCAATTGATGGAGCCCTGAAGGAGGAACTCTTTAGCTAATTTAGGTATTTCAACGCTAACAAGTCAATACCATAACACCTTTCCTTATGCCGGATATCCATATCCATAAATGCAATTGAGCCCTCTATTAATTCCCGCATCTTCTCTTCTCTTATTTCCTCATGCTTCAAACCCGAGCTTGAAATCCTCATCCCATGGGATAAACACAAATGCTAAGCAGACCAGGCGCCAAATCATGGCGTAGTACTGCACAACCATTAATACTCCGCCCAAATAGCAGATCACCCCGCAAACTAGATACGGTGTTGGTTCAATCAGGAAATCGCGCCACAGGGATATTATCCATGGCTCGAAGTCTCCGATTTCGGGGAATTTAGGTAGAGCTGCTGGCTCTGCCAGAGGTAGTCGATGGCGGAACTGCATTGTCTGCTGGCAAGTATTCCGCCGCTGAAGTATATTCGGTATCTTTATCCCTCGCGGAACCTTGCTGTTTGGGCTACTTCCTCGAGGCCTGGTGATATATATGCGTATTCTCACATACCGCTTAATGCCACGCTTCACGATCCTTCGACCTACACTCTGCTGCTGGTCTCCTGTCCTGGTATCGCATTCACGTCTCTGGCCCCAATAATCCCCTAACCCTCTCAATCCTCTGTACCGCGCCTTCAAGCCTCTCCAGCCTCTTCCTCTTCTCGACATCCCTCCGCTCAAGCAGCTCAACCCTCTCCTCCAACTTCGCCCGCGCCTTCCGTTCTGTCGCCACCATCTCATTAGCCTGCATAAACAGCTGCGCGCTCAGCTCTTCCAGCTCGCCGCTGGCCTCATTCAGCTTCCCCTCCGCTGCGGCCCTCAAACTCTGTTCCTTCCTCAATGCTTCTTCGAGCTCGTTGGTAGAGGGAGATAGGGGGAAGCCTTTGAGGTTAGGCGTCGATTTGCGGGCTGTAAGAAAGGAGGAGAGGCGATTTTGAAGATTTGACTGATTTGACTGTGGACGGGTAGGGCTGTTGGGCCGCTCGTCGAATGGTACACTGCTGATTGCTGAGCCTCGGCGTGGTTCTGTCGATGTCGCTGTATTCTGCGAGTTCTCTGCTCGCAGTCGTTGGATCTCGTCTTCATAATCTGCCCATTTATCCACTTCCACATGTCAGTTGTACTTCTGAGATAAGATCCCGCATTCCTCGGGAGAAAGATGGCGGGGAGGACGTACCAGCGGCTGTAGCCTTCTGCGTTAGCAGCCGCACTTGTGCCTGTAGATCATCGATCTGCTTCTGCATGTCTGCTGCTATCGCCGATGGGTCTGGAAGCCCGATGCCGCAATTTGGGCAGGCGGCGTGGGCGTGCGCCATGGTGAGGGTCATTGTTGCTGTCGACATGTGCGTGATGGTCGTGGTCATGGGGTGGAAGGTTCAGTCGGTGTGAGACTCTGGTGCAGGTGATTACTCGCAGTTGCTCGTTTGTTGCAAATTTACAAAGTTTCGAGAATGAATGATTCAAGCTTGCGTAGCTTAGACCGTCGCAGGTTTATGAAAGTTATAAAGGGAGGCAGGCATGATTTGAATGAATAATTATGGTGGCGTGGCTCGTCACCTTCAGTTTGAGGTTAGGCTCAGCCTTCATCGAGGCCCCTAAATATCCCTGTTCTTGGCATTCTCCAGGTTTTCATGTCAGGTACCAAGCGTCACACAGCCTCAAGATCTCCGTTGCTAGATTTCATGCGATCCAGAATATTTAAATGGCCTCGCATGAAATTTTAAAACTGCTCGTTACTTGCTTTAATATCGTAATTCATTAGATTCTTCATCAACTCTTTACTTAATGCTCCAAGCGCTCTACTTCGTGTTGTTTCAAGTATTTTACAAGGTGGCTGGTTGCTGGATCATCATCTACCCGCGTACTCACCCAATTTTAGTACATCAAATGCGAGTTATCGGAACGAGCCGAGGCACTCCTTAGGAAAAGGTCCAGCTTTTCATTCTATCATTTACATTAGAGAGTCGCGAGCCTGCGAAGAGCATCGATTGAACAGCTCACATCATTTACAGTCACAAGATCCCAAGTGGGGGGCGATTGCTTATGTCCGGTTTTTACGTATAATACTGTCAAGACTGCTCTACAAATATAAAAAGACAAGGCTCAATGACTCATGGCCAAATGGGGAGCGGAAGACGACACTTTAGAACAGCAGAGAAAGTCCATAGCTTTTTTACTCAGAACCACAAGTAGGCGTTCCCCTTAATTCCTTCGCTAAATCACCCCACTTCTCTGTTTTTGCTGCCATTCTTGCATCTGAGCACTAAAAAGAACAAATAATTGCAATGTGTATGGAGAGCGCTATTGTGAGTAGACTGAGTTCAGATTATTGCCCCGAGAAGAGAAAGAGCGGCATACACAAGTCAGAGCATTAATAGTCAAACGCTACGTTATATACAGGAGCTTTAGATTCCCCATCTTGCCCAATACCAATTCACGCTCTTCTATGCTGTATCGCCTTACAAGCAGCTCCCTATGGTGTAATGTAAGCGCTAGCCTCGAAGATGTAGACCAATGATATCGGGCGGTTCCCTGATTGTGCATCATCCGTGTCGGCGGCTAAAACTTTATCAACCCCAACGTCAAGCTGGTTTCATCGTGGGCTGGCAAGGTGAACTTATTATGTATCAAGGGTCGTCCTTGAGGTTTCTAATCTTAAATTACCATATGCTGTTGGTATAGGTAAACGTATGGCTTACTGTTTGGCTCAGATAAGGAACATAGTCCCTTCTCACTCTATACCATATTTCATCGCGTGC
Source organism: Bisporella sp. PMI_857 (assembly GCA_021307315.1). Taxonomy (NCBI): domain Eukaryota; kingdom Fungi; phylum Ascomycota; class Leotiomycetes; order Helotiales; family Helotiaceae; genus Bisporella; species Bisporella sp. PMI_857. The sequence goes on from JAJSPD010000007.1 coordinate 465,370, forward strand.
GCTGTCGTTTTTGATGCATGTTTGATATAATGTGTGTTACTTCCAAAACCTTTGGCACAAATGTCAGTGCCACATCGACTGTGCTTGGTGCCTCATTGGTCTTGAGGACAAGATTTTGAGCAATGGCTACTCTTCGTTCAAGCTCCTTGAAGCGCCAGCAATTGCCAAGGCAACACTGATTCCAGTCCCAGTAACGATGCAAAGCACAGTGTTATAGTTAGCACGATTTGCGATGGGAAATGCGACCGATCTCAATGCTGGGGGCTCCTGGACTGCACAAGACTTCTGCTTTTTATCTTTCTTCATTCCGTGCCGCTTGGCAACCAAAATCACTGTACATTTCCCTCATGCTTGTCCAACTTCCGATACGGAGTCATGAAGCTTCTCCAGGTATAAAATAGATTGTCTGAAGTCAACTGTACCTTGCAGAGCTGTCGCATTTCATTATCAGGAGGCAGTCTGACTTTCCAAGGCCAAGACTTCAATCCAAGTGCACACATGCGCTGATAGCTCCAGAAGCTCATTCCTAAACTGCGAAGATCTCGGGAATCTTGGCTGGCAGATGAAGTCACGATGCGCACAGAAGGGCCATAGCCCGCGCCGGGCATATCAACATTTTCCTTTAGATCGGCAATATTGTCAGGGGAAAGGTTCATCAGATTGGCTGTTGTTGGCCAACCCTTTTGAGCTGCTGTGAAATGCAATACCGGCAGCCTATTACGCTCTGTCTTCTGCAAAGATTCCTCGTCCACGAAAAATTGAAGAACCGTCTCCATCTCCTCAAGCTCAAAGCTATGCACTGCCCACCAAAACTCCCGTGGCTTAATATCTCGTAATAACTTGCAATTAGCGACTGGCCATGAAGCTTGATTCACTTGCTGAAAATGATAATAGATCTCGAGTCGAATGAGTGCTCGCAATACCCTATGCTCTTCGATAGACGATGGAGGTCCACAGTCTATTGGCGTATATTCGATCCCCGGCGGCCAGCCTTCGTTATACGCATGTCGGTTCAAACCAAACGTGAAGGAGGAGTCTTGGAGATGAGATGGTCTGATCTTTAAGAGTCTCTCATATAACCCCCAAAGAATATAGTAGCCGAGGCGTTCGATGTTTGCTAAGGTTGACAAAGTCTTTTGCCCTGGAGACGATGTGGAGATGGGCTGTGAGGAAGACGAAGACTTTATCTGTTTAGTGACATACTTGAAAGTCTGGACGAGGTCTTCTGTCATATATGATATCAAGTCTCTGGAAGTGGTATCAAGAAACTCTCTGAAAAAGCTAACAAAATCATCGGATGAGAAGCCAGGTGACTGCAGCCTTACGAGTGCTCCTATGAGTTGTTGTGTATGTGGCGGCATCGAAGTTTGACCAACTGCTTCCAGAATTTCAAAACCACACTCTTCGAAAAGAGAGAAGATGCATGGTGATGCCTCCACTAAGTTTTCCAGAGTTGTATAGTCCGGTACAAGCTTAACAATATCAAGGACAATGTACACCGGGAGATTTGTAAAGGGGTCCATTCCTTTGGATCCTGCTACCACAAAATGGTAGCAACCAAACATTCAAGTTATTCAATAACTGTAGTTTTGATGACAGCCTGGATGTGTTGCTGATGATGGAGCAAAGCTGAACTGGAGAGGAGTTTACCCCACTTATCATACACGTGATTATCCGCCTGACTGTCTAGTCTTTAGAATTCCAGAAGACAACTGTCGATTGAAGTAAGACATTACCTGCGCACAATGATCGTAATTATGTCCATCGAAAAGTCTTGATACATTTTGAGGCTCCTAGTGGCTATGTGCATTTGATCCTCTTCTGTGTCGAGCCATCCCGATATCCGTTTCCATAGAAGTGCTTCTTAGAGCGGAAAGTTCGCTAGTCTTCATGGTAAGAATAAATATCTTTCGTGCAATAGAGCAACCTTATGCCTACTGAGCTTGAGAATATCGCGTCTGCGCAAGCCTCGAAATAGAATCTTGACACAGAATGGACATATATGTAAGGAAGAAGCAAATAATGAGGTTGATTAGGCCTGCGCGCACTTGATTGAAGTCTTCTAGGCGTAGGAGACAGAATGTCTCCAAGGAAAGCATATATGGACAGTAACTGGCTTTTCTTCGCTCTTCTCAGCTTCTCGTTTCCATTCAATTCGCGCATCTTGTGCTCAATTTTATTTTATTTTGAGTTGCTTTATTCCCCTTTATTGTTAGCATAGGAAATATATAGCGTACTTCCGTCAGATATATCAAGCTCGGTGAGCATGTTAGTTAAAAAACCGGTACTCATGTAATTTCAATTCCATGCTTATCACTACACGTGCATGTACATTTAGGAACGCAATGTCTTTCTCCAACCAAAGGCTAATAAATATTATAATCATTACCTCCGAGCTGCTACAGTGGAAGATACAGTAGCTGTAGCTGTAGCACTTGAAGAAGTGGTAGTTCCACTGCCGCCTCCATCCTTGACCACCACGGCTTGTACAACCTGACCAAGAGAATTCGTGATAATATTGACCAACGCGTTAAGCGGCGAGTACAAATATGTCTTCTGGGTGAACCCACTACCGAGGTCTTTGATGGCTCCAGTAGCCGTCATGTTCGTCAAGTAGTCGCCAACGATGGTGCTAACAGTTCCAGTCGCGCCGCCTACAACCTGCTGCACAATATTACCCAAATTATCGATCAAGAAATTGAGCGTCGTTCCTCCTTGTGTGATGGAACCAAGCAATCCATCAACAACACCAACAACGGCATCAAGCAAGTCCCCAACTTCTTGAAGCGCGGTAAGAAGAAGTGGGTTGAGATCCAGAGAGTTGAAAACGCGCTCCACGATGGCAACAAGGTTCCCCAAGCGCACAGTGAGCTCAAGCTCAGCTCCAACATCAACGATGGTCAAGTTAACCTTTTCGATAGAGACCGCAACACCAGCATTGATGTTTACAAGACCGGCAACGGCGGCATTGAGATTGATATCTGCCTTCAAATTGTCCACATTCAACTCAATACGCCCGACGGACAGCTCTGGTACATGCAGGTACACATCCGGAGGCTCAGATCCATTCAGAACACCAGTTCCACCTGATATTGTTGAAGTTGTGCCATTTGTAGTTCGCGTAGTAGAACTTCTGGTGCTCGACGGGCTCAGTGTCGGCGCAGGAGTCGTCTCCCCAACCGTGCTTGTAGGTTCTGCCGACGTATCTGTCACGGTGGGAGTTTGAGCGTATGTTGATGCGATATTGAGGATGAAGAAGGCGAGCAAAGCTAGAAAAAACGAGCGTGACGCCATGCTGCTTCACAAGAGCAAGTACAGACAACCGAAGAGACGACGAGATGCGGTGGCCGATAGTTTTGATAAGTGCTCAACCTCGCAGCCCCTACCCAGGATCAACGCTCTTCATTTCGCTCTCCTAAACCGAATGCCGTCATCTGCATTTCAAACTCTTACAATTTTCCCAATATCAAGCTAATGGGCGAAAAACCTGTATTCGCTGGGAAATTTGATGCGGGCCGCTAACACTCCCCGATGGTGGTGGCATTGCATTACCTGTACTGTACATGCTTGCATCCTTGGATAGATGGGGTGTTTGTGCTTTGGGAAGAGAAGCTGATTGGTGCTCTTCAGGTGTTAGAGGCCGATAAGTCAAAAGTATTCGATGAACCTGCTGTTTGGCGGGCCATTAGCGCCTACTGAACCCTGAGGTTGTGGGGTATATAAAGTTCTCGGTTAGTTCGGTAAGCCTTAATTGACATGCACTAATGTCAGGCACCGGGAAATCTCTGCCCCGCCCTGACAAAACCGGTTGTGCCCTTTGCTTTGCTTTGTTGCTGCATTTGCAATTCTTGTTTTGTCATATCGAATCATTATTTTTCTCTGCGAGAAGGTAGTCAAACTGGGTTGGGCTCATGGACCTGTCGCCTATCTAATGGCAGCGGAACTTGAGCAGCGGAGAACCCTCCGTCGCGGATATTTGAGTTAATGATTGTGACGTTGATGTAGCGCCAATCCCGTCTAACCTAGGATCCATCAAGCCTCCTTTTAGATGTGGAGATTTGACTCCATCGCCCGATGCATATTTTGGATGCGCAAGATGGGATTTCTCAATCCGCATGCAGTCTGCATGAAACCTGATTTTGTTCAACGTTTCCTTGGAAACTTGAAATTGTCCCTTTTCCCGTCCCCCATATAGCTCAAACAGGATTCGTCCAATATAGCCCTCGGCAAATTTTTAGCCCAACCAGTTCGTGCCGTTCTCCTCGATGCTGCATACAGCACAGTATCCCCTCAGATTGCATGGTGCAGGGTTGCTGAGAAAAATGACATCGTCAGAGGACCCCAGCTTGAATCGCGCGAACGCGTGCTCTACTCTCGCTCATTCAATTTCACCATATCTACGCCTGTCCCCACGGAAAACCGCCTCGAAGCAAGCGGCCTCCTGATCGCGGCTCAGCATTACACTCGTTATGGCTCGACTCTCCCTTCACGCTGTGCTCGCCCTCTGCTTCATTGTTGCCAGTCTCATCAGCGCGCAAACGTCCGCAGACTCTGATGGCTACATTGGCTACTCGCTCGAGCAGACTGGCGATCCCGAATCCGTCATCTATGCCACGAATTCTACAACCCCCAATGTCTCAACGACATATCCACCTCCAGACGTCTTCCTGAATGCCAGCGTGCACGTTGGCGAGATAAGTCTCGAGGTCGACAACATTACCGCGAAGGTCAACCTTGACGCCCAGGTCCTCCAGTTGCTGCAGTTCAACGCCGGAGTTGAAGCCTCCATCGACCGGGTTTCCCTCTTGATCCAAGAAGTGAACGCTAAAGTCCTGCTGGAGGCTCGGCTCGGCAATATCCTGCTAATGGTCTCCAATGTCCTCGACTCGCTCGACCTGAATCCCATTCTCGCTACATTAGGCCAGACGCTCACAGGCGTAGTCGACGACATCGGTGATGTACTCGGCGCCGACGCCTCTACAGCCAGCGTGGTCGAGAAACGCTCTTCCTACACTCTAACGCACAATATCCTTTACTCCGTGAACAACTATGCCGGCCAAACGCACACGAACCGCATCCTGGCGCAAAACGGAAGCATCATCGATCAATCCGTCGATAACCAGGGTGATGTGTACGCCGAAGTCACAGTAGGCTCTTACCTCCAGGACATGACGTTCAACGGGTATAACAGGACGGTGACCGGCCACGGAGAGGCCGTGAGGGAATTGGAGTATGTGTACACGCCGTTCCCAGGGTTGGAAGTCATTGCGGGGATATTTACGAACGTGAGGGGGAGGTGGTTGCGACGAGCCTGATTGCGGAGGCGAGAGGTGGAGGAAGCAGCACGGTTGCCGCTGACGAGGAGTTAAAGGCATAGTTGCTTCATATTTGTATATGAGCTATATATAATACCCAAATTTCTCTAGTTGTCTTGCGCGCTCTAAAAATCCATCAACCGAAGACCGCAGATCTGAGACTCATGGTAAAACGCTTTGGATCTTTTCCGTGTCCCTTATATGCCATTAATAATATACATCAAGAAAAAAATGGGTATATCAGGCGAACTCCGCGTCGACTCCCGCATAAATACACGCTCTCTCTCCTCCCCCACCCTTTCCTCCCATCAACCATCATCACGACGCAGGCAATTCGGTCCTCCTATACGGCTCATATGGACTGGCGGCATACAAGCTATCCGTCCCCTGCGGGGTGGCGACGCTCGGGCTCGAATGCAGCTCCACAGGGGACGTCTGGACCGGCGGTCCTCCATATTTATGATCCATGACCGGGGCGCCCGCGCCCACGCTCGAGCCCTCCAGCTCCGGGTTCACGACCCGATACCTTTTCCGCGCGCGATACCAGAGACCGAACGCCAACGCCGCGAGCGCGATCACCACGATCGGGACCCCAATGCCGATGCCGATTTTCGCGCCGGTGCTGAGCCCGCCGCCGCCCGATGAGGGCGAACCTGTATTGGTTGGTGCGCTGGTATCAGATGTCGATGTGCCTGTCGTTGTCTGAGAAGTAGTTGTGGAGGTGGAGGTAGGAGGTGTAGCGAAGAGTTTCAGATCCGAGCTCTGCCACCATACTGGGATTCCGTCGCCAAAAAGTGTATAGGGATCTTCTGTGGTATAGGTTGTTGTTCTAAGATTTGTCCCGGAACCGTCTGTTCCAATGAATTTTTGGCCGTCCCAATCCGGTTTTTTGTAGACAAAGGTTGTACGAGCAAGCGCGAGCGATTGGCATTGGTGCCCGAGGCCCGCGTATGTGTAACCACTGATGAGAGTGAGATGAGATGGCTGGGTAGATATGAATGGTTTAAATAGGATACTCACGATGGACAGCATACATAGGCTGTTGTTTCGGAGTCTAACGGAATTTGTGTCGGTATCCCTGATGAGCCGATTCCCAGCTGTGTGGATAGCTTCGTCGCTTGCTGCCAGCCTTGCGGACATTGCGCAGGAGAGTCTATCCAGATTGTCTGAGTATGCTGTTCAAAATAATGCATTGCGCATCACTCACAGTAATAAAAATTCCATCCCCCGGACGCATTAACGTTTCTCGTCTCTGGGTAACACGCTGAATCGAAATACCCGTTACCGCGATGACCAAAGTACATATTCGAGCTGTATGTTAAAGTGGACAGACATGATGCTGGTGGGGTGAACGTGGTATACACAGCTCCACGATTGTAATCAGAAATCACTGACGCGTCGGTGAAGGTGACTGTCGACCTCGACGACGATGTCGACGTCGACGTGGATTCACTTGTCATTTTCGCTGCTGGTGATGGAAGAGAAGGGCAGCGAAAAGGACTTCCATTGCAATTAGAGGACGAGTTAGGGAAATGTGCTAATATCACGTAAATGCTAGGGTCAGGCCAGCTCAAACATTTCTCGTCCTTGTCGTAGCACGCTAGAAGAAGTTATGAAGTCGTTCATTGGAGGCTCGCTTCAAAAAAGGGGTGGAAGCGACAGGCGCTGGGGGCTGGAGATCCACTTATTACTGTATGGAGCTTAGTGTAGCTTCAAGATACTCAGCCTCTCTGCGGCACAGTATAAGCTCAGGCAATCTTGATTTGTAACCCGAAATAGCATATCTCCGTAAACCAATTGCTTCTTCAGTACAAACCCCGCATGTTGAGACAGCTCTTTTCAAACGTTTCAAGAAATAAGGCACAAATTCTGAAAACTGGGGCTGCACTAAGAAAAATAAAGGAAGTTCATTTGCTAAATCGCGATTCTGATAGGAGGCATACCCTATGCAAAATCTCAGAAGGATCTTGCCCAGGCTGTCATCAATACATATCTTTAAACCAAACGAAAGATGAACATCAAGTCCAAGTCATCGTACGTAAAGCATCACATGTAAAACCAAAATATCGTTCATCAACACGCAAAGCAACTCTCTCAAACCAAATGGATAACTGAAAGGTGATTCGGGACGAACGGCTGCGGGGATTTGATACTCGAAAATACTATGAAGCAATTCATCCAGAAATTTGCTCCGAGGAAGGCACCCCAAAAAGACAATCAATCGAGAAAGACGCCGTCTCCTCTGTCCACTGACAAGCATGGGCTGAAATTGGTGTATGAAAGTACTACACCTTCTGTCGAGTGAGTTTTCAAGAAGATTTGGAGGATAGGTGTCTGATCAGAGAGCAGTATCGTAGCTATCCATGGGCATGGCGGCCATTGGAAGAAGTCATGGATTTACACACAACCGGATGGATCAGACATCTTCTGGTTGCAGGATCTCGTGCCGGCAGTATTACCTAGTTCAAGAATTCTCTCCTTTGGCTATGATGCCTCGAATGCATTATCCTCGGCTGTGCAGGATATTGCCTCTGAGTTCTTGAATGATATCATGAAATTGCGTTGTGACAGGAATGTCAGTACGTAATCCTAATCCAAGATCCACCGTCTGTTGGCCTCTGATCAGACAGAAGGGAGACCTCTTATATTCATCGCTCATAGTTTCGGCGGCCTGTTGATAAAAGGCGTATGTTGCATCTATCCGTAAATCCAATTCCTGCAAGTACTGTGGGTATATAGGCTCTTGGAACATGTGTACAATCGTTACAAGCTTTCGGCGACCTCAGATCATCAATTCATGCCATTCTCTTCTTGGGTGTGCCGAAGAGCGTCGAGGCATCGTTTGGCAACCTCGGTAATATGGCACTGGAGGCAGATGATCTCTCAGATCCGCCTTTGATAGTGGCGTTGAAACGTGATGTCCGGTGGTTGCAAGAAATGAACGAAGAATACAACAAGATCAATAATGAGTTCATTGAGATTTACTTCACTGAGACTGACGGCTCATCCGGCATCCAACCGGAGGTGAGCAGAGTAGCCGTCACGGGTGTAAACACAATTAATGACAAATATAGGTATCAACGGTAGATTCGGAATCAGTAAAAGTGATCCCACTCAATAAGACTCATGGTGCAATGATCCGCTTTCCGTCAGCGGACGATGAGGACTTCAAGAAGGTTGGGCACTCCTTGGTGGAGGTGTACCAACATTTGCAAAGAATATAGGCCCCGCAGATTCTCAGGTCTTATATGAAGGTCCTTACTATGCTACAATGCACCTGCCATATGCCTCTCTGGTGCGCGCCAAATGCCGACGTGTTCCGGAATCAGAAACGGAAAAAGGCTCTTGGATTGTCTAATCAGCAGCGATCTCCGCGCTCTTAGGTTGCAAATGCGCCCCAAGTCTCAAATACCGTGGGAGTCTAGTGCACAGCGGATACCAAGCCATGCCTAGTATAGAGTATTTTCGAGCTACTGGGGTTGTTTGTTGTTGTAGATCGGAGGCGCATGTTCACCACAAGATCCCGATTGCGGAAAGGACTATTTTACCAAGAGTAATTGCATTCACCATAAGCGATAGGTTCCAATGGCAAGTAGGCCACAATCAAGCTTTCCCGTCTTTCCGATTAACAAGAAGACTAACCAGGCAAAACATAAACAGAGGGGCGGGAGCATCCGCACTGAGGGGTTTGAAGGGCGAGCGGGGTTTCCGGCCAAGTCTCGGACATTTCCCGGTATGGTGATTGGAACCATCACTTCCATTACTTCAATGACTTTACATCACAGCTGTTCTCTTGTCTTCCTATAAAGCTTCATTCTTCTCTCATACACTCCATAACCATCAATTGCACATCTATACCATAATCCTTGTTTTCAAAATGGCAGACAAACCCGTCATCGCAACTCTTGATGTTTGTGCCCCTCACTACCCCGCGATTCCATACAACCCCCATTCTAACATCTACAGAGCTCAATCGTCAATCGCCTCCCCAATTCCTCGCAAACTCTCTTCGCAGCCAAAGCCGCCCAATCCCTAACCTTCGAAGCCATTGCCTCCGCCCTCGGCCGTTCCGAAGTCGCCGTCGCCGCGCTCTTCTACGGACAAGCGCAAGCCTCCCCCGCCGACATCAAAGCCCTCTCCTCCATCCTGCACATAGATGAATCCATCCTTGTTTCCCAGCTCTCCGGATACCCAGACCGGGGACACTCAGCGCCTATGCCGCCAGTTGAGCCGTTGATTTATAGATTGTATGAGATTGTGCAGAACTATGGGTATGCGTATAAGGCGGTGCTGAACGAGAAGTTTGGGGACGGCATTATGAGCGCGATTAGCTTTAGCACGAAGGTTGAGAAGGAGACTGATGAGCAAGGCACTTGGGCTGTTATTACACTTAGAGGAAAGTGGTGAGTACTGTTTCTTTTGGTTTTGATACGATTATAAGTAGGGACTTAGCTAATGCTTTTGCAGGTTGCCGTACAGCCGATTCTAGAGATTTGTATAATCCTCTGTTACGTAGATCGACGTTCAATGTACATAGACACAGACTCCGTTCAAGTTTCGTGCAAAAACTGTTATGTAATGGAGTGTAACCTTTGGCTTTATAACGCTTTCTACTCGTGCGTCCCATTCGTCTGCATGCACTTGGAGGAGCCTCGCGTGGAAACAGTAATGCCACAAGGGCATCGGCCGTAGGACTTTTTTTAACATGCAAGTCCTGATGATATGGGTCATTCGGCGCTATAAGCTTCCCACAAATCGACAAATCATCTTGCAGGCCGAGGTCGATCCCGCTAAAAGTGGCCGCCAATAGTCCGAAAAGAGGATAGCCAATTGTGAGGCTGAATGAGGCGCAAATAGATTCGGTGACAATAAAGCTGCCAGAATATCTTCGATGACTGCGACGTGTCTGGGTTGTGAGTTATGATTTTTACTTCTTTTCCAAGTGACGACCTTCTGCTTCAACATCGGGTTGTTGATGTCGAGGATCCTCACAAAGAACAGTCTATGTGAGGGACCACCAGTCGAGTGGTCAAAGCGGCCTGAGTTCGTGCTCCACAGCTAAGCGACAACCCTAAAGTCGGTCATGTCAGCGACTTCAGCAAGACGCAGCTCCATTGGTACTCTACCCCTAAGAAATACGATGGAAGAAGGGATTTGACTTTAGCAGTCGCTTTACGTGGGAGTCAAGACGACGCTAGGAGCCCTGCGCACTCCATAAGAAGCTCATTCAGCTCGCCAGAAGCCGAGATTACATTCTTCGAAGCGGAAGTAGAAAGACTAAAAGTCCTCCCAGACAATCCTCATAGGTTTTTTAAAGCTCTATTGATTCTAGCAAATGCATACCTCACAGTTGAGCGATTCGAAGATGCAGAGCCACTTCTTCTCCGCGTCCGAGAACAGATGGTGAAGCTGTGGGGTTGGGATCATATATGTACTCAGAGCTGTGTGACAAGCCTGACAAAACTATTTGTGTCCAAAGATAATCTGGACGATGCCCAGACGCTTTACACGGAAGCACTGAAAGGCACACGCCGAGCGGTTGGATCCGAGCATCCTTGGACATCGCAATTGCAAAATAACAATGCCTGCTTCTGCATCAATAGGAATGACTTAAGCACGGCAGAGACCCTGCTTCGTCAAGCTGTGCGGGCAAAATCAACTGTCTTTGGTCCCAATCATGGGAACACTCTGAAAACTAAGTGTAATCTAGCATTAGTGTCATATCTCTCAGACGGAGCTTCAGCAGCTTTAGAAGCTGAGCTTCTATCGATCCTTGCTGGATTAAAGGAGGCATGGGGCGAGAATAACGGCGAAACCAAAGCTGTTGCAAAGCAACTTATTAGTCTTTACTTTGAGACCGAGAATGCTGCGGCCGGTCATCAACTCTGTAGAGACTTGAAGCTAGACCGTAAGTTTTTGAACCTTATTCCGTATCTCAATACATCCTCTCGAGACGAATATTTTGTCAAGACTCAAGAGCAAGGTAAAACGTCGATAATACTTGTCTCGATGTTACCTGGTTCAGATCTTTCATCGATAAGATTGTGCATTTTTTTTACGTGCATATAACCCTTCTAAAAAAAATTCTAGCTTCGATCAAGAATGAGATATGTATAACGCACCCAGACCACTACATTCCTCTTCCAGGGAAGATTCGAGATCGACGAAACGAATCGACCCCTCAAAAGCTCAACGAAATTTTGTCGATAATTGGGCCAGAATACGGAAAGGACGCCGTGAAAGCCCTTAATTGGACGCGCGAAAAGATTATGAAGTGGACGGGGATAGGCGTCACAGAGTTTGCAGATCTAATTGGAGTACCCAGAATTTTCGACTGGGGTAATCTTACTGATGCTAGAGAACTGCTGAAAGAAGCGGCTATACTAGGCCATGAAGCGACTGTTCGCATGCTGCTAGGAAAAGGAGATCAGGTCAAAGACAAAAAAACCTTCGAAGCTGATGTTGTCCAGGCCTTGCACTATAGCTGTTTTTATGATAATGAATGGGTAGTTAGAGCATGTTTAGAATATGTGTCTGATGTCAACGCAGCCGATGTGACAGGTCAGACGGCCTTACACAAGGCCGCCCAGCAAGGCAACGAATGGGTCGTGGCGGCGCTTCTTGAGTTTGGTGCTGACTTAGATAAACGGGACATTTTGGGAATTACGCCTCTCGATGCTGCGCTCGCGCAAGGTAATGATGCGGTCGTTCGTTTATTCATGAAGAATCGAGGTGCTCTGATAGCGAGCTCGAAGTCGACCCCAGATGCCCTTCTTGCTCCAGTCTATAGTGTTGAGGCTCCCGCTCTGGATAGGTTTACTGGCATGAATGCTACGACCGTAGATTTCTATGTCGAATTAAGCACGGAAGGATACGAGGAGCATCGGGTCACGCAGACCGCAGTTGAGACTCTTGTTTGGGGCGAGAATTTCGGCCGTAATGATGACAGCGAAAGGAGATCCAAAAGCTCTCATATTTCGAGTGATTTAGTACCCAAAGCAGCTTCTGTCGAGCCGGACTTCAAATGGATTCATATCCCAGCAAATAATGTGAGTGTTCTCCACTCAGAGCTTGGGAGTTGACTGACATCTTTAGATGCTGTGGGTCGAGGTAAGCATTAGCATTACTACAGATTCGGGGCTCTCGGCATTAGAACTAACCAGTTTAATTTTCAAGGCTCTCATGGCAAAGCTCTACGCTGAACATGACAAAAAGTCTGCGGCACCAGATTTGATGAAGCCTGAGTTATGGTCTGATAAACAGCATCGATCTGAGGAGTTCACCGTGCATAGTCGGTTTATGAAACCGTCATGTCGATATATTCAAGAAGGTCAGTCCTGATAGAATATGCCATTACTCATTGCTTTATTATTAATGAATACCTCATAGCTAACGCTCCACGTGAAAACCTTGTGCTCTTTGTGAGTCGATGTGGTTTGAACTCGTTGAGAACTCAATTTTAACTAAGACTTAGATGCCTTATATTCATTGGGAATTGGAAGATGCCAGAAATGTGATGTCTGGCCATGTCAAACGTCTCCAGAAATTATATGACGAACAAGCGAAGGAGACTGTCAAGCAATTGGCATTAGACTATTTTATGGAACTTATGAAGAAAGACAAAAAAGAACGACCAGGCGATGTGTTATCCCCATCCACGGAACCGGATGTGTTACTACTCGAAGATTATTTATTCAATGACCCACCATTACATATCCGACGGACTTTAGATCAGTTCCATTACTATACGACAGATAACACGGATGTTCGGGACTCAGATCAAGTAATCTCAAGGTATTTGCGGAGAAAATTTCCGGAACAGCCGGTTCCACTTGTGATGATAGACCAATTGTGGATGTGGGTGATTGATGATAGTCAGTATAGATTTCGCCTCATCTTTCAAACATTATTAGAGACTAATATCTCGTAAAGAAACTGTTGTCACGAGTTTCCCGCAACGATGGGGTGAGCATGCTGCTGGTACTGACTTCAGTACCTTCATGAACACGACAGATGTTTTGGACAGCGTCCTTCGGTACCTCGATAGCAAATTTCGGGACCCCATAACTTCAGCATCTGCCTTAGCAGAAAGTATCATGACGCGATGTCTGGGATTGAGCTTCGATCGTATGGAATGGCATCACGAACGATATCGCTATCTAGAGATTTTCGAGTATTCGATAAATTATGTGGTAAGTGTGAGCGCCGAATTAACGCTGTGGAAGTTTTTTAGAATATTCATCTGCTAACCTTCCGCAGGCTGACGAGGAAACGAGATGCTTTAACCATTTTGCGGATCGCGGCAAAGAGTCCGAGCGAGGGAAGGAGAAAAGGAAACTCGAAGCGGAGAAAGCTAAGAAAGAAAAAGCAAAAAAGAAGGCTGACAAGAAAAGGCAGAAAAGGGAGAAGAGCAAGCAAAACCAAAAAGGCAAAGAAGAAACACAAGATAATGACCCCGGGAATGCTGAAGACTCAAAAGCACCAGAAGTTATGAAACTATTAGGTCCGAGTGCTCTCGGTGAGGAATTGGAGGACATTTTCGACATATCCCGCGAGATAGAATTGCTCAAGGAGATAAAGGATATCCGAGATGAACTAAATATCTTGCGAAATCTTTTCGATCAACAAAAACGCGTGCTTGAATCGTTCTGTCCAACAGTTCAAGCAGAACAAGACAATATCAACACACCTGCCCCAAAGCAGGGGTTGAATCTACTGGCTGCGATCCAGCGACAGATAGATATTGTGGCGACCATGGATGAAAATGCAAAACGTCCTTACAAAGCTGTGAGACCAATTCTAATGAAGATTTTTGACATGCTGACCATTCCGTAGCTGGAAGATCTCCTGGACTTGAAGCAGAAGCAAGCGAATGTATCAGAAGCTCGCATTGCTCGAATCTCGGGCAATACTATTACAGTGTTCACTGTCGTCACAATCATTTTTTTGCCCGCGTCTTTCATGGCTGCATTCTTGGCTTTACCTATCACAGAATACCCCAAAACGGAAGCAAACTATCCGCTCTCTTACGCGCTTAAATACACCAGTAAGTCACTTATGTTGCAACATTTACTCCATATTGCTTACCGGGATCCTAAGTAATCACAACTGCGGCAATGGCCGTCCCTTTTGTTACACTCGCGTTATATGTCAATCCTTTGCTGCGCTTGTTCAAAGTGCTCATACGCACCCTCCGCAGATTCTGGAAACGACTCTTGTTAATCATCAGACGAAGTTCCACGACAATAAAAGTCGCTTGCCAGCTCATCTGGTCAGTCTTGAAAGGCCTCGGACTCCAAGGCTTCGTCAACCTCCTACGACTTTTAGGCCATCTAGTCCTCTTTCCACTTCGCCATTGGAAAAGGATGATACAAGCCTTTCACGATTACAAACAAGCGAGGACCGTGGCGAAGGACGAAGGGACGGAATGGAGTAAACGGCGGTTCGCGATTGGAAGATTCATTGCATGGCAACAGCACAAACAGGCTAAAAGGCCAGCAGATCCAGAGAGGCCCTTACCAGAGAGACGAAACAGGAGCCGACATAGAAGTCGAAGTAGAGGCCGAAGCAGAAGCCGACCGAGGAGTATTGAGCTTTCAAATGTTGGAGCTGCCCAGCCGACTTCTGCGCATGGTTCACAGTCCATTGGTATGAGTAATGGGACAGCAGCGAGGGGAAGTTGAAGAATGTAGGTCGAATGCAAAGAATGACAATGGCGGTTTGTGCCCTGTTGGAAGAGCAGATGTGATACCGGAATATGCGAGTAGTGACGTTGCTCGAGCTACTTAAGTTGAATCGTAGCCGCTAATAAACTCATGGAATATTTAATGAACTCATAGGAAACTCATTCGCTTCAATTGATTCCAGAAATATGTGTGTCAAGGCGCCATATTTGCCCTAAGCGGCTTTTAGCACCTCACGAATAAAGCGAAGTTTATCTGGGCTCTGACTGACGTGTACATCATACATCGAATACCAACGCAGAAATAGTATATTAAAATCATATGTATGGTGTGACGTGAGTATATTTCTTATCCATATGCGTTCTTCAATGTGGCTATTTGAAACTTAACGCGACTGCCAGTATGAAGCCACCATGTGACTACAACTTATGTATAAACGAGCTAAGCGCGGGATACTTCTGGTGTCTTCACATGAATACTGGCTGCCCAGCTGAGCTAAATTCAAAGATGCGAGTTTGAGTCGTCTTCATGATCATAGTGAGTAAGAGGGTCTAATGTTTTGTATCAACAGTCACAACTTTGACCTTAATTTAACCAGATTATAACAAGTGCTTGCAGCTACAAGCGCTGACCCTTATACAGTATTGAAGTTTACACACATCATTTCTACACTGCAAAATCACGCTGTCAAAAATTGATTGGTATCTTTGCTAAACTAACTTGCGAAACACGAAATATACAATAATTGCTAATTATTATATGGGCGGCACCTCCTGGAGTCTCCATACCCATTACCAGAAGAAGTTCTCCGTCACAAACCTGATCGTGTTCGTCTTGCCCAAAGTAGTCACAACAGACCGAACTTCATCCGCCATTCCCGCCGGCCCACAAACCACCACCGTCGTGCCGCCCTTCAACGCGGCAATCTCGGCCGTCAAGACCTCATTGAAATTAAATCGCGGACCGACGGACACAGAGACTTCAACGTGTCCCCACTGAGACTTTCCACCGCGCGTGGCCGTTTCGACTCCGAGAATCTGCTCTACAGACCTCACCAGAGGAGCCGTCCGCACTCCCCAGAACAGCTTGGTCTTTCCGTAAAGAAGACCTTTTGAACCACTTATTGACGGTAGGACTCCCGTAATGCCCACGCCGCCTGCGATACAGATCACGTTCGGGTACTGGAGAGTAGGATGAGCTGTTGGGGGCGCCACTATGGACATCTGTTCCGGGCCGTATGATGCTTCCACGAGGACCGGTATACCTCTTCCGAATTCTGCATGTTTCATCAAATGTGCCGTCAGACCTCCTTGTCTTCGTACATAGAACACGACACCCGGAGCTATGTCGTTTGAAACCGCCACCGATCGCGCTGCGGGTCCTGACTTCTCGATATCGTGCTCTTCAGATGGTGCGGTCCAAGCGTTCAGACTGCGAGTGGAAGAGGATGACTCCTCAGAGAAGTGATATGATGAAATGGCAGCAACCGAGAAAGGGTGATTCTCTCATACCCGCCATGTGAGCGTTGGGAAGTAGAGGAATGCTTGACCTGAAGCGTCAACGTCAGGTATGTTGATCTTGAGATAGTCTTCATCGACAACTGTGACATAGGCCTTCTTGACTCCGCTCTTGACCAGTCGCAAGGGTCTGGCAAACACGCGGTCAAATCCCCAGAAGCCAAAGGCGATGATAACCCAGGTTTCGTACCCCCATTGCCATTCAAAGCGGTAGTAAATGTGCAATAGACAGCCAATCATGGACAGGAGTGCAAGGGCAAGATGGGTAGAGAGGAACAGCTCGTATAGCTTTCGCCGCAAAGGCAGAACTGCTAATGGCGTCATGATTGACAGAGCTAGTGTAGCAATGATGCCCCAGTACCAGTACTCCAGAGCCGCCTCGGCTGCGTGCGCATTCAGAGCGACATAGTCTTGAAGCCAGATTACGGAGTGTAAGCATGCTTGGAGCATGCAAATGACGCCGACCCATCGATGAACCAGCAGATAAGTTGAGTAGGACCAGTTAGTCACGAAGAGCAGCAAGTTATTCCGGCTAGAGAATAGAACCGCTATTGCAAGGTTGACGAAGCTGTGTAAGCCAATCCGATTCGCTAACATAAGCTTGAGTGCCTGGTTACGGTCGGAATACCACGAATTGGGCCAGAGAACAACCCAGCCAGCCGCCGAGAGGAAGATGTTGATTAACCAGATATAGGCGATGAAAAGCGCCTGACCTCTGGTAGGTATGAATCCGAGACCAAGCACGGGAACTGCATGATATTTTCCAAAGACGGGTGGATCAATGACTGTTGCATAAAATTTGCTAACCAGAGATTGTGGTAAGGGCAGAAATCTAAACCAAGAGAAGGCAATGGGAATCAGAACGCATGTTAAAATTAGTACCAGACTAGCTAGAGTTAGTTTTACGGCAACCAGTAGGGTCATTTAATACGCTGTGAGGTTTTGAATTACTTACCCATATCGCTCAGCTAAGATCTCCATCGCTTCGAACCCATTATTGCCATTGGCATTCGCTAAATACGATTCCTCGTCGATCAAAGAAGTAGTATTGAGAACCTCCTCAGAGTCGACAATGGTGGTCGGTGGCTCTACCACCTTTGCAAGGGCCACTTGGTAGGAGTATTTTGGAGAGGGTTGCACAGTCTGTCGTCCCGCAACATTGAGCTGCCAGTATTTCTCAAGTTTAGAGACAGAAACACCTTGGCAGTGTGTCGAGATACACCATGCTAGCGTCTGTAGGAAGGGGTCATTGGTGGCATAGCATAGAGGGGATGGAGCTGCCATCTCCATCCCGCTACTGTGCGAATGGCTGGTACCTTCCTCGCCGTCGTCGCACTCGAGCATCCACGCGGAGACGGTACTACGACATGCATAGGCGCATCCAGGGCCATACATGGTGATTCCGTAGCCTATTATACCATGGCCTGGCCTTCCAGTGCTGACATGTGCGGTTGTTGGGGCCAGGAGGAGCGCCAGAACGGCAATACATCTTTTGGCAGCCATAATTATGGTTACTCAGACCGTAGATCTCCAGAGACAACAAACACTGAGAATACTGAACGATAGCTCCAGGACTGCAGAAACTCACTGACTACTTAAGCTATGTTACCACGGGCTTGGGAATACGCCACCCCGTCGATTCATATCGCGCCAAGCTTCCAAGACCTGATAGCCCGTGTGCACTGTGGCTTCATTGATGGTCATGTCGATTTGAAAGCTCCGAGATTCGTCGATTCGACTTTTAGGGAGGTTTCACAGGTTGAAAGTTCCGAGCTGTGACAGCGGTCCCTAAATGCCAAGCCAGCCAATGAGCAAGTTTGAGCAAGAATACTCGACAATGAGGTAAAATTCATATACCTTGCAGTAAATCTCCTACAAAGACCGCCATTCTGAGAATGTTAGTCAGCGCCTATTTGTCTATACTATCCGATCCGGTTAGCCGCTCTTAATATCTCCTGCTACATAACTTAGCCCAGTGACGGCTGACGGACGTTCATTGGGCACATGTATCCAGCAGTCTCCTCGGCCCAGGTTCTCCACCCAAGTGTATGAGCTATGCTCCAACATTTGCAGTTTTTGGAAAATGGAACACTCCAATCATGGGGAAATCGCACGATCAGAATATGCATCCATGTGATGTCTAAATCTGGATGGCCGGGTCAACAACAAGAACGCCTTGAATGAATTCGTGAGGAATGTAACCAATATCACTGAACACCAAGATAGTACGAATAGTACTGATTCCCATATACGCATGAAAGTATCAAGTCATTTTCGATCCCAGACATAGCTTGATAGCTGTTCAGGTGTGCTTGCCTCGAGCCCTTACACCCACGCGCTCAGGAGACACCACAGCGTTCTACTAGGTAACAATTTGAACCAAGTATATGCTGGTAGAAACGGCACGGCGCAAGTTGTGAGCAGTTTTTTGTACTTTTTTCTACTATAGAAATTCACGCGGGAGGTTCAGGTAGAAATGGAACGTGGTCTGGCCAGGACTCCACGATGATGCCAAGACTTACCCCACGATTTAGTCAATCCAGGCTTCAAATGGAGACGGTAGTGGCACGGCTATCTGCTCTAGCTCGGCCCCGGTAAGGATGTTCCAGCCGTGCTACAGAAACTTGTAGCCGATCGAAAATATCAGAACTTATGTACTTAGAATCTCCACGTTAGAAATACGATTATAACGTTTGGGATAAGAGGAAGTTTGTATTTTATATGACCATATTTGTAGTACCTAACTTCCTAAATTGTCTCTTTCATCCCTTGTTTGGGAACTTTTGGAATAGTACGCCTACTTTTGATGACTTGACAAGGGTCACTCGACGAATACAGGCTGAAACTCTTTGGAGTTAATACTAGACTAAAGAAGAAGGATCGCCAGGTAACCTGTGGGTCAGCGTACTTAAGGGAGGAATGCCTGAGCATAAAACACCTTGGAAAAAGGTAAACAGCCTCAGCGACAGAATAAGTAGTCAGTGGGCAAACCAATCAGACTTTAAAGCTGTGTGCTTTATAATGAGGGGCAAGTAATTATTTCAAATTTAGAATTATGAAATAGATCCCCGCGTATACTTCAGCCACATTTCGTCTCCTTCAATAGAGGCTTGCTCAACGATTCGGATAATAAATATCACTTACACAACACTCAACGCTGGCATAGGTGGACCCAGCTGCCGCCTTCCTGTCGTCAAGTCTAATATCTGCCTCATTAACCACTCGTAAGTTGGAGTATTTCTTAATCACGACATCGTTCATCGTTCATCGTGAGCTACTGATCTGGTACTGTTGAGAATAACTAGAAACATTATCAGAAATCACGGCCTCCATACTTACTATGATAAGAGCATAGAGACATTTGATCTGGGATAAGGACAGCGTTGTCATCTTACACGACAACAAGACCTTGTACAGCGTCTATTGCTCCGAGGAAGTCAACTATCACTTATTGACAATTGAATTTTCCTTTCTTTATTAGAGGGTTGTAGAAAATGGATGATGTTAGCTGTGGAAACCAAATCTGGGTTTAGGGCAGATGGCGAGACACAAGGGTCACATGTCCTTTACTTTAAGGCAGTAAGGCCGTAATCTTGCTTTAAATCGAAGTTGCATGTAAGAGTAGAGATTGTGAAGAAGCTCAGGTGTATTTGCTACTAAGTTAACATCAAGTGTTACGACATGTGATATATACAGCATCGCATGTATGTGCTTAAATTCTGTTAAGCTGTATAGAAATTTAATAGTGAAATCTGCCACTTGCTTGATTAAACTGGATGACCTTGCTTATCGCGGCCTATAAAATGGCGCTGCTTTTTAAAATCTAATCATGCTTAGAATGAGAAAAGGGTCGAGATCGAGATACTTATGCTTACCGCTGTATCGTTTGTTTACGTCATTTGGTGAAATTGTTGAGTATGGACCTGGCGAGGTTAAATGATGAATGAAATAAGGGGTGAACCTTCTTTTATACATGATCAATTGTGGTACTGAACAAAAGCAACATTCCACATACGAATTCCAGATGGCTGCCTAGAATCAATTTTATGGGTGAGCTCTAAGTAGTTATAGATGCAAAGCAAACCTATAGGAGGTTTCCACTTATGAAGCATTACATACAACATGTCTCCCCTTTAGCAAGCAAAGATTTCAAATCATGGGAATTGAATAGGATGGCTTCTGAGTACAAGAGTGATTTGGAGATCACATATCACCAGGCTGGGGAGATACGTTCGATCATAGGAATAAAAAATTCTTCGATTATACAAAAAGCTGAAACTCTGCGCACAGTGTTATTTTTTTATTAAAAAAAAGGTCTATCGCGATTTCATAGGTGTCAATAATCATTATGTAAACCAAGGCTGTGCTTCTGGCGATCAGCACATGTCGCCTTTGATTCAACCTTACGTTATTTTGTTCGCGCAAGTGAACACATAGTTCTCTATCATTTTTGATGCCAACATGCTATAGTTTGTGGTGCCGAGAAAATTACTTTCTGAACCGGAAAGTGACCTTAGAATTAGTTTAGCATAAAATTTAGTAAACAAACACTAAACCACAAACTTATGGATTAAAAAGGAGCTTAAGCGAACGGTCGCTAAAAAGCTTGTTTTGTTAACGCTTAGAATAGCCCCCAAAGGTCCAAGCCAGGATGCTATTCCGCCCAGCCAATCCCCGACCGCCTAGCACCTCCAACACAACTCTCGATGAGGCACAAGAAACGCGCTACGTATATATTCTTCTTCTTACAAGCTTATTCTTCTTCCCTTTGATTTACCATTTATTTTTTCTTCTTCTGCAGTCGAGTATATTTCATTCGTTTTAGGCGCGACTTTTTCACCACCTAAAATTCAACAACCGAATCTTGAGAACAGCTACCGACATGCATTCCAACACGACACAATCCCGCTTGTCAGAGGCAGACGACGCTGTTCCAACTTCCACACCACGCCCTCATCCGCATGCGCATTTTGACCTCGAAGCGGGTGTATCTTCCATTGATCATGTGCCCAATGACGGGGCTCATATATCACGCCCGCAAACATCGGCTTCTGGGCATACTGGCAATGTTTATTCGACACGCCACTCGATCCAGTCTGACGGCCCCGCCAGGATTGACATATCGCCAATGCTTTTCAAGCGTCGAGCTACCAGGACGGCCACGATCCAAACTACTACCGGGCAGTCATTCAAGACGGTCGACGCGGATAAGACGCAGAAAGATTGGCACCCAGGACAAGAGCCAGGTCTCGACCCTGCAAAGCCCAATGGAGGCAGACAAGCGCCTATGCTTTACGAGAAATGCCAAATCACAGTCGTAGACTACAGCGAAGATGATATGGAAATGCACGACTTCAATAATGATGAGTTGATAGAGTTTTTAAAGACTAAGCAAGAAGACTGGATTAAATGTCGTTGGATCAATGTTAATGGACTAAGTTGGGATGTTATACAAGCGCTAGCGGCATATAAGAAGTTACATAAATTAGCAATTGAGGATTTGGTTAATATAGAGAATCGTACAAAGGCTGATTGGTATGCACTCTGTCTACGGGCTGAAACTTTGCTAACAATAAATCTAGGTACACCGATCACACTTTTATTGTCATGACACTTTTCAAGCTCATACATTTGCATGCAGATCAAGAAAGCGAGTGCGATTCGGAAGATGGTGGCAGCATACGACAGAACCCAGGAGTGATGCAGAAACTGAGAAAGGCTGTTAAAAATACGTTCTCCCCTCCTAGGCCGAGAGGGACATACCCAGCCATTGTCAGCAAAAACGCCGCCGCTATTGCGACCTCTGTCAACGGAAGCATAACGGGCCATACAATTGGTGATAAGGATGCTCCAATCAAGAAGATGAGAACTTTACAAAGGTATCATAGTGGACGAAATGAAGAAGGAATGGTTTATATGGAGAAACACTCGGTACTGACTCCGCAGCAAATGGCTGTCAGTGCTGAGCAAGTTTCCATATTTCTTACATCGGGTGAGTAGCGCTTAGCGGATACAACATCGTGGATGAGATGCTAAATCAAGGCAGATAATACAGTTGTATCATTCTTCGAGAACTCAGCAGATGATCTTGAGACCCCAATCCTACACCGACTTTGCACACCAGACACTATCCTTCGGCGATCATGTGATGCTTCCCTACTTCTGCAAGCGCTTATGGATGCAATTATCGATCTTGCAATTCCTGTGACGAAGGCGTACGAAGACGTGATTGGTGAATTGGAACTCAATGTCTTGACTGAACCGAGTATCAAGCATACGCAGAATTTGTACATTGCGACCACCGAAATTACGAAGATGAGGAGCAATATTAGTCCAACTGTGCAACTTATTAACGCTTTGCGAGACCATAAAATTCCTCGGATTGATGGAGAAGGCTTCCACGGGCAAGGAAGCAAACGATCGGCACATTCGACTGTTGATATTAGTGCGACTGCTCGGACATACTTGGGAGATGTTGAAGACCACATTCTCCAGATGACCGACTCACTAGATACCATGCGCCGTTCCTGCGACAATATGATCGACCTGATTTTTAACACCATTTCCGCCTATCAGAACGAATCTATGAAACAGCTCACTATAGTCACGATCATCTTCCTGCCTCTCTCCTTCTTGAGTGGCTATTTCGGCATGAATTTCGAGCAGTTCGAGGCCATCAAGCACACAGATGCTTACTTCTGGAAAATTGCTGTACCGGTAGCAACTGCCATAATCATTTGGCTAATGAGAGATACGATAGCATGGTATGTATCGCGTTTGATACAAAAGCGAGGAATCTCGAGAACACGGAAGGGTAGGTTAACTCGAGAAAAGGAGGAGAAGCGAAATAGATGATACCCAGGCTTTTTGGCGGAAGATGCCTTGTACTTGTTTCTTAGGCTGGCGAGTTATCAGTGCCATGACCCAGATAAAATATATTTCCGGGCGGTAAAATGTACGCCTTTGTAACATCACTGCTGTAAGTTCTGTCAGGTGATAAGCTCATTTCCTTTCCTGCATTTCTAGATCTGCTTTGCGGACGTGGCTATCTCAAACCTCGATAATATTCCTTCATCTATGTACCAAATACCTCTCCTTTTTTTCATCCACCCAGTCTGTTCGTGTGCTATACTTCCGATCACAGTCCTCATCTAAGCCCATGTTACACAACCACAAACACGGCTGGATGCCAAGTATCTTCATCCATGCTCTTGATCGCCCGAGCTGAGCAAGAAAAATGTCTAGCCTTGCACAGCTCTCTTCTCCAACTGCTCAAACATATAAGCATCGCTCCCCCCACCTCACTTTTCCTCTCTTTCACAGCCCAAAACCTCTCTCAGAGCCTCGCGCAAATTCATTCTACCAATCACAACCTCAACCTCGACCGCCCTCGCTAGTCCGCCTTGCTTTTTGACCGCCCCTTTCAACTGCAGGATGGAGCCAATCATGGACTTCAATAAGCTTGATCCGGAGGCTCTTGCGGCCACCCTCTCATACTTCGAGACCAATCCAGCGCCTTGCCAGGAGGATACTGAGTGGCAGGCAATGCTTGATGATGTTGTCACTGAAGACGATTGGATGCAACCCCTGGATAATCGGTAAGTAAAAAAAAAAGTCGGTTGTGCTAACGGGGCGAAAAAGATGGAATCTCCACAAAAAGTTCCAATCCACAGATAGTCAATGTCTTGACTCAATGACAACCAAGGAACAACTTTCTAAGCACCTTGTCAAGCACTCAGAAACGTTTTTGCAACAATGGGCTCCTGATTCGAAATGCATGTGGCCAGGTTGTACATCGAAGGCTACCTTTAACAATAAATCCAAGTATAAATACCATCTGAAAAATATCCACGTCGAACCAGTAACCTGCGGAGTGGCTGGATGTACCTATAAGAAGCCTTTTAGGAGTCGTGGAGAACTTCAACGTCATAAACGAGCTGTACATACCACTCACCATCCCTTTGTATGTCCATTCTCTGCTTGCGACGACCGGCGATTTCCTCGTAGAGATAAGTGGCTCCAGCACATACGGGAGACGGTACATGATGGCGATGCCTTCTGTCCATATCTACATTGCGATATGTCTCGCCAGTTTTCTCAATCTGCTGGTTTCCAAACTCGGAATGAAATTTCGAGGCACTTCAGCGGGTGGCACGACACAATGGTAAGACATTTCTACATTGAGCCCTACAAATGTGCTCTAGGAATGTGCGCCTTGTATCAAGTATTCGAAGGATGGGAACTTGATGGCCTGAGGGAACACCTCGAAAAGCACCACCTCATCCCCAAAACGTCTCGGCAGAGTGCAGGAAATGGAACCTATCAAGCTGCAAGAAGAGCAACAAAAGAAGGCGACGTCAAGATCCTCAGACCCGAGCATCTTGAAGATCTAGGCAAGGACCAATGGGGCAACGATCATCCTAAGATCGAATGGCAGGAATGCACCAGGTGCCTCGCAGTCCAGCAATCTCAGCAAGCCCCACAGATGAACAGCCAGATCCCCCTGAACTTTCAGGAAAACGCCTCTATGCAATACCTTCCTCAACAACAGCTTGTCCCTCAAGGCTACCAATACTTTATGCCAGCAGGTAGCTGGACGGTTCCTGATGGAAATGTCTACTTTGGTTCTTGATTATCATGGACAAGTCTACCTACTCAGGCTACCTAACCACCAAACCTTCGACAATCTCCTTTGTCTCCGTGCCTTGATTTTATATTTCCTTAGTATCTGCTTTTATCCTTGAAGTCCTGTTTTGCTGTTAATCACTCAGTCGTTACCGCAGATATTGAAGTAAAAGTGGTGGAAATCGAGAAATGCAAGTAACGACATTATGAACATCTCTTTTACCTTTCCTTAAGCACACGTCTCTCAAGTAGTTAGAAAATGCAATGCGTGTCTCATTTTTCTCCAAAATGCCACAATATAGCTAAGCGGTGACCACATAGTCTTTTTTCATTCTCTCATCGCCACGGATTCATCTTCTTAAGCACACTCCCAGCCTCTCTCCTCTCAAGGCCTCTCCCAATTCATGTAACCCTTCACTACCATCATCGACTAATTTCATGATCCTTTATATCCTACACGTCATTAGCACGAATACTAACGGCAGTGCATACCTGCTATACATCCTCTGGCAATCAACTCGTCCATGCTTCATCCCTCTATATCCCTCCTCTCTCGAGAGTGATGAACATACCACCCTAACATCGGTGTAAAAAGATACAAGACTTGATTAAAGTAAGCTCACTTGGCGACTTCAAAGACATTGCTATGGGCTCCACGATCTTGTCACAATACATCACTTTTGCCAGCTTTCTCAATCTCGAGCATTCTGCCAGGTGATGGAATAGGTAAAGAGATACTTGTCCTTCGAAGAAATTCCACATAAGCACTCAAAAGCAGGAAACTACCAAGAATAGAGAGACCATAGTATGTTCATTATGCAAGCTACGGAGTGATATCCCTGACCATTGGTAATCGCCCACAAGAAAGAAGGTTATCCATTAGGTGACCAATCAAACCCTTACCTGCTTGCCGATCCCATTAGCTAGTGAATGCGTAACGCCTCCTAACACCGTTTAAAAACACGATCTTACATCATGAATAACATGTCAATATCCCATCCTCGAGAATGGAGAAGGCAATTACCTGTGATACTGTCAGCACAGTTCAAAGCAAAATTTTACATGGGTGATGCGCACCATTTGATAAGATCCCCTTTCTCCTTCCAGAAGTTGGTTCTGTTCTCGGCTGCCTCGATGTGTATTTGCGCATTTAGTGCAGCCACTTTATCTGCCGCATTGATACCAAAATTTTGGACTCTGTACCTATTGGTATCATCTTCATGCTTGCCCTCAAGAGCAACTGTGTGAGCAGTTAGACGGTCAATATAATTGTCAAAGTGAGATGCTTGCCGAATGTCGCATCGAGTGCTCTGAGACTCTACGTGCTGAACCAACGCAGTAGAGCTCATGAAATACTTCAGACACTTCACGCACTGGTTTTTCTTCATGTCCGACATATGAATAGGAGAGTTCAAGTGCTGCACGAAACCATTAGGGGAAGAGAAGCTCTTCGTGCAACCAGGGCTGGGACACTTGTACTTCCTTGTTTGTGGGATATAGAATCTGTGCACTCGAAACTCTGGATGTTGGGGATCGAAATGGTGGAATTTTTGGCCGATTTGTCCGTCATTGTTTGGGAAAACAGGGGAGATAGTTGAAGGAATCTGAGCTGATGTGATGGGTCCAGGACAAGCAGGAGAAGCGAATACAGTACTATCATTGACTGGCTGAGCAGCAGGAATGGGAGAAGAAGTAGCGATAGAAGTACGATGGATGGAGCTGATGACAGATGAGGTCGCAATAGAGGCAGCAGGCTTGGAGCATTGATCAGCTTGAGCTTTGATCGTGTATCTAACTGGCATTTCATCCCATGAACCAAGGCCTAAGTCAATGAGATTCTCCTCAAGGTCTTGAACTAGATCGTTTATAACTTCCGTCTGTTGCTCCCCCTGGAAAGGTGTAGTTGCAGTGCCGCTACTGATTTGTCCGACTTGGGCCTGCTGAAACTGAAGCTGGTGGGTTGAATTGGTATTATCGCAACTGTTCCCTGCCAGCTCTGCATGCGTGCGAATACGATCATATGCGCCATCGCCTCGCTCGATCTCTTCTTTACGCCCGGAGTATCCCGTAATACCACGGCATGGAGTCAACTCAATGTGGGACTGGCGATCGATGTTAGCTCTGAAAGAGTAGCAGCATTTAAACTCTCACAATTAGCGCTCCTACGCGTGGGAAGATGATACCACAGGCGCCAGGGCACTCCAGATCCTGCTCCTTGGCGTGCTTTTGGTCACGATGAAGCTTATAGGCCGGCCGTGTCTTAAAGTCAACATCGCAGACTTCAAGCTCGTCAGCAAGGATGATGGGTGAAATGAAGCAAGACAACTTACTGGCACAGACGATATGCATTTTGGATGACAATTTATGACGAAAGTAGGCATGCCAGGTCGGGAATGTAAGGCCACATCGGACGCAATTCGTTGCATCTGATTCATCCATAGTAATGAGCTCGAAGGGCTGGACGCTATGGCTGCCGCGCTGCTCAGCTTTACAGTTTTGCAGGAAGAAGGAGAAAGAGAAGTGAGTGCAGACGCTTCGCGCTCTTATAATGAGATAAAATCAAGTAGCTGTTGTCAAGAGATTGAAGCCGTGCGTGAGACGGCCACGAATTTTTGTGCTTTGAGAAGATGATCTTGAGTAAATTTGTGTGTGCGTGAGAGGGAGAGGGAGAGATGAGAAAGGAAGGTATGGTGCCATTTGAATCATTTAAAAGCGTGACAGCGCTCAAGCTCTCACCCTTAACTTAGGAAGGAAGGAATACGGTAAGGGAGGAGCGAATGAGAGTACCGCCAGTCAGAATATAAGCAACCACAGAAACAGCTATGATGATACCATCTCCTATTAACGTACGTTCAGAAGCAGAAGAGAACATGTATAAGGAATCAGGGCAACGTCTAGCACGAGACAGCCCATCTTCCGACTGGCAAAACACACACACTGTAATAGTCTGTCCAAGACATAACTAGAGTTACTGTCACTATGAAATACATGATTCGGGGACAAGCAGCAGTTAATGAGAAAGGGTGGACATTCGTCTGTCCTGGCATTATTAACCCGGAAGAAATATGTTCCACATCCGTCCCCTTTATGTCAGCAGCGTTGGAAACTAACTCAGCCTCGATCAACGTCGTCTCATGTTACTCATGGCCACGCAAACACGTCACATAATGTATTAATGACTCTCTTGATGTAATGGACTCTAGGCCAACATCCACTAGATCTCTTTCGCCTTCTAATATGTCGAGAAAATGGGCGAGAAAGTGTGAACGGTACTGCTGTATTGGCGCTACCTACTTTCCCCTCCTATTCGTATACAGTATCACAACTTGGGCGGTTTGGGTTGAGGCAACTATTGGCTTCATTTCGACCGACTCGTGGGTTGGTAGGTAATTCCAGCACCTCCACGCCATCAAGCTAATAGAGCCAGGTACTGGCACATCCTTCCTGGGCATCGCCATCTACACCCTTCTTAATTGGTCCTACACCACTGCCGTTTTCACCAACCCAGGCAACACGAAGGCTTCCAATGGTTATAGCTCCCTTCCTACACACTCTGATCCGCCCTCCACAGGCTTCACTGTCAAGGCAAATGGCGAAATACGATATTGCAAGAAGTGCCAGGCGCGGAAGCCGGATCGCGCGCATCACTGTTCAACATGCCGGAAATGCGTGTTGAAGATGGATCATCACTGCCCATGGCTAGCCACATGTGTCGGGCTTCACAATTACAAACCGTTTCTCCTCTTCCTCATATACACTACGTTATTCTGCTTCATCTGCTTCGCCGTGTCCGCGACATGGGTCTGGAAGGAAATTGTCAACGAGGGAGCATCGACGGATAGTCTAATGCCCGTCAACTATGTTATGTTAGCTGTTATCTCTGGAATCATTGGCATTGTGTTGGCAGGATTTACAGGATGGCACATCTTACTCGCATCGAGGGGACAGACCACGATTGAATGTCTAGAGAAGACTAGGTACTTGTCACCATTACGTAAGTCGATGCAGCAACAACATATTGCCAATCATGAGAGGCGTCCGATAGATGACACACCAATGGCAAACGGAGAGCAGAGGCACCCAACCTTTGACGCGTACGAGCGTGCAAGAGCTCGAGCCAGATATGAAGAATATCTCGACGAGCAGGACTCGGAGAAGTTGCCCAGTGCCTTTGATTTGGGATGGCGGAAAAACCTGCTGCACTTGTTTGGACCTAGCAGAGCTCTATGGGCTTTCCCAATTTGTAACACCACCGGCGACGGATGGAGCTGGGAACCGAGTATGTACAGAACTTCGAGCTCACAGAATCACTTACTAACATGTAAGCAGGCCCTAAGTGGATTGAAGCAAGAGATAGAATAGCTCGTGAGAGAGAAGAGCAAAGAACTCGAGAACGAAGTGCTGGCTGGGGCGAGCCTCAGTCACCAGACTTCCCACCGCCACCTCCGGAGGGAGCTGGAAGACACTACATAGCATATCCTAGCAACCCTAGTGGTCGACCCTCCCCAATCTCCAAAGCAGACCGCATTTTAGGTCGCAGTCCGAACGAGTATTCGGATACCTCGGTTTCGATGCAGACCCTGCAGCCACGAGATGATGACTTTTATGATATGAGCAGTGATGAGGATGAAGCTGAGCAACGAGTGCTTGATAAGAAGGCTGTTGGTGGATGGCCGCAGCGGGTGGGTGTGGTCACGAATACTTTACTGGGAAATACACTGGCGAGACAAAAGGATGACGTGCGAGGCTGGGACGGACAGGATGATGGCGGCGTTGATTGATTACTCAAAAACTGGGAACTTCAATTTGCTTTGCTTTGCTTGTACTATATTTACCCACATACCCTATAGATGATAGCTTCTAGCGTCAACATATTTTGTTTCAGCGGATCTGGTTTTTATACAAGATGCTATATTTAGATTCCAATTTTTTTCCGTTGTATATATCGTCGCTAATGGTATGGTATCCAGAAATCTATCCTACCCCTTACGCCATGCCCAACGCCGTATGGATAGCCTATGCCCTCGCTATTAAGATCCTGAATATCATCACAACCAGACAAACCACAATTCCGGCAATGGCACGGTCAATCCACGCCGGCACGCCATCCCCCGTAACCTGCTGCGTCCGCAACGGTGCCTGCACCGTATTACCACGCTGTACGGGACTCTGCACCGGAGTCTGCGCAACAGCAGCCGTAGGCTTCGGGACACCCTGCGCCGGCCTCGCCTCAGGATACTCTCTAGCCATTCCGGACTCCGCCTCGCCCTGGGTCTTCACAAACCCCTCCGCAAGATAGGCATCCCCATCCCCATCCCCATCGCCTTCCCTCTCTTTCTTTCCCTGACCCCCCTCGGCCTCCTTCCTCCTCGCCTCCAACTCCTCCTTCGTCCCAATAACCAGCTCCTTCGGAACCTCCTCCTTCTTCCGCTCCCCCTCCTGCGCCTCGGCGCCCTCCCCGGCCTCCCTCAAAATATCTTCATTGCACCGCCCGCAAACCGCGCACACGAACCGCGCGCTCTCGCCCGCCAACCTCTCCCTCTCCGCGCTGCCCATTTCCAACCCCCCAACCTGGCCCCTCGCGTCGCCCTCCATGAACGCCCGCAGCGCCACGATGGCGGTGCGCACGCCCCACGCGGGCTGCCACGTCTCCTCGTGATGGCCGCTGATGCTGAGGCAGATCTCGCGGTTGGTCTCGAAGCGGCCGGAGGGGGTGACGAAGCGGAAGGACGGCGGCCGCAAGGGGTACTGCGCCGGGAGGATGATGCGGCCGTGGTAGATCCCCCGCTCGTACGGGGTGCCGGGGGGCCCGCGGAGCGTGAAGTGCCATTCGAAGATGTTGGACGGGAGGGGGGCGGCGTGGTAGTCTGGCGAGGGGAGCGAGGAGAGCTCGGCGGCTTCGCGGAGGATGCGCTTTATGGTCGGGGAGCGGGTGTTGAGGGGGGTGGTGGATGTAGATGTCATTGTGGGGGGGGTTTTTGGAGGCGGGGGCTTGCTTGGATGATTATGTGATGTGGTGAATTTAAGGTGTTATGAAGGGGTTTCGAGTGTTGCTTCGTTATTAGTTTGTGGTGGCTGAATTGCTTGAAGAAGGTGGTATGAAGAGTGTGAAGTGTCCTTGAGGTCAAGCTCGGTGTTGACACCTTGGATGCCAAGATTGATAATGTCTGAACTGACGTTGCTGATAAGGGCTGGGGCCCGGATTAGGGATGGGCTAGGTTGAGGCGCCCTTGGACAGAACAGTCTATTTTCAATTGATAATTTGATGTTAAGATACTAAAGACTGAAGTCCGCGGCTTTGATTTGTTAATTGCTTCTAAACTTTCTTGATTTATATTTCAGCCGAATTTGGTTATAGATACAAGATCGAAAATTTATACTTTCTCATAAATTTGTGCACACTACTAACCATGTAACAACGGTTTCAAAGTTTTCTTTCTGTTTCACAGAAAGAATATGACCATATTCATTTCATTACTCATCAGTTTTATGTACGGTTCATAAACCAAGCAAAGACTATTTCCTCTCAATTTGCGCCTCACAGATCTTAATTCTCTCTCCTAACAGCCCAACCTCCAACTTGATATCCTCTACATCTCTCCCTAACCCTGGTTTCGCGCCTCCATCTAGCGCTACGACAGCCCGCTCCTGTGCCTTTTTCAGAGGGCCAAGATAGATTTCTTGAACTACACTTATCATAGCTTCAGGCGCTAAATGCCTATAGGTCTCCCCACCAACAAAATACAAGAAGTTCACAACCGCCATATGGAACGGGAACACCTGGGCAAGTTCCTGAATCAGTTCTTCGTCTGATGCGTCCTCAAGCGCAGACGTGTCAGGGAAGAGATACGGCTGTGCCGCCGCTAGTGCTACTGTTGAAGAAAAGGCATTCTCAACAGCACGGGTCTGTGCAGTGATGAGCTCGTCTTTGAGCCAAGAGACTGCGGAGGCCTTGAGCGCTTCATAAGGGCAATGTTCAAGCGTATCGGTAATGAAGGTGAGACGAACGCGGTCTACCGGATGAGCGTGCAGGATCGAGGATGTGAGGGTGTGTGCTGCGAAGCGTAGAGTTGGAGAGGGATTGTTAGCCGAGATGAGGGAGAGTGTTTGAAGGTGTTGGAGGAAGTCATCGTCTTCAAGGGGGCCAGCCACAAAGGCGTTGGTGTTTTCAAGCCAGAGGCCAATAGCGAGAACGGCGTCCACCACACCGGGGTCTTCACTGCCAATCGTGCTAGCGCCGCTGGTGCCGATGAATTGGGTTACTAACTTGGCATGATCAGGGAAGATGGAGATTGATGGCGTGGGAGTTTTCGAGCCGAAGATAACGGATGAGAATATTTGAGATGTGAGGAGGAAGAGGGAGCCCGCTTGAGATAGTGGGATGCTTTCTGGTGAGGTTGGGTAGTGCTCTTCAGAACTATCGTCTGTCAGATTCGGTTCATCTTTATAGATGGCATTCAATAGTAGGGTATAGTCCGATAGTCCAAGGTCTCGCAATAAGGCCTGCGTGTTGTTAGATATCATTTCAACCGTAGAGAAAAGAGTTACGAAAGAGAGATTCATATCGCTTTATACGCGATGACAATAGCAGCAACTACATGCAAAGAGCACACTTACCACAAGCTGTCCGGCAATAGTGTCTCTTGTCACTAATACTGGTTCTTCCTTAAACGATTCTCCTAAGCTTTTCTTCCCTGTGACGATCTTGGTAGGATCGAACGATTCTTGCAATCTCGCTGCCCATTCCAACGGATTCGTGTTCACATATTCCTCAAGGATATGCGTTATAAAGGATTGCAGCAACTTGGATTGGATAGCGGCTTCTTTTGGATCTTCATCTTGAGCTTCTGGATCTGGCGCAGAAGGACTAGAATCATTTTGCGTTGATGTAGGAACGTTGAGGCTTGACTTGCGCCCCGGAAGAGGAGGCCGCTTCTTGCCAGAGATTGTGTGCGCAAACGATATCACGGCCAGAGTTGCCTGGTTTGAGGGGCGGAAAGCAGAGAGAATTGCCATCAAGGTTGTAGAGAGAAAGCGTGAAGGATATTTCGTTTTGATACGTGGATGTACGGTTGCAAGCAATTGAACGAGCAGACAAAATCTCTCGATTTGGGTAGGCTCTGTAGCCTCTTTCTTCTCCTCCGTCGCCTCTTCTTCCAATGCATCTAGATCGAGCAGTTGAAATACCTCTGTGATCTTTAGAACCACCTCTCGAGGATTTCCTAACCGCGCAATGGTCTTCAAGCATGCATCGCCCCCAGGAAGTGGAAGAAGGAGATGTATTAGATCCCAACCAATATTTTGTGTCAATTCTACATCCTGAAGTATCTCATTGAGCTTTGGTAGGATTGCGGGAGAGAGATGTGATTCGAGGATCGTGAGGTATGTTAGGTGATCTGTAGTTGGAGGTAGACTCTCTGTAATCGCGGTAATCGCATTAATTGGAGTCTCTGTGGAAGCCATGGCTTCTGCTAATAGTCCTCTAAATGTTAGGTTCAGAAGGTGGTAAACAAGGCTGAAGTATGACGATATTGTGTGTATCACAAGGCTACGGCCACCAAAATAGCGGGGGGACATTGCTTGGCACACTCTCTTGACCCCTCAATTTCTCCCTGTTTTTGTGCAATATTACTTCTAGTTTTTGTGTCTCTATTGCTCATTTGAACGTAATCTTCAACTGATATTGCTCTGAGGTACTTTGTCATGAGCCTCAGGATCGCATGCAAGATGTGCGATTATATATACACTCTGTGGGCACTCTGCGCACCATAGATGTATTCATGTACTAAGTGAAGCTTTTTGTACCGTATTTCTTGCACTGACTCCGGCAGAGAAGTTTTGGTTGCGCTTTATTGGCTCCATTCAGCTGCAGTTCCAGCCCTGTCGGGTCTAAGCGATGATAGTTCAAGTTCTGCTCTGATATGCAAGCTGAGTTGTAAGATCCATTGCCACCCAAAACCAATACGCAAAGACCATGAGATTGAGACATTTGGCGTCCTGGGGCGGGGTGTGAGTGGTAGTGGTGGTGAGTACATGATTCACGTTTTGCTCGGATGTGGCTTGACGG
Organism: Bisporella sp. PMI_857; assembly: GCA_021307315.1. Lineage (NCBI taxonomy): Eukaryota > Fungi > Ascomycota > Leotiomycetes > Helotiales > Helotiaceae > Bisporella > Bisporella sp. PMI_857. Next base: position 499,577 of record JAJSPD010000007.1, read on the forward strand.
AAAGTATCGAGAGTATCATGACATTCTGCTTGACCGTGCTGAGTGACTTACCCTCTCAAACGGTTTTGGTCCTCGATGTTGTTCATCTTCTACCTTCTAGGTGTATTAGACATCTTGGTACATTGAAAAAGGCTCTTTTCGGTGCGGCTCGATAAAGGATGTTTGTTGTTCTACAAGTGATACTCTGGAAAGTCTCCATCATTTAATGATACCAATTTCAGGGTCCTTGTGGCATGTGTCAAGTCTGTATGACGCATTGAGAATTGGCTTTAGCACGAAGCACCTGACTTCAAAGCACGAACAGGAAAAGGGAACTAGAACAACGAAATAGAGTTTGCCGGGTCGGCTTCGGTGGGGTTTCTGGAATGCGACCGGCGCAAGGGGTTGTGGACCACCACGTGAAAGAACTCTTCCTAATCCGAGACTATGGTTCGGTGTTGAAAAGGGGGATTTCTTCCCTTACTGCAAGCGTCTAAGAGAGATCATGAAGAGAAGCGATCTGCGTCTGTCAAGACTATTTTTGAATTAGGCTGAGAAAGAGAAGGAGGTTGGCGGTAGTGGATGTTGGTGGTTGGGTGGTCAAGCGCCTATGTTTGGATGATGCATGCGGGCGATTGGTGGATATGTAAAATACACGAACCCAAGGGGATGGTTCGTCAATTACAGTACATATTGTTAGGTTAAAGGATTTAGGTGTAAGTTAGAACATAACCATTGATCCTACACAAAAGAGACCTCCAGGCTCAGAAACACTTCAGAATCTGCACAACCTCCCAATCGGAACCGGTGAGGCAGCTTGGCGGGCTCGGCAACCTCTACCCGAATGCTGCTGTGGGTGGCAGAGATCTGATCGCAGATCGATCTTCGGATGCTGTTTGATGTCCGGTTTGCATGAAAGGCGCGCTCGCAACCGAAATGGTGCTTGTTTGACAGCTGCGCGTGAGCTTCGCTGACGAACGGGCGGATGGACAATGTCAGTAGGGATCGCCAGGGAAAAGCTTGATTGCGAGGACAGATGAAACACGGGTTGGTGTACGGCAACTCTATCGATGTAGGAAGGTTGACTCCGTTGATGCTATCAAGGAGCACATATAAATCTTAATTTTTGCTGTAAACAAATCAAAAGCTATTTACGGCACAGCACTCGCATAGCAGTATTGTGATTGCAGATTAATACCGGCCCATGCATATACAGTGCTGTACGCTGGATTAAACCCTGTTCATGCATTGCATTGTATCGCGTGTTTCCTCATGGCTCCTTGGAGCAGAAGGGAGTAAGGGAGTGTAGATAGATTGAACCTAACTCTTGCAATTTCGGAACATACCAAGAGTAGGCAAGACATACGCCGTGAGATGGATCAGAATGAACTATGATGCCTCTTTAGCCATATGTTCCTCGTCGGGTCATGGCCCAAGACTTGATGGTTTGACCATGAAGATGCGGAAAGCTGCAGCTCCGGCAGCAATTCTAACATGCGTCGATATCTATTGGCATTCACATGGCATTTTGTGATATTTACACAACCGATATAAAATTTGTCATATAGGGAGGGATAGATGGCTCTAGAAGAAGCTATATAAATAAGGTTGGGTGATTTCAAATCGCAGGTTTTTCACTCACTTTAGGCTTGGTGAAGGAGGTTTGTGCGCAGTTTTATCGGGGTGAAGAACCTGGGGAAAGGCGATTGAGCGGCCATCAATTTGGGTGGATATACAAGATATATATTATCTAGAATTCCGGTGACTGCTAGTGCACCGATATTCAGCTAGTATTCAGCCGTTGTTATGATGATACTGTGGTGCTTACAATGAGGCTTCTGGGGGTTTTCCCAGCTCCAGTCTGGTTTTAGCTAACCGCCGCAAGTGGATCTCAGCTATTTAGAAAAATAAGGTTGCCGCTTGTCTTTTTTTTGCCCATCCTTCCATCCAAACCTGAAAGCTGATATAAACGCCTTCGATACATATCATGATGGCTATCTCTCTCTTTGTTTTGTTTTTTTTTGGTTTTTTTTTTGGCATCATCCTTTTTGTGTAAAACTTCCCTCTTGTCCCTCGTACACGTCTTGTCATTTGGTTTGAAGTATGAATCAATAATTACCTATAAAATTACGGTTTGTGCCCTCCGTTCTTCTTGGCGACCCATTCATTTTAGAAGCAGCAGCGCGCCTGCCCTCCCCATTTTCCATTCGTCAGCAATCAATGCACCCGCAGCTACCACCACCACCACCAGCACTGCTACCCACTACCACTACCCACTACCCACTACAACCACTACCCATCACTACCAGCCCATCGCCCCAAAAACCACCCGCACGCCGCCTCCCCCCAGCACGGCCGTTTTCGTTACAGACTCGAACTCCTCACCACCCAGTCCCAAAACCTCTTCTCAACAACCCTCTACAAACCCGAATCCACCATCAACAACAACAATCCTCAACTTCCGCTGTCCCTTATTCCCCCCTTAGAACAGGCTTGGTGAGAGAGCATTGCTCTTTTCACGCTCCCAGGAATCGCCACCCGAAGATTTACGCCGAGGAGAGTCATCCTGCAGCAACATTCTCGACCCGCGAGAAAACAATCCCTCGACACGAAAGGTTCTCACCAGTTCGCTTTTTAACCATCTCGTATTGATCAATTTTTTTTAATCATATTTCCTGAATACATGTATCATCCGTGATACCTGACGGCCATCTGCTACGATCATCATCAATTTATGCCCAATTTGTGAATCCTGCAGGCTCGCGACATCCCCCATCCGAAGCCGTCTGCCATCAGCCTTCATCAGCATCATCACCAATCTGCATCTCACGCTCTGCTTCTCTCCCGCCATAGATCGAGACCGTTGGATCAAGCTACATTTGATTGCTTTTCGATACCTATATCCTTGGTGTTGAAAGGGGCCTGAAACGCTTGAGCTTGAGCCGAGAAGCCAACCCCCTTCTACGCCGCTATTCAGTGAAAGCACAACCAAACATGAGGGAAGTCAACTTCAGCATCCCCAATGTTAATAAGGCATCGGTGGGCATCACCACTGCCCTCTATGATCGACGGGCTCTTGATTGCACATCGACGCTGCCCCTAATTAATTCCCTAAACCATCTCGCATACCTCACAACCTCCTCAGCCCGGATAAGAGACATTTTGACCGTCGATGGCGGCGTCGAGAGGCTCGTATGCCTTCTCAAGGCTGGAAGAAGCAAGGATATGATGGATATGTGGAAATGGAATCTAGCCTTCCAATGTGTGGTTAATATCGGAGTTCGTGGGTCGGAGACAGTTCGCACAAGAGTGGTGGAGGCAGACATGGTTCCAGTTATTGCTACGATACTCGATAATTATATAAAGGTTGTGGATAGATGCCGAGAAAAGGCAGAGGAGGCAAAGGCAAAGGCATTGCAGGAACAACGTCTGCATCACACATCGCGCTCAGGCGATCACAGAGGCTCTCATAAAGGATCCTTTGGCAACCGCTCTGGTACTTCACGCTTTGATCCGGAGATGCGAACATCTCGACGACAAGCACCTCCACCTTCCATTGATATCGCCGCCACATATGGTACAAGTCAATTGATGGCTGGACCTTCCGATGCGATGGACACAACCCCTACCGGGCCGCAATTTGCAATCACCTCCCCCCCTGATCGTACCACTTTCTCTGGTCACAGACATCACCAACACCATCACCGCCATCACAGAGGTCAAGATGCTAGTCAGCACTTCTTACCACCATCTCGCCATAATATTCAGCCTTTGGCTACAGCTATTCCGTCCATGGATACTACGGATGGATTTAATCTTCGACCTGTGAGGGACGTTGACCGTCTGCCATCCATGGTTCCCGGCTTTCACAGTGGCCTAACATCTCAGCCGGAATCTCCTACAACGCCGTTGCCTCCTGTACGATCACCGACCGTCCGTCCTTCAAATACCTCCGCCCCCAATCGCGGACGCAGAAGACCATCCATTCGACACCAAACATCCATGGCTGGTGAACAGGAAGATTCCAATGCTGATAGCATGGCTTCTGATGAATCGGGAGATCCCGAGGTCGGTGTTAGCACAGCAAATGATATTCAGGCGAATGTCAATATTCAGGACATTACTATGGACGAGAATGATAGCATGCTGACTGGTATGACCGCTGTTGAGACCCCGCTTGGGCTCACAACTCCTACAGTATCCGAAACACAAGATGCTGGAACTTTCAATATCACTCATCGTTCTGTCATAGATGGCAGTCTGCTGAATGATGCCACCACTCCTACAGGCCCGCCGATTGGCCTTTCTCCAGCTACAACAGTCGTAAATAATACACCACCAACCATGCAAAATACTACTATCCCTCGATACCTCCTCGATAGACCTACTAGCGGACAGGTGCTAGCGGCCATGCCACGAGATGAGGATGTCCTAATGTCTCTTCAGCTCTTAGCGTATGTTTCAAAATATTGCAACCTGCGATCATATTTCCAAAAGTCTCACCTTGTTCCAAAACTAAAAATTGGCTCCGAGCTCCACCTTCTCGATCTTGATGATCAGTCTTCAGCGGGGAAGGTACCGCACGTATCTGCCTGCGACTCCGAGGAGGAAGAATATCTACTTCCGGACGATTTCAACATTTTTCCTCTGGTCGAGAAATTCACTGTCCGGCACCATAGCCAGGATATGCAATACTGGGCTGGAGTGGTTATGCGAAACCTCTGCCGGAAGGATGATTCTCGCGGTGGCATTCGGCAATGTGCATACTATCAATGCGGCAAGTGGGAAGAATTCACAAGACAGTTTGCCAAATGCCGGCGCTGTCGAAGGACAAAGTACTGCAGCAAGGAGTGCCAGAAGAGTGCGTGGGTATTTCACCGGCATTGGTGTGTCCAGGCTACACAATAATGTTTTGCATATGCGACTGAGAATTCTTGCGGCACAACTTGAAGTAGCACCGCTTTTAACTCACGATTCCATAATTTTAATGAATGTCAAATATCACAGCGAGGCATCACACGACAATACACATCACGAGGATCAAATCTGCATCATAGGCGTTTTCCATCATTTCGATACCTTTGCAGCAAGAACTTTCCTTTCTTTTTCTTTTGTCAACAGTTGATGAAACGAAATGATGCTACCGCCGAATGGACAGGAGGACCAAGTATATTTCTGGGATATTCATTCTAGGACATTTCGGCTTGGAGTTGGCGTTTGTTTAGCGCAATAGGATGCATTTGACAGTAGGATGTATGAGGAAAGATGGAGAGGGGCGAGGATGGTACATAAGTTTATTCATGTGGTGGGTAGGTGCGCAAGACGAAGAGGGGAAAGCCAAGTGACGTGATTGTATGTATGGTTAAAGAATGAGGATAGGACAAGCTAAATGCAATAAAAAGTGCAAAAATCAATCTATTCTCGTGGTGCATATCTTGGTTGTGAATTGACATGTGGCTAGTCCTGCCGCTTTATTCTTTATGGGGCTTTGATAGATGGAGATCCCGATTTCTATATGTTAAAATATACCTTTCCACCCATAAACCCGCGTTCTAGGAATACCGCTTCACCCTCCATATCCAAACCCGCCACCTTATCCATTACAGATCGAGACGCAAGAAGTAGACATCGGATAAGATCCCAGACCATCCAGAACCTGATAGTCACCACCCTTCGTTCACGAGAGTCGATGGCTGGTCCTGGTGTGGCTATGGTTGTGGCTAGGTAGAGGGGTGGCATGGGAGAGGATGTCAGAACGTCTTGGGAGCGGAGGAGGGAGGTGGGGGAGGTTTTCATGGTAGGGGTGCCGGTTGGAGGTTTATATATGTTGTGCTAGCTGGTTAGCTGGTTCAGAATTGCTGGATGTGAGTTGGTGGCAAGGGGGGAGGGATTGTAAGGATATGTATTTGTATCACGGAGCGCGAGACATTGAAAGGTTGGGATTTAGACCGAGGGGGGTGGGGGGGTTGGTTCACGGAATGGGTGAGTCTCAGTTTGGATAAATGTAGAAGATACGTTTCCACTTTTTTTATATTAGAAAAAGGTAAATTTATCCCTTGGTATCATCCTGTAGCGCCACGCTGGTTTTTGGTTTTTTTTTGGGTACTATATACATGTTAGGCATTGTAAAGACGTACCCCCCCCTACCCCCCCTTCCTAGTATAGTCCAGAACGTCGAATTTGGGCTGGGGGACCGCTTCGGACCTTCTCCAGGATCGCCTGCATCTCATCCTCATCGATGAAGTCTTCCTGCTTGAGACCCTCTAGCTCGGTCTCGTCAAGCGGTCGACTGACGATAGTGAGCTGCTCGAAGTTGTTGTTCACCTGTTCGGGCAGTTGGCGGGTCTCAAGGTGAGGGTTCAAGTAGCTCTTGTCGTCTTCCTCGCCCATCTCTGGTGGTGTGAACTCGCGGCGCGCCTTCTTTCCTGCGGTGGGTTCGACAGCAGCATCAGGCGTGGGACTGTTGTGCGTGACGTCGTTGCCAGCAGCTGCCGCAGTGCGCTTCGAGCCACCGTTCGTGCCGGGGTCATGGCCGTTGCCGTGGATCTCTGCCTTGCGCTCCCTTCTCAAAGCCGCACGAGCGGATACACTTTTCGTTAGATCCGAAGCCTTTGCAGCCTTGGTTCCCTTGCGCACATGTAGTTCCGTTTTCGGGCTTCTCAAGTCAGTCCAGGCGCTCTTCTTCGCCTTTGCTTCTTCTTTGCTCAGGCCTTGGAATTGTGATTCATTTGCTGCAGCCCAAAGTTCCTTGCCGATGGGGAGATTTTGGTACCGAGCAGGGAGAGCTAGGTAGATTTGACTGGAGAGACAGAAGACCGCTTCTACACTAGTCATATGGTCTGAGAGCTTATATACATCTTGAGCTCGAAGTGATTGCGCGCTGAACTTGAAAGCGTAGGTCCGGTTGAGCCAATTGGCGACGGTTTTCATGGAGAACTTGTCTTTTTGGTTTTGCGTGGCGCCGAGATGAACGAGGCGGGCGATGGTTTGAGCGAGAGTCTCTCCTGCGGCGGGTTGTGGAGCGTCTGCTATAACGACCGAGTCCTGGGCTGGTGGCACTCTTAGGGCAGTGAATTGGGTCTCCTTACGGTATTGAAAAGACTGATCTTGGCGTGCTTTTAGACCGGGGCTTTGGCTACGTTCAAGAGATTGCTCAGTTGACTGTATGTAGATGTAACGGCGGCTATGCTTGCGACGCTCCTCAAGGACTTCCCTGGGGGTGAAGACTTGAGGTAGATCTGGTGCATCCTCGAGAATGATCTTCCTGGGTGGGATGAAGGTCTCGCTCGGGGTATTCTTCACTATGGACTTGTATACACCCTGTTTGTTTTAGCGGCGGCCAAATACCATTGAGCGGGTGATACATACGATGCATTCGCTAGCAAGCCAGTGGAAGAACTCCGTACGCTGCCAATGCACATCGGATGATTCTCCTTTTCTCATTTGAGATAGAAGGAAGGTAGCATGGCTCTTAAGACGCACAATAACACCGCCACGGTTGAGTCCACCTCCCTCGGCAAGACCATACTTTTTAGATTTAGCAATATATTTATATTTGAGGTAGATCTAGAGCTTACCTTCAAAAGAGCTCCGGCCAATGAGCATCCTGGATCATCCTCATGAATAAAAAGCATGATGTAGTATGCAGCAATGGCTTCCAGGTTGCTCTTGTAAACAGGTAGATAACTTTTGGATGGAAGAATTTCGAACCACTTCCGGCTGCCCCAAGCCCAGAGTTGATAGCTCTTACCGTCCCAGCCAATTGAGAAGAGAGTCGTGTTGAATGAGATCTGTGTCCCGCTGGGTTTGAGGACATCTTTTTGAAATTGAGGACGAACTGTAAAGTTCTTTAGCCTGAAAACAAAAAGCAAGCAAACGGGATCAATTACTGAGTGACAGATTCTCATCATCCATATCCATAGATAATTTTCCGTTCACGGTCATGACCCCGTCGACCTGTGTCGTAAGCAAGTTACCAACCTTTTCCTCATGACTCTCATAAACAAAGATGAAGACGTCTTGCAACTTGATGGTTGGTTCATCACCCGCCTTGATGTGGCCTGAGACAAATATAGCATCCATGCCTATGGGGTTTGCATTAGAAAGTATGTAGATCTTTGCGTGATCAACTTCTAGTTCCTTGTTAACCACACTGAATGTTGATGTCGGTGTTAAGAATGAAATAATCGGCGTTAATATTGGTGACGGCATGTAAAAATAATTTTCCGACAGGTTCTACACGCCAAGCTTGTTCAAAAGGCTAATCCATTTTAGGACTAGAATTCTTTTAGACTGTTACGCTATAATTTATCCTTGCACACCTTGTGCAATATTATCGCTGTTACACAAGACCTTCAATGTGCAATACATTTCCCTTCCTAGAACTATCAGCCCAAAACTACTACCGTCTTACAAAATCGCCCAACCTTTACACGCACAGATCACTACGCATTCAGGCGAACTCAGGATGGCTAACCCAACATCTAGATTTGAGTCGAATTTGCACGTTGCGCTAACCTGTATAACCTACGAAAGAGTCGTCTTATTTACTAGGCTTAGTAAGGATTATAAAGCGGCTCACATAACACTGCGGAATGTCATCCATCTGACAGCAAACGATATTAATTCACGAAAGTTCAACGAAGGAATAATTAATCTATTCGTGCCTACCGTTTGTACTTCACGCGACAAAGCTATATCGTGGGCATCACTCTCGATAAGTAGTGGTTATATGGAAATATGGTAGCTATATCTGGCGATGCGAGCTATTCTAGAAGGGCATATCTCACTGTTAAGGTCGCTAGAATCGATTAGCTTGGTGCATCGCGAACAAGGTATGGAAGTAATAGGCTTTGATTATATGATTCAGAGCGTAGCAGTGAATCCCAGCCCAGGAGTGGCAACACAGATCCAGCCATATCTTTAGAGTGGGTTCCTTTAGAGGAATAGGCTCCCCCAAGGATGGAGAACCAAGAAGCTATTCCATAGATGAGAATATGATAGTAGAATTATGGTCTTAGTGGAAATTTTATCTCATCGACCTAATTAATGAACACTTTTCCTTCGGTTTTACGAGAGTATAGAATCCAGCGCCACGCCTTCCCTCATCATATATTTCATTAGTAACAACTGGTAACCAAGTGTTCGTCACCGCCCTGCACTCCTTTGTTGCACAAATCCAATCAAATTGCCATCTTAAGTTGTGCGGCTGGAATTGTAGACGAAGTCGATTACAGGATATGTTTTGACATTATCACCACGCGGATTTCTCGTAGATTTGTAGCCTAAGATCGACGTAAGTTCATATAACCATAAGAGTGCATTTTTTTAAGCGTACAAAGCTCACAGAGTCCTTGCCCATTTTGAAATTGCACTACAGGCGGGGAATTATGGCAGAAGTGACAATGACCTGCGTACCTTAGCGGACGGACGAAGAAAAGTTTCAGGAAGATTAACTAACGCTTATAACAGTTTGGATCGGAACCACTAGAGCTACGGCAATCCGCTGCTAAACAAACATTCTGGTTGTTTTGCTGCTGTGTAAGCCAGCGGGTGGTTGGATTGCCAGCGGTACGGTAGATGCCATTACTGCGGAACTTGAACAGTAAAATTCGTTCGAGAAAGCGATAGGTTGGATGGCACAAGGCAAAAGGTCAGAATCCGCTCTCGATTTGGCGCAAAGGTCAGCAAGATAAGCTAGAATCTTTAAACCTTAGGCACTGGCTCATATTATTCACATAATAGTCAAGTTAGTGTGCCGATATCCGCTAACGCCATCTAATCCTCAGGCAGTAATTTATATTGCAGCACCCGGAGCTAGGATAGCAAGCTGATGCAGGTCATTAACCTATTGTATTTATAAATATACGGCCAACATAATATTATTAAGCGTTTTGAACTAAAGCCGATTCCAAATTCTACTGCATTATTGCATATGCAGTTTTAAGTATGGATGTACGGGAAAATGGCATTGTCTCTTAAAATCTATTTGCATAATCAGCAACCAAGAAAGAAGTGTATATAGGAGATAGTCCGAGGAGGGACTATGTAGCCCATATTATATAGCATCTACAAAGCCCAGGATATACGTCTCAGATTTGCTTTTCAGCAGTACATCATAGATCGTAAATCGCTGAATAGTATTCCCACCAGCGATAAATTCGTAGGGAAAGTTCGAGATCCTAAGGATAAAGTCGACACTTTCAGCTCCAAGGTGGAGACGGCACTCACCATCACTACAGATGGAGTGGTCTACTAGATTTCAGGAGAGAAGCCTACTACCGATCGCGGACTAGGTTTAATTTTCAACCTTCCAGCTGCCTCTTATATAATGCTATTACATGCAAAATGTTGCAAGATCGATTAGGCAGGATTTCGGGGTTTCACTACAGGTCTCGCTCGTAATTATAACATAGTGCTATTCAATGGTATAGAAGATATCCCGGACTGGGTGACTACCTTTCGGTGTTTCTATATCGATGCAAGGGACACAACTCAAACCTTGGGAGGCAGGGGTACTAGTAGAAAAGGTGTCACAAGAGCTAGCATTTACTCAAAAGTCAAATATTTGATCTTATGGCTATCAATTAGTGAGTAGAGATCAAATAGGGAAGATATTCTATGCCAGCCAGTGGATGTACGAGTATTTTTATCAGAGATGTTAAAAATCAGGTAGGGATGCTTTGATAAACAAGCTCCTAGACCTCACTAACCACATGACTATAGATGAGTCCAGGGCCAATTCTCAACCCTGTGCACACTTGTATGACGGCGTGGCTGATCGCTGCTGTGTGGTTGGGAGGGTAATAGGCATCTTGCGATTCACTTTATCGAACGTAGTTGGAAGTTAATTACAATTCGATGGAACATACTCTCGAGTGGAAGGCGTGGACAGTCATATAACTCCACATAAGGCTGAAGCGGCTTTCAGTATCAGCATCGATGGAGAGCGAGACTGAGTAATAAGAAGCAATATTTGACCAGCATACTCTCATCCTCTGGAAACCTCGTATGATTAGCTTAGATTGATTATTATTGGGATCAAATTTTTTTAAAATTTCGTGCTATAGTGAATTGTATGAATTACAAACAGTTCAACATGCAAATTCAAAAAGAGAAAATTGAATGATTGATTTGGTTACTTCTGCCATAAGATGCCAAGGCGGCCGCTAGTGCATCAGCCTTGAGCTTGTTTTCGCGACAGCCTTGAGAATTTATTTGTTGGTCGTGAAGCGACCAGATCTTCCCAGTTCTACTTGGTCCGATTTTGCGCAGAAACTTATGCTGAATGTCTGCATCTAAGGAATTTTGGAGAATGACGAAGGGCAGGATCCTCGAAGGCGTCTTTGGTAAGTAATAATTGTGCTAGAAGACTCCTAACTAATACTTTTCTAGCCGTCAATAAGCCAAAAATGATTACGTCCGCACAGGTCATCCGAGACCTGCAAGAGAAATTCCAGCATTCTAAGTTGTTCACTCCTTATCTAGAAAATGCACGGAAGGTTAGGGCGCGAGAAAACCACAATCAGCGACAGAGACGAAGAGATAAGAATATCAAAGTGAAGATTGGTCATGGCGGCACTCTTGACCCTCTGGCTACTGGGGTCTTGATTCTAGGCATTGGATCTGGAACGAAGTCGCTCTCGGATTTCCTTTCGTGCACGAAGGAATACGAGGCTGTAATTCTGTTCGGTACTAGTACGGACACCTATGATCGGGTTGGAAGAGTTTTGAAGAGAGCACCTTACGAGCACATCACAAGGCAGATGGTAGAGGATGCTCTACCGCAGTTTCGGGGAAAGTATATGCAGCTGCCGCCATTATTTTCTGCGTTGAAAATGAACGGGAAGCCATTGTATGAATACGCTCGGGAAGGAAAGGATCTGCCTCGTGATATCGAGAGACGAAGTGTCGAGGTTCTGAATTTGGAAATAGTAGAGTGGATGGAGGGTGGAATGCACTCACATGAGGCACCATCAGAGGATGCGAGCCCAGCAGAGGTCAACGTCGCCAACAAGCTGTGGAAGCAGGAGGGAGTTCAGCCCAAGGAAGTGGATGTCACAACAGCCGCCTCTGCAGAATTTGAGAATAAAAAACGGAAGTTGAGCGAGAACCAGGATAATCTGGTGCAAGAGCGACCCATATCGAAGCGGAGGCTGAGTGAGAGCCAAGATACACAAATGTCGGGTGGCCTTACTGCATCAGCAAAGGCAACTCCTACATGTGAAGTTGCGGTGGAGCCATCATCTAAATTAATACAGGCCAATGGCCCACCAGCAGCGAGGATTCGAATGACTGTCACATCCGGCTTCTATGTGCGATCTCTTTGCCATGATCTTGGCGCGGCAGTTGGTTCAGCAGCCCTCATGGCGGAGCTCGTCAGAATCCGACAAGGGCAATTTGAGATTGGAAAAAACGCTCTCGAATACGATCATTTGGCTGGAGAGGAGCAGGTTTGGGGACCCAAGATCGAATCATTCCTGGATGAATGGGAGAAGTCACAAAGAAAAGGCTGGGGCGAAACGAGCAAAGTGAGTGGAGGAAAGTCAGAGGTAGACACAGAGTCCAAATCATCGGCAAAGGTAGAGGATGTACCAACACCAAGTCCCAATGATCCATCGCCCGGGAAAGATGTTTCAAAGTCAGACGCTAAGCTAGAAGGGGAGCCAGAAGTGAAATTGGATGCGAAGCCAGCAGAAGCGGCAGCTTGATCAGCAGTACCATATCCAGCTGTTGATATACATCATTATACGCTTCTACCACTAAATATATGGCACTCTAGAGAAGCTATAGTAGTGTGTAGAGACCTAGTCTTACATTCAGACGAGGCAATAGGGCTATATTGAAGCTCTAGATGCACAAGGTCGCAAATCTCCACCTATGCAGCTATGCTCCGCGTACGAAACTCTGAAATCTGCTCTCCAAGGTAAAGCAGCTTGCACAAAGAGGAAATGATATATAGAAGAATTAATAGGTGCATCTTCTAGGTGACAAGGATCGTAAAAACATAGAAATGCAATCTTGCATTGTCTGTTCTGGTGTGTGAAGTTCAATGTTCTTATAGTGCCCAGGCCCAGCCAGTACGAGTGCATAAGCGATATAAAAGTCAATTTCGTTTCAGTGGTATACAATGGTCTCATTTCGATAGTGCTTTACTTTTGATTTGATTTGAGAATGCGCATAGGAAGGGCTGTAATATGTGATCATCAGGCTACTTGTGTAGATGAATCAACACTTTAGAGGTTAACTCCAAAAAAGCCTCGCTTATGGCGATTTAAACAGCTTCCCTCCCTTCCATACATGCGTGATATGATCCGGTCCCGTTAGCAGGTTGATATCATCTAACGGATTAGCTGTCACTGCGATGAGATCGGCATCATATCCTTCCTTGAGCTGTCCTGATTTAGGTGCCATATGTGGTTCTAACGTTTCTGGGCTCGTCGCGGTACAAGCCTCGATGGCTTGTAATGGAGTTAGACCAGCTTCTAAAGCGTATACAAGCTCTTTCCCATTCATGCCATGGGAATTAAAGCCTGAGCCAGGAGGGCTGGCCTACACAGGTCGTCAGTGTTTGCTCAAATTCGTCTCTCACAAAATTTGACATTCTGCAGAAATTTTCAGTGTATAAAACCTACCTGATCCGTCCCAAGTGCGACTTTTACTCCGTTCTTCACAGCCAAAGCATACGCTTTTTTATTCGCGGTTGCAATCGCAACGGCTTTTGCGTACTGGATTGGCTCCCAGAAACTCGGATCTGATGTACCTACAACATTGATTAGTCGTGTGGCAACGAGTATTGCATCTTTTTCCTTCATTAGAGCACAGGTCTCTTCATCGAGGTAACTACCATGCTCAATGGTTTTGACGCCTGCGCGCAATGCGTTCCTGATGCCCTCGAGTCCGTGGCAGCTGTTTCGAAAGTATCAGCAGGCCCCGCAAAACAGAGATTAGCAGTCCTACTGTGCCGCAACAATCCTCTTGTTTCTTGCCGCCTCTTCTACAATTGCTTTCAGTTCGTCCGGACTAAATTGTGTATCTTCCGGATCGTCACGCAAACTTGCGACTCCCCCCGTAGCACACACCTTGATTACCTTTGCTCCTCTTCGAATCATCTTTCTTACAGCCTTGATACATTCGGGCACTCCATCACAAATTGCAGCCGGAAATCCATAGTTGCTTGCATCATCCAACCATTGGCTCTGCATCTTATGCTCATCCCCATGGCCAGCTGTGATACTAAGTAACCCAATACTCGAATACACATTTGGCCCAACAATACTACCCTCGGTGATCGCAGGGGAGATCTCGCCTCCAAATCCGCCTAGCTCCCGGACAGAAGTAATACCCGCCATGAGCGTGTCTTCCAGCGACTTGGTTATTCTGGCGCCGGTTAATGCCATATTTGGAAGGATGGAATCTAAAAGTCCGCCGCCCTTGGGAGGCAGCCCGATGAAATGCACATGACAGTCCCAGAGACCGGGCATGATGACGGGAACTTCTGTAAAAGACAGCGCTTTGAATTTTGTTGGAATTGATGATTGAGGGCCGGCGTAGGCTATTTTGTCATCGTGGATGATAATAGCGCCATCTTCGATTGGGTCTCCTCGACCCGGAATGAGCAGACCGGCCTTGATTCCTTGAAGTTTTGGGGCTGTATGTGGGATTAGATTTGTGTTTTTGTCACAAATTTCGTTGATTACCGAAAATCAACGACAATGAGAGTTCGATTTGACTTACTATAATTGGCCTTGGATGCCGGGACATTTCTTACTGGAATGACACGCGACCCAAACGATGTAGGTGAACAGCAGCTCATCTTGTGTGTACTTGTTTAATACTTTTTATCCTTGGGTTTTCCAAAAGGTGTTGATCTTATAGAACTTGGCCTACCACGTTCATGTATCAGTGCTTATTGTTGTTGCCTGAATGTCGGTGTCCAAGAGGTATATCCTCCTTCCCCATTTGGCGAATGCTACGTAACCTTTAATAATCCCGCTTTAACCATATACGATTTTTCGCAAGCTCTAACTAGATGGAAGTAAACCTCGCTGTGGGCTATTCTCGACAACTGTCGAAATTTAGCTAAAACCTGATGATAGTTCTGGAGTGGACGTATATAGTCAAATGATTGGCGTTATTTTGCCTCGCAAAAATCTCCCCTGTAACTCTAAATGAGCTTCCATGCCATCGATTATCGATCAGAAATCTTTCTGAATCTCAATGAGCTCCCGGGGTTGAGAGAAAGGAGGTAGTCTATCATATCAAAGAAGCTCGCTTACCTCCTGAGCAGGGACGAAAGTGGGGGTCGGACATCGTGTGTGGGACTTGTTAAATCCACCACTCCATCCAATAATTAGGGACCATACTATTAAGAGAACTGTGTGCATGCCACTGTTGACATATATCCAGCCTGTATGTATTCGGAAGTCCATCCGTGATGGCGTCTGCTCTACTTTTGAAGCTCGTGGCGTTGATTGAATTGACCCGATAAGTCCTGATTACCTTTGTGAGGTATACTTGTACTAAGTAAGAATTAAGTATTTCATGGGTAGGGGATCACGTAGAAGCATGGTTGGTGCGGCCGATGCAATCAGACTGCTTCTTCATTGTTGGCTTGTTTACTCGCTAAACTCACGTGGACCTAGATGACCTTGTCGCGCCTTGCCTGTCCCACTAATAGCTCTGGACATAGGGATAGCATTCGCATCCATACGTCTACTGTCTGCAGTCTATGAAGACTCCGTGTTGGTGGTTGGCGATATGCTAATTTTCTTGTTTACAGCTATCGATTCTCCTAGCTATGGCTAATTCAAAATCCGACGCGATGTTAGCTGGGAAGGCTATGGTTTCTTACGACAACTATCATGTCTATCGAGTCCCAAGGGTTATCACAAATGTTGCCAAACGCGAAAGCCAGATATAGCAATCGACGATTGAGCTCTACTTAGAAGGTACCTGTTAGTACAATTAACTAGAGAGGTCATGTGGTCACGCACTCGAACGAAGGGTGTCGTTCACGTGACCCGGAACGGGGTTATATAACTCGTAGTTTCACCGTAGTTAGAACTTAACACTCAATCAATCACTCACTCAAAAATACAATAGCACTCACGTCAAAAACGTGGTGGTGCCCCGTATTTAAAGTGAACCCACACTGATCAGTTAGATTTTTCAGATCAAACTTTATTACAACTTACTTTTCCAATTCTTTTCTTAACTTTTTCTGAACTTTTAACTTAAACTCTTTAAAACTTTAAACTTTCAGACTTAAGACTTTTCAACTAAGTAATTACTCAACTAAACAACTACTTACACTAGTATACTAACACTGCAAAAACCCGGTACTACGTGCTTTATAGCAGCAATCAGTAAAAGCATAAAAAGCAACTAATAGGATTACAGTATCGAAGTAGAAACGGCTACGAAAAACGACTTGAACGTTTACGCAAAAGCTAAACTCCGGAAATACTTCGACTGTAATGCAGTAAACTCGGATTTATAAGACTTTTACGTAAAAGATTTCAAAAGCTTTACTTTAACTAATTTCGACAACTTTAAAACAAGCACTAAACAAACTTTACGCAACTATTTACGCAACAGAAGCGTTTACGTGCTTTAATATTACAAAAACAAAACTTTGTTTTAAGCTTTGCACGAAATACTTTAAAAACAAAAGCAACACAAATAGACTAACGACGAACTTAACGATTTAACACGGCTCGAAACGAATAGTTTACAGTCTGACGAACTTTTGTATAAACTGCAAAACGACTTACCGGCAAATCGTTTCCGGGAAACTGTCCAGAACTTTCGAAATATTTTCTAAAATCGCACTTTGTTAAAAAACTAACCAGTTTTACGTACTACTTTACAACAACTCGACGAAAACGTAGTTATTCGCAATTACGGCAAAAAACTAGCTGTTTTAGCTAAGTTTTACACTAAAGACATAAAGTACAGCGAAAAGAACGACAATTTTGATTTTAAACTTACTGTATTTTTTGACTTTTGCGGCAAAACTAATATTTCAAAACATGCTTTTAATTAAGCTTATTCAACTATGCTATACAGTCTCGCTTTGGACTATTACTATACTAACTTTAAAAACGTTTCGAAAGTTTTTTTTAAGCAAATGTGTACTACAACAAGCAACTACTTTAAAAGGCTTAAGTACAGGCGCGCTATTTTTAACTAATAGAATTCGACGACTTTGCACAGCGTAGTTAACAACAACGCAGAGAAATTTACGGCAAAGTATTTTAAATTACTTATTAAGAACTTACGACATTTACAGTATAGCTTAAACTTCAATTTTTGTACTGACGAGTTTTTACACAACAAGCTTATTACTGCTTGTTAATAGTACGAAGCTTGCAAATACGTTTGCTACAAGTTTGCAGCTATTGTTGCAGGGCTGATTAACGACTTACGGTTTTTTATTACAACGTATAAAACAACTTAAAGTGTTACAGATTTGACAGCGTTTTTTACCGACTGTCGCTATTACTAAAGCAGTTACAGGCATTGCAACAGTCGTTATAGCAACAGCCAGAGACTACCTTATTAAAAAAGGCGCTGTTTCGTGTGCAAGAAAAAAAACTGTCGATTATACAAATATACTTCTGAAAAACGTGAAAAATCAAAAGCTCGATTTAAAGCTCGCAACTAAAACCGGTTTAATACAAAAAGCCGAAACTTTAACTAGCGTTTTGACGACAGTCTAAAACAATACATTCTAATTTTTGAAAACGACAACAATAATAGTAATTTAAAACGTATTAACGAAGCTTTTAATACTTTGACAATTGAACTAGATTTTAATTTTAAACTGGCTTTTAATAACGAAACACTTGAACTTTAAATTAGTTACTTTGCAAACAATATTACCGACGAAAAAGCAAACTTAATAATTGCAACTTTAAACGGTCGAGCTTTAACTTACTTCGTTACAGCTACGGACACTACAATTTTTTTTTGCAACAGATTTACCGGCATTATAAATATTAACAACTTTATAAACGTTTACAACACAAACGTTTACAATACAAACGTTTACAATACTAACAGTTTATTTCGCTATACTTCCGCTTATTTTTACGGTATCGTTATTAACACAGGCGCTTCGAAACATTCGATTGCCGGCTACGGCCAATTTCAAGCTTTACAACGACAAAACGCAGACTTTACTTTTGACTATTTTACTAAAAGCATAGTTACTGTCCAGTTCGGCATCGGCTTTATAAAATTTATCGGGTCAGCAATAGTTAAAACCTCGATCGGCCAAATAAAGTTTTATATAGTCGAAGCTAATATACTATTTTTTTTTAACTTAACGGACATAGACTTTTTCCAGATTTATTTAAACAACTTGAAAAACGTACTAGTTACGCCGAAAAGCAACGTATTAGTTATACGCCGATTTAGCTACTTTTTTTTATTTTAGAATACTTCGCTAAAATTATTTGTTACAGAATCTTTCGACAACAATTTTTGTTACTTAACAAATGTCGAATTGCAATGTTTTTATTGCCGATTTAGCTATTTTTTAGTTAAACAACTACAAACAATTCTAAACCGAGCAAGTATCGAAACTGACAAGTTTATTTTAAACTACTTGACGAAATTTTGTGCATACTGTTAAAAACACGGAAAATTACTAAACAGATTCAAGTTTACACTTTAAAACGACGTTAGTTTCAACTATTGTATTACAGTCGATATTATGTATATTAACGGAGAACTTTTGCTTTATATTGTAGACTAAACAATTCGGTACTAAGCAAAAAGATGGTTACAAAATATTAGCGCTAAACACACATAAAACGCACTACAGGCATGTTAAATCGACACGTATTTAAGACTTTTTGATTTTATTGCAATCGACGTCGGCAAAAACTTTATTAGCAAAGAATTTAAAGAATATGCCGGCATTATAAGCATTAAGATTAAGACCGTTTTAGTAAAAGCTTACAATTCAGTCGAATTAGTAGAACGATATTACAGCTTTTTACAACGAGTTTATTAAATTATTACAACTGAAATCCGTAATATCGACAAAACTATAGCGTTACAAATGGCATTTAAAACTTTAAACGATTCGGTCGGTTCCGAAAACTTTGTTTTAACTTTGTTAGTTTACGAAGTTTACTTTCGGATTACTAAAATTAACGCACTATTTTTAACTGTTTAGCAATAAGCAAACGTTTTACGGAAAGTTATGGCGGAAATTACAAAACTTAAAGCTACACGACAAATTTACAAAGCTTTAAATATGCGAAACGAGCTAAGCGTTGAACTAATTTATAACTTTTTTTTGAACTTTTTAGTTTTAGTATAGCGAGAAAGTAATACCGGCTAACTCGGTTTTTAGTCAAGACTTTTTATACTGATTTTGTTTAAAGGTGAAACTTGTACAGTTAATTTATTTTACAGCTTTACTAAGTTCCGAACAATAACGGTTAAATTTTATTATTAAAACAATACTAATAACACCGATTTTGTCGAAAATACTACTGTATACTAACTATTTGCACAACAAGCTTTTGTTAAGCGTAGCAAAAACAAATTTTGCAAATATCTTTTTTTAGACTTTACAGTTTTTATATAAAAAGATTTTGAGCTATTTACAGCTTTTCGACAATCCGAAATCGCCGAACTTTTAAAAAAAAGCGTATTCGAAATTGTTGACCGTTCCGTAGTTCCGCAAAAGACTAGAATTTTCAATTCAAAGTTTGTTAATAAAATTAAAAATAAAGGAACTAACAAAGTTTTTAAGAAATTACGCTTCGTCGTACAAGTTTACAACGACTTAGAAAAAGGTTTCGTACTGACACAATTACCGACTATTTAGCGTGTCAGTTAACGCTTTATTCTTTGCTTTGCCGCAATATTTTTAAACACAGAAACCAAGATATATTCGCGTGATATTTTACAAATTTACGTTTAGTTTACTACAAAGTTTAACCGAGACTTTTTTATTTCGCTACTAATTGAACTTGTAAATCAGCTCGGGATTTTTAAAGGATTTATACTAAAGATTGTGAAACTTCTGTATGAAGTCCTTGAAGCTGGGAACTACTAGTTTAAGACTTACTACTTTTACTACTTAAAAGAACTAAGCATGAAACAATCCACGTACGACTTTTGCTTTTTGTACCGCAACTAACTTTTCGGCTTAGTTGGCTTGTAAACTGATGACACATTGTTTTTTGGAAACGGAAAGTTTGCAACACTAGAGCAAAGCAATCTAGAAAAGGCTTAGTTTTTAGCTAAAAACCGAAAAGTTTTGACTACCGAACAACTAATTAAATTTAATAAAAGCTTGATACAGCTTGATTAACACAATATTACTTTTAGTCAAGAACTTCAGTATAAAAACCTGAATTTAATTAACAAAACTTTTACAACAACAACTAGCTTTAAAGCAATATCGTAACAACTTGAACCTGAAGAACAATACATTGCTTAGCGAGCCAAAAAGCTTACATTGCTTTAATGTGCTAACTAAAAGCTTTTTTTGACTTTGCTTTTATGCTTAGACAACTAACTTTAACGACAACAACGTTAAAAATATCAACAAACGTTTACAATGGCAAATCGACAACTTAACTAAAAGCCTAAAGTTCGTGCAACTAAAAAAAAGCATTTTGAAGCTATTAGTGTTTACAGACGCTTTTTTTGCTAACAACAAAATTTTTTTTTACAGATCGAATACGTTATTGTACTGACCGACAGCAACAACCGTGCTAATATTGTCTATTGGTTTTCAGTTAAATGCAAAAAGGTCACAAAAAGCGTACTAGCTTTAAAGCTATACGCTATAGCTTACGGATTCGATATCGGTGCTTCGATTAAAGTAACGATTAACACGATTTTTCAGATTAACTTTTTTTTAGTCTTTTGTATTGATTTTAGATCTTTGTTCGACTGTTTAGTAAAACTCGGTACTACGCAAAAAAAACGTTTTATAATTGACGTTTTTTGCTTTCGGCAATTATACGAACGAAAAGAGATTGCAGAAGTCAAATAGATTAGTAGCAACAGCAACTTCGCGGACGCTTTTACAAAAAAAAACCTTTTTACAGCCCTGAAACGCTTTATTAATACAAATACGATTTTTTTGCAGACTATAAAATAGGTAAAACGGCCCGAAGAAAGTAATACAAGCTTGTAGAGTGATTTTAGGTGTTTAATTCAACTTTTAGAGTCGTTCCAGTGTTAGTACAATTAACTAGAGAGGTCATGTGGTCACGCACTCGAACGAAGGGTGTCGTTCACGTGACCCGGAACGGGGTTATATAACTCGTAGTTTCACCGTAGTTAGAACTTAACACTCAATCAATCACTCACTCAAGAATACAATAGCACTCACGTCAGGAACGTGGTGGTGCCCCGTATTTAGAGTGAACCCACAGTACCACTTCTAGTATTCTCGCAATTCATCCCAACGACATCGCCGCTTTCGAATCTAGCAATCATCAGGCTGTCCTTCTCAATAGTAATTCGGAGGCGCATTTCACCAAAGAGGCTAACTTTAAAGCGTATCCATCTTTGAATACCAACACTGAGCTACCTGGTATTGATTGGTTTTGATCTTACTATTCTTCCGGGGTCCATCTTCGCTACCTTAGATATCTCCACGCAGCTTTCCCGCAGAACTCAGAAACTAATCACGGTTGGAATTACTTGGGAGGGAAGAGTGATATGGTCACTTCATATTTATGGGAAGCATGGGCAGAACTCTAGGCCAGCTGGTTATTGACAAGCCACTGCGCATGCGAGAGAGGAGATCGAGACTATGGTGAGTCTGCCATGATGCGTGCGTCTCAAATGATGTTCCCTGCACCAAAATCTTACGATCAGTAGGTTGTGGAGTATCTATCCTACTCATTGATGGCTATCTAAGCAAAGACGCTAATACTACGAGATTGCTCAACAACTATGAATTTCATATTGTGCCTGCTGTCAATCTCGCTGGCATATGTGTCGCTCTGACGTCGAGAAAGTGCAGCCCGCGATGCATATGGGAATATGGCTGAGAGGTTGGAGATGGCTCCGCCGAAGACGGGGCGATACCAGCTCTGCTGGTGCAAATTTAACGAAAGAACAGAAGGCGATGATTCTTGAATCGCATTATCCTGATGGAAAGTCAATTCAGCTACTCAAAATCAACCTACTTGGCCATTTCCACTAACCGCTCCGCAGGCTTTATCTACACCCAGACAGTCGACCGCCAACCCTGTGAGAACACAAATTTTATCGACACGAACTTGAACCGTAACTACCCCCTCAGCTGGGAGCTCCCCACAGATGCGGTTTCTGACGACCCTTGTGAACCAAATTACAACCACCATGGCGAGACACCCGCAGACACCATAGAGGTGGTAAAACTTATGTCCTCTGCCAATCCCACCAAGGCAGTTAATTCTCACGGCATAAAATCGTTCATCGACTTCCACTCTAACGGCCAAGTCCTCCACCCGTATAGTGATCGTTTAACACCGCCACCAGCCAACATCGAGGCTCAACTGAGGCTTATTCATAGGACTTCCGAGGTTATTGCGGGTGTTAATGATAAGCTGTTCCCGACTTGGGATTCATGTACGTGGGCGGAAGGATTGCCATTCATGGGGACGGCATTGGACTGGATGACGCAGAGTGTGGGGCTTGGGTATGCGTGGACTATTGAGTTAAGAGACCATTTTGATGTGGAGTTTCCAGCAGAATATACACTTATTTCTTGTGTTGAGCAGTGGGAAGGGATTAAATATATGCTATCAAATGCTTAATAGACACAAATATGCCAGTTTTCACCCACATAGCGACAGAGCATCGTTCCTGACCCGCAAACATCACTAGATCTGGCTAGACAGTCAGGATTGAAGAACATGCTTATCGTCCATTTTCTTTCGTTGAAAAATGGCACCCGGCGATAAGTTGCGTTGTAAGTTGAAACGTATACGAAGTGCTGCACTGCGTGATATCGTTGTACAGCGAGTTAATGAGATCAAAACTGCGACGAAGGCCTTCTTACCTTAATCGTTGTTTTAATTATTGCCAATGATCATGTGTGACCTAAAAATGGCCTAAGCTTGGATGTAAGAATTTGGAAGAGGCGGTAATAGTAGGACTTAGTAATTCAACTAATTGATAGTATGTATACATTTCTAACATACTAAGTCTCTTTGAACCTCAGGATTAGCCACAATTTAGTCCGTCACCCAATCTATATCATCCAGCCTGCCGCCCCAGATGGCGGGAACAATTAAAAATGTACACAAATCTCCAAGCTAAAGGCACCATATTCACCGAGGCAACTGCGTTCTTCAGCGCGAACTACGGGGGGCTGCGGTCCTTTGGCCGCTGACCAGAAAACAATTCCTACGGATCACAGCAAATTTCCAGCGGCTCTTTATTCCCCATCCACGCAAGTTGGCTAAGATGTCGCTCATGAGAGTGGTACCGAGCCTCGAATGTCACAAATTCGAATGGTGCAATTCTAGTGGGGTGAAGGGCTCCCAGCACAGGCTTTGGGGAATTATATATTATGTTTGAGTATCTAAGTCCTTGCGATTCACTAGTACCATGCTATTCAGACTCTGACACCTGATGATGATACACGCGCGAAAAAACAAGCATTACGGTGCCTCACTCAAGCCTGTGAGTGGGCTCTACACGCTGAAGGGTTCGTGCCTACGTTTGCATATCGCAAAACTCTTTAATAATACCCTGCACTTCAATACTCGCCGCGGCCACAACACCACCTACGTCTAGTGAGTCACATAACTATACTTCTCTTAAGATACTCAAGCCAGAGTGTCGCAAACGAACCAATTATAGAATACAAGCACTTCCGTCTTTGGAGAATCAAACATCTGTATTTGGGAACTTGGATTCAAGAGATTTCTCGATAAAGGAGTTTTGCTTTACTGGAGAATATGCCGAGTGATCTGATGGTGAGGGAACCGGATGACAAAGTATTCCGGATCTTATTGAGACTTCATCTATGGCCATTACATTTTTCACGCGCTTTTGAAACAGAGTCGAGAATTCTTCCCTTCGAACAACCAACTTGCACTATTTCTTCTACTGACCTGCCCTGTAGCTTACTTGAAAGGCGTAAATCTGAAACAAGCAGAGAGGTTCTGAAAGATGCACAATGGCTTCTGGGCCGATCGAATCGAGTTGGGTAAGCCTTTGATAATGTTACAAAATAGTGGAGTAATTGGAGTGGTTGGGGGGGGGGGGGGGGGAGCGACGCATATAAAGTTCTACCGAGTGGCCATGAGTGTTCGGTTTTGTGGAGGTATCCCATAAAGAAGGCATTCCATCCTCAGATTGTATACATACGAAGGTACAGCGGTCAATGTTTGTAGATAGGCTAGCAAGGGTATCACTCGGGCTAACTACTAGCCATCGCACTTTAACTAATTAGGTAGTACTATGAAGAGAAAGCTGGCTGTCGCGTTTTTGCTATGCTACCTAATAAGGTAAAGCATAATGAGCAGGGTTGATACCCTTGCTAGCCTATCTACAAACAATAACCGCTGCTGTACCTTCGTACGGCAAACGCATCCAATTGACTTGCTGGTAGGAGCCAAGGCTGTCTGATAACAGCTACCTTTTGAAGTAATAGTTGTCGCAACGC
Organism: Bisporella sp. PMI_857; assembly: GCA_021307315.1. Lineage (NCBI taxonomy): Eukaryota > Fungi > Ascomycota > Leotiomycetes > Helotiales > Helotiaceae > Bisporella > Bisporella sp. PMI_857. Next base: position 524,202 of record JAJSPD010000007.1, read on the forward strand.
TAGCAGGGCTGCCTTTTCACTTAAAACGACATATCCTAAAAGGGTAATGAATCTTGAGCCAAGCTTACCTATTAAGGCAAAGCTTCTCGCTGGAAAATCTAAACAAGTCTAGCAGCACTGCTGTAGCCCCTTGCTAGTCGAGTGACAACTATTAACCGCTGCACCTTCGTAAGCTTCGTCCGGAAAGTGAGTAAGGGGATAGCGCACTTTTCTCTGTTACTCTGACGACCAGATCAGATCAATCGAAGTCCAAAAGATCAAGGATTGGCAAGCTTATGCTGAAGGTTGCACAATAATGATTGGTTCAAACACCCTACCCAGTAGTTCGGGTCCGTACATTTCAAGCAAGCCTTTCCCCTTGCTATTTTTTCTCACAAGCGGCCTTGACAGCTTTGAAACAATGACTCTGCATACTGTGCAGAAAATATATAATATAGTGCCCTTTTCGTGTTTTCCAACTATCCGAACAGCTTGTTACCGGCCAACATGGCTAATCAATATCATTGCAGTGATTGCAATCCTCAGTCCTGTGATTTTTACACTCTGTTAGATCCAGCGCACGACTGCCTTCAACCAAACCTTAACAGATGTTCAACTCTAACATTGACCTCTCTCAATGTTTCTTCTACCAGAATGAATGAACCAAACTACCACCAGGCTTGCTCTGGGCTATGCGAAGTGTCACATTCCGTTTCGGAAGAAGTGTCAGAAGTCGGAGAGCACGAGATCCCCGAAATGGGAGTTCCCCAGATGATAGATGATATATCGAGCAATGTATTTGCCCAAAGGCCCTATAGCAGGCATATTTGAAGGCTGACAAAATATTTCAAGCATTCGCCATATCGATTGACAGACTTTTCACAACACGATCTGGTAAATTTGCCAACAAGGACTGCGAACCACTGGCAGACAAAAGCCAACGAAGAGGTTGCTCAATATCCTCCATCGACTCCCGCGACCCATAATTATGCAGAAGATTGCTGTATAGAGTCCTTTGATACTCCCTTGAAGGGGTTTCAAAGGCTGTTGCCAGCAACTTCAGAGGATCCACTGCGGATGGGGCAGGCTTCGCAGAATCCAAATTTTCAGCCTACGGAAGCCTCTCATCAGCATGGATTCCTGCCTGCAAGCTCAGAGTCGAATGAACATTGGCCGACCAATGTCTACGATAGCACATCACCTGGGGATCAGGGCCCACGCTCGTAAGAGTACATAGCCAGGTCTATTATTGGGGATCCGCACTTAAATGATGCGAAGTTACTATCTCCTGAGTTCAGCTTGGCTCTGTCCTTTCACCTAGGCATCGGCGCGGAACTTGCTGAACGCCGCCTTGAACTTGAAGAACCAGGCGCAGCCACTTCCGGATCAACGTTGTGAGCTCGTATTTGCACATACTCGGGGGCGGTTCAGATGTAGTCTGTGGCTCACTCATCTAGTGTACTGAAATTCCCGAGACGCCTTTGGACCGCTATACTAGGATCCACGCCGAGATGCAGAATGATATTGGTAATTCCATGTTATCAATAAATTTTGTAATTCCTTCTGACGTGAGCATGCCTTACACAATTCGCTATAATGGGGACTGATCATGACTGCAGAATTCACACATCTGTGACGAAGCAAATCTTCTCAGGATCTTCGGATAGAAAACGATAGTCTTAGAATTATTGCAGAAGCTTCTCCTTGGGCGACGCGATCAATGGATATTGATACAGTTATTGGACCTATCCTAGACAATGAAAGGAAGGCTTACAGAACTGTCGCCCTTTCGAAACGCAAGTCTGAACGCAATTCTCCTTTGGGACCACCAAGCGCGGCCACCAATTTTGTCTAGTATTTCCTTGGCATTTTACTCCTTAATATTCTATTGTAATTAGGATCTATTGTAGCTGGCTAGTCAAATAGGTACAATTTATTCAGGCACTTTTGCTCCAATATTTAGACCGTAGCAGAGGTCTGACATCTCACGTAGTCGATGGAGTCACGAATAGCTTTTTAGCCTACGAGCTTCTTGAACATCGAGGACAATTCTATGCGATGAAATTTATCACTGCGGTTTCAGGTATCACATTATTACTCACTCTCAATTTATTCCCAAATTAATATAAAAATCCTCAAATGCAGCCACATCTCCAGGCTTAGTCCTTATGCTTATGCAGCTTCGCTTTAATCTTATCCTTCAAGCTAACTTTCTCCTTGCCCTCCTTACCAGTGGCAGGAGCCTCTTCCTTGCCTTCACCCACTACAACTCTGCCATCTTCCTCGACATGGCCTTCATCGCTAATTAAGCCTGTAACTAAAAATTAGTTCATCCCATTCCAATCTCGGCAATACTAAAAACACTCAAAAGGACAATAAAAGACTTACGTTGAGACTCCTTCCCCGCGTTGGGTCTCGTAGCATCAAAATCCCCACCATCAGCTTTGACCCCCGTACTCAGTGGCTCCCTTTCCGGCTCCCTTTCCTGCGCAATCTCCTCCAGAGGCTTTGGACCAGGACCCACGGCTGTAACGGCAGTCGTCTCAGTTTCGTTCTTTGTCTTCTTTATCGCTTGCAATTCCTCGCTATTCGGCGTCGCTTGTGGATGCTCCGCGCCTTGGAAATGGACCTTTTGAGAATAGGTGCTGGAGGTGGGGTCATTGCTGCCGAATATGTCGGCGGGCTTGTGGGAGGCGAGAGTGGCCGGTGGCACTGTAGCGCTGTTAGGCTAGATGTCGCTGGATAGAAGGTATGGGGAGGAGGATGTACCGATGTTTCCTTTATCATACGGTTCTCCTGCTTTGGTATCTCCTAGTTCTCCTGAGAGTGGTTCTTGGCCATTCGTCTCGTTGTTTGTGGTGCGGGAATCGGCGGCACTGCCTAATGCAGATGGCTCTATATTTCCTCAGCAAGGATCTTCTATCTCTGAAGGAATGACAGCTGGGTGGAAGTATATACCAACATTCCCTTTATCATAGGGTTCTCCAGCTTTAACATTTCCTAGATCCCCTGAAATAGGTTCTTGACCCACCGCCTCGTTCTTCTTCTTCTCTGTCGTGCTGTCACCCCAGATGGCGCGCGAGGCCGCTGAGGTGAGGTTGCTGACTGTTTCCATCTTTGTATGTGGTAAGATCTTTAGATTTGTTGCGAGGGTCTGGGTATCCGTGATGATTTGTTTTACACGTTATTATGAGAATTTGGGAATGCAGGCAGGTAGCCTTTGTAGGTGGATATTTATGGATGTAGGTTAAAGGCTAAGGAAAGGGAAGATGGAAATATATGGCCTTAACTACAAAAGGTCTGGTCTGACGTCTTCGAACCCCGCGTTGTTGGCCAGACCTTGGACGACTTGCTTATCCCGGGAAATTAGCTAGAATAAGAATTAAAATATCTTGATTTCCCAATCAAAGCTTCGTTTTGGTGTCTGCTTTTTCAGTTGATGGATTATTTAAAAAAAAATTGCGTTCTATTATTTCTATACTGCAATTTTCAGTCTCCATTATTAGGAGAATTGGTATTTTCAACAATAATTCTATATAGACTTATTATTCAGTGGTTTTATATCTTTCAACTTGATGGCAGGCTTCACATATAAAGAAATGACGTATAACCTGGTTCAAGATAGCGGCATTGCGTCACAGGTGGTTTTCAGCCTTGCATCTTTTTATGGGGCCATCTCTTGGCGCGTTCATAGTCACGTGGGACAAATGGGACAGGGCCTGTCCCAGTATGTACAAAATACTTGCATTGACAGAAAAGGCTAAGCTCTTTAGTTCCGGAACCATACACATATTTAGAGATAGCAATATCCGTGTCCATGTGCTTGGGTAAAAAGCTTACTTTTGTCGCGACGACCAGAGCTGCTTCCCCATATCCAAACGAGTGGTCCATATTCAGAATTAATTAAATTTGTGAATATCGCCATGCTCTACTTTCTTCATATCATTGTTAACTTATACAATAAACCGCTCCATACTACCCTAACATAGTAACTGAAAGACCATGCGGCCTCTGCGTCGTAGCCATCACAAGAATTTGAAGGGCTGATCGACAATACAATCCCTTTTGAGCTTGCTTGCATTCTGCAGGCTCGAAGACGAACAGCGTTTCGATCATGAAGATCCCGATGCTTGTCGTTTTACGGCGCGGTTGTATCTGCTGCGGCCCGACTCTCCTGAGCCTTATTCCGCGCCGTTTTGTATGCTTTATTGGGAATTTTCAAAATGTAATAATAAAATTGGACGCCAACTGCCTAACTTGCCCTTTGTTGGGGTTTTTTCTCGTAACTGTTGGTGGACTTTTACTTTAACCTAATAATATGAAGTCGAGAGACGAGTTTCTAGTACAATTTCATGATGCGATGCTTTCTAAAATGGAGAATAGTTTATATCGGGTATCCTCAGTCAGACGATGATTAGACCAGTGAGGAGGAAGCCGAATACGGAGGCTCGGAGTTAAATACAGACGGACATAAATACATAAACTCCTTCACTTCAGATATAAATGTGACTTTATGCAACAAACGCCAAGACTTGAACGGTCAAGCTTTCCTCCGGCGATTTGGTTACCCGTTTCCTGGTCTAAAATCCGGGGCAAAACATTGCACAACATTGCACAATATTTATGCAACGCATAAAGCTCGTTTAGCATCCTTAAACAGGCAATCCGCTATAGATACCCCGGATCGTGATGTTCCATGGGAGATGCATAATTCAGATGAATCCTCATTGTAGGGTCGTATTTTGCCCTTTTCGCACTGTGACCCTCCAAAAAAATGATTTCCAATCCCTTTTCCGTCCTTCCATTACTGGGACGACAAGAATATATTGGAGAGAAGGGAATCCCGGCTTGCATACTTTTACCTGCTTTTGCCTTCTCTTTAACAGAGAGTTCTTCCAACTGAGCCTCCCACATGACGCGACCAAGCGATGAGACTGCCAGAGGGGATGAGGAGATGAGTGCCTCATCTTCACGTGGCTCTGATATCATGATCTCTAAGGATGAGATCGAAGTCGAACTTGATACCTTTCATCGAGACCTAAAGAAGAATGAAGGTATGCATGAGGCTGATGGCGTACTGCAACCCCAAAGGACGATTGTAAGCCGTTCCTTCACGGTTTGACTACAAAGCTAACCATTTAGGAATCGATTAATCGTCACCAATCATCCTATCAAGGCATTAGCCCAGTTGAGCGCACACAATCAAGGGGTACGGCGAAGAGCACGAGAAGCAGACTCTCTCGAGTAATCACTCGCCATTCTAAGAAAGAACGCTTAGAAAGAGAACTCATCCCAGTCAGTGATTTAGATAATGACCTTGTCGGCTGGGAGAATCAAGATGATCCCAAGATGCCACTCAACTTCTCCCAAAATCGCAAATGGCTTCTCCTAGGTCTCATTTCATCCATCACTATGATTAGTCCTCTCGCCTCGTCTATGTTCGCCCCTGGAGTATCAATCATGAACAAGGATTTTGGGAATAATGACCAGACGATTAGTTCTTTCACAGTCAGCGTATTCGTTCTAGGTTACGCAGTTGGTCCCTTGATTCTAAGTCCTCTTTCAGAAATCTATGGTCGACGGCCGATTCTAGGAATTTCCAACGCTTTCTTCTGTGTCTGGCAACTTGCATGTGCGCTAGCACCAAATATCGGCGGTCTGATTGTGTTCCGTTTCTTCGCTGGAGTTGGTGGCTCGGGTTGTCTGACTATTGGCGGTGGCGTGATTGCTGATTTATTTCCTCGCGATCAAAGAGGAGTGGCTACCTCGATCTATAGCGTAGGCCCTCTGCTTGGACCGGTCATAGGACCAATATGTGGAGGTTTTATTGCAGAACGTGCGGGATGGCGATGTGAGTATAATTTTAACACCCATATATCTATCAACACATCGAACTAACATATTTCTCACAGGGGTCTTCTGGGTCCTCTTCATCGCAGGCACTGTATTAACAATTGGTATCGAACTTCTGAACCAGGAAACAAATCCTCACATCCTCATAGATAAAAAAACAGCTGAGCTCCGCAAGTCACTGAATCGGCCGGAGCTTAAATCAATTTACACGCCGGGCGGTTCTCTTCCTGCAAGGGCCATTCTAAAACAAGGCATGGTCCGACCTATACGCATGCTCTTCCTCTCCCCAATCGTCTTCACATTAGCATTATACATGGCTGTAGTATACGGCCTGCTGTACTTACTTTTTACTACTATAACAAGTGTCTTCATCCAGACTTATGGTTGGGACCCCGATATTTGCGGCTTAGCATACATGGGTCTTGGGCTGGGATTCTTCGTGGCGCTGCCACTCGTAGGACGGCTTAGCGACAGCACCGTGGTACGCATGACAAAAGCAAATAACAACGTTTTCGAGCCTGAATTTCGCCTGCCATCAATGCTGTTTTTCGCCTTCTTTATCCCTATTACCTTCTTCTGGTACGGCTGGACTACCGAGAAACATGTCCACTGGATCGTGCCCATTCTGGGCTTGGCACCTTTCGGTTTCGGCATGATTGGGCTCTTCATGCCCGTCCAGACTTATGTCATCGATTCCTTCCCTGAGTTTGCAGCATCGGGGCTTGCGGCTTTGACAACGAGTCGGTCTCTATTTGGAGCTTTCCTTCCCTTGGCGGGTCCAAAAATGTATGAGTCGTTAGGTTTAGGTTGGGGAAATAGTATTTTAGGATTCATTGCTGTTGCATTGATTCCTGTTCCGGCGCTGTTATATAAATATGGCGGAAAGATTAGAAAGGAACATCCTATCAAACTTTAGAGACAAGGAAGTGGAAGTCGCATTAGAGAGACATGGTTGAATCAGGACTCGGTGAGAATGGACATGGCATGGATACAGACTTTTCTTTCGGCTGGTTTGTTAGCTTCGAAAGTTGAGAATTGACGGTCTGGCTAACAAAGGCACACATGTGTACCCCCACGATGTAGTAAATGGCAATAGTAGTATCGAGGGAAATATTGCGAATGCCGATACTTTCGTCCAACACTTCTCTTGCTGTTCTGTGGCTAGTGTCACCAGTGATGTTTTCTTCGTGAACTTGACGATAGGCTGCATTGGTTTACTAAGAGGGCATTGTTGATATCTAGCCTTACACTCTGAGCTTTTCAGCTCGGAATTAGATGAAATTGACTCTTTCAAGTGAATTTTATGACTGTTCGATATAGATTGTATGTTTATTTTGGTCCTGAAAACCTCTCAAGTAGCTCTAATCGCACATAGCATTCCAAAATATATCAGGCAATTGCCGGAATTATTCTTGGTGGTGGTCTGATTGGTCGGTATTCATGATGGTTGGCACAAACTCTACAATATTATGGAACAAGGATTCATTGTGGTATCTCAAGCTACGCCAACTAAGACAGAACTTCTCGTAGACCAGATAAGCAAATGAATAAACCTGCTTCTCGGCGAGGCTGCCCTGAAACTCTCTTCATAGCAATAGCCATTGCATATTTATGAACACAAGATGTATCGTGTCGTTTCGACGATGCTCTATCCTACCTAACACTAAAGTCTCCAACTGGTAGGCACATTGCAGAATTTCGGAAACGTATTTTTCACATCCGATACGTCGGAGTCTCTTACTATGAGGCATCCGCATTCCCACGTTAAAACCACGATACAACGGCTGCGGAATTTGGATAGCTAGATGCTTGGTCTTGCCTGCGCAGGCAATGCCCGACATGGGGAATCTGATCAGCGTATGCTCCCTGAAATCTAAGTAGACAGTATCAAGGCCGTAGCTGAAGCAGGTAGTTGATGGCGTATGTTGTGACTAAAGGTCAGGGTGTAGAATTTCACAGCAATCACCGTGACTCACGGCAGACGTGTATGAAGGGAGGCGCCAGGGCTACAGATTTGAAGGCATGAAGAGGTGATACGGGACTATATGTAACACCCTCACCCGTATGATAGAATGAAGAATGTGAATCGTCTCATTCATTGAGCCTCACGTCAAAGAAGTCTTTTTGGTAGATATTCAGAATCTGGACAAAGTTGTGGACCATACTCGAGAACACTGGTAAAGTTCTGGACTGGCAGTTTCATCTTGAAGATGGAAGATCCATGGCTTTAATGCCCGTTCCCAGACCATCAGGCGGATATTCAAATGGAACTCGTTCAAACGCTTAGATTGGACCTGATCTTGTATAGGCCAAGCTGGAGCTTTCGGGAGAAATCCTTTCGACTGGCGTGGCTAGCTATATGGTAAGGAACTTGAGGAGCTGGGTTAAATCTAATATGCGGTAAGAGATCCATAAAGAGCGAAGAGTGACGGACGGTTTGCTGTACGAGAGAACGCTAAGATAAGGTTGTGCTAGCTCAGAAAATCATGCGGGTATACCTAGAGTCCATGGAAACCCTTGCCTGTGATGACTTGATCATTCCGGCTTAGGTTTAAACGACATATTTATTTAAATTTGTCTCAAGAGGCACCTATCCGGCCATATTATTCAGTGCATCCCATATAAAAAAAAGTAAAAGGTACATATTCAAAAGAAGTATTGCATGAGCAGCATCTATTCTTGTCTTATTTATTTTCATTAATAATTTTACAATTCTAGTGGTTGAAAGAGATTTATCCTTCTCATTTCTAATCCGCACCTGTCTCAATTCTCTCTCTAAGTTGAGGCTTATGTCCTATGTCTCATGTATCCGTCCTTGAAATGCCTCCTCTTGAAGCTGCGGTCCCACACTTCACGATTAAATCTCTTCACACTGGAATTGAAGACAACACTTCCTTGGGCAACTCGATAAGCTGCAGCGTTTTTAGGCAAGAACCTCGACCATTTCCGGACAAAAGTAGGTATTGCCTCTTTCCCCAGCCTGTGCTTGAATCCACCGTTCTTGGTTGAGTAGAACAGCCAATATTTCGCCATATTTTGGAAGTATAACACATCACGCTGCAGCCTTAAGTAAGCAAACGCAAGGTCCCGCTTTTGTGATTCGTATACTGGGTCTCGAAATCGCCACTCATACCCATGGCGCCTGCAGGATAGTCTGCTACGCTTGGCAACCGAGAGCTTCCTGGCAAAATTGTGCTCCGACTCTCTATGAAGCTTGACAGCCTGGTCCATGAGCCTCTCTGCTTCTCCGAAACGTGATCGTTTAACTAAGTTCTTGAAGAAGGGAAAATACATTTGCAGGGTCGGCCGTGCATTGTACGGCGGAGATGTCATGGTAGCCCACAAAGCAGATAACGCCTCTTTGGATAATTGACCTGTCCGTCTACCAGCTGTGGTCATTACTTCCTCGCCGGTCTCCTCATCAAACCGTCTCGCCCTATGCCTCGATAGCACATACGAGTAATGTATTAGCTCATTCCAGACCCGGTTCGAGATTGGGATATTGTATTGCGTTGATACAAAGTCAATAATACGTAATGCCGTAGCTATGGAATTATTAATGGCATATGCATGAGCGAGCGTGAAAAGAAGCTCTTCGGAAGGGTAGAGTGGAGAATCATATCGGTATGACTTGACTGGTGGTGGCTCTTCCTCGCCATCTCCCATAAGCATCCCTACCTCAACACCCCAGACACGTTTAAGAATTGAGGCTATCCCTTTGAGCTCCGCTTCGCGAGCCAGACCGACTATCATCAGGCAAAACGTCTCTTCGCTTCCACGAAGTCCAGAGGCAACAAGTTCTTTGAAAACTTCGGACACCATGTACAAGTGGCCTGCATGATGCTTGGACTTGGCAAGATGACCTTGCAGACCAATGCGTTGTTGCTCGCGTTCTCTCTGGCGTATATGTATAGGTATGACTCTGAGGTGCTTTTTCTGAAATGTATTAGACAACTCTGTCCAACTTTTGGCTGATAAGTAATCATTATAGCATTGAATGTCTGGGACTACCGAATGTTTCTTCATTTCGTCCCATATAATTTGAGCATATATAGTATTTCTAGATGCTTTAGCGCACTTGAGAAGATATTTATATTCGATGAGCGATGGACCATAGATGTCGTGACGAGCTTTAACGATGCTGTCAACTTGAGATAGAATGACAAGTGAGAAGCGATGAAAGCCAGACGGGTCTTTTGCAAGCCCAAATGAATTGAAGTGTTTGGGCTCGAACTCATTATACAATTCATCGTACCGTTTGACGAAGATATGCGGGTCAAGACGCCTAAGGATTTCAGAGAAAGTCGTTGGGGGAAGATTAGAAAGGGCCGGTGCTCCTTTATCGCGGACACGATGAAGGAGAGTATCGAGGAGAACGTAGGGGTCGTTCAATTTTAGAGCGTCTAGTATCAGACGCGTCTCTTGGGCTGTAGTTGTCTTTATGTCCAATGGAACATCCTCATCTACCACAGGGTGCTTTGAAAACACATCATGGCTCCCAGTATGCGGTATCAACGGATTAAGTATTCCGCCATATCGCTGCTCCTTGACCTCAATGATCTGATCATGGTGCCATTGGCGCCCTTCATTACTCCCACTCTCACTTTGATCCCGGGACAAATTTCCATATTCAGATGTGACCCGCCTTTGTATTTCATCTCGGGTAGCTGCGGCTTCGATGGAGTTTCGGCGATGTGTGTTGCTGCGGCTCCATAGAGAAGTAAGGTCACCTTCCACGCCCATGGAATCACTTTGTGTAGTATTTTCTATTAGAGGAGCCCCCTCGTTTCCGTTGTAATAAAAACCATCTTCTGAGATTCGTGATTGCAAGGCTGGTGTTGTGTGCGAGAACAATCGGACTCCACTAGAGCTTGACTTGCATCCATTTATCGCGATTCGAGGCCCTGGAAAGAGATGCCCACAATGCCTGAGTCCATATTGATCATCAATTGGTCTGTACTGGCTGTACTGACGTAAATTTGGGGCAAACGATCCGCTTCGACAGCAGGGGCTCTCATTTAAGTGGTGATGGAAGCGTCTTCGCAGGCGGACACTGTGAATCCGGCCAACAGTGCCTTTGGGACATGAAAATGAGGCTACTCGAGACTCAATGATCTCCAGGACGTGATGCATGGTGACCATAGATTGGCATTTTTGTAGCTACCGCATGATGGAATGTGGCGTGAATTGGTTTATGTTATGCAGCCCATAAGTGAGCTGGTTGCTTGTTACTTGTGCTTTTTGACGTCCTCCGAGCTTGGTGTTGATAGCTTGAAAAAGCTTGGCATTTTTCTCCAGCCTCGCTTTCAACAACTGCGATCTTTGCGACAACACACCTCACCAACACCTACACCTTCTAGCAGCAATGGCAGATATCGATGATGGAGCATCTGCTCCCGCTTCTGAACCTCTTGATCTTGTGCGCCTCTGCCTGGACGAAATCGTGTTTGTGAAGCTGCGGGGAGACCGTGAATTGAAAGGCAGGCTACACGTACAACACCACCAAATCACGAGTGAGGGCTGTGCTAAAATAGCCTTAGGCTTATGACAGCCATTGCAATCTAGTCCTTGGGGATGTGGAGGAGACAGTATATGTTGTGGAGGAGGATGAGGATGAAGAAGAGGTTGTGAAGGTATGCTATTGATCGCGGACACACGACTTATTCACCTGCTAAAGCTATGTGCAGACTATACATAAGAAGTCAGAGATGCTATTTGTTCGAGGTAAGCAAATTTCTTGGTGGCGGTAGCCGCCTATAACGGTGAAGTCTATGCTAATAGTGTTTCTGCAGGAGACAGCGTCGTACTTATTTCTCCACAAGCGCCATCTTGAGACAAAAGGCATTACAAGGGGAACGATGTACCATGATCAGCGCAATGCCCAAGCGGGGTTGTGGTTATGCACTTCGCAAGCATAACAACAATGGCGTTCTGTGCGAGGTTACAAAAGAATTGAAGGAAAGTTGCGGCAGTTACTGCAATCTCGCAAAGTTGCTCCTTGAGAGAGTAATTTGATACCAAAAAACAATAAAAGCGACAGCAAATTAAAACCATCCATTCATCCAATATTTGTTGAGCCTCTCGCCCTGTAATTATGGGGATCTTTGTGATGACTCCTCTCCCCTCATCGGTGGTGAATCATGGCTTATCGATAAGAGCTTTCCCCAGACTTCCACCATGTAAGAGTCACCACCACTCACCCTACAAAAGCATCCATAGACCATCATTCCTCCTTCATATCTGTACTATCTATATTATCTCAAATGATCGAACGATTACAGAAGAAGATTCTGCTATTATTACGGTCAATAAAATAAGCATGACACAATGTCTACAACTAAGCACAAACTGACCCCTCATGAGCGGCGGCGTGGTGAACATGTACGCAATTCATATAGTAAATGTATTTTGCAGCCATTGACAAGATACAACTAGGCCCTGAGTGAATTTGCAGACTACGTCGAGAGCCAGCAAACTGTGCGTTATCCATCTGCAGTCAAAGCAGCAGCCCAAGCAGAAGAGCATGATGAGTTGGATATACTGAACGACCTGGACTTGGAAGAGAAGTCCACCGCAGTGAGGTTGAAAGAACTTCTACTAAGTAACGATGAGGGAAAGCTAGCCAAACTAGCTCAAATTCTTGAGACACAGATAGACGAGGGCCACGGTGAAACAATCTTTGAGTTGGGAGTGGAGAACAATGGAGAGCCAATGCAATTGTCCAAGTCAGAATGGGACATTGCATTTAAACAGTTGGTGGCAGGTGCGAAGAAAGCCAGAGCAGACTGTCAGATATTGTATACGAAAGGTATCGCGCCAAACGATGTCGTAGGAAGTGAAGGGTGCCATGGCAAAATGCTCCTTCGGCAACACCCTGCCACGGTTGAGGAGGTGATCGAAACCCGTATTGCAGTGGTGGGCAACGTCGATGCTGGAAAGTCAACTATGCTGGCGAGTAATTTTCAAACTAAGTGATTGTAACCTTCAATAAAGAAGACTAACAATAATTCTAGGGGGTTCTGGTGAAAGGAGGATTAGATGATGGGCGTGGCAAAGCTCGAGTAAATCTCTTCCGGCACAAGCATGTAAGTATTGAGAAGGACAATATCCAGTAACCTCGCAAATATTGCATAATGTTTCATAGCGACTGATTTTTAAAGGAAATCGAGACTGGACGAACTTCCTCCGTGGGTATGGAAATCATGGGTTACGACACAATGGGAAATCTTGTAGCTGCTGATGTTCCCGGTCGCAAGCTTTCCTGGGAAGAGATTGGCAAGCGTTCAGCAAAAGTAATATCCTTTTCTGATCTGGCGGGTCACGAAAGGTATGCTTTCCTCCAGCTTCTTAAACAGAATTTTCTCCAAAGGATTTGTTCTTCGTCCACTAATAAACGCATAATTGGTACAGTTACTAACGCAGTGTAGATACCTTCGTACTACCGTTTTCGGTCTCTTGTCGTCAAGCCCAAACTACTGTCTACTAATGGTAGCGGCCAATAATGGATTAATAGGCATGAGCAAAGAACACCTTGGCATTGCGGTAGCGCTTAATGTCCCGATTATGGTGGTAGTTACCAAAATAGACATCTGCCCACCACAGATTTTGGAGCAGACGATAAACCAAATCACGCGGATACTGAAATCTCCAGGTGCCAGGAAAGTGCCGGTGTTCATCAAGAATAAGGAGCAATGTATCAATACGGCAACGCAATTTGTATCACAGCGAATATGCCCAATCTTCCAAGTGTCGAATGTTACCGGTGAGAATCTGGACCTTGTCAGACAATTTCTGAATATTCTTCCCCACCATGGACATTACGATGCTGAGGCACCATTTGAGTTCCATATCAATGATACTTTCTCTGTTCCCTTCGTCGGTACAGTCGTTTCTGGAATCGTCAAGAGTGGCGTGGTTCACGCTGGTGATACTATTCTTATTGGCCCTGACTCTCTTGGGCAGTTCACCACGACAAGGTGCGCTGTTTATGTTAGTACCATGTTAATATATACTGACAGCAGGTTATAGTATTCGATCAATTGAGCGTAAACGAATATCAGTCCCAGCCGCCTCGGCAGGGCAGTCTGCCTCTTTCGCACTGAAACGAGTGCGGCGAAAAGATGTCCGGAAAGGCATGGTGGTGCTCCCAAAACAGGAACATAAAGCTCCAAAGGTGTATCGAGAATTTGTTGCTGAGGGTAAGTTTCCACATCCTCTATTAGCATTTACCATACATCGAGCTTGTTTGTCCGCATCAAGCTAATCACTGCTTTCAGTCATGATTCTAAGCCATGCAACGACTATCAAGACTAAGTATCAAGCCATGTTACATGTCGGTCCCGTCTCTCAAACATGCGCGATAATTGTAAGTAGTTTTCCATCATTCCATCACTGTCTCTTCCTCCTGGTAGTACAAGGTTGCGTACTATTCAGTATCATGTCCATACAACCACTTATTCCTACCTTTTGTAGGATATCGACCGAGAATATATACGAACTGGCGATCGTGCGCTCGTCGCATTCAGATTCGTCCAGCGCCCTGAGTATCTTGCTCCCGGTGATCGTCTGTTGTTCCGAGAAGGAAGAACAAAAGGCCTAGGCATTGTCAAATATGTAAGTTCTGCTCTTACAAGAACCAATTGCAGGTCATATCGTATGATTAGAAAGCTAGCACACCTACCCCATATTTACAGAAGCTAAATCTTCCCATCTTAGGTCGGATATGACCCAACGAAGCCATTGAATGCCAAGGCCAGCAGGGAGGAGAATGGAAAACCTGCAGGAGATGAAGATCAGGATGCTATCACTGCGGCATTGACGTCGGCTTCAGTTCCAACTTCTGTTTCATAGTTTATGTCCGTTATGATTTGTTACTTCACTAACGAGGAGTTTGCATTGCATTTCATGGAATGGAGTAATTTTGCATTTGGATTGTAAGGGGCGCAACATCCGCATAGCTTCATACTTCATTGCGTGTAGGAGTTTTGAACATGTCGATTGCAGCTTGACCGGTGTCTTTAGGGTAGGAGTTAGCGGATTGCCTTATATCGTATCTATATAACATTTGAAATGGTAATTGATGTTCTTTCTGACTCATCAGACTGTTATTAGATGTCACAATATCGCTACCCCATAGCTTTTATGTTTAGTATTCCAAGTCCAGTCTTCCTCGGATGCTCTGTGTCCGATAACACTTCCGCGTATTCGCCACTTTCCCGCTGAAAGGCATCGTAATTGTCGAGTAGACTCCAGTTTCCCGTTGAGACCAACACAAACCACCATGAAACACGAATTCTACAGAAACCTCGCATCAGTCCTGCTCAGAGACAAACACCTTGTTGGTGATCTTCAAGGGTAATCATCACAATCTAGCCTCAAAATATGGTTCCGATGCGGGTTAGAGCTATCCAAGCCATCGAGGCTGCTCCAATATATGCATTTGACGCAATAGTGCAGCCGTTCCTGAATGAGCCTTGTATATATTTGGGAGCCTCTACTACCGCTCTATTAGATATCTGATATTAAATAAACATAAACATACGCACCTATTTATGCGCCTCAAGCCCAAAATGTAAAATAAAATTGTCTCTTCAAAGGCAAGGGAACCGCAATTTCCCCACCCTTCTTTGCTCTTATCTTTTACTGATATATCGAAGCAGCCAACCGCCGATTCTACCAAGCAAACTGACGAGCCAAGGACCTTTAATACCAAAGTCCTCCCTGCTGGTTCGACAACCCTGTCTGAAATGCAGCAACTGAATGCTGGGGTTGAGTTAGCGCCTGGACAGCCGAATAACGCCGCGGATACCACGTATGATAACGGGCCGGATGCGCATTATGGGCTGGGAGCGGCCACGTAGGGGAGATGCATGAGGAGGCTGAGGGGATGGGCCAAGTCCCGAGCTTGAAGGGTGCGGAGGAGAAGGAGCCAGAGAGTGCTAGAGTTCGTGATGTGGTTTATTCAAAGGAGCTCAGGTGAAGAATGAATCGTATGCTATTGTAAGACCGTTGATGTTTGTTTCTTCAGGATCTAATTCTTCGTGATTGGTGTTGGTATTTTCTAAATTTATTTGCGTTTCTGATGAGCCTTGATCAATAGATTCGACTTTCTGCACGGGCTCGGGTATGTTTTCTTTTTTGGTGCATTGTTGAACCTCTTCGGTATTGTATTGTTCATGAGATATTTCTGAAGATAACTCCTGGTTGACAGAGACCTCGTCACTACTAGAGAAATCGCTCGTTGAATCCTCTGATTCCACGTTCCACCATCCGTGATGGCAGGTGCAAAGACAAGATACTTCCTCTCCATAAGACCCATGATCGCTTTCGGATTCCCTTTCATCATCACTGTTGCAGCTGGCAGCGTCGTCAGGGGAAGAGCCACTCCCGTATTCATCTCCGTCTCCATTGTTGACGATGTCAGCTTCGGATGATTGATCAGAATAGTAGTCACTACCAGACTCTGAATCAGATTCACTGTCATAACAGACACAAAGACAAGGCAAAACCCCAGTGTCTCCAAACGGATTTCCGTACTTATATTGATAACGGCCCAGTTCTCTCGTGCTGCATACTTCTTCCTTTATAACAGACTGGTCTGAGAGCCATTTATACCGATTCTCACAAGTGTTTTGGTACCAGCGAATTGACGTTTCATCGTCATTCCTTTGTTTCTCATCTGTACTCTCTTTCAGCTCTTTGGTGGATATCTCTCCGTATTGATATCGATCCTGGAAAGTCCAGTCTGTAGCCAACAAACTGTGAAAAGGAATCCTGACCCAAGCTAACTCTGCCAAGGCTCCGCAATCCCGTTCGAGTCCACGGTATTCGTTGAGAAAATGCAGTTGGTAAGCCAATGAAGTAGATCTATCAGCTTCTTGCATATCATCGAACGATTGCTCTTCCCAGAGGCCAAGGGTACGACGAACAATCATCTCGAGCCCAGCAAAGTTGATGAATTCCAGAGCATAGAGAAACAAACTAGGTAACAAACTAGGTGGTTGGTACACATTTAATCCTAAGTCCAAGCATGATTTCATACACATTTGGAGACGTTGCACTATGTATGGGTATGATATGACATATCTGAACTCGCCGGATATTTTGAGAAGGTTAAGTAACAAGACCAACTTCTCTTCCAAAGTCTCACATCCTTCAAGAACCCGGATATAACAACGAGGGTTCCCACCGAAGAACACAGTACTAAGTAAAGCTGGCGCTTCCACTTCACTATCTGGTCGCTGGTAATATTTTACCTTGATAGATATAGCGCCACGATCCCAGTACTCCTCAACCTGTTGCTGGAGATAGTGTGTTATCTTCAAGCAAAGATCCCGCAGTAATGCTTCTGGTTCTGGCCATTCGACTAGCCAATTGTCCTGATGCTGAAGAAGTGAATTGAGGAGAACAGGTGATGAGTCTTTATGCATCAGCCAGGTCAACTCATCAGTACGCCCTTGAAGCGGGTCTAAAGTACTCTGGTGTAAAATTGCTCTTCCTAAGTCGGCTACTTCAGATTGGAGGGAGGCTTCCGGCGGATAGCAGCATGAAATTACATACAAGAGTTCCAGATGACTACCTATCAACATATCTAGAGGCGTGCCTGATGGATCGAGGCCAAGACGCAAAAGCTCCGTATAAAAACTAAACATTTTACTGACGTAAGGTATGGCCTCATAGCCAGCTGTGCTTATTTTCCCGGAACATGAATGCGCAGCATACGAAATGACAATGTCGAGGAGCGAATATTTCCCTTCCACTCTATCGAATGGGGAAGCCGCTTTGTCTCTAAAAAGTGTTCTCATCAAGGAGAAATCCCCAATTTGGCATGCCTTTACAATAGGGGCATCAAAGCTAACTTGATTGTAAACGCGCAGCTTGGGTTCGGGGGTGCTATAGAAGTCGATAATACCAAACTGAGCAAGGGAGAAGCAAACTGTGTAGCGAATGAAATTTGGATTTGGGAGCATCTCAACATGGGTCTGTGTGACTGTGGAGGCTGTGGTCGTCGGAGACGCGATTGCCATGGAATGTTCATGGAATGTCGTAGTTGTAGCTCTGACGGTGATGACGCCGATTTCTCTTTTGTATGTCCTGATTTGGGTTTCCTGGTGTAGAACACGGCGGGTTGATCGAAGGTCTTGCCAACTAGAGGTCGGCAAATCCCCATCTTGCTCCACGCCGGTTTGGTAAACTTTGATTGTTCGTGACATCTCGAGGTAAAACTCGGCGAGAACTCCGCGAAAAGTGTCTTTCACCATTTTCGACATGCCCAGTGGCAAGAAATCTAAAGCGTCAGAGGTAGACTTCATATTTTCGATAGCTGCTCGAAGCTCTTGCGTTGTATGGTGCACTTCTTCTACTTTTCTATTGACTTCAGATATGGCAGCAGTAACTGCGCTGAAATTGGAGGTGCGGATCGCTTCAATATTGGCGATGAGGTCACTTAACCTTCTATCAGCACCCATGCTTGTCTTACTGAGTTCTCGATTTGTCTGGGTAGAAATTTGAAGGACTTCGTTTAATATTGGAGGCAGCCTAGACACTATCAATGAAGAACTGTCTAGCGTGGTAGCAAGAGGACCAAGTGCTCGGTGAGTGGATTGGGTATCTAGAGCTTGCTGATGTGCAAGTGTTCTGTTCTAGTTGTTAGCGAAGTGTTAGACTCAGTGTATCTGGGTATTCAGCATACAAGATAATAAACGCCTGGGCAGTGAGAAGAGAGTTTTTAGCACACTCTATCTTTGCCAGTGATTTCTGCCATGAATTTTTCTTCATGGCAAAGCGAAATTTGCTCCAGGTGACAATATTCTGAGTATACTTCGACGTCATCTGTGAGAGATCATCGACAGCCTCTTTGCTCAATGCCAATGCCTCCTTCGTGAGCTGTTCATCACACAGCGGTATCCCGGTGTCTTCAAGGTCTTTCAAATGCCGGCTGAAACCCTCGAGGATGCTTTGCATCATCTTGACTTCTTTTCGCAAATTCTTCAGATAGCTTGGGGTATCTTTGACATCACCAATGAAGGCGCTAATAGATATGCAGCCTTGTACAATTTGTCCAGCGATTCCAATAAAGGCCACGACCGAAGCTCCTAGAGCGACGGCCTCTGCCATATTGAATTGAATTGCACATAAACCAGAGAAAGCAAGATGCGAAACGAAAAATAGTTGAAAAACATAAAAACAATAGCAGAGAGCGACATGGAAAGGTGAAACTACGATTGAGAATTGTTACACACGCACAGCCTTGCGCTCAGCCCAACGGGGAACAACGTATTGAAGCCTAGCCATCCATGCCCAGCCACTCGATGAGGGTACGAAAAGCTTGGATATCATAGGCTTGCTTAAACGCACAGGTGAGGCAGTCATCATTCACGGCTGATTTACGTGGCATCCACAGTGATTGGCGGGAGATGGTTGGAGATGTTCTTTGGTGTGTAGTGTGTAGTTGGAGTTCAGGGTATTGGCAGCTAAGTAATGATTAGCACGCTAAGGTTAAAGTATTCATACTCGACTCCAGGCCGGGTCACAGCCGGGTGTGAATCTCGTGCGGGGCTTAAGTAGCACAGTGGACTACCATCATATCGCATATTTGGTATCATTGAATTAACTATTATTGAAGAACGCATAACAGGACCACTCTACGCAGCTGCCGCTGGAGGTTGAACACTCCCCGGAACAGGAGGCGGCACATCTACCCCAGCAGAGCGTGTTCTCTCGCCTTCGGCCTCACTTTCTGAAGGCTGCATCTCTTCATACCTAGGTGGAACTTCATGTGGTTTCCCGACCGCTGCATAATTTGGGGGACTTTCCACCAGTTCTAAATTCCTGGTTTCCGGCGCTATTGCAGGCATCCTCTTATAGTGAATCACAAGAATAGCAACCACGAAAATCGCAAAAGCGGTGGACCCAATGACTATACCTGCTATATCCCTCCGAGAAAGGGGCTTTTTCTTACTTGATGGCTTATAATGCTTCGCGACATCCTTCTTTGAGCCTTCTTCATAGGCTGCACATGAGTAGCCGTTCTCTATCTCTTGTTCAGTCCATTCATACATGTAGATTTGAGCGTCGAAATGTGAACAATCCAAGCTAGGATCGGTGCTACTGATAAAGAAGCCTTGCTGACTGTATGGGTCAGGTTTGAGGGACAGGAAACGAAAAAAGACGCTGCACATAGAATTATGTCAGCCGTGATTTTAATGGCGTGGATTCTACATCATACCTGGAAAAAGAACCGGAGATATTCACCTTTCCTTCGAAATCGCTTTCCGAGGAAAAGTGGGATATGTTATGCAGTAATGGATTGTTATATATAATCAGGGCATCACGCGTGTACACATCATAGCCGTCCGAACTGTATCCAATCTTGGAGAGCAAAGGTGCATAGATATCCTCCAGTAGCCGATTATCCCTGACAATAAAAGGACCTCCGACAATGTCTAGATTTGGTGCATAGATTTGTCGCATGGAGCTATCAGAAATGGTAATCCTTTTATTGATAGAAGTCAGTCCATAGAGATCGACTCCGGCTACGGATGAGATGACGATGTTGTCAATTTCCGTGGCGCTTGAGAAGCGCACATGACTTTGGGGGTTGTTGGTAATTTCTATGGTCTTAGCGTTGAGGCTACTGTTGAAATCGACGTTCTGGAGTTGTGGATTGTCCGTAATGAAGATTTCGATGGCATGCTGGTACTCCTTGCTCAATGGTATGTTGATGCCCGGAGTGTATCCTAGCCATTGGTCCATACGAGAAAGAAAATTAACGTTGACTAACCCTGTATTGCGAATATTGATCTCATCCCCGTAGAAAGCTGGAGATAGATCGGTACTATTCGTTAGTGGAGTCGAGATCTCAGAGAGAATGGGTACATCCGAAATGAGTATATTGCCCTCTATATGACTGAGGAGAGGGAACTCAATGTTCGAAAGAAGTGGCAGTTCATTGATCCACAGAGTTCCCAATATCTTGTCTAGTTGTGGAGCATTTAAAGTTATCAAGTCGTTACAGCTTTTAGGGGAAGTCCCAGGAATACGTGAATTCGGCGTATCCGGCGCTCCTATATATAAGTCTCCGTGAATAGATGTGAACCAGTTCAGATCGATGCTCGTAACCCCTGGCAAGCAGTCAAATATTTGGATCGATGATGGCGTTAAGTTTTCCCCACATGAAGCTAAAGCATCAGCGTCGGCTTGAGATCGGATTGCGTAGTAGGTGCTTTCGAATAAGCTAGAGCAATTTCCAGCAGTTGTGTTCAATTCTAGAAATGTATTAGTATGCCCTACAAAGCAAATCTGGCTCAGAAAAGTCAGCGCGCTTACGACAGAGAACACTCTCTCCATAGAACCAAACACCCAATGCAACGACTAAGGCGACATCATGGATCTTCATTGACAGTGCGATGTATGTAGGCCCTGCAGACCAACTATACAGGTAGTTCTTGCATTGTCGCATTCTGCAACAATGCAAAAGGTCTACTTATGTATGCAGACTAAAACCCTGTCGGCTCCAGGGTCACATTCGTTCCTTCGCCAATGTATAACGCTGAGCCGTAAGGCTGCATGCTTGGCTTCAGGTTGGGCTGCTTTCATTTTTGAAATTGAAATATGTCTTTTGGCATGATCCCAATTAGCATTTGCTGATGCTCTTGATGCTTGCCTGTACTACAATCTATCTATGAGCGGAAGGGAAAGGGATTGTTGTGAAAGAAGTAGTATCCGGGAAGCGCATGACGTAGTTGCTTTTTGTGAGGTTATTCAATTTTGACTTGATTTGTGTTGCAGAACTCTTTTTCACAGCTCCAAGCAGTAAATTCATTTTCCAATCGGGGTGGATTTCTCGCTCCTTTGTCTCAGCTGCACCCAATTAATCCCACAACACATCACTAATTCTCTGAGCTGTATTGATGATTCCCTACCCTTTAGTACAGTACTGTATGCCATGTAATTTTGCAATTTTAGGCCTGTTGATAAGATAAGACCAGCAAAGTTCTCGCTTATGATACGACTGATAGCATTTGAGTTTGGGCTACTGTAGACCCAGCGGCACACCCAGTTATTTTAAGCTTTTGCTCAAGCTCGTAAATCTTACCCCCCCGAATCAGCCGCCTAGACCCCGTAACAATCACCCCTATTCTATAGAGGCTGATAAGCACGGGAAAAAAGAAGTTCTGCGCTGAACAATCTCATGTTGTCGAGTCTTATCAGTTGAGGTTTCTTCAAAGTGGAATGAATTGGTGTTTGAATCTTGAAAAACGTAGTACAATCATGTTGAAGGATCAGCCCCTGGAACCACAAAAGCATTTGCCAAGCCTCTTCATTCCGGCGCCAATGTCTATCCAAAGACATGCTAGAGCTTACGACCTCATTACAGGCGGGCTGAAAAGCCACGGCATGCAGCTGAAAGGATTATTGAAAATGCTGTTGTTTCCTTCTCTCGCGTTTCTGCCCTTTTTCACCGTCGCTCGTTTTTAATTTTTTATCGTTTTATTCTTATTTTTCTGCTGCCCACTTGCAGATGACAGTATTATGTTAATCCATTCGTTTGATAATGGAAGATCTGGCAACCCTTATGCACGACAAAAAGCAGGAGGAGAAAGTGAGACCGGTCAGAGTCACCACGATGAGCGTTGGCAGCAGCAGCAGAAGTAGTGGAGAAGTTTCTGGGTTTGATTATCAAGAGTATGACGAGAAAGACTTGCCAGAGCTTCAGTCATCTACAAATCAACCCAGCTGGGCGCGTCAATTGAAACCAAGGATTCGACTTGTTCGTTACTCGAGGTTTAGCCTGTCTCCTCGATATGCAAGGTTTTGGTCGATATTCTGCAATCTTGTTCGATTGTTATTACCAAGTTTCGTCCCATTTTCTAGTAGCTACCAGGCTTCATCAATACGAGAATTACACCCAACAGCCTGGCTTGATGGAGTTCGTGGAGTAGCGGCATTATGTGTTGTTTTTCATCACTTTTCCCATGCATGGTTCTCTGATCGAGCGTTCGCAGGATATGGTAGTGGAGGAGATAATCTGAACACATACATCATGCAGCTACCAATAGTTCGTCTTATGATCTCTGGATACCCACACGTAGCAATATTCTTCGTTGTGTCCGGCTACTCAATTAGCTACAAGCCTATGAAACTCCTTCATGGTGGTCGCTCAAACGAATTTTTGGACTCTCTATCAATGTCAGTATTTCGTCGGCACATGCGTCTATTCCTACCGGCCACTTGCGTTATGTTTGGAAGCGCGATCATGACATACATGAATTGGTTTGGGAAAGGAGGAGGGTCTCGGGAACCACCACACGCGGATAACCTTTTCGGACAAATCTACAACTGGGCTGAGGAATCAATAAACCTTGCAGAACCGTTCTCGCATCGCGATAGCATAAACAGGTACCAACCACCATACGACATGAATCTCTGGACACTTCCCATCGAATTTCGCGATTCGGTCATTCTATATGCGGTCATGCTCGGTCTTTGTAAAACACGCAGCAATATCCGACTCATAATCACCATCGCTCTAGTCATCTATAGTAGCTACCAAACGCATTGGGACATTTTCTTGTTTTTGAGTGGTATGCTCCTCGCGGATCTTCACTTCCGCCGCAACGAACCGCAAAATGAAATACTCTCTGCACGATGCGATTGCAACTGTGGACACACGCATCCCAACCATTCGTCACCAATTACTGAAATCGCCCAGAAATTAATCACCCACCGTTTATTCTGGGTTTTTAACTACCTGCTCGCTCTCTGGATTCTCAGTATGCCCGAAGTTGGCCGTGGCTCAGGCACATCTCCTGGGTTTGAGACACTCACGAAATATATACCTAACGCCTACATGATTGGCCAACGACCGGATTATTTCTGGGTACCGGTGGCAGCTGTTTTCCTCATTTTTGTCGTCGACCATGAAACCAGCCTCCAGTCCATTTTTGAGTCACGGATTGCGCAATATCTAGGCAAGATCTCTTTCAGCTTGTATATGGTGCATGGACCTCTTTTATACTCGCTGGGATGGCATATTCAAGCGCGAGCGATCGCATATTGGGGCCAGGAGAATGATAGACAGTACGGACGGGCTGTAGTCAGTACTATGGCTGTGGTATTTCCTATCATCTTCTGGACTTCTGATGTTGTGTGGCGCCTCGTCGATTCCAAAGCTGTGAAGTTTGCCAAATGGGTTGGAGATCAAGTTGTATGACAGCTATAGATATCATACCCGTTATCCACAATAATACTTAATTTGCTCTCAAACTATCACCAGGCCAGGCCAATGACAGTGCTCTCATTCACTTGCTGTATATCACCTGCGAACGGAAGCCTATAATTTGAACGATACTACGGTCATGTAATGAACATTGGGCAATCAGATGGAGAAGTAGACCTCAAAGGAATTGTGCTGGCGGTGGCTAAATCAATCGACTTCACAAGCAATGAAGGCATGGAGTCAGCCTGTACCAGAACATCGAGTGATAGTCAAGGAGCTATTGATTGCTCCCCAAGAATGTATACAAAAATTTGGCCCCACCATAACTCCCGTAGGTATGATCGTCTATAGTGAGCTGTCATTCGCTTACATTTAATATAGAAATAGTTCGGGGACGCAGGATGAAACGATATTAGTACACGTGGTTGGTCTTAAAGTCAAGCCGTCATGGGGGATTCCACAACTGGTAGATGTCACGTCCGTGGCACAGACCGGTGCCATGTCGTGTCGGCTTTGGCAATTGCAGCCTCAAATTGCCTCCAGAAGAACATTGACAATATGACATGAAGCTCAGAAACATGCTTATTACCGGGCTGCGGCGGTTCCAAATTGGCGAGTGTTCTCCATATGGCACCGTACTTGCCTCTTGAGTACTTAGTCGTAGAACTCCCAAGGGTTCACCATTCGTATACTTCGAATTTGGATTTGATATTGCGCAACTGCCAATGCTTTAGAGCATGTATAAGTGGATCAGAGAAAAGCCATGATGGTTTGCGGCTAAGAATTATCAAAGACGTCAATATTTGTAACTGCTTCTCATGTCGCAATCAATGTCAGGCCATGAAGCACATGTAAGACGACGAGCTCGGTGTCTCTTGCTGTTGGAAATCGTGCATATATACCTTGCTGAACTCACTCCACTTATCCCCATTTATCACACTTCAAGAACTACACAGGACAACGAAACACAAAATCCAATCCAAATGTCAGCACAAAACGAATCAGGACATGGTATATCGCACGCCGCTGGCGACTCCAAAGTCCCAGGCAAGGTCCAAGAAGCGGAGCACCCGAAGGCCTCGAGCGCAAGCTTCCTGAAATGTAAGCTAAACTCCGACTCCCTCCCTTGGACAAACATGCTGATGCATAGAAGGTTCATCCCACACAGGTGATGTAAACCAGAGCACCAATGTCTCCCACGCCAAGGGTGGCGGCGAGGCCAGCATTGTGCCGCAGAAGCTGCAGGAGAAGTTACCGGAGGGTATTGGGCCGGCCGTCCCTAATTCTATCCATGATACTGGTGATGAGAGCGGACTGCACAGGAAGCAGCACTAGATATTCGTAGGAGGATTACGGAATGTATGATATGAAATAGAAGGTAGACAAAGGACATCTTTTTTTGGGGGGAACTATATAGATGGAAATATAAATTGTGACTTGTATGGAAACCTGAAGCTTTTGGCCATCCTACTTTAGTCGTTCATATATCGACCTATGCCCCATCCTGTTTCGCCCCGCTTGGCGATACTTGGAAATCCCGTTTACTTGAGATCTCCGTTATCTCGGTCCAGCATACAGATACGGACAGCGACTGATTGATAAAAGCCGTGCTACGAAACTGATAAATCATGACGAGCTACAGCCGCAACAGAAAAAACGTGCAAGATTCATATCGAAAAGCTCATTTGCTTGAATGAAGGGGGAATGCTGAGAGACAGAAATGAAGACAACTAAGGGCAGCTCGCGGAAAGCAAGGTAGAGCCAAAACTAGATACGTAGCTGGCATTTAGGCTGATGCCTTTGCGTTTTTTTTGTTTTTTTTTTGGTACCTACAAAGTAAGCCAGAATGGAAGGGGGATATTCCACCCGACAGCTCCCGAGTTCACGCGCTTTAACGATTCTATTAGAGCTGCGCGGCCGGCATTTGATCAGCCTACGTCATTACAGGGCCCTTTTTCAGTGTCTTCAACGGTGATAGAAACGAAGGGTTTACAACATGGTCTTTCTGAGACGGTCATGCCCGGATTCTTCAAAATCCCCTAAACACTTTCTTTTCTAGTCTTCCCCCGGCCCATCGTTCGAAGCTTTCCCCCCCTCTTTCTCGGGTCGCGGATGTCGATGTACGTTTCTAGATATATAGTAATCAAGCCGAAGCACCGTATGCTCGGCCGTAACCCTTTGCGGTTTCAGCCATCTAATCAACCAGCTTCCCCCGCTCCAATATGTTGTTGTTAATGGGGAAGCTCGCTCCTTCCTTCCACATGTACTTTGCGTTTCTCCTGATATTGTTTCCTTTGTTTGTTTTCCTCCTTTTGTCGGTCTGCCTCCCCGGCCCTTTGCTTATACTCTGCTACGAGTATCTGTTTGAAAGAGCCGAATGCCCAATCTTTTTTGCCTCTAGACAACTCTACTTCTCGTCTTCGCAGGAAGGATATCGTGGTGGTTCTTGCCCTTTCTTCAAGATATTCTATCTTGCAAATGCATTGTTCTCAAGTCTCATGCTATCTCTTTATTTGGCAGGCAGGAATTCCGTGCTATTATGGTAGCCAAGTATCGATATATCTGATCATATGCTCCGCATGTTCTGAGTGTTTGTAAACTATTGCGAGTCAGCGACAGAAAAAAATAACATTGTATTGGTAATGCAACTTACTTCATGGGATTGTATCAGAATTGGTGCCATTATCAATAAATTGATAGCAATTAAGGGTTTCCATTTCTTTTGGCACTCCTTCATGCACCAGCTCTGCAAGCACAGTTCGGAGGAGCATCTTCTAAAATGATGGTGGAGAATGATCGAGAATGATGGCACAAGGACCCAGTAATATGTTATGCATATTTATGCATGATGAGAATTTCCCATGCTCACAGCTACGCGCCAAAGTAGGCGGGAGACAGGTCTCGTGACTCTGAGACTTCTACATAGCTAAACGAGTATGGCTGGATATATCATCTTAATGATACCTAGATATTTTGAAAGTAACCTTGTAACACGTCATACTAGCAATAGACGGCAGGTAGGACTAGATCATCCTTCAAGAAATACAGGGCAGGCACATTGGAAGTGCAAGATTCCTAAGCGAGAACCCCTTTTTTGTGCTTTGGATCCCGGACTTACAAAAGTTACGGTAAGAATTTCTAAATATCAGGTTTCGCAATTTCCGTCATTTCTATAACTAGAAGAAGTTCAGTGGCTACGCACAAGCGAATGTTGTCTCAAATTAGTAGTACAGCGTTGTGCTGTTTCGGATCAACCGTCATCCATGCCATCATCGAGGTCATATGTGCGTCATTGCATTCCAGGTGCTCTGAAATATTCGCAACCAATTCTTTAAGCTATTGATGGATAAATGCATCTTATATAAGAGAGCAACGTTCCCAAGGTTGAAGAGTGCTAAAATTCACACTTGCGCCCCCATTCTTCTCATAGCATTGTCTACTTCAAAAAACATTGTGCTTGGCCTGGGTACTACCGCTATGTATCTTAAACCACTACTGTTTATTACCTCATGTCTTCAAATTATATTGCCTGCGAATTCAGCCTACTGCGCACCACCCACGCCGCCACTCACTCCTCCGTTCTCAAATGATAGTATGTGCCATTTCTTCCCCCACACAAACATATCAGTCCGCTTCACCACCTTCTTTTAATACTCCACAATTCAATCAATGACACTCAATTTCCAAGTTTACGAAGTAGGCTGTCTTCTATGCGCAATCCCGGGCTTCGACAACACGCCCAGCCGTACCAACCAAACCACGCACCTCCAATCTGGCGCTACTTTGCAATGCTGCATGGACGACTGTCGTGCGGCGTATCCTGCATGCAAAAGCATCATATTTCATGCGCGGTATACGGCCTGTTATTTCTTGGATGATGTTGCGCAAAACAGCCAGCTGGTAAGGGATGAAGAGAGTGAGTTTTTGCATTGGGATTTGGATTGTGAGGTTTGAGCTGCTTCACATCACACAAAGAATGAAGGGAAAGAGCTTAGTTCTTTTGGTAGCAAACATCTAGAATTATAGTGAATTATAGCTTTGTATCATTATGTACGCGATTTTTGGCTCCGTTAACATGTATATTCCAGCTCAAAGCTCATCTTCGGTATGCCCGCGAAGTTTTTAGGCACTACATAGGTGACGTTATAATAGTAGTGGTTGTAAATGTTGTTTCCCCAATAAATAGTTGGCTGTACTTCTAACCCTGGTGCAGAGACATTGACGCTTAAGCATGGCAACTTGCTGAAACCATCCACAACGTTGCCATCTAGATTCCATTTCGGTGGTATCCCGCCGATCATGTACGTAAAATGATCCGTACCAGCTTGCGTTGTATTCGGATAGCTGATACTCAGGCTCCCGGCACCAACTTCAGAGGTTATAGTTGAAGCGGATGGATACAAGCTAAACCAACCTCCGTACGGATACGGCTTATGGGATTTGTCAGAAGCCCAATGGACGATCACAGGAACGAACTGCTTTCCTCTATTAACGGCCTCGGCAACGGTTTGTCCGCCAATTATTAATTCCTTGCTTAGCCACGATTGTGCGACCCGTAATACATCGGTATGAAGATCCGTCCGGATCGTCTTATTCAAAAACCGCTCTCCCTCAAAAGGAGTCAGCAGCTTATGTGCGGTTTCATCAGAGATTTGACGACGTGTAGTCTCCATCAGAAGGGCAAGGGATGGGCCCTGGGCCAAGTCATAACGCAAATCGTCATTCCCTTTCCATGGCAGAGGCGCGTGTTCATAGCCAAACATGCCCCACCAGAACTGTCCGACGATTGCACTGTGTGTCGGCAGATCTCGAGCATACGCTCGATCATATGGACCCACCATATTTCCCAGGTAAGGGTTGTAGTGGTCTGCAATGTCTT
Source organism: Bisporella sp. PMI_857 (assembly GCA_021307315.1). Taxonomy (NCBI): domain Eukaryota; kingdom Fungi; phylum Ascomycota; class Leotiomycetes; order Helotiales; family Helotiaceae; genus Bisporella; species Bisporella sp. PMI_857. Next base: position 553,133 of record JAJSPD010000007.1, read on the forward strand.
TCCAGAGCTCGGTAAGCATGTATGGTGCATGCTGTGTCAAAGTAGAATTTTTGGGACCGTATTTAATGCTCGCCGCGAGAGCAAAGGTATCGATGCCATAGTAGGTAGGGCAATTATACTCGGTGAACGTGTTGCTTCCATTAGCTGTGAAGAGCTCAAAGACCTCAGTGCCCATTTTATTGGCAAAGTCGACGAATGTCTTATTCTTCAGGCGTTCCCCGATCCACCCAATCGTGAATATGCTCATCAGTTGAGGATTTGTATAACCTAAAATAAGATTATCTGGAGCTGTTCCGTTTCGGCGCATCGCTCCGACGGCAGCATAAGCAAGTGAGGTTTCAATTTCTTTCACCACCGCAGGATCCAGCAAATGTTCAAATTCTGCAACGGCTTGCGCCAGCGTAGAACCAATGAACTCTCGCCAATTCGGGTCATATGTATTCTTGAGTTGTTAGCTTTACTCACGTAATTTATCTGGTACAGTCTGTCTCACATATATCTGTTGAGGATACAAAACCCCTTCAGTGGTTGGATTCGGTTCTATCTTCTCTTCAGCAGTGAAACATCGACAGATCTCAGACTCCTAGCATACCATCTGGAGCAAGCTTGTAGTCGCCATACCATGGGGAGTCAAAATCGTAATTCATTTGTGTTGCAATGCTATCAGAGTTAGCAATTGCGTATCACTGGTTAAGGAGCCAAGAAAATTCTTACATGCTCCTAATCGCTTTCTCTGCATTGGCCACATCCTGTCCTTTGTTTCGATACAATAGACCTGGAACGTACCAAGCTGTAAACCGAGTGGCCCATGGACCATTGTTTGAGTACCAGATATAACCATAATTTGCGTCATATCTGGAATCTCCAAGTGCCATTGAGGCATCAAAATATTCCTGCGCGACTTGGCGACTATTAGGCTTGCATGCTAAGGGTATTTGAGGTACACTAACCAGCAGATAACTTCGTTCTTGGGGTAGTTGCCTTGACTAGAATTGAGAGTGCCAACACCACAAGGGTGTGAGCAAGTAGGGAAACCATGGCGATTTACCTAAGCAGTGTTTGGCTATAGATGACGAAAATATGGTCTCCCGATCAGATCAACGAACTATGCGGCGCTTTCTTCTTTTTATACTGTTGTGCGGCACTAACCTCTCACATGCCTGCCAAAGTGCGGGCCAAGAAGCCACGCCAGGAACCTGATATTCTTCCAAGATTAGATGAACCTCGATGCTGTCCAAATCCATGTGCGGAAGTGGGGGAGATAATAGAATAAATATAGGTGAACCAGCAGAGTGCCGGGGCTACGATCTATTGAAGAAATCATCCCGCTCAGCATATCATATCTTGCATAGCTACCAAGAAATATTATAGTAACCCAGAGTTCGGGAAGTTTGATTCTGTTTAATCAAAAATTATCATAATCCTATAAATCTGAGTAAACTCACATGGAGACAGATTCGCATTCAACAAGCCCCCACCTTCGGCTAAAAGCCCCAGTTTGTCAGTTTGTGGGGAAAGTTGGGGTAAATGGGCGAGGTAAGTTTACCGAGGTCGAGCTAAAGAGTTGTTCCTGCTTTGTGACTGGTGGCATTCGAGATCCCGCGCTGAGTAACAGGAACCAGGAAAGGGTCGGGGATACAGGAGCCGGCAAAGCTGCTGCTTCGGTGAATATTCACCGAAGCTTGGCAAACACAACAAGCCTCTTTCCAGTATTGATTTAGTATATTAGATTAGAGGTAAACGATCAAAGATTTGAAGATATGTCATGCGTAACTAGCAGCAATGAAGCAGATTATAGTATAATGTACAGTTGATGATTGTTTCATCCAGATATTCTTATAGAAGTGAGTTGCGCGATGAAATTACATACTGAGTGGTGCCACAGGAAAATTGGATAGCACGTCTGCGAACTTTGCACTCTCACAACCCTCTGTTGTCTGCATGAATAAGAGAAACAAAGCAAAGCAAAAAGACGAGGTTAGGCGCCTGAACTGTCATTTTTCATGCATGAGACCAATCCTGCGAAGCAATCTGGTAATTAACGAGACGGCATCACATAATACAGACTTGAGAGCCATCTCTATTCCAATGCCAAGGAATCACACATACAATAATAACGAAAATGGAGGAAATTTGTTTTCAGGCAGCCATCATTTTATCAGTGACTCTCAGTGTAGAATAATGTTTGTACCTCTGGAAAGCAGGACTATGTATTCTACAAGTAATATGCAGGACATTCCGCATGAGGGACTAGCCCAATTGCCTTAACGGCCATGAGGATTCACAACCAAGCTGCGAAACCTAGGTGAGACAAAAATGTAGAGGAAGGGGTCATTTCTAGGTAGCCAACAGAGATGCACGTTTCTCTACTGTCAGGTTACAGATTTAATGTTCTAGGTCGCAGTCAGATGCATTGAAGTGCTCTTCGCATTAAGAATCATATAGAATAGTAAATTGAATCTTACACCTCACTTTATCGTGCGTAAACAATCTGCAACTACGAAATATAGACTACCCGTTCGGATTGCTTGATAGATCCTTGTGATAAAAGTCCCTATTGTAGGCGTATTTAAGGTGTTGAAATGCTCGTCCGTGCCAGATGCGATCGGATCGGGCGCCGTGATAGTTGCCTCTACAATGATGGGGATGGAGAGTGTCTCCCTTACGAATTGATACATTTTGCGTGAAGCTAAACCAAGCAGAAATGTGGCATCCGGTTGAGCGAGATATTCTGCACGGCTTGCGATATAAGTTTCCAGCGAGAGTTTAGAGCACTGCTTGGTCCAGGTTGTAAGTATCTCCAGCAGCTCGGAAGAATGTGGGACAGATTCCAGAATGATAGGTTGCAATGATTGGACAACAGATTGGAATCGGTTAGCAGTATCCAGAGATGTCGATTGGTCAAGGTGCTTGACGAAATTTGCCCAAAGAAGTTTCTGAAGCTGCTCGAGCTGTGCGACCTCACCCAGAACTGTGAGGAAAAGACCAGCCGTCAGGGTCCGAAACTCTGGCTGCAAAGCCGCTAAGAACTTGAAATTTAGTGCTCGAATATCCAACGCTTGACAAAGTGCCAGCAAATGCGCTGCCGCCATCTGTGACAGGACATCAGCAGCATCAAGTGTATACCGACTCGATATCAACGCAAGAGAATTAAGCGCCTGATTCCCCATTTCAGCTGTCTGGACATGATTGCCCACTGGATTTGCCAGAAACCCGAGCTCAGACTGCAAAGCTGCGATCATGACATCCGTTCCCTTCCATATGAAGGACTCGCTTGGCTCTTCAACAACCAGATTCGGCGGTAAACCTCTATTGGTCGCTGGATTGATTAATTCTGTGCATTGGGCGAATAACATTCGCCCAAGGGTTTCAAGGCCTTGTCGTGTCTTTTCCATTGCGGAAGTTATAGACTTTGCTTGGAAGTTACCACCATTTACAACTCGCCTGCCATTGGCGTCAATAAGAGGGTTGTCAGTGGCTGAATTGCATTCTATGACGACTTGCTGGTAAGCAAGCAGTAGGTCTTCTAAGACTGGTCCAATCCATTGTGGTGCCGTACGAATCGAATACCGATCTTGAACAAAGGAAGATTTGTCTGAGGCACCATCTGACTTCACGGCCATTCGTAACAATGAGTCAGCAAGGAAAGAGTATATATTTTGAGCAGCTTCTTTCTGGCCAGGGTGTGGTCGGACTTCCGAGAAGAACGGATCAAAGCTTTCGATAGCTCCACCAAGTGCATCCACGCTCATAGCAGTTAGAATCTGGGACACAGCAGCAAGGTTCAAGGCTTCGTGGATAGCCAAGGCGCTGACTCCAGCAGAGAATGCTGTTCCATTGACGATGGCTAGACCTTCCTTTGGTTCTAGTACAACAGGCTTGATAGAATTTTCCTTGAGAGCCACATCTGCTCGAACCAATTTTCTCTCCCCAGTAGATCGGTCACCGTTCCAAGCAGTGAGAGTCGATGTTCCCATCATTAGACCACCGACATAAGATAGAGGGCTCAAATCCCCTGATGCAGAGATACTACCCCTTATAGGTACCCTAGGGATAATGTCCTTGTTGAGAAGCTGCGTGAGGTTCTCAACTATGTTGATTCTGACGCCAGACGCGCCACCAGCCAGGGAGTTTAGACGTATCAACATGGAGGCTCTTACCCACGATTCTGGCATACATGTCGCCGCATCTGAGTCCTCAATGAGGAGCGCTTTCTTCGTAAGCAAGCTGATCGTATCTATACCTGAGTTTTCAGTATACTTCGAAGTAAATCCGGACGGCTCAGAGAGTACGCCATAGTTCAAGCCTCTCATTACCCTGTTCTGAAGTTCCCTGATGGCTTTGGTTCGCGTATTTGCGCTTGCTCCAAGGCCAGTGTTTACCCCTTTGGATGAAAGCCGCACAGTTAGTTGAGGTAAATTGGAATCTGGCATTTCAGAGTCTTTTGCCTACCATATACAACTTCTCCATTGCTTAGGCTTGCTTCTAAGACTTGCTTGCTTTCTAGGGTCCTTTGAACAATTTTTGGATCGAGGTCCACAACAACACCATATCTTCATCTAAGTTAGATTGAACATTTCTATCCAATGCCATCGCTTACCGGGCAATTGCAATAACTGCTGCAAGACTCATTCCATGACCATTTATAGATACCGGCTCCGTTTCTGTGTTATTTATTCTTTTACATAGTTCGTTCCAGTGGGCGACTAGTATTCGATTATATCTTGTCTTTGGTAGATCGCCAGGGTTGTCAAATCCTTCCACCGTACAATCAGGGCAACCACAGATCCCTTCGATATGCTTGATACATTCATTGCCGGGCATTGTACTCTGGCGCAAAGAGCTGTTGATTGATCGAAATCTGACGATGTGGAGGAATTATTCAGCTACGAGAAGATGAAGAAGTTGAAAGCAAGCGGGTATCCCTCTTGTGGTTTGCTTACTGAGGCGTGTGCATGGTCATGTGCCATCTTCTTTGTAACACAATCTGCAATGATACCCTACTTGCCTAACTTCGTATGCAGCTTGAAATTGCTATTGGCTGGGGTTCAGCACCAGAGCAGTTTTTCGTAAAGAATTATCAATCAAGTTCCGTGATACAAGTACAACCGAGTGAGCACCTCCGAAGGGCAGCAGATATCTGGCCAGCAGGGGAGAGATATGATGCCTTGAGGAGAAGGACGTCAAAAGTATCAAGATTCAAGAATTAAAAGGACGCTCCCGCCGAAAACACGATGAGCAAATCTGGAAGTGGAGGCATGTTTGGCTTAGCTACGCGACGCAAACGGCCTTTTACACCACTTAATTGAGCAGCCCAAAACGGAACTAGTTTATCATAGTCCTCTCGCTTCAGCTGATGCAACTCCCACTCATCATTTGGAACGCAAGTCTTTCGCAATTCCCTGGCTTCTCTGAGAGCAGTCTCCACCTTACCAGTGCTCGTAGTGTTCTTTAGAAGCTCTCCCCAGGCAAACCGTACTCGCGCAAGATCAGCTGCATAGTATGGAGTTCCCGAGAGCCCTTCTGCAGCTTGCTTTAAGAGCTTACTATCCATGTTATTAGCCTAGAGCGTTGTGAAGTAGGGGCTTCTAGAAAACTTACCCGGTTTTGTAATAATCATTTGCTTTGGCGAATTGTGTTGAGAGTTTGTAACATGTAATTGCAGTCAAATAATGTTTGTCTCCCACGCTGTTTCTAAGGCGAGCTAAGGCAGCCTCAAGATACTTGACGCTGTTTCTTGGATCGCCTTGACTTGCGTAAATTGTTCCAATGTGCATTAAAAGTTCTCCAACCCTACTTAAAGTCAGTAAATATTTATCATTATGATCCACGGTATCTAGAGCCGGGAACATACCGTAAAGTCTCAAATCCATCCCTCTCATCAACCTCCCCGCGATTCTCAAGCAGGCCTAAGAGTGTCGCTAACGCCTCATGGCAGTTCCTCGCTGCCAGCTCACCATTGCAAGCCAGTCCAAACAGCCATAAAGAGCACGTTGCGGCTGTTTAATCTCTTGGCATAGCAAGATTGACTTTCGAAGCTGGCTTTCTCCCTTAGCAAACCGTCCAACCATCAGCAACGCATTGCCCAGCTCGCTATATGCTCCAGTCAATTTCCCTGTAGTCACACCTGTCTTCCCATACTCTTTTAGATGAAAAACCTTATTTAATTCCGTGTAGTAAAGTACCCGCTCGTGCTAATTTGTCTGAGAACATATTGTCGCCTTTATAACATTGATCTGAGTCTCGATATCGAGAGGTCTGTTGGGAAGGAACTCAAGCAACTGGGAGGCAGTTTCCAGGAATATTTTACATTCTTGTGCATTTGTCCGCTCGGTGTAATGCCTATAACATAATTGGTCAGCCTGATATGTTCAAGGTCGTATTTTAGGAACCTGACCAAGCAGAGTCCAGAAGCAGCGATGTGAATTCGTCTGAGGCGCATCAGCGTCGCATTTCATTGTCCGTCATTTCATACGTATCTCTCAGTTTGATAATATGCGGCAGGATTCTTTCACATTCTTCCCAGCAACAATTAGTCTGTGGCCTAGTACTTTCAGAATCTGCTCTCTTGACAAAAGTTCCAACGATGATAGTGCGGATACTACAGGCTTGAAGGAGCCAGGCAACTCATTATGCGATTCCGTAAGTCGAGGCATAATATCTCCAACAACTTCATGAGACACCGAAAGCTCTCTCTGGTTGATTTGACGTTGGATAATCTTGGCCTTGCCCAGTTTTTCTAAGTCTTGCTTGAAGCATGTTGAAGGTGAATGTAATCGGCCGCAGTTGCGCTGGTTATAGCTCTGTACCAAGACCCTCTCCTGAGCACATTCAGTGTTTAAGAGACACATGAGAAATAACAGTTGTCGAGTACTTATTATGCTGAAACCTTCTAATATTGGTATTGTAACTGCCTCAATTGTCGTACTACTCAACCCATTAGACCTGATTTCAAGAGACCAAATGGGTAAACATCTGGCCGGTAGTCGAGGTCTGATGGATTCTATCAGGCAAATATTTCATAGACAGAAACTGACTTACTTCAGAGCCTGGGTGTATTCGAGTGATGATGCCATGTTGAACAAAAAAGTGAACTCGATACAGGGAGTGAGGCCGACAAGAACTAATCTGGGGATTCGCTATTGTGTTATTGTTAACGGTGCGGTACTAAAAGAGGATAAAGAAAGCTAGTTTCTGCCTGTTATGTATAGGAGAGTTTCTTGGATACAATGCAATGGTCTGTTAAATATATTTGTTTATCCTCAAAGCTAGAAAGTAAGGTGAATAAACGATTCTAACGCTCTATTCGACTAAAACTTAGAATTCTTTAGAGAGGAAATCATCTGTGCATTTAGGAAGCCGCCAAATGCTGAAGGAAACAACGGCCGTAAAACGAAAGACGAAATTGAACAGAATAGAACCATGTGCACACATATTCTCCTAATTTGAAAAGCACTTACCTCGAGGCTGATCATAAGTTGCGATCAACAGATGATTCCATGGAGGGAACGTAGAATAAGTCGCCAGGAAACTTAAAATATAGTTGGCGCGCCACGATGAGCAATTCGGCAAGTAGTGCGACAGGATTCAAAGCATGGAAACATGTGAGGCGCTACTTCTGAAAGCCTTTGTAGTGATTAGAGCGACAATATTACACAAAAACAGGAAATGAGATAAAATTTGTTGACAACGACTCAGTTATGCAATCTACTGGGTTTAGCATTTAGCTATATACACTGTGAATCGAGCGGAACAAAGAGAGTGCTTTAGGTACGACACCGAATTAAATTTCAGTCTGGCACCACCTTCTAAATGCCAGGTGTATCCGAGATTCGGAAAATGTACTTAACAGCACTTGCCTGGCCATCTTTCAGATCCCTCAAAGCCTGTTCCACGCCTTCAAGTCCATCCGGCCTTACTTCAAATGGATGCCCGGAGAAAGTTCCATGCTGTAAAGCACGACTGAAATAGCGAGAGAAAACAAAAGCCAAGTCGCGAGAATCGCCAAAATCGACATGGTTGTGAGCGGCACCTACTGCCGTGAGAGATTTGACGGCGGGTGATACGTCGAAGTTGCTAGGAAGAACAAGATTGACCAACCCTCCTGGAGCGATGATATCCTTGAAAATCCTAGCACTTTGAGGGCCGATCCCACATTCAAGCCCGTATTTCACTTCAGCCTCATTTCCAGCCTCTAGGCCATTCCGAATTTGCTTCACCGCCTCCTCAGGGCCATTGCGATAGTCTATGACCATGTCTCCCTTGGTACGATCTAGGAGAGTCTCCACGTAGTGCGCTCCTTTGCCTGCAATGGCAAATATCGGATGTATGTTGCTGTTCTTTGCTAATTTGATTGCAAAGGATCCAACAGCAGTGCTAGCGCCGTAAACCACAAGAGGGATAGTAGTGTCTGCCGGGTTCCAAGGTGGTGGTAGGTCAAGATGACGATACAAAGCTATGGCGGCTGTTAGACCGGCTAGAGGTATTGTCGCCGCTTCTGTACAAACGCCAATCAATGAGTTTATGATAACTTCGCCGATTGGGAAGAAATACCTTCAAAAGAAGTCTCATCTGGTAGGTGGAAGGTCGTCCAGCTCCATGCAAGTGCATATTCGGCATATGAACCTCCTGGACTTCCAATTTCATGGAAAGCTGCAACACGGTCCCCTACCTTACTTACATTACCACAAGCAAGAATAGCAAAGAATCTTCGCATACTTACCTTGAATTCAATTACGCCGGGGCCAACCTTTTCGATGATTCCAGCGATATCGTCCCCTTGATTCATTCCTGGCTTCGACTTCCCCAGGAGGGTGTGGCCGGGGCCATCATAACTTGCTGCAGTATCTGGAACCTTCCAATCCTTCGGGTTGGAACCAGATACAACCACCTTTACCAAGACTTGGCCATTATTGGGCTCAGGTATTGGACTTCGGATCAGCTTCACCTTTGGCCCAGGAAGGTTGATCGCTTCTATCATCATCCTCGAAGCTCTTGAACAATCATAAAATACTGAATGAAGCTGATCTTTTTCTTAATAAAATAAAGTGCACGATAATTGAATAACAAGAGTTTCACATAAAGATCCAGGTGCAAGGCGTCGACTTACATGGCTGTTGTGTCTGGAATTTAGGAATATATAAGAACGGCAAATATCAGAGATACCACCTAAAAGTCGATTAATATCACACATACCACCTTTTTTGTATCACTCTATCAGAGATACCACCTTTTTAGAGTACAGGTTTTATAACTCACTTTTTTAAAGCGAAAATATTTATTTTTTTATACTTTTTTTTGCTTTTGTTATAATAAGTCACAATTTATTATAGCTAAGTGTATTAATAACACATTAAATAAAGTTCATATATTAAAATCTTATATTAAAATAACAGTTACCAATTTTACACTAAATAATCGTTTAATTATAGTAATAACAAAACTTTACATAATATTTATTTATATTGATATTAAAGTAAACTATAACTTACTAAAAACTACAGTTGTCAACTTTTAATTATTATATTTGTTGCGTTATTACGTTTTTATGGTTTGCCAAGACAAAAAAGGTGGTATCTCTGATAGAGTGATACAAAAAAGGTGGTATGTGTGATATTAATCGACTTTTAGGTGGTATCTCTGATATTTGCCGATATAAGAAACTAGTCAAGGTTGGTGACGCAAGCGAAGGGAAGGCTGTTGTACTGAGATCTGAATCCATATGTCGCCACCGCGACGGGAGTTACGACAGCACACTGTTTCTCTCTGCCCCAAGTTATGGGGCCGTTTAATTTTCTTGGCTGCAGCCAACCGACCCAGCCAGTACTATAAGGCAGTCACGAGACCCTACTATAGCAGGCTTACAAATTACAAAGCAAGTCCGGAGTACATTCGTGGGTACTTCCCAGTGTTATCCTCGACACACGATTCGTCAATTAGCAATCGTCGAACGGGGCTCCGCTGTTGTCCCGAAACTTTAACTCGTCATGGCACAACGCAACGGAACTCCGTGCTTCTGCCAAAACTTGAAAATAAAAACGCGACATAGCAAGCCGTGAGTAATGGTTGCCATCAACTCATATTCAACAATTTTCAGGAAGTGAAGAGGCAAAGGCGTTTCTTCTTCAAGAAAATAGAAGTATTATACGCAAGTTCTACTTGAAGAATTAGAGATATATTCGTCTGTTTGAAAAGCCGCCATAATCCTTGTTGCTATATGTCAAGGTTATCTCTCAAATACACATCCCAATCCTCAATCTCAATAGCACGTGACGCTCCTGCAATATGTCTTCTCCGGTCCGAGTTGGCGTAATTGGCCTAGGTCGAGGCTCCGGAATCTCAGGCCCTGGGCTGTGGGCAGCAAACGCTCACCTTCCATACCTCATCGCATCTCCCAAATTTCAAGTTGTCGCAGTATCCAACTCCACAGTGCAATCTGCTCAAGCCTCGATTGATCACCACAAACTCGGTTCTTCAGTCGCGGCCTATGGCAGTGCGGAAGATCTCGCTGCAGATCCAAATGTTGATCTCGTTGTCGTTGCCGTCCGGATAGGCAAGCACTACGCTCTCGCTAAACCCGCTCTCTTAGCTGGAAAAGATGTCTTTGTTGAATGGCCTCTCGGTGCTACGACTGCTGAAGCCGTCGAGCTTGCTCAGCTTGCCGAAACCAAAGGCGTAAGAACCATTGTTGGTGTTCAAAAAAGAGCAAGCCCGTTGGTCGTCAAAATAAAAGAACTGGTTGCAAGTGGAAAGCTCGGAAAGGTGTTGTCGACTAGCGTCGTGGGTTCACTGTCGGGACCTCCAATAGGGATCTGGATGGAAGGAGTAGAGTACTACCTCGATATCAACAGTGGAGCAAATTCTCTCATAGTGTACTTCGGACACTGTATAGCTATCTAGTTCCTTATTGCACGAAAATCTCTTGCTGATAAAAGATGTATAGTCCTCGATAGTTTTATCCACGTTCTAGGCGATTTCGTCCAGCTGTCATCGACTCTAAAAACCGCCTACCCACTCACGACTATCGTCAATACAGAAGGCAAAGTCGTAGCCGAAAACTACATAAAAACTTCTCCAGATCACATCCTCGTTCAGGGGACGCTCTCTTCCAGCGCTACCGCCTCCCTAAGCTACTACACAGCTCCAGGCCCCACAATCGACAATACTGGCATTCGCTGGCTTATAACTGGCACCGAAGGAGAGATCGAAGTCACGACGCCCGAGGGCGGGTGGCAGATACGTACAGCGGGCGCTGTGCTTAAGCTGAGAGAAGGCAAAGGCGAAGTGCAGACGATAGATTGGCAGGATGTGAAGGAAGAACCCGTTATTAAAGGCTTGGATGATATTTCGGGGAGCGTGGGTAGGTCGTATGAGGCTTTTGTTGGTGGGGATGAAGAAAGAGGGAAGTTTGCGGATTTTAAGGATGCGGTGAGGACACATGAGTTGTTGGATCGGATTCGTGATGCTGCTAAATAGCGCTGAAGCTTGATACGACTGTCTGGTTTGGATGTCCCGAAAGAATATTTGTGAATGGTGGCACATATTGTGACACCCTAGTAGATAAAGCCGTGAATCTTACATTAAACATCCACTTTTATGTGATATTGATCAAGCCTTATTTTGATAATGTTATCTAATCATCAAGCACAGGAGGAGATTTAACGTGAGCTTAGTAAAACTTTCCGGAATTAACGTTTGAATATTAACTAAACGCCGAGTAAGTTCATCCTAAACTCCATGTTAATAGAATAGATTAAACTACTATGTTGTAGCCTTATATTCACTATTTTAGCTTTAGAGCCACGAGAATTTCCAAGCTTAACAAATCAAGTCATAGTATATGCCAGGAATGCACTTAGTACAGGCTGCGAGTTATAACTAGTGCGCTAATGGCAGTGATGATGAGCAGTGTAGCAACGAAATTAGCATTAGAATAACGTTAACATAAGCGAATACCTAGAATAAGATAACAATGTCCAAGTGGAGAATCGATACCAGTAGTTATAGACATTCATTCTAAAAGTAAAACCCCCCCCCGAGCGGTCGCTTAAGCACAAGGAAATGGACAGTCACTAGGATGGACCTCGGTGGAACCAAAAGTCATGCCGATTCTTAATAGTTCCTAAAACGCGTAAAGCACGAGTTAAATATAATAACCATAATATTTAAAAGAGATTAAAATCCAATGGACCTAGCGCTGTCCAGGAAAGTTGATTCTCCAGTTCCATGTCTACGATTGCACTTGGTTGACTAGACATTATATCATGGGGATTGGTTCCGGAGAATGCGTTGTATGCATCATATGAAGGATTTTGCAAGACGTCAGCTTCAAGAGCAGCTTGGTCCTGCATGCCCCCGCCTGCGTCATGGCCTCTTCTGCTGCCATTTACTTCACAAGTTGTTGATACTCGATCATTTGACGGCCCATGTCGGGAATGGCAGGCTTCCCTAGAGCTTTTTAGCGATAAAATGGGGGGATTTATCTCTTGTATGGCTCTTGAGAAGCAATGGTCAATGCTGTATGTAATTTGAAAAAAGGAGCTTGGTTGTGAAATCAATAGGTCCCACCAGCTGGCGGCCGTGATGCAAGACGAATTTGGAGGTGATTCAGACTGTAGCATATCTCGGAAATTACTTCCCGGCTCAGAGCTATCGCCTTCAATGCCTTTTGTAGGGATGATCTTCGAACTGATTATCTCAGCAAGTGCTGAGATCCGGGATGTTGCGCCAAAGCGTGACCCGTGAATCTTCATAGCTTCGCGAAATATCTCCAGGCGACGTTGTTTCACTGCTATTGCAGAAGCAGTCGATGCAAACTGTGCATCGAGGATGTGTAAAATGTAAGGTAATGTTATATAAGGTGCTCTTGATGCATTGTTAGTCTCCGGGCCTACTAAAGTAATATAAGCTTGATCATGTACAACTTACGCCGAAAAAGGAAGGTATTTAGCCAATCTAAGCTGTACCAATTCTTTGAGATTTTCCGCAATGCCTAACACAGAGTCCTTTGTCTCGTTGTTTGCCTGTTGAATGAGCGTAGAGTGATCATTACTATGGTAAGGCGTCGTCATAAGAAAGAGCGCTTTATGTTGACTCAAAGACAGTTTTGCGGAGCTATTGGGGTGTTAGCCAGTTTAAGCTCAGTTTGGTAGCACTTAAATTGGCTTACTAATAGTAAATATACATGAGATTAGTGAACAGTATGAGAGAATCATGCGTATTTCCAAGGCCAGCTGGAGTTGGAAAGTGAGTTATTGCACCACTATACCACTGGGAGAGGCCATCGGTACATTCATCAAATTTTGCTATTGACAAAGCAAGACTATCATTTTCCTGGGTATTTGGCAAAATTAGAGCAGAATTCCGTGCCCAGACGATTGCTATGATGTCAGTCAGTGCTACTGCGAACTGACATAACATGGCGAACAAATTTGCAAGGCCTTGTTTGGTTTCTAAGCTGTATACCCGTGATAAGTCAATTTCGCCTTGTAGGTCCTTGCTACTGAACGAGGCAGACTTGAAATTAAACATATCAGGGGTGATTTGCAATGATCGGCGGGTCCCAAGCGCCAGGATCCTGTCCCGTACTATGCAACACCACCAGAGTCGTTTCAGCATAGCTCTCTCCTTTTCGGAAATATTCTCAATACTTTGATAATTGTGTGCACTACAATCCTTTGCATTCTCGCATGCAATCATTAACCAAAAAGTATTTTTCTTGCCGTCTTGGTCAGAAGTGTGGTGTGACAGGAGCAATGAAGCTTGAGCGATCGAAAGAGCGCTGGGCTCGCAGTCGAAATCAAATATCAGCTATTAAGCTGTGTTAAACCTCGATGCCAACAATTAAGATGAAGTACTTCTACCTTTGCTCTACGATATAATATTGACGCAGCCTGTATTGGAGAACTGATACCAAGTTTGCGGAGAGTTGCGACGGTGACAAACTGGATAACACTTAAAACCTCTCTGCAGTTTTTCCTTGACGTTGTGAAGATTACAATGAAATCTAAGCACGTACGCTTGAGGAAACAAGAAGCATGGCATGGAAAACGAACATTGAGATACTTTCAGAGCTACCTACTCCAGAATACATACCCCAGAATTCGGTTTCATCTAAAACCGGTAAAAGAGGATGGACATGGAGGAAATACTGCTGAATAAATTCGTCTAGAATTGGTTTAGCAGGGACCAAAAAACACCCATGATCTTTAAGGAATCGTAGATCTAGCTTTGACAAGTTCTGCACCCTTAGAAGGCTTAGAAAGGGATAGCTTGAATACGAGACTTGTACTCTGAATGAGTTTAACATCGAGTCGATAGGGTTATTCGGCTCTATTGTATGGTCCATGTCAAATACCGAAGGCATTTCTACGGCAGAACCTATTTCGTGTCAGAAATACTTTGAATTTTAAATTTCTAAAGATATTTAAACAATGACTGCGTTTATTCGCAACCGCAGAATTCAAAATTCAGAAGAATATGCTGGCTTTGTTGCCCAATACACAGTTTTGCGGGCTAGGGATCCACCTACCATGTCCAGGATACCAATTTTCCGTAGGAGGCCGCGTAGAGAAATCATGTTGCTCCAGGCTATAAGTGGAACTGGCACTAAAGGGCAGTGGGTCTACATGTAAGCGTGGCAATAAAGATGCATTGCTTATCACCGAGGCCGAGGCAAAGCTAGAAGCAAATCTATAAACACCTCAACATTAAATGAGAACCAAATTATAGTTGCTTTGAGACATTGACACGTATGGATATCATTACCAGCCCTGTGGCAACCTACAATGGAGATCGGTCTTCCACCAAACAGGAGGAATTGTCTACTAGACAATTTGTGCATGGACCTCGTCGTTGAGCAAAATCACAGCGGACTTTTCGTTTACGGCACAGCTGGCAGGCAATTCTAGCTTTTGGCTTCGTCAACTGCCGAGTGCCAGACCGTCTTACATGCCTTTGTCGAGTTCGAGGCTGGTCCTCTGCAAGAGGAGAATGGGCCCCTTGTGGGAATTGCTGATGGATATCCATGGCTGTAAGAAGCAATTAGAGTCACAGAATTCGATGTCAAAAAACAAAGATCTGATAATAAATTATATATAGCGGAAACTGGGCGAAATAGGAACTAGGAAGTAAAGAAGTAAGGGGGGTTTAGGCCCTCCGGATAAGTAATAGGTGGTTCAAATTTTAACCGCATGTACTGGAGACTCATCTTATCACTACAAAACAACCTTTGTGTGTCTTCCCCTTTGCCTCGGCCACATCGGCTAGCGAAGACAGAGCCAGCAGTACAACAAAGTATGTTACCATTAACCCCGCTATGTCCGTTAAGTAACCCCGCTTCCTAACGTGATCTTTATTACTGGATATATACAAAAAATAAGAACAGCCTCATTATTAGACAACGGTAAGTACAATACAGCAATAAGCCTTACAGTACTCTCATACTTGGCTCTTACTTTCCGTTGATATTTTCTGCAGTTCATCACGTCCGAGCCATGTTGCGTGGACACCAAACGGAACTCGCTGTGGAAGTTTGAGCCTGGCTACTTCCTTCATTGTCTTCGCGTCAATAACGATGAGCTCGGCCACTTCATCAGCCATGAGAAGGTCCAGTAGGTATCCATCATCCTCATCTTTAGCGTTCTTGCTCGAGACATATAGCGCTTCGCCGCCATACATGTCCCCGTAGTCCAAAGCGCTAATCTCACGCTCGCCAATCAGATCGTACTTCATAACCGCTTTTCCCATGTAGCCATCACCGTGCTCATCTAGTAAGTAGCAGTATCGACTTGGTTTACCTACATAATCGAGGTTTAGGCTGGGACGCTCATAACCGTGGTCAATTAGCAATTTTTCCTCTGTCACAACTCCTCTGGCTAGGTTGAGCACCCATTTCTTGACTTGCGATGGAGGCTCTTCTGGTGTGTGAATCGGCACGGTCGCGGGATATGATGGGAAGCACGGCGAGAAAAGAACAATCTCGGGTGACCCATCGGAAGAAGTCCGTTCCCATGCATTGATGACATGCCAAACCAAGGCGGGGTTATTCGTCTGAAAGAATTGCGCCTGGTCACCAGCTTTAAATTCTCGAGGAAGAACACCCCACCTCATTGGATATTCAGTATCAAAATGGAAAATGCTACCACTAGGTTCCGATAGCCGCTTTCCATCAATGCGCATGGACATATCGGGAAAGATGAGATAATTCTCAGTGAGGAAGAAGTCGTGCAGCCAGCCGAGGCCGTTTACCTGGTTGTATTTGTGCACTGGTGCCTGTGAGTATCGCAAGCCATTTGTGATCCGGCCTGCAATAATGGTTTGGGTCCTATCGATGCTTAGGTTGTACATATCTCCTGTCTCTGGGTCAAAGCGCGGATGCGCAGAAAATGGGCCTTCCCATTCGCCATCCCAGGTCTCCAACACTCCAGTACCGTCCATCACAAGTCTGCCGTTCTCTTGCGACGTGCTAAGGACGAATGCGTAACCTTGTTCCTGTAGACAGTATATACGGCCGCTGTGGTATCTAACGGACGTAGAACCTGTGGTAAGTTCGTATTGGGAGAGGTTCGGAATAAGGCCGCGTTTCTTCTTCTCGTTCACATGTTTGATCTTCTCTATCGCTTGTGGACCTCCTCCTGCAATATCTGTAAAGTCAATGAAGATTTCCCGGCCAATCTTGCGCTCGATTTCGAAACGGGGAGTTCGAACATAGAAGTTCGAGTAAGTCGCCATTCCGTCTTTGATCTCAATCTGGTGGATCATCCCAGCGCCGCAGAAGGCATGCGATCGAATATGAGATTGCTCAAATTGGACGTTCGTGCCGTTGCGTAGATAGACCCCTTCGAGATCAGCTGGCAGACTGCCAGTGACAACGACTGGTGCATGTTTCAACTCACGACGCACAGGTTTGTATCCGGGAACGTTGTATACGCTCTTTTTGTTGAAATTCTCAATATCAAGCTCGACTTCGAGCTTTTCATCGGTATCGTCAAATATTATTTTTGGTATGACATTTGACATTCTGAAGGGATAATGTACTTCCTAGACACTGCGTGTAGGTAGTATAGATGGATGTGAAGCGACGTGTCTACTAGGAGAAAAACGTCTTTTAGCTCAGTTCAAAATGAGGACATCTGTCTTTATATATCAGCTTTCAAATAGATCAATGAAACGATCGTGTTGTTAGTCATCCCTGGAAACTCCTGTAAAGTCCTTATAGCCCAACAATAACAATTATTGCACTTTGTCAGCCGACTATCTCCCATGCAATAGGTTCAGCAGGTAGTTTCTAGGTCTGACATTTAAGGTTTGGCTTCCTCGGAACAAGGGTCACCTCATAATGCATAGTTAGACTTGCGGCCCGGTTCCTCGGCATGCTACCGGAACAGGGCCGAACCCGAAGTAGCTACGCATTCTTGTTATGCATCAGATGCATTGATGGCAAGATCTCAGCAACATGAATGGGTATTTTAGAGCTTTTGAGTAGACGGCAATAATTGCCGAAGTCCGTCTAACCTACTGTTATTCAGGTTCCCAAGGCAGATGTACAAAAGTTTCACCCAGTTCCTTCCTTCACCTTCCTCACGAAATATAAAAAGTTTACTCCAATATTATGTTCTACAGACTTTAAAATTTCTGGTAAATTTTCTCAAGGATGGTTGTGTCTATTCTCACTTGCCAGCTCGGCAAGAATCGGCCTCATGTTACAGTTCCTGGCCCAGATTGTGTATGGCTCAGCGCCTTCTATGGCAAACCCGAGAGTGACAAAGAGCCATTCAAATTCCTTGATCATGCCTACTCAATCGGAGCAAGATTCTGGGACAGCGCCGATGTTTATACGTAAATCTTCACGACTGAACGAAAATCAGTTGCTAACATTATATTAGACCAAAACAACGAAGATCTCATCGGCAAATGGTTGCGGAGAACTAGGGCACGAGACAAAATCTTCCTAGCCACGAAATCTGGCGGTCCCATAGTTCATGGTAAATTCGCTATCCGCAGCGATACGGAATACGTACAACAGGCTTATGCAAAAAGCCTGTAGCGACTTGGTGTCGATAAAATAGACCTATGCTACATGCATTGTACCGGACATAAGACTCCATTTGAGAATACCGTCGAAGCTATGGTACAGCTAAAGAACGAAGGCAGATGGTTACCTAGGGTTGAGCGAGGTGTCGTCCGAAACTCTCCGTCGCGCCTTTGCTGTACATTACATCGCTACAGTACAGATAGAGCACAGTTCCTTCGATACAGACATCTAAAATGACTCCAACGGTCTCTCGGTTACTCATTGAGACTGGGCGTTGCTGTCGTCTGTTATAGCCCCTTGGGCAGAGGAATTTTAACAGTACAATACAACTCAGCTGAGGATTTTGAGAAGAGAGATTCTCTGTGCTTCTTGCCACGATTCAGCAAGGAAAACTTCTCGAAAATAAAATTTTAGTGTAGAAATTGGAGGATATTGCTTCCCGGAAGGGATACACACCTAGTTAGCTCACTTTGGCTTGGTTGATGGCTCAGGCCAAGGATGTAATCACAATTCCGTGAGTAACTGATTACCCATGTTCTATGCTATTATCAGCACTAATGAGTATTATAGAGGGACTAAAAAGACCAAGTACCTAGATGGGAACACGGGTGCCGCAAAGGCTTTCTTGTCCAAGAGCGAAAGGAAAAGTGTTCGTAAGCTAGTAGATTCTGCTGATGTACATAGAATACGATACGGTCCTAATACAGACACTACTATGTTTGCGAATACTCCGAGTTTATACTAATCTAAAACGTCTTGTTAGAACATTTAATACTAAAAATATAGAACAATAAGCTTACTAACGCCTTTGTAAACGATACCGCTACATTATGTCGCTTTTGCATAAGCTACTAAACTCCTCTTGCAGAATAAATTAAATTGCTTCCATAGTCCATGAAGGCTGTTTGGTACTAATGCTCTATTCCTTCTTCCAGCTTAAGAATTCCTCAGCTAGGTGACTCTTGAACATCGTGAACTTATTATGGAAGTTCCTATTGCATCGCCAGCAGATTAAATCATGAGATGGCCAATGCGAAACTTCTGTGAGCCTCTGCTGGGTGCTTTCAGTGCTGAGAGGAAACTCATCAAGCCCTACGAAAAATCGTGTTTGGAAAGAGTTGTAGTGTTTTCGACTGTATCGTATCACAATTAGAATGTTTCTGTTTGAGGCTGTATGAATCCTGGTTACGGGTGTGCAAAGAAACAAACCTTGCACAATAGCAGTAGATCCCATGCTCGCACCTTTGAAAAAAATTAGGAAATGGCAAGACTGCTAAGCAACGAGATTGTCACCCACTTTTTCAACCTCTCACTATACATCTCCCTTGATGTGACATGAATGTGTAAATGTGCCATTGATGGATAGGTATGAATTCCGACAAGTATTTCGCTCTCCCAGTCACGCCCAACTAGAGGCTCGGAATTTTCATCGAGCGGAACCACACCATCGAGGACATCTTGTAGTGGCTTATCTTTAGCTGAAAACCGTCCAAACTTTTGTTGCAACGCGTTTGCAGCAATTTCCTTGATCCTGGCTGCATATTCTCGAACCTCGCTTAGAAATACAGGATCATCTGTGTGTCGTTATGTCAGATTAGAGCTCCCATTATGGCATCAGATAATTCTTGTAAAACGTGATCCTACCGCCCGTGGCGTAGCTCTGAAGGAGTTTCTAGTGCTTGAAGA
Source organism: Bisporella sp. PMI_857 (assembly GCA_021307315.1). Taxonomy (NCBI): domain Eukaryota; kingdom Fungi; phylum Ascomycota; class Leotiomycetes; order Helotiales; family Helotiaceae; genus Bisporella; species Bisporella sp. PMI_857. The sequence goes on from JAJSPD010000007.1 coordinate 572,853, forward strand.
ATTGAGAGAATATAAAGTATGAGAATCTTCGAGGGATTGGAAAGCAGCCTCTGTTCAGAGGTTTAAACGTACCAAAGTAGTGGTAAGGTGGCCTCTTATTCTTATCCCAGAACTTCTTGTCTCGAGGCAGGATCAAATAGTGAACACTTGCCTTTGGGAAAGCATCATGAATGGTCACAAATTTCTGACTAGATAGACTCGAAGTTAGCTACTAGATAACGGGGCTAGAGTATGCTTAGCTAGCACTTACTTGTACTCTATCACTATTGAAGAGTCATACTTCTCGGGATGTTCGATGATAGGACCAAAAGCATCCTGGCGTGGGTGATAGTTTTCAGGCATCTTCTTCGGGGGTTTCCTTTTCAGGGAGTAGTATCCCTCGGGATCAAAAGTAGTATCCTCAGCCACAAGGTTGTCTTCAGTTGTGGGTTGAGACCTCTTTGGACCTTTCTTCTTTGCCTGGGACATCATCTCGGAGACCATAAGAAGTCAGTATCTGTTAAGACTGAGCATGGTTGCGTGTAACTTACATGCGTTTCGAGGGATATCTTGCGTTGATGATGCAGCAAACTGATCTTGTGATTCCTGGCTCTTTGCGGCTGGAGTTCTATTCTCCAATCCGGCCATTGATCAGATCTATGCGAAGAATAGTTTAATTGAGCCTTCCCAAAGCGAAGACACTGGTCCCAAAATTCATTTAAATGTGCTTAGTATAGTGAAGAAAGTTGTTGTGAACTTGTTCGATTATTACGGAAGTAGCCAATGATTCTCGTGCAAGCAACGGGTGAGGATGGGCTTACATAAGCGAATGACTAAGGATGCAAGTGACCGGCGAGCCTTATTTGCTTCGCCGGGCTGGCACTAATGCAACTGTTTTCAGCCTTGCTCAAAATTATTATTACCTCAATCTTTCTACGAGCCTCAATTATTTTGGATCTTCTATTCGATACACATATGGACCGCCACCAGAAACTATTTGATTCTCTTGAAGATGGTCAAAAAGGGACAAGCCAAAGGCACAAAGCCTGGTGGCGGGGCTGCGAAGAAGCCATCACCAGCAACCACAACAGGAGACGATAGCTTTATAATTTTCTCGAATTCGGACAAGGAGCCCAGGCCTAAGAAAGTTGCGAATTCATTTGGCACTGGGCCTTCAGGCTCAGATATCCTTGGTGAAGCTCCTAAGCGGCCTGATGTTAAAAAGCTTATTGGTGGGGCATCATGGACAGGAAAGCTGCCTGTGAATCTATTATCTGAGCATTGTCAGAAGCATAAATGGGACAAGCCAGAATACACAATGGCGAGTTCCTCTCTCTGTATTACGAGTTAGTTTGCTGACTCCAGCAGGTCAAAACGCCAGATGGCTTCTCATCCATGGTAATTCTGAAGTGGAAGAACCCGAAGACTCAAGAGCTCATCACTCTGCCACCTTTCAAACTTCCTTCTACCCACAAGCATCTCTCCATGAAACCGACTGCGCTAGAAGCTCGACATTTTGCCGCCACATATGCCTTATTTCGCGTGAACAGCATGCAAAACATCCATATGACACTTCCACCCGACTATCGCGGCTTATGGAAGGGCGAATTTGCGGAACTAAAGAAGGAGGATATCAAGGAGGGTAAATCTTGGATGTATGAGTCGGATCCATTCTCCGCGCTGAAGGAGAGAGAAGAAGCGAAAGTTCTGGTAGAGAAGCAACGAAAACAAAGAGAGCAGGCAAAGGAAGCGGCAGCAAACAATCCTGCGCCAGGCATTGCTGGGCTGTCCCTAAGAAATAACACAAATGGTGGACCTGTATCGGGAGCGCATAGTCTTCATAGAGGATGGACTCGTGTGCCGAAGATAGAAATGGGAAAGCGGACTCGGGGACTTATTGAGGATTTGATAAGGAAACACGCTATATGGAATCCTCATGATGTTAAAATGTCTGAATTTCAGAAACATTCTATTATCACTGAATTCAAAAACCTGGAATTCCGCCAAAGCCATGTTGAAGAAGCGTTACAGGAGTGCAAAGATCGTGAAGAAGCATTGGAATGGCTACTTATTCATGTCCCAGAAGATGATCTTCCGCGGTGGGCACTTCCTGAAGGATACGTTGCCGGCATCAGTATGGCAAGCAGTAATCTAAAAAGAGAGGGTGCTGTTAAGAGATTGTCTGAAGCCGGATATTCTCTAGATTTAGTAAAACAGATTTACGACATTAATAGTGATGAAGGAATAGCAGCAGAAGCTTTACAACATATTCTTTTGTCAAGTGGGCAAGATACCCCGATTCCTGAGGTGGAAGAGTCCTGGGATAGTGAGGATTCAAAAGAAGCGTCTACAGCTATATGGGAAGAGGAGGTAAATAGTGTACACGCTGTTTTTGGTGACAGGTATACTCGGCCTTCGGGAAATGTATGTAGGGTCGTTATGAATGCCCCAAATCGTGGTCGAAATGCCCCGGTAGACTCCCCAGTCATCCAGTTCCGACGCACCGCCGAGTACCCTCAGAAGGTTCCTATCATATCCATACATGCCTCTCTTCCATCATATATCCGCTTGAGCATGGTTAAACAAGCTTTGAATCATGCATCCGATAATCTTATCGGCGAGCAAATGCTCTTTTTCCTAATTGATTGGATGGAACATAATTTTTATAGTATCATTGAGAGACCAGGAAGGCTTAGGGATGTCTCAGCAGCTGCCTCTATAGTCAGCGAAGTGCAGCCAGCCCGTCGTAAACGACAAAATATATCTAGGCATCCTAAACCTATTTCGTGGACCCCAAATCCCAGGAGCAAAGACGATTGGACAAGGAGGCAAGCTGACCCTAAGCTTCAAACCAAGATTCAAGCACGGCGCAATTTGCCCGCATGGGATATGAGGGAAACAATAATCGATGTGGTGAATTCACATCAAGTTAGTATCATTTCTGGTGAGACTGGGTCTGGTAAATCTACTCAGTCAGCACAGTTCATCCTTGATGACTTGTACCAGAGATCACTTGGAGACAGCACTAAAATCATGTAACTGTGTATGAATCTTCTCATCTGTACTACAAGCTAATGTTAAATAGTTGCACTCAACCGCGCAGGATTTCTGCCCTTGGGCTGGCTGATCGTGTAAGTGAAGAGCGTTGTTCTCCCGTTGGCCAAGAGGTCGGATATATCATCAGAGGAGAGTCAAAAGCATCTCAAAACACCAGGATCACCTTCGTAACCGCCGGAGTGTTACTTCGACGCCTGCAAACATCAGGAAGTAGAAGCGATGATATAGTTGCATCTCTGGGTGATGTGAGTCATATTATCATCGATGAGGTTCACGAGCGTAGTTTAGACACAGACTTTCTGCTTGTTCTGCTACGCAATGTATTAAAGAAGCGAAAGGATCTGAAGCTGATACTTATGAGTGCCACGCTTGATGCTGGTGTCTTTGAAGATTACTTCAAGAGTGGCGGTAAAGTTGGCAGAGTCGAAATTAGTGGCCGAACATACCCTGTAGAGGACTACTATCTCGACGATGTTATTCGTATGACTGGCTTCAATGCTGGTTGGGGTGCGAGATCTAATGATGACGACGAAGATACAATAGGTATGGACGCTGACGTGAAATCAGCCATTCAAAGCATCGGCATGAGAATCAACTACGACTTGATCAACGAGACTGTAAAAGAGATTGATGCCGAACTCACTCATCTGAAACAAGATGGTGGTATCCTCATATTCTTACCTGGAGTTAACGAGATTAGTCGTGCAGTGGGAAATCTACAATCGATGCCGAATCTGCACGTTTTGCCCCTTCATGCATCCTTACAATCATCCGAGCAACGAAGAGTATTTCCTCATGCGCCTCATGGAAAGCGGAAAGTCGTTGTTGCTACTAACGTAGCTGAGACATCCATCACAATTGATGATATAGTGGCTGTTATTGACTCGGGTCGAGTGAAAGAAACCTCATACGATCCGCAGAACAACATGCGAAAGCTTGAAGAAGTGTGGGCATCACGAGCCGCATGTAAACAGCGCCGAGGAAGAGCTGGTCGTGTGCAAGCTGGAAAGTGCTACAAACTCTATACTCGTAACGCTGAGATGAACAAGATGGCGGAACGTCCAGAGCCTGAAATGAGACGAGTGCCTCTTGAGCAACTATGTCTATCTGTCCGAGCGATGGGTGTTAAAGATGTGAGCTCGTTCCTAGGAAGCGCTCTTACACCACCTGAAAGCTTGGCAGTTGATGGAGCTATGGATCTGCTTGCTAGAATGGGATGCCTAGATAGCGATGATTTGACGGCTCTCGGACGTCATTTGAGCATGATACCAGCTGACCTTAGGTGTGGTAAACTAATGGTATATGGCGCCATGTTTGGCTGCCTGGATGTCTGCGTCACCATTGCCGGAATTCTAACGGTTAAGAGTCCATTTGTAAGTCCTCAAGAGAAGAGGGAGGAAGCAAAATCGGCAAGGGCCAAGTTTGCAGGCAATCAGGGGGATTTGATTGGTGATCTCAAAGCCTTCGAACAATGGGACGCAATGCTCCAAAATCGGTATGTACATATGATCCACAACCCTTCCCCTCATTATACCTAACGGGATTAGTGTAAGACAAGGCGAGATTCGCAACTGGTGCTCAGAAAACTATCTTAGCTATCAAACTCTCAGTGACATATCATCCAATCGCACGCAATACTTTTCTTCTCTGCGCGAATTATCGTTTATACCAAACTCTCCCCCCTCGGCTCTCAATCGCAACACCAAAAACACGCCCCTCATACGTTCCCTCATCGCTTCAGCCTTTAACCCACAAGTAGCACGCATCGATCTTCCCGACAAGAAGTTTGCAGCCTCCATATCCGGAGCTGTGGAGCTCGACCCTGAAGCACGAACAATAAAATATTTCAACCAAGAGAACGGCCGCGTTTTCGTACATCCCTCTTCAACTGTCTTCGATGCTCAGACATTCCCTGGGAACAGCGTCTACATATCCTATTTCAACAAGATGGCCACCTCGAAAGTCTTCATCAGAGACCTAACACCGTTTAATGCGTATACAATGTTGTTATTTGGCGGGAAGCTAGAGCTGGATACTTTGGGTAGAGGATTGGTAGTTGATGGCTGGTTGCGTTTGAGGGGGTGGGCCAGGATAGGTGTTTTGGTTAGTAGGTTGAGGAGTATGCTGGACGAGGTGTTGCAGCGGAAAATAGATGATCCTGGGGCAGATTTAGGTGGGGAGGAGGTTGTGAGCATTGTAACAAGGCTTGTGGAGCTGGACGGGATGGATCAATAATGTTCTTTGGCACAAAATACAGTGTATAGACTGGGATAGATGGATTCTTTGGAGTATATAGGTCCCGTAAAAAGCGTCAAGCGTGTGCGTTTGCACTACGCTTTAGATAAGGATGATTTATTGAATCGCAAGCGTATCGAGCCAAATACAAACATGTTGATAGGTCCATTTCGGTTCCTTTTGATTACATAAACCTAAAGATCTTTCAGTGATCTTTCAGTAACGTTTTAGCGATGAACTCATGCTGACGGCTTGTTTGCCATGGAATTTTGTATGAAAATAGGTGTTGATATTTTTCTAAGATTAAATGCATACTATTTTTTAGACTCCTTATCAGTCTTCTAACTTTCGCCTTCAAACTCCACTGAATGTCCGTCATCATCCACCACCTATTTATAGGCGAAACCCCCTTGTGATCATCTCTGCAGAATAAAGCTGCACGAGTAGCCAATATACTAAGCCAAACCAGCAGACAATATCGATCTATCCAGCGGCCTGGAGACCCTTCATAACCTTGCCAATATTCTTACGCTTCACGTCCACAAATTAGCTTCCGATCCACGTTTTCGTGATTGTGATATCAGACTTACCGTGATCAATGGGCTACAGACCAGACCCAACGCACAAGCAACATAAGCGAGAATGAAAACCTGTCTCAAAGCAAAGATAATGGCGTGTATAGCCTCCTGACGTACCTCCTCCGGAAGCGTCTTCAAGATCGCGCTGCCGCTACCTGAAACGGCCTGTACGAGCTGCGAGCGGGTGAACTCTGGGATGACGGGTGCGAGGTTGCTGACTGCTTTGTTGACGAAGACGGAGCCTGCTATAGAGAGACCGAGGGCCATGCCGCCGAGTTGTGCTTTTATTGGTTAGTTGGGTGGAGCAGAACGGCATGGGGGGGATAGACCTAAGCTCATAAAACTCACGGCATTGGCGCCGTCCGATGGAGCGATGAAGAGGTAGATTACAGTGTAGCCTGCTTGCACGAGGCATCCCGTGCCGAGAGCAATCAGGACTTCGTACCCGTAGATCGCGGATATACTAGTCCCTTCATCGATGCGGGCTGGCAATTAAATTAGCAACTTTGTCCTGAGTTGATGTGAATGGAACGTTACACATAAGCACGCTTCCCACAAGAGCGAGCACGAACCCGGCAATGTAGAAGTCCTGGAAGGAGCCCCATCTCACAATAATCTGTCCCGTGATGAAAATCGTAGCGCTGAGGATGAAGATTAATGGGAGAAGCCGGACCGCAGAGTCCAATGCCGTATCGCCTTTCGTGAACTGGAAGTATATGGGTATATAGTAGATAGGGATGAAAGCGGCGACGTTGGATGCCGATGCACAGATGTATAGCAGGATTGCGTTGCGATTTTTGAGGAAAGTAACCGGGAAGATACGTTCTTCAGGACTTACGAGAATCGAAAAGGCTTGTTGAATAAAGAACGCGATAAACATGACGCCGGCGACAACAAAGAATGCAATTATTCTTGCATTAGACCATAGATATTGGCTTCCTCCGAGATTGATGCCCATGACAAGGAAGGTGACCGCACCCGTAAAGAGGACAGAGCCCACGTAGTCAAATGATGCCAGGCGCTTTCCATATGGCGTTCCAGGCGCTGGGTCGGTAGCGGGAATGCACAAGATGCAAATGAGGATACAGAAGACACCAATCATGGGGTTGATGTAAAAGGCCCATCTCCAGTCTACTTCAGCGAATCCGCCGCCAACTACAGGTCCCAACACCGTGCCCAGGCCCCATACGATACCACTATATCCATAAGTCGGGTACAATATAGAAGCTTTTAGGCAGACTTACATTGCAGCAAGGTAACCTCCACGTTCAACAGCGGTTGTGTATGTAATTAATAATGTTAGAGTTCCTGTGTACATGCCATTCCCTCCAATTCCAGCGAGTACTCGTCCCACAATCTCGGCTTCCACAGTCGGTGCCGCGCCACAGAGCACCGAAGCCGCTTGGAACAAGATTGAAGAGCCTACAAAAAGCCATTTCGAATCTAAGATTGCGTAGGCTTTACCGAATGTAAGGACCAGAATCACGGCTCCAATGGTAAAGCCAACGGACAGCCAGGGCAATTGTTCGACATGCTCGAATTCGTTCACCAGGATTGGGATCAAGTCCGCAACAACGGTATTGTCAAGGGAAAACAAGAAGATACCGATGAGCAGACTAAATACTACCAATGCCCACCTGAAGCCGCTTATGGCCCTCCCAGGGTCTGGGTTGGCTTCCACTGAAGGAGAGGCCGAATCTGTTGTAGATGGCAGCTCAGAGTTGTCAGGAGTCGCTAGGGCTTTCTCTAGATCCTGTAACTTGGAGGGAGCCGAATGTTCCGACATGATGAAAAAGCTATAGAGCAAAGAAACAAGAAGTGAACTTTTTGTATGTAACTAGAATCTGAAGGAAATAAAGGTCCAAATAGATCTCGAAAATCACCTACTGGATGAAAGAAATAGGGTCAAGGGGCCCGGCCCAGCCTTTTTTATGGTACGGACATGTAGAGATGACCGATAGATGTTTTACTAAGCATCTCCGTAATTACGCCAATTGACTGAAGCTCTTTCTTTGTGCTACAACAAACATGTTGTTCGAGAGTCTGATGAAGTTAGAGCGGCTCATTATTCTTCCAGAGCCGATAACCATTCTGCTCCGCCAGAGCGCTGAATCTGGTTAAGCTCACCGGAGGAAACTGGTTCTTGGCGCTAAAATGCACGTATTTTTGATCACGTGATTGTAGCAACTCTGAAGGTAGCCTTTTACAAGTGAGCATATATCGCACTTGAAATGGTTTACTGATGATGAATAAGATGGAATCAATGTATCAGACTACTGTAGCAGACAGAATCAATGCACGCGCGTCTTACAAGTATCTACGGCTCATTTCTCAATTGGAAACGTTGAGGATTAAAATGAGGATATATTAATAAAAGCGGATCTCAATATCCTAGATTCAACGATTCTGATGCAACGGTAGAGAGTGGGATCGATTGACTGATATATATGTAGAAGAATCCTCCACTGCATTGTCTCGTTTTTACCTATGCTTTTCCTTCTAGATCATCACAACGGCTTCCGCCCAGTAACCCACTTCACCTTCGGGGTGTAACCTTTCGTTTTCATCTCGACCACCAGCCTTTCCAACCACGAGAAGTACTCCTCCGCAGTTTTGGCTACACCTGGTATTCCGTCCTCTGCTAAGATAGGTCAAGGTCATAATCAACTAGCTAGTGTGGAGAAACTGACCTTTCATTTGATGGGCCAAGTGACGGAAGCTCTCTGGAAGGAGTTCTGCGGTCCAGATCCTATCTTCTTCCCGTTTTGATGTGATACCATACCCAAGATCATAGGATATGACCTCAATATCCTGGATTCCCTCTGCTTCTAACAAGCTCCCGAGCCGACTCCAGATGTGAAGGTCCAATCCAGCGGATTCGCATGACCATGTCTGGACGAGGTTCAGCTTTTTCTGCTCGGGCAGGTCGTCAGGTACGTGGTCTAGTATCCATTGGGCCTCAACTATTTGTATTTTACCGCCGGGCTTCACTGCATCAACCAGGTTGTGTACAACACTCTGCCATTCGGACTTTTGTATTCCCCACACAAGCCAGCGTTGATGCACCAAGTCGAAGTAGTTCTTCCAACCCCAGGATTCGGGAAACGGGGTACGGATATCATGGGCACGCAGATCAAGCGATGCATGACGTTGGAACAAGCTCTCCCCAAGGTCAACCCCGTAAACATTAAGATTCCCAGCATGTGCCTTGTTCAAGTCCACAAGCCATGTACCTATGGCAACATCTCGTCAGTGTGCCACACCACTGATGTGCATACTTTTTAAAATATATATGGCATGTAAGACCTCACGTAGGAAGATTGACTTACCATCCGCGCATCCTGAGTCTAAGACCTTCGCTCCACGTAGTAGCTGATCAATTATTTGTTTGCCATCACAGGCTGTCTTGATGAATTCATGCTGTCTTTGCAATCTTTCAATCTCAACATTATTATGAGGGAGAAGATAGATTCCTTCACTCCCACTAAATGGAGTTTCAGAGATTCCAGTCGAATGTGAAGCAGACACAGTCTCGACGTCAACCGCAGCCATGATGAAGATGTATGAGAGAAAGAGATTGTGTTCGAGCAAGAAAGAAATCCCAAACTTTGTTCCTCAGATAAGATAGATGCTAACTTGAATGCCCCTAGATAGGAGTTCACGAGAATAGAATGCTCCTCGGATTCGGGACGAGTCATACTGCCCCCACGTATGCGGGAGACCCTTGCTTGCATATGCATGGTTTCCTCGTGGGAGTGCACGTTCACCTCCGTCCTCCGGTACACGATCTCCGCTGTACGCCAACTCCGGAGCGTGAGAGTTACATCACATGAATAGACTGCTTATGGCTGCAGCGGACCCTTTCCTCATTACTACTTTTCCTTGCTGTTACCTCTTTTTTGAATGTCCAAAAAAAAAACCCCCCCCATTCATCGACGAGGCCCTGTATTATTTGTCCCCTGCAAAGATAAGCCAGGAAGTAATAGCACTTTGCGCTAGGTAGTGCACGAGGTTATTCCGCTGAGCACTTTGCACTAGGTAGTGTACGAGGTTATTCCGCTGAGGGATACCGGGGCAACGCGTTGTAACGACTCATGATCATCAGAGATAGTACCATTCGTTCTGGAATTCTGGTGAGTTTTCTTTTATCTACAGACCTGACTTGCCAGGTATGATCCTGTTCCCTGATAACTTCAAAATTGACCCATCGTACTAAAAACCTAACCTTGATAGGCTCAGCTATCAGCATTCTCCCAAGTACGATCTCACCATATCATAACAGTTATGTCACCATCGTTCCACAATGAGCATGGTGCGAAGGCTATCGTCGATGTATTGAACAACTATAGCGTCGCACCCCAAGCAGATAGTGGGAACGGGTCTAAGCATCTTCAGAACGCGCAATGGCACATACCAGCCGGCACATACACCCCACGACAGATCGTTCAAAGCTGTTCTCCTCTCCTTGAAGCTGTGCTCTATCACCTGGGTCCGGACCGCCCGGGTGAACCGGCGCGAGAGCTATTGCTAGGGAACCTGGCTTCAAACCTGCGAATCGACACGAGGGAGTCAACTTTGCGGCTCCCTGATGTAGCAGGAGATGCCGGACGCAAAGAGATTGCCAACCAGGCCATAAAAATTGGCAAAACAATCGTGCAATACGCGCGTGAAGTGAAGCACCCTGAGTTCGACAAGAGCCTAGATATTCGCAGCCCTTGTGAGGGGCATCTCCTTAACCATGCCGTGGTGGGGCTCATCTTTGGACCCCGAAGCCAACGGCATCTCATGCAGCTGTACAACGAGTATCTCCACCAGATGGTGCTCCTCCGCGATGCGTTACTGCCATTCGAGAACTACGAAGAGGTGATCATTCCGCTCTCTGGAAAGACGGGACGTAATCTTGGGCTGAGAGGCACCCAACAATCGCGCACCGCTTTCATAGGAGAGTTGATGACACGAAGCATTTCCCAAAACTCTGTCTTTCAGGTTGCTCGTTCTCTCTTAGCACCTAAGCTTTCTTCAAATGGAGGTTACGCATTTCAATATACGCATGGTTCGGTGCTGCCGGCCCTCGTTGCGGGAGGCAATTCCTTCCGGCTCCTTCGCTATCTCCCATTCAAGCTAGACAAAACGGCTTCGGAAGTTCTATTCGACTATGAGCACGAGGACTACTTCAGCGCTCCCAAATCTGAAATCGCCTCAGAGGTGAGCATCCAGTCGCCTCAATCGTGGTCGCAAGAAGCGCTGCGTGATCTATCATCCGCCGAGCTCTCAAGCTACAGCCTCGCGGCTGAGAAATCCAGGGACCCAGAACGCGCCAGCATCAGCCTCCTCCAGCTGAGGCTCGAGTTCGACAATGGTGTCTGCGCGGCAGTCGATCTGGGACAGATTGCCCGCGGTAAGAGATACGCATACACGGCCTCTTCGTCTCCCGGCCTTCAACCTTCCCGAACATCATCCTCTCTAGGCTTTTCCGTGCCGAGCTATCTCCATAGCCCCATCGACATTCTGACGAAATCCGGCAGCGGCCTTGCTGTCTCCAAGAGAGCCGGCATCCATCTGATTCCGACGCGAGATTCTATCGTCAAATTGGCGTTGCTTGGCAAGATTTATCCAGAGAACACCGTGATCTTAAATCCTGGCCAGAATCCGCAGGTTGTGGAGGAGACGGGCAAGAGCTTTTCGGATTCTGCTAAGTTTGTGATTTACGATCAGAATTAAGATGGGTTGTTAGAAGAGCTGTAAGTAGGTGCGCGAAACATGTTTATATAAATTTGCCGATTTTCTGTGCCAAACATGTTTTCACTACCATTTTGTGTGATTTGTTGCCTAAAGATCATACTCGATCGACGTTTGTATAACTTAGCCTACGAGAGATGTGGCTTTACTAGAACTGCAGACATTTCTCTGAAACCAAATATCCTTTAATTCCTCCATTCTACACAACTAACTTACTTCACCTAAGTCCTCAAACTGTGCCCGGCAACATGCAGCTGGGTGACTCTAGCCTTAACATGCTCCCCAGCAACAACCTCCTCATACCTTGCCGGGTTTTTCTCGCTTACGCATCGGTCGAGAGGTTTGATTCTCAAGTCCGGATTGAAATGCCCAAACAACGCCACAGAGTACCGATCCGGAATGACTCCATCGCCTGGTTTGGATGGCGGCTCGATGACACGATGCTCTGTGCTCCTCAGCTGGCCGTTAAAAAGCCTCGAAAGCAAATCGCCAACTAATCCCACGGTGGTTAGCGATCCAGCATAAAGCCATCGGGGAAATAGAGGAGAACATACTGTTAACGATCGAGCAATCTTCTAATCTCGGAGCATATTGCCACTCCCCATTTTGATCTCTGACCTGCAACCCCTCACCTCCATCATTGAAGAGGAGCGTTATGGCCCCATAGTCCGTATGCGTCGCGCATCTCGTACGCTCCGCCAAGGTCTCTCTCCCCGCTGCTGGGTACCAAAGCATCGTACAGAAATGATTCCGCTCGCTCACAAACGGCGCGAACAGACCTGTATCCTCCCCAAGCGCTTCAGCAAGCACCCCCAACAACGTCTCGATAACCTTGGTGCCTGCTGCAAAAAACTCCAGCAGGTCCTTCTTCATCTGCTGATCCTCGGCCGGCCACTGATTTGGCTTCTCCGGATTGTCATCGCGATATATGCCGAAAAACTCCTTCAGGTCACTTGTTGCGGGATTCTTGCTCCGCTTCGCAGGCGAGGACCATCCCTGGCTCGGGCCACCGGGTCGGGCCGCGGAACCTAGAACGGTCTCTTTGTAGGAGTCAGGCTTAGCGAAGAAGGTTTTGGCGTGCGCGAAGAGGGTATTGACGAAGGATTGGGTGACGATAGGATGTTTAAGGTAGATGAATCCTCTTTCTTGTAAAGCCTTGAACAGAGCGGACTTCTCAGTCTTGGAGATAGCGTTGATCAGAGGGTCATTAGTGGGGTTCGGAGCGGTGATTTTGGCATAGTCGATTATTGGAAGAGAAGTTGCCATAGTTGAGGGTAGATAGCTTAAAGTTGAGGAGAATTGACGTATTTTCTGTTTTTAGAAGATGCGTTAAGTCTCGATCTCCTATGGCACAGATAATATGACTGTACGGAGCTACCTATAAAATAGTGTATATAGTGAAATATGCCCGTCTGTATCATTCAAACGTATTGTACAAGCATCCAAAGTTAAATTGCCGAAGGAACAGCCCGCCATAAGGAGTAGCATCACTTTTAGAGCGCTTCACGGAGTTCCTAGGATTGTAGCCGTCTGACGGATTTGCTTTGAGAGCGGAGCCCGAACCTAGTGATATCGATAGCCACATCCCGGTAGCACAACCTTATGCGATGTCGCAATTAAGCCACAAATTCTGCAATCACACATACGAATATATGCTTGGCCACATGGATAGTGACTCCGAAACTTAAAAGATGCAAAATGAGTTAGTAAATTCTGATGCTTACTTCAAACCTTGACCATTCAGAAGGGGCTGCTTTCGATGCAACCAAAGCACGTTCTTAAAGCAATGCTTATCTTTGAAGCTACAAATCCAGTCAATCGGTCCGTAAATATGCTCTTCTCCTTGATAGAGTTGGCTGACAAGGTACGGAAGCAAAATAAGGTTTAGTATACCGTTGATATGTCGCGAAGTTCCTGTTGGTTCCTTCCTAAAACTGTGCAATCAGAAAACCATCGCGCCATACTTCTTAAACTTTAAAATATTAGTGGACTAAACTTAAGGACTTTCTATATTGTCCTTTTGTAACGGCTTGTAAGTTGCAAACGGCAAATACCGTACACCTATTGGTATTGCCAGGATTATTCACACTTGACGAAGATTTCTCCACTGTGACTTGTTTGGGCCTGTATCACAGTAATCAAGCCCTTCGTGTAGGATTTCCCCGTAGTATTATAATCGTAGACTACCTGAAACGCGATCTCACCGCTGATCTTTCTGCTTCGAGGGTAATAGTGGCAGCTTCTAAGCCTTTCGAGATGTCTCCTTTATATTGGCAGTTCCCTATAATTCCCAGGTCATACTTATGAACTTAATGAGAGCCCTAGTTATGAACCAATAAGAGTAGACTTGCGTGTTGCCGTTGCCAAGAATAAGGCAATACCTCAATTTAAAGTTCAGCCCCCCAAAAACGCCACAGCGTTACATACAGATCATATACAGTACCGAAATTCATCCAGCTTACCGTCTTTCCTCTGTACATCCGCTATCGCTTTGTCAGCTCGCCACTAGCGCCTTGCTCAAGAGTGACCAATTAGAACATCTAGGAAAAGTACCACTCAGACTTTGATTGGTTACTGAATCCCTGCCTCCTACTACCAAAGCGATCGGGTAGTATATCGTATCTACCCTAGCCGTGAGATCTCGTTCCTCAACTCCGGCTGACATTTGCAAAAGGCTCCGCTGTAGAAATCGTGGAGGAACATGGAATAATGCCTTGGCCTAGCCTCAGACAGTATGCAGAGCACAATAATGTTCTCAATAACACAAGTGAAGGCAGAATGCAACACTGCACTTTGCGTAACAGTGGAACCATGAAGCGGACAAGAGGAGCAGAACGAAATAAATGCTATGGCTATACTGTCGGCCCCCGTAATGTTTTTCTTTCGGGTTGACTTCATAATAACTGGGAAACACAACATGCAAAAGACATAAATCAGCTAGAGAACAAGCACTGTACCAATTTCAAGAATAATAATCATGGTTTTTCAATCTAAGTTGGCTAAGCTCGAAAAGCCTCACCAAGATGTATTCAACTACATCTTTACTCACCGTAAAGCATATGACTCAAACCGAGTTCTGTACCGAACAGACGATGGCCAAGAGACATTGACCCTCCATGAGCTCGAAGAAAAAAGCCGCCAATTCGCTTATGGTCTCGTTACTCGATATGGGATTCAACCTCAAGACTCTGTTGCGATATTAGCTGGAGATAGTGTAAAGTTACAAGAGAGCCTCAAGTATAGTAAACATGACTGATTTAATAACAGATCGCATACCCCATAGCATATTTCGGAATCCTGGCCGCGGGAGCAACAGTGCAGCTCATACCAATTCAAGCAGAACTGACACCATCTGAAGTATCTTCTCGTCTAGTCCAAGGAGAAGCAAAACTTCTCATCACGGATAGTGAAAATATCATTACCGCCAAAAAGGCTACCTTGAGCCTAGCTATTCCATTCCTAGTCCAAGATTGCTCTTGTTCAAATCATTCGCTTTTCAGTCTGGCCAGCCCTAAGTACGATGGCTTTAAGCTGCGCACTGAGGCTGGTGCTGCCTCGTATCCAGCATTCATTAACCGTACGAGCGGGTCAACTGGCAAAATGAAATCTGTCATTACAACACATGCCCATTTTATTGCTTCGCTGGAAGCAACCTTGCTTACGGTCCCCTCCAACACAGACGGCGACAAGGATGTCTGGCTTTCCACTTTGTCTCTCGGATTTTTCATCAATGCCAAGTTGCACATGGGATTGAATATACTGCTTGGGATCCCAGTTGTACTGATGAAAGTGCCATTCAGCTCTAGATATTTAGATGTGATAGAGAAACACAGGGTTACTTTTCTCTTTTTGCCTCCTCCGGTGGCATCAGGCATCGCGAAGAACAAGACTTTATCGAGCCCTGGAGTTGATGTTAGTAGTATTAAGTGGCTTCTTACGGCAGGAGCCCCAATGCACATCGGGCTACGCCAAGCCGTGACATCCAAGTTGAATGACGTGCATTTGACAATGGAATGGGCCTCCTCAGAGACTCTGCTCATAGCTATAGAACTAGAGGGGCGAGAAGCGGTTCCTGGCTCAAGTGGCACTCTTGTGAACGGGATGGAAGCAAAAGTAGTTGACCTGGCTACTGGCCAAGAACTTGGCCCCAACCAGAAAGGGGAAATCTGGGTACGCAACCAAGCTGCCCCTTACGCCGGATACAAATCAAATGACTTGGCAAACCAAGAAGCATTCGACCGAGAGGGCTGGTTTCATAGTGGAGATTTCGGCTATCTTGATGAGGACTGTAATGTATTCATTACGGATCGTCTCAAGGAATTGATACGTGTTGGCGGCGGATATGGCGTTCACGTTTCAGCAACAGAAATAGAAGCTATTCTCTTCGAGCATCCTGCGGTTGCACAAGTGGTGGTCACAGCAATCCCAGACCCAGACACCACAATTGACCTCCCTACTGCCTTTATTGTCCTGAAGCCAGAACAGGACAAGGACCGAATCTCTGCTCTCGCTAGTATTGAGGCCTGGGCTGAAAGAAAGCTGGCAGGGTTACAGCGGCTTGCGGGCGGAATAATTTTCCTTCCCAGGTTCCCACTGGTCGGATTCAAGGTCAACCGTAGAGCTTTGAAATCAATGATCGAACCTGGGGTGATCAATGCTGGAACTCTGAGATACATCGAAGTTGCGGACTGAAATTGGTTGAACTGACCTCCGAGATCAGATGAATTATCATTACATATAATTTTCCTCATATAGTTGAGTAAGCACATATATATTCAGGAGTGGAATTTCATAGTCCCAATGCCAAACAATTGCAACTCTAGAGCTTAGATAACCACGTATATAATTTCTGTCGTGAAGAAACAAGATGCGATACCTATCTCACACACACGCACACTCTGACTGTGCGATGCAGCATAAGGTAACGCTTATCAAGAATACTCGCTCACCTTGAGCGAAGAAATTCGCACATTTGCTACGTTCTGTTTTGATAAAATGGTAGCATTTAGTAATTGTTCCATCTCAAGACATGAAACTGATAGCGTCCCAACTTTGAGGCACACAAGGTGTAACTTTCCTAGACCTAGACTTGTGGCTCCACGAGTTCCATATTCATCCTCGCAAAAGTAATGTCGACTGGAAATCCCGTTGAGCAGTTTAGCATCGGTGTGAGCACTCAATGGAGATTTCCGGTCCCATAGGGTTTAGCAATGGCCATGTAGGACGAAACTCTCTGGGGTTTAGTTGAATCTAATTCCCTGCCTAGTCACTTGCATTTGTAAGAGCGCCTCCGGGTTGCATTACGCAGGGGAGGAATTTCGGAGATCGGAGACTATACGTTTGGACCTATGCCAAACATCCGGAGATGGGTGAGTAGCGTTGAGGCGGAAGCAACCTAAGACAGATGCCGATTGTTGAATATTGACCTGGATTAAACACCAACCACTGCCAAGCCCCGAATAAAGCAATGTACGGATGCAAGGGTCTCTTATTTGAAAGACCTTTTCTGTGGCTCCATCCTGAATTAAAAGTATTCTTCGGTGGGTTTCTTTTTGATAGAAGTGATTCAACACGCCTAGAAAAGATTCTTACTCTACGATCCGTAGGACGCTAGTAAACTTTATTTCAACGACTGAGAACTGTTGCTATTGAACAAGATGAAATCGCCAGCAAATTCAGGTACCTCAGTGTGCGAGTACACTGAGTCGAGATGGTCGAAAGACTCTTGGCGTAGTAAGCCTATCAGTCAAGATATTATCTACCCAGACCTTTTGAAACTTGAATTTGTCGCCTCACAAATTCGCGCGCTGCCGAGTTTGGTCTCGCCAGGGGCAATAGAAGACGCCAGAGCACGGCTAGAGGAAGCAGCGAAAGGCAATGCATTCGTTATTCAGGGTGGAGATTGTGCAGAGAGTTTCGATGATGTCCGTGGAGACATTATACGGCTGAAAAGAACACTTCTGAGCAGACAGCGTCAAGTCCTCGAGGAGTGTTTCCATAAACCTGTTATTGAGATTGCTCGTATCGCTGGGCAATACGCCAAACCAAGATCTCAGAAATTCGAAGTTTTGTCCGATGGCTCGGTCATAACCCCATTCAAAGGGCACAACATAAATTCGCCAGACACGCAGGCGAGGACCCCTGACCCAAGGCGCTTACTTGTGGGCTACCACCTAGCGGCAACAACATTGGAGCTTATTCGCATGATCGAAATGGAAAAATTAGACCCACATCTTTCCGCAACAAAGTCTAATTCAGGATACAAGCCGTCTCAAAGCATATACACTTCTCATGAAGCACTCAATCTCCACTTAGAAGCCGCATCAACCAAAGGGGTCTACAACATCTCAGCTGAATTCCTTTGGATTGGTGAGCGAACACGTGCCATCGATGGAGCACACGTTGAATACATGCGAGGGTTAAGAAACCCAATTGGCGTCAAGGTTGGGCCTACTGCAAGCGCAACCGGGCTCGTCGATCTCATGAATATCCTAAATCCCCGAAAAGAAATCGGGAAGGTGACGCTAATCACCCGGCTGGGCGAAGCATGCGTGGAGCTGGTTCTACCACCATTGGTTGAAGCTGTGAAACGCAGTGGTCACCAGCCATTGTGGATGTGCGATCCTTGCCATGGAAACACCATCTTGACACCAAGTGGAACTAAAACCAGACTTGTAGCGACATTAGTCTCCGAAATACAAAAAACTTATGCCGTCCATCAACACTGTGGTTCTTTCTTAGGAGGGCTGCACCTCGAACAGACCGGAGAAGACGTAACAGAGTGTCTTGATGTCGATAACGCTCTTGTCGTGGCTGGCTCAACCACTTTCCCACGCTACAAGTCGCTCTGTGATCCGCGATTGGCTGCTGACCAAGCAATGAAAGTGGTCCAAGATTTTTCCAACTTCGTCCAAGAATTCGAGAAGATTATTCCAATCCATCATCAACGTCATGAGAGCAATGTCGAGCGTCTGGACTTGGAAAATACCCAGAATGTCCCAAACCAGCTGGGAGTGGCAGTGGCAGCTTGAAAGCCACAAGATTATGGATTAAACATGAGAGCTCGAGGCATGTTAGAGCAGAAGAATAATCTACCATAGTTAACGTCATAAAAAAAAGTGCAGTCTGAGAACGGGGTGTATGCAATGTTGGCGAGATATGACGAGAAATTTGGTTGTCTTAGATAGGGAATATTAGTATGTGCCGCAGTATAATCGTCTCGTAACTCAAGCGACACTTTGGGGTTGTATCGTGATGCATTAAGCATATGGCTGTGGTCTTCCATTTTCCAAAGAGACTCCTCACTTGCCCAAACCAGCTAAATGGCCACAGGCAATGACCAAATCAGCCAACTCTTTCGAGTTGCATACTCCAGGTTGTCCACCATAACGAGCTTCCAGATCACTCTCGCCCGAAAGAAAACTCCTCAGTGTAACCGAACCATCTGACCAACCACACTCATCCTTCTGCGCCGCCCAAGCCTCGGAGGTGCTCGCCTCCCAGACAGGTGTTGGTGCTGGTAGTACCATGTTCAATATGTAGTCCTGATCAAGGGGCTCATAATAGGTAGTACGTTTCCCATCTTTAGAGTAACAGGTTGCTTCATTTATGCAATGGACGAGGAATACTGTCCGACGCACCGTTTCATCAACGATCCACTCTCTCCAATTTTTAGTCTCGTTGTTGGTGACTTCCATTTCAGGAGAATCCCAAGACATGGAATGTAAATGATTATCCCGAAAACGGCGTGCCATCTGTTGAAATTAAAGACACGAAACGAGTAGAGTAATGCTGGCCAACTTACTTTTAGAAGAAAAGGTATATGTAACCATGATGAATTAACTCCTGACTTCCAAGCTACATCTTGGTCGACCTCAAGGAGTGAAATAATCTGATAGATGCAAACAGCATGAAGGGCGTCCCACTCTTCGACGCAAGAATATGAATGCTGATCACGTCAGCCACTGCGTTCAATGTATGATATCTCCGGGTCTTACAAATTCGTGCACAAGCCGGTCCCTCTCAGCTGAGATGGCATTCTTTGCAAAATACCGACTCCGCTTGTCTTGTAACGCAACACCAGAGCATATCGCCATGCTACTTTTCTGAAGAGAACTCATGTTCTGGTGTGGTCCCTGCAAAAGTTCTGGATGAATAAACGGCGAGTGGTAGCTTTCGGTCTGGAGTAGTTGGAAATAGGATTTAATAATGTGGGCCAGTGAACTATATCCGAAAGTCGGGTGGGCAACAATGCTTGAAGAACGTGAAGATCTGATAGAACCATGAATTGAAGAGGGGGGGCGGGATTGAATTTCATGACGGGTCGGCAGACCCTTTTCCGCGTTAGGGCTAATTGAGGGAGCCCAGCTGCTTGAGATCGTCCGGGACGTCTGTGAGCCAGAATTGTCTGACTTGGAAAGACTGAGGTTGTGGAAATGATTGGTAGAAGCGCTCAAAGAGCCTGAGATAGAATTGTGGCGTAATGTATTTGCGTCCACGGATTGTCTGATTTGTTCAGTAGCAAAAGCTTGGGTTTCCGGCGCCTGTGCTAGATCTTTGTGCAATATATCGATATTTATTTCTGGTTGGAAACGCATGACATCCGCACCCGGAGTAGTTTCGTCTATTTGTAACCAAAAATCGTCATATATCATTGGTATATCTGAGTTCCAATCCAGGGCCAATGTCCCAGCCTGGGCTGATAATATACCATGCTCCTCCGAATTTGCGATGCTTGTAGGGGCAGATGACGAGTTCGGATACTCGCAGGCTTCTGCGCGGCTCGCGCATCGATGGCAGATCGGCTGGGTCAAGGAACACCTGGATTTCGTTCTTACACATGCAGCACATGCTTTTTGTTTTGATACGCGGACAGAAGTATTGCAGCGGCGCTGATGCCGGATCATTAAATCATCTGGAAGGCGGCATCATCAGCAAAGGCGTTCAGAAGTGGGGAAGGGCTGTGAAGAGTAGATGAGCGACCATACTACGGCTGAAAGGCTTTTGGCAGTGCTTGCACTGGAACTGCGGCGGATGGCTCATGCTGGCAGTTCCTAACAAGCAAGGAAGGAGGCGTCGAGTAAATCTGGATATTGTGTTCGGTAGGCAAGCAGCGCAACGAGGCGTACATGTAACCGGTGAAGTCGCTTTTGGTATTTAAGCCAGTCGCGAGAGAAGAGTCGCCGTAGGTTTGCGTTGTTAGAGATCTAATATTGACGTGCTACTTAGCTATGCGTCCCTTAAAGCACAGATAGATATCCATTGATCTATGTACGAGATGCGACGACATGGATGCAGGGTCCGTGATGACGAACCACCAATTGGAAAGGGATCAGGGATCTCGGGAATGGCAATGCGAATGGTCGGTACCGCATGAGATGATCGGGGGTAGAATTAGGCAGAGTCTGGGTGTAGTTAGGAGCTTAGGTGGTCATACTCACTGCCGGTTTGTACAAATGTATAATTCTATGGCGAAGAGAGGTTGTGACGGGAAGAAGTGGGGTCGCATGCATTATCCTTTTTTAGTCGGCCAATAAAGTATCGCTTAGATACTTTCAATAACGCATGGCGTCGTTACATTGCCAAGTAAATCTAAACTCATGAACTCTTTGGAACGCCGCACACATGGGACATGAATAAAGTTTAAGGTTTTTTTTTGGTTCCCGGAGGCTTGGGGTGCGGGTGGCGATTGTGAAACTTGCGGCTTGGAGTGTGTGGGATATTGAGCCCACAAACCAGCTCAACAGCTGCATATGTCCTGGTCAAGGTAATCTTACACCGCCTCAAACATAGCTAAGCATTTGCCATACACCAAAGCTTCGCACGCTTTTAGTCGCCACCATGCTAATTACGATGTTATCATTTTAGCCTTGTTGAAGCCATAGCACGACTAGCTGACTTAATGTACAGTACCTTGTGAAGGCAATCTGTGTTTGAGTTTAGAGTTCCCTAAGAAATCGCCCATCCCCATTGTGCATATTACATGGCAACGCTGCTCTATGCACTATTCCATACTAGGATATGCCATGTCATATTGATATCAAATCGATTCTACGCAAGACCCTGCGCCTCTTCAGTTTATCGTAATTCTTGAGCCGCTGAAATTGGAACTGCTGAGACTATCTCCAATCGAGACGTCCAGATGCTGCTCTTGCATAGCTATCTTCAAGTATCTTCCATATATCAGCATGTCTACGAGTGAGTTCTAACATGTCATTTAGATATTATCACCACTCGTACAATTTCGACCTGCATCACCTCCGATATACTGGAAAATAAAACGGTTCCTTCTTCCGGCGTTTAAATAACATCAGCATCCAAGGCAAGCCCGTATCAACCATACCTTTGCCAGTGAGCTTGCGTGCAAGAAAGCCATTGAAGCAGATTTTAGAAGATTTGCTTGATTTCAAGCCGCCGGAAACACATTTCCGAGGTTCCAATCACCATACGCAAATGCGCATAGTTATCATTTATACACTCCTTCTCTTCGTCAAGACTTCTTTTGAACTGCCTATCCAGCAAATGATAATCACAGAATCCTTCCCTTCAACTCTCAATACCTTATAGTCTCCAAGCTCCGGGGGAACCAACAAGTGCGCATTCTGCATCAAAAATACCTCTACCTTGCCAAGTTTGATTGTGGAGAGCGAGGATGACCTCACGATTCCAACCAGGATTCTTAAGGGTGAGAGGAGGGTCTGCAGCTGAATATTTAATATCTCCGTGTAAGGAGGCCGGGCGGGATGAGTGATGTGGGGGTAGAGTTAGGGTTACGTTGACATTAGAGAAGCTTCCGGAGGGAGAGAACGTCCGAAGCCGAACAAAGGTGGAGAGGTTGTAGCCGTGGATGGTAGTGTTTTCTGTGCATATTAGTGACCTTCGGCCATTTTACTCACAATCCAACTGTAAATGCTTATCATTTCATGACAATAAGCTCACATTGTTAAAGTACTGTCTCTCAATCCGACTACAGACGTTGTCAGGAATCGGCTTACGTAATAGGCCACGGAGCTAGAAAATCTCTTACAGGTCTACAGCGTAGATGCTGGAGATATCATACAGAGTACAATCACAATACAGGCACCTACAACCCGTATTCTATCGACGTGATACCCTCTATCAATCTTATATTCTTGACAGAGGTTCCCGAATTTTGGCATCACGTGATCAAAATAGTGTGTAGTTGACCGCCTCCCTTAGCAGATATTGCGCATTGCATTTGCGTTGACTCGGAATTACTTTGATTGAACGAGCCACGGGCTGGATCGGGACAATCCTCGGTTCAGGCATGTCTTAGCAATACTGGCGTCACTAGTCTTTCCTTTCCATTATGTGGCAAACTTGTCATGATTAGCATATATAGTTCGCTCAGATTACGATATTATTTTAAGAGTTGTAAATCCAGTTACCTAATGTTAAAGCAACTTAACGGACTGTTATCCATGAATTGTCGTTATTCGACTTATGTTTATATTGAACGAGGGTTTTACCTCAGTCTTGTTAAGGAAGTGCGCTCTTGCTTGCAAGATAATCATCAGCGCATTTATGAGTCGCGTCTTAGTCATGCATAACCTCCCCCCTAGAAGAGCTGTTTCATAATTTCCTTTCGTCATCACATCGTATTCCATATCAGCAAGCATGTTTTGGCTAGCACTCTCATATCAGTCCCCGACAGCTGAGTATCTTAAGACTGATGGTGTACTCCAACTTACCGACAAGAATCCATTTGTGGAATACGTTTGACTGGAACACATGGAGAGACTGGAGCTCCGAACCTCCTGACTGTTCATTATTTAGATGGTTGCGCAACTGGTACATTAGCCATCTGCTACTTAAGTCAAAATCATACAATCCTAATGTGTGTACGTGAAGGATGAATGTCTTCCCTTTGCGGAAGAAGTCTCCGCTCATATTTTCAATGGACTCTGTGAGCGTGATTTCAACTGTACTAAGTATGCAATATATAATTGAACCTCAAACTGCAGATACACTGAGACATCGAAACGGCAAAGTCAGATGACAGGCAATACCAAGCATCACCCTATGTAGATCAGCCCACCTACACCACAAGCCCATTATCGATTTACCAACACCATTGGATGTGGATACGGGATCCAAGAATGCGAGGTAGAAGTGCCCCTCTATAGGTGGTACGAAATACTTTGTGTTGGGGTTCCACTGCTGTTATCGGAGGCAGCCTCCGCGAAGCTAACAAGAGCTTCATTACCTCGATCTGGGATACATATTCTATACATCTTTCCGGCCCCGGTGTTTCTTGCCAATATGCGACTTAGGTCCTGAGAATCGGACAGTGCGTCATGCATAATCGCGAGCTAACACCAAGTGATGAGTATTAATTCTAACTGACGACAGATCTTCTCTGTCAATAGTTTTGGGGTCCAAAAATTAGGTTTGGCTACCCTATCATGACTGGTAACTACTAATCAATCTACGGTTCAGGGGTTTCATTTATTGGAAATGTGTTGGCAACAGATCAGATTCGATGAAGGGTCTGTTTCACCGCCTCAAATATACTCATAACCTCAGAACGTTTAACAATGAATGAATTCCAAGTCTCCACCTAAATTGTGGGATGGAGCGCTATATTTCGGGGTTTGAGCTTTTGAAGCTGATCTTTAAGCCCCAAGGTAGACTCATGGGCTAAAAGTAACATGACACAGCCCTAATCTGTCACATTATTGAGGCACTCCATTTTTTTGGGGGCAATTCATTAAGATCCTCAATATCTAGTAAGTTGGGTCCGTGAATTTTGGATGCCTAATTGATTTGCTAGACACTAGTCCTTTGAGGGCCTGATGCGGCTCCCGCAGTCTATTGGGGTTATTCTTAGAACAACCAGGTTTCAATACATCGAGAACTTCGACATATCGAAACAAGACTCTAGAATGACAGGGCTTTTGGCTATTTCGGGATCAGAATACATTTTCTGAAAATTTACCAGGTGTCAATATATAAAATGCAAAGGTCTGGCTTACTAATAGCTAGGCTTAGTTTACGTCATATAAGCTTACTTTATTTATGTAAGTCATGCATTTATGCACCTCTTTGGATCGAACACCTTTGCATATCGAAATAGCCAATGAAAATGGAGTGTTCCGATATATCGAAGTTTGACTGTATTCCATGCCTTAGTATTTCATCGCACTATTCACTGACTAACCGCCCTAGGATCATAGATAAGCAGGTCGTCTTCTAAATATATATTTCTGTAACCATAATCAACTGCAATCTTCTCAAACCCCATCATCAATTATCCTTTCCCCCGTTTTCCATCCATTTTGTGGCGATTAGAGATTCCAGATGCGTTTTTCCCTACGTGCAGATCAACCTTTCATCCAACATGACGCATAGCCCGTGCCTGAGATTATTCCATCTCGCCAGCTTATTACATTCTGGTACCAAGATTCTGGTAAACTTTAACCAGTGGAGTAAGGATCTACTACCGAGGATCAGGCCTAAAATAGTATGTTTAGCCTCCTGCTCGAAAGGAACCTGTGATGCTTTGTAGTAAAGCTACTATTAAAAATGATATTCAAATGCCACATTTTATCTGTTGGACCTCAATTGCCACTATCAAATATATCATTCAACATTCGCTGCGATTAAAAATACAACGGATCGGTCGGAGGCTTGTAAGTTACCTGTCAATTTCTGCGCCCTGAAACGTACGTGGTTCTGCCCCTAAATTCAGTGCCCAGACAATTTTCAAAATAATCAAACTTTAAATGCGAGCAAAGAATTGGGCTAATAAATAGGGATGTGCATGGATCAAGGGCCTAGAAAACAACACTTCACGACACCGGCTTTGATTGTCATATTAGATCCGGAATTTAGAGTTTACTTTGAGTTTTGGGACGAATCCGGGAGTGCCGTCACCGTGTATATAACTGCCATGAATTTCTACCAAAAGCCACCCGCCACGCAGTAGACTCGTATTTTGGCCTACGGCTGACCATCAAGAACGATGTCGCTTATTCACCTCTTCATCGTCTTCTTCGCGTTCGGTAGCCATGTCGTGTTGGCTCACCGTGTTTCCCGCCGTCAAGATGTCACTGCTAGCAACGTCACGATCACGGCATTAACTAAAAACGAATCTGCGACCACGGGATCCGGAGCTGTGAGCGCGGCAGGTCCACTGTCGCCGTTCGGTACAGTTGGGATTGGATGCGGTATCAACTGGCAGGAAGGGCAATCACTAGGAGGCGAGTAATCCTATTCATGATTTTGTATTCATTTGGGCTGACGGTTGCTGGATAGGTGGTCTTCAAGCAGGATCAGATATCTTCGGCTTCGGGTCAGGAGTAACGATCGGAACTGGGACTATGGAAGTTGGACTTGGTGTTAGCGTTATCCCTTCTAACATCAGCTCGACGTAAGATTGCTTGAGAAGAGCCGGTCCTTGGTGGCCTTGCTAATAGATACCTAGTGTGAGTGTTGCTGCATCAACAAACGGTACCGTGGTCGTGACATTTACATCGACGAATGGTTTCCGGTGTGACGAGGTGACCGTTGATGGGGCAAAAACGGTGCGATGTACTTCTAAGTAAGAGAAATCGACAAATTAATTTCCTATATCTACCCAAGAGTTCTTTATCCAATTATGCCATAAAGGCTAACCATATGGTAATACACTATCTTATACAAAAAAAATTCCACACTCGATATAGTCAACGAGTCTATGAAGTTTAATGTCAATTACCCCAATTCTTCTACATAGTTTTTATAAAATCGCAAGTTCAATATAGAGATTTTCTGAGCCGCTGTGGGTGCTGCCCAGCTTTCCGCCCTTGTTGATGTCATACAAACCTTCGCTTGGCACTCCGAAGTTTTGAGACAATAATGCTTCCGCCAACCGTCGTTATACGTTAGAAAACATCCCAAAAGCAAGTCGACGAACATCGTGATGTCGGCAAATCCAAGGGAAATTATCCTTGGAGATCCAATGAAGTCTTGAAAGATGCACCGATCATGTGAACGGAATATATGGGGTCCTTATCAACGTAGCACAGCATACTGCAATGCAATTAAGTACAGGAAGAAAAGTTTTCATTGGCAGACGGCTGGCTGCATGACCCAAAAGCGCCTCTATTTACCGGATTCAAATATTCCCGACCACATCCAGTGCTGCTCTTTCCTTTTCAACACATAAATGTGAGAGAACTCTTCTAAACCGGATATGGCTATCTCAGTGATCGCAATAGTTGTTGGAATCATCATCATAACCATCTTCAAGATACGCAAAATTGGCCAGCGTCCATCGGACTACCCTCCAGGGCCACCAACTCTGCCTCTGATTGGGAACCTCCATTTGATGCCAGACAAGAATGGGCACCTTCAGTTCCAGAAGTGGGCGGAGGAGTACGGGTGAGATCTACCTGTCTTTTATCGTGTTCGCTCGTACTGAACCATTATAGGCCAGTATACTCTCTGATCCTCGGAACAAAAGTCATGGTTGTTTTGTCTTCCGATAAAGCAATCAAGGATCTCTTAGATAAGCGGAGTAATATCTACAGTAGCCGACCGGAAATGTATCTCGGCCA